>JAJOZX010000015.1:587500-1250000 GCA_023014485.1 Bathynomus jamesi | reverse complement strand
GAAAAATTGAATAATGTTCGCATTAATACCAACGATAGATTGATCAGTTTCGACGTTTGTTCATTGTTCACAAAAGTGCCGATTGATGATATGCTTGACTTTCTCGCCAGAGAATTACATAATTATGATTTACCATTACCTGCACACACTGTTTTTGGAGCTTATTAAGCTTTGTATCAAGGATTGTAAATTCACTTTCAATGGCGAGCATTATCAACAAGTTTTTTGGGATGGCCATGGGCAACCACCTTTGTCGCCCCTTCTCTCCAATATTTATATGGAGTTTTTTGAAATTACTTACATTCCGAGAATCCTGGGGTTGGCATCCCTTGGTTGCGGTACGTCGACGATATTTTGTGTATCTGGCCCATGAATCGTGACCTGGATGACTTCCTCCTTCAGTTAAATGACCAAGTCCCCTCCATTAAATTTACTTTAGAAGTGGAACAAGACAACTCAATCCCGTTTTTGGATGTGCGTGTTCATAGGGATAGCCCGGGTTTTAAGTTTAGTATCTATCGGAAAAAAACAAACAATTTGTCCTACGTACACTTTTACTCTGGACATGACACCCCTATTAAAAAGGCCATATTTTCCTCAATGTTTCTCCGCGCTCTTAGGATCGCCAGTCCGGAATACATCGATGCCGAATTGGAAAATATCAACGGTATTGGAAGTGAGTTGTGTTACCCATCTGCGTTCATGGAATCTTGTCTTAATAAGGCTAAACGAACCTTCTATCGTGTGAATAATAACACTCGCACCTTGTCAAGAATATTTTAGTACTTCCATTTTTCCCGGGCTTCTTAGGCATTGCTAATGTACTTAAACTTTTGGATATCAGTGTAGTTTTTTTCATATAACAATATTGTGAAAAACATCATAGTAAAAAATAGCCCTACCAATAATTTAGGCATTATCTATAAATTGGGTGTAAGCAATGTGATTCCTTTTACATAGGTCAGACGGGAAAGGATTTGCAAACGCGTGTAAAACAGCATCAATATTCCGTTAGAACGGGACAGTTGTCCAGTGCCCTTTTTGTCCATTTGTCAGAGTTTATCCCATTGTATTGATTGGAATAATGTTTCAGTTTTGTTTCACTCTAGCAACATTGTTAATAGAAATATTCTTGAGTCGGCTATAATTCAACTTACAAATAACCTTAACATGAGTAAAAGGTCTGTTTCAACTCGATCCCGTTGCTCTGAATTCCTTCAGAATGGATTTAAACAAAAAGGGCAGGTTGTTAAATCTTTGGTAAAAAATTTGTTTTTGTCTTTTGTTTCTCTTACAATTTTATTTTTCAATTTTTTGCTGTATGCGTGTATGTGTATGTATGTATGTATGTGTATGTGTGTGGTCATTGCAGTTAAATGTGTTTGTATGTATATGTGTGTATATGTATGTATGTATGTGTGTATATGTATGTATGTATGTATGTATGTATGCAGTTAAATGTATATATATATAATATATATATATTGTGTATGTACCTTACCTTACCTTACAACCTCACAAAGGTTCTGCGTGGTGATTTCTCATTTCGAAGGTCAAGCTTGTATGTGTATATATATATAGGTGTGTGTGTGTGTGTGTGTGTTGTATATATGTGTGTATATGTATATATTTGGTTATGCGGGTATACATGTGTACGTGTATTATTTGTAATTTTTTCAATTTATATTTATTTTTATTTCTTTATTCTTTTGCGACCTACCGTTTTTTTCAGACAATAATTATAAAAACAAATTGGTAATTTTTTTCCCTTATGCATATATATATATATATATATATATTCTGTATATATTGCGTTTATATTTCGTATATATACCGTATAATATGTTGTATATATATTTTATTGTTCTTTATATATCATCTAGGCATCATTTTGTTTTCCAATTTTATATTTACTTGTACTTTTTTATTCGTTTGTGACTATAATATGCATATGTGGTAATTTTTTCCCTTATAAATTGGTGTGCCTCTCTTAAAATTTATCTTTCATTTATTATTATATTTTTTATTATTTTTTAATAATTTTTTTTTTTTTTTTTTTTTTTTTTTTTTATGACTATATCAATTTGGCATCATCTATTAAATTGATTGTAAAACTTCCCTTTTGAGCTTGAATTTGTAGACTCCACTTACAATATTTATATTTATTTTTATTTCTTTATTCTTTTGTGACCTGTTCCATAAACAAGCCATTTGAATTTATATTGAAGGTCGGCCAAAGTGCTAAAAGTGTCTTTTTATATTATATATATATATATATATATTATATATATATTATATATATTTGTGGTTTTTTTTATTTGCCTGTTTTTTCTTTATGATTATTTAGGCTGTGACATTATATCACTAAGGCACTATTTTGTATTAATTTTTTCTCAATTTATATTTATATTTATTTTTATTTCTTTATTCTTTTGTGACCTGTTTCATAAACAAGCCATTTGAATTTATATTGAATGTCGGCTGAAGTGCTAAAAGTGTCAATCTTCCATATAAATGTTTGCTCCTCCCACAATTTTTTCTATGCTTACTATATATATGTATATGTGTATATATATATATAATATATATATATATATATATATATATATGAATATGTATGTATGTATGTTTATTTTTGTAACCTATATATTGCCTTGATCTGTCCTTTCACTCCAGTGTTCCTGAGGATGTCATTAGACGAAAGCGCTTGAGCACCCCTTTGTGTTTCTTTTTTCCTTCGTGGTTTTATTCATCATAAATACTTTTCACGTGTCACTTTCGTGAAATAATTTTTCATATAATGAACACCACGCGTTCCTTCGCCTTGCTGTTCCCTCTATTGTCCCCGTTTGTGTCGGTGTTTGCTTCTACATTAATGAAGGGGCATGCAATTCGGATCCGACGAAAGTTTCTTACTAATTGTCTGGAGGAGCAGGTCCTTCCCAAGTCCCTCCTTCCGATTCGCCTCAGAGAAATGGACGACCATCCGTTCAACAACTTTAGCAGAGTAATTTTAAAGAACATATTGAAGTCACCAGACAAAATGAGTGGTCCACCTTCAAAAATTTAGGCATTGCCAAACGTAATGTTTTGACTGTTATTCCCCAACCGTGGATCCAACCTTTGTTTGATGAAATTTACAACGAGTTGCGTCGGAGAACTTCTTCACTTCGAAACATTTTGGATCGCAAAATTAAAAGTCTCATTCGAAATAGTCAGTGGAGTAAAAAAGCAAGCTCAAAGTGTGTTTTGAACCTTTCTTCGAAAAACATTAGTGACGATGCAAAAAGTGCCCTTGGATTTGGTATGTCCTTTTATATTGTTAAAAAACCTACTGCTTTACAAATTTGTCATAGTCTTGCTCGTTTTGAAAAACAGTGTAACCTTCCTCAGTTTTTGGTTAACATAGTTAAAGGCCTTGGTCTATGGTGCTGCGAATATTTCTTACGAAGATAACTTTCCTAAACGTTTCCGCAATAGCCTTTCACAATTAAAAAAAGATAGTGAGCTCCATATTACTAAAGCAGACAAGGCTAACACCTTAGTCATTATGGACAAAGTGGATTACATTGGAAAGATGAATGAGCTGCTTCAGGACCCCGCCACATACGTGAAACTTAGGAAGAACCCACAGGATGATGTCATCAAATCATTCAATAGTGGCTTGAAACGCATTCTCAAAGATCATAAGGATTTAATTCCCCTTTTTTTGTCCACTTCACCTGCTCTGCCTTACTTTATGGTCTTATTAAAACCCACAAACCGGGTAACCCTATGCGCCCTATTATTAGCTCGGTGGGCTCTATTACCTATAAACTCTCCAAATGGCTTGTTAATGTTTTGTCCCCCATTCTTGGAACTGTCTCTGATTCACACGTAAAAAATTCCATGGATCTCACTGAAAAATTGAATAATGTTCGCATTAATACCAACGATAGATTGATCAGTTTCGACGTTTGTTCATTGTTCACAAAAGTGCCGATTGATGATATGCTTGACTTTCTCGCCCGAGAATTACATAATTATGATTTACCATTACCTGCACACACTGTTTTGGAGCTTATTAAGCTTTGTATCAAGGATTGTAAATTCACTTTCAATGGCGAGCATTATCAACAAGTTTTTGGGATGGCCATGGGCAACCCTTTGTCGCCCCTTCTCTCCAATATTTATATGGAGTTTTTTGAAATTACTTACATTCCGAGAATCCTGGGGGTTGGCATCCCTTGGTTGCGGTACGTCGACGATATTTTGTGTATCTGGCCCATGAATCGTGACCTGGATGACTTCCTCCTTCAGTTAAATGACCAAGTCCCCTCCATTAAATTTACTTTAGAAGTGGAACAAGACAACTCAATCCCGTTTTTGGATGTGCGTGTTCATAGGGATAGCCCGGGTTTTAAGTTTAGTATCTATCGGAAAAAAAAAAACAATTTGTCCTACGTACACTTTTACTCTGGACATGACACCCCTATTAAAAAGGCCATATTTTCCTCAATGTTTCTCCGCGCTCTTAGGATCGCCAGTCCGGAATACATCGATGCCGAATTGGAAAATATCAACGGTATTGGAAGTGAGTTGTGTTACCCATCTGCGTTCATGGAATCTTGTCTTAATAAGGCTAAACGAACCTTCTATCGTGTGAATAATAACACTCGCACCTTGTCAAAGAATATTTTAGTACTTCCATTTTTTCCCGGGCTTCTTAGGCATTGCTAATGTACTTAAACTTTTGGATATCAGTGTAGTTTTTTTCATATAACAATATTGTGAAAAACATCATAGTAAAAAATAGCCCTACCAATAATTTAGGCATTATCTATAAAATTGGGTGTAAGCAATGTGATTCCTTTTACATAGGTCAGACGGGAAAGGATTTGCAAACGCGTGTAAAACAGCATCAATATTCCGTTAGAACGGGACAGTTGTCCAGTGCCCTTTTTGTCCATTTGTCAGAGTTATCCCATTGTATTGATTGGAATAATGTTTCAGTTTTGTTTCACCTCTAGCAACATTGTTAATAGAAATATTCTTGAGTCGGCTATAATTCAACTTACAAATAACCTTAACATGAGTAAAGGTCTGTTTCAACTCGATCCCGTTGCTCTGAATTCCTTCAGAATGGATTTAAACAAAAAGGGCAGGTTGTTAAATCTTTGGTAAAAAATTTGTTTTTGTCTTTTGTTTCTCTTACAATTTTATTTTTCAATTTTTTGCTGTATGCGTGTATGTGTATGTATGTATGTGTATGTGAGTATGTGTGTGGTCATTGCAGTTAAATGTGTTTGTATGTATATGTGTGTATATGTATGTATGTATGTGTGTATATGTATGTATGTATGTATGTATGTATGCAGTTAAATGTATATATATATATATATATATATGTGTATGTATGTACCTTACCTTACCTTACAACCTCACAAAGGTTTCTGCGCGATGATTTCTCATTTCGCGAAGGTCAAGCTTGTATGTGTATATATATATATGTGTGTGTGTGTGTGTGTGTGTGTTGTATATATGTGTGTATATGTATATATATTTGGTTATGCGGGTATACATGTGTACGTGTATTATTTGTAATTTTTTCAATTTATATTTATTTTTATTTCTTTATTCTTTTGCGACCTACCGTTTTTTCAGACAATAATTATAAAAACAAATCTGGTAATTTTTTCCCTTATGCATATATATATATATATATATATATATTCTGTATATATTGCGTTTATATTTCGTATATATACCGTATATATGTTGTATATTATTTTATTTTCTTTATATATCATCTAGGCATCATTTTGTTTTCCAATTTATATTTACTTGTACTTTTTTATTCGTTTGTGACTATAATATGCATATGTGGTAATTTTTCCCTTATAAATTGGTGTGCCTCTCTTAAAATTTATCTTTCAATTTATTATTATTATTTTTTATTATTTTTTTAATTTTTTTTTTTTTTTTTCTTTATTTTTTGTGACATATATATCAATTTGGCATCATCTATTAAATTGATTGTAAACTTCCCTTTGAGCTTGAATTTGTAGACTCCACTTACAATATTTATATTTATTTTTATTTCTTTATTCTTTTGTGACCTGTTCCATAAACAAGCCATTTGAATTTATATTGAAGGTCGGCCAAAGTGCTAAAAGTGTCTTTTTATATATATATATATATATATATATATATATGTATATATATTTGTGGTTTTTTTTATTTGCCTGTTTATTTCTTTATGATTATTTAGGCTGTGACATATATATCACTAAGGCACTATTTTGTAATTAATTTTTTCTCAATTTATATTTATATTTATTTTTATTTCTTTATTCTTTTGTGACCTGTTTCATAAACAAGCCATTTGAATTTATATTGAATGTCGGCTGAAGTGCTAAAAGTGTCAATCTCCCATATAAATGTTTGCTCCTCCCACAATTTTTTCTATGCTTACTATATATATGTATATGTATATATATATATATATATATATATATATGTATATATATTATGAATATGTATGTATGTATGTTTTATTTTGTAACCTATATATTGCCTTGATCTGTCCTTTCACTCCAGTGTTCCTGAGGATGTCATTAGACGAAAGCGCTTGAGCACCCTTTGTGTTTCTTTTTTCCTTCGTGGTTTTATTCATCATAAATACTTTTCACGTGTCACTTTCGTGAAATAATTTTTCATATAATGACACCACGCGTTCCTTCGCCTTGCTGTTCCCTCTATTGTCCCCGTTTGTGTCGGTGTTTGCTTCTACATTAATGAAGGGGCATGCAATTCGGATCCGACGAAAGTTTCTTACTAATTGTCTGGAGGAGCAGGTCCTTCCCAAGTCCCTCCTTCCGATTCGCCTCAGAGAAATGGACGACCATCCGTTCAACAACTTTAGCAGAGTAATTTTAAAGAAACATATTGAAGTCACCAGACAAAATGAGTGGTCCACCTTCAAAAATTTAGGCATTGCCAAACGTAATGTTTTGACTGTTATTCCCCAACCGTGGATCCAACCTTTGTTTGATGAAATTTACAACGAGTTGCGTCGGAGAACTTCTTCACTTCGAAACATTTTGGATCGCAAAATTAAAAGTCTCATTCGAAATAGTCAGTGGAGTAAAAAAGCAAGCTCAAAGTGTGTTTTGAACCTTTCTTCGAAAAACATTAGTGACGATGCAAAAAGTGCCCTTGGATTTGGTATGTCCTTTTATATTGTTAAAAAACCTACTGCTTTACAAATTTGTCATAGTCTTGCTCGTTTTGAAAAACAGTGTAACCTTCCTCAGTTTTTGGTTAACATAGTTAAAGGCCTTGTCTATGGTGCTGCGAATATTTCTTACGAAGATAACTTTCCTAAACGTTTCCGCAATAGCCTTTCACAATTAAAAAAAGATAGTGAGCTCCATATTACTAAAGCAGACAAGGCTAACACCTTAGTCATTATGGACAAAGTGGATTACATTGGAAAGATGAATGAGCTGCTTCAGGACCCCGCCACATACGTGAAACTTAGGAAGAACCCACAGGATGATGTCATCAAATCATTCAATAGTGGCTTGAAACGCATTCTCAAAGATCATAAGGATTTAATTCCCCTTTTTTTGTCCACTTCACCTGCTCTGCCTTACCTTTATGGTCTTATTAAAACCCACAAACCGGGTAACCCTATGCGCCCTATTATTAGCTCGGTGGGCTCTATTACCTATAAACTCTCCAAATGGCTTGTTAATGTTTTGTCCCCCATTCTTGGAACTGTCTCTGATTCACACGTAAAAAATTCCATGGATCTCACTGAAAAATTGAATAATGTTCGCATTAATACCAACGATAGATTGATCAGTTTCGACGTTTGTTCATTGTTCACAAAAGTGCCGATTGATGATATGCTTGACTTTCTCGCCCGAGAATTACATAATTATGATTTACCATTACCTGCACACACTGTTTTGGAGCTTATTAAGCTTTGTATCAAGGATTGTAAATTCACTTTCAATGGCGAGCATTATCAACAAGTTTTTGGGATGGCCATGGGCAACCCTTTGTCGCCCCTTCTCTCCAATATTTATATGGAGTTTTTTGAAATTACTTACATTCCGAGAATCCTGGGGTTGGCATCCCTTGGTTGCGGTACGTCGACGATATTTTGTGTATCTGGCCCATGAATCGTGACCTGGATGACTTCCTCCTTCAGTTAAATGACCAAGTCCCCTCCATTAAATTTACTTTAGAAGTGGAACAAGACAACTCAATCCCGTTTTTGGATGTGCGTGTTCATAGGGATAGCCCGGGTTTTAAGTTTAGTATCTATCGGAAAAAAACAACAATTTGTCCTACGTACACTTTTACTCTGGACATGACACCCCTATTAAAAAGGCCATATTTTCCTCAATGTTTCTCCGCGCTCTTAGGATCGCCAGTCCGGAATACATCGATGCCGAATTGGAAAATATCAACGGTATTGGAAGTGAGTTGTGTTACCCATCTGCGTTCATGGAATCTTGTCTTAATAAGGCTAAACGAACCTTCTATCGTGTGAATAATAACACTCGCACCTTGTCAAAGAATATTTTAGTACTTCCATTTTTCCCGGGCTTCTTAGGCATTGCTAATGTACTTAAACTTTTGGATATCAGTGTAGTTTTTTCATATAACAATATTGTGAAAAACATCATAGTAAAAAATAGCCCTACCAATAATTTAGGCATTATCTATAAAATTGGGTGTAAGCAATGTGATTCCTTTTACATAGGTCAGACGGGAAAGGATTTGCAAACGCGTGTAAAACAGCATCAATATTCCGTTAGAACGGGACAGTTGTCCAGTGCCCTTTTTGTCCATTTGTCAGAGTTATCCCATTGTATTGATTGGAATAATGTTTCAGTTTTGTTTCACTCTAGCAACATTGTTAATAGAAATATTCTTGAGTCGGCTATAATTCAACTTACAAATAACCTTAACATGAGTAAAGGTCTGTTTCAACTCGATCCCGTTGCTCTGAATTCCTTCAGAATGGATTTAAACAAAAAGGGCAGGTTGTTAAATCTTTGGTAAAAAATTTGTTTTTGTCTTTTGTTTCTCTTACAATTTTATTTTTCAATTTTTTGCTGTATGCGTGTATGTGTATGTATGTATGTGTATGTGAGTATGTGTGTGGTCATTGCAGTTAAATGTGTTTGTATGTATATGTGTGTATATGTATGTATGTATGTGTGTATATGTATGTATGTATGTATGTATGTATGCAGTTAAATGTATATATATATATTATATATATGTGTATGTACCTTACCTTACCTTACAACCTCACAAAGGTTCTGCGCGATGATTTCTCATTTCGCGAAGGTCAAGCTTGTATGTGTATATATATATATATGTGTGTGTGTGTGGTGTTTGTATATATGTGTATATGTATAATATTTGGTTATGCGGGTATACATGTGTACGTGTATTATTTGTAATTTTTTCAATTTATATTTATTTTTATTTCTTTATTCTTTTGCGACCTACCGTTTTTTCAGACAATAATTATAAAAACAAATTTGGTAATTTTTTCCCTTATGCATATATATATATATATATCTGTATATATTGCGTTTATATTTCGTATATATACCGTATATATGTTGTATATATATTTTATGGTTCTTTATATATCATCTAGGCATCATTTTGTTTTCCAATTTATATTTACTTGTACTTTTTTATTCGTTTGTGACTATAATATGCATATTGGTAATTTTTCCCTTATAAATTGGTGCCTCTCTTAAAATTTATCTTTCAATTTATTATTATTATTTTTTATTATTTTTTAATTTTTTTTTTTTTATTTTTTTTTTTTGACTATATATCAATTTGGCATCATCTATTAAATTGATTGTAAACTTCCCTTTTGAGCTTGAATTTGTAGACTCCACTTACAATATTTATATTTATTTTTATTTCTTTATTCTTTTGTGACCTGTTCCATAAACAAGCCATTTGAATTTATATTGAAGGTCGGCCAAAGTGCTAAAAGTGTCTTTTTATATATATATATATATATATATATATATATATATATATATATATATATGTATGTATATATATTTGTGGTTTTTTTATTTGCCTGTTTATTTCTTTATGATTATTTAGGCTGTGACATATATATCACTAAGGCACTATTTTGTAATTAATTTTTTCTCAATTTATATTTATATTTATTTTTATTTCTTTATTCTTTTGTGACCTGTTTCATAAACAAGCCATTTGAATTTATATTGAATGTCGGCTGAAGTGCTAAAAGTGTCAATCTCCCATATAAATGTTTGCTCCTCCCACAATTTTTTCTATGCTTACTATATATATGTATATGTATATATATATATATATATATATATGTATATATATAATATATGAATATGTATGTATGTATGTTATTTTGTAACCTATATATTGCCTTGATCTGTCCTTTCACTCCAGTGTTCCTGAGGATGTCATTAGACGAAAGCGCTTGAGCACCCCTTTGTGTTTCTTTTTTCCTTCGTGGTTTTATTCATCATAAATACTTTTCACGTGTCACTTTCGTGAAATAATTTTTCATATAATGAACACCACGCGTTCCTTCGCCTTGCTGTTCCCTCTATTGTCCCCGTTTGTGTCGGTGTTTGCTTCTACATTAATGAAGGGGCATGCAATTCGGATCCGACGAAAGTTTCTTACTAATTGTCTGGAGGAGCAGGTCCTTCCCAAGTCCCTCCTTCCGATTCGCCTCAGAGAAATGGACGACCATCCGTTCAACAACTTTAGCAGAGTAATTTTAAAGAAACATATTGAAGTCACCAGACAAAATGAGTGGTCCACCTTCAAAAATTTAGGCATTGCCAAACGTAATGTTTTGACTGTTATTCCCCAACCGTGGATCCAACCTTTGTTTGATGAAATTTACAACGAGTTGCGTCGGAGAACTTCTTCACTTCGAAACATTTTGGATCGCAAAATTAAAAGTCTCATTCGAAATAGTCAGTGGAGTAAAAAAGCAAGCTCAAAGTGTGTTTTGAACCTTTCTTCGAAAAACATTAGTGACGATGCAAAAAGTGCCCTTGGATTTGGTATGTCCTTTTATATTGTTAAAAAACCTACTGCTTTACAAATTTGTCATAGTCTTGCTCGTTTTGAAAAACAGTGTAACCTTCCTCAGTTTTTGGTTAACATAGTTAAAGGCCTGTCTATGGTGCTGCGAATATTTCTTACGAAGATAACTTTCCTAAACGTTTCCGCAATAGCCTTTCACAATTAAAAAAGATAGTGAGCTCCATATTACTAAAGCAGACAAGGCTAACACCTTAGTCATTATGGACAAAGTGGATTACATTGGAAAGATGAATGAGCTGCTTCAGGACCCCCCACATACGTGAAACTTAGGAAGAACCCACAGGATGATGTCATCAAATCATTCAATAGTGGCTTGAAACGCATTCTCAAAGATCATAAGGATTTAATTCCCCTTTTTTTGTCCACTTCACCTGCTCTGCCTTATCTTTATGGTCTTATTAAAACCCACAAACCGGGTAACCCTATGCGCCCTATTATTAGCTCGGTGGGCTCTATTACCTATAAACTCTCCAAATGGCTTGTTAATGTTTTGTCCCCCATTCTTGGAACTGTCTCTGATTCACACGTAAAAATTCCATGGATCTCACTGAAAAATTGAATAATGTTCGCATTAATACCAACGATAGATTGATCAGTTTCGACGTTTGTTCATTGTTCACAAAAGTGCCGATTGATGATATGCTTGACTTTCTCGCCAGAGAATTACATAATTATGATTTACCATTACCTGCACACACTGTTTTGGAGCTTATTAAGCTTTGTATCAAGGATTGTAAATTCACTTTCAATGGCGAGCATTATCAACAAGTTTTTGGGATGGCCATGGGCAACCCTTTGTCGCCCCTTCTCTCCAATATTTATATGGAGTTTTTTGAAATTACTTACATTCCGAGAATCCTGGGGGTTGGCATCCCTTGGTTGCGGTACGTCGACGATATTTTGTGTATCTGGCCCATGAATCGTGACCTGGATGACTTCCTCCTTCAGTTAAATGACCAAGTCCCCTCCATTAAATTTACTTTAGAAGTGGAACAAGACAACTCAATCCCGTTTTTGGATGTGCGTGTTCATAGGGATAGCCCGGGTTTTAAGTTTAGTATCTATCGGAAAAAAACAAACAATTTGTCCTACGTACACTTTTACTCTGGACATGACACCCCTATTAAAAAGGCCATATTTTCCTCAATGTTTCTCTCGCGCTCTTAGGATCGCCAGTCCGGAATACATCGATGCCGAATTGGAAAATATCAACGGTATTGGAAGTGAGTTGTGTTACCCATCTGCGTTCATGGAATCTTGTCTTAATAAGGCTAAACGAACCTTCTATCGTGTGAATAATAACACTCGCACCTTGTCAAAGAATATTTTAGTACTTCCATTTTTCCCGGGCTTCTTAGGCATTGCTAATGTACTTAAACTTTTGGATATCAGTGTAGTTTTTTTCATATAACAATATTGTGAAAAACATCATAGTAAAAATAGCCCTACCAATAATTTAGGCATTATCTATAAAATTGGGTGTAAGCAATGTGATTCCTTTTACATAGGTCAGACGGGAAAGGATTTGCAAACGCGTGTAAAACAGCATCAATATTCCGTTAGAACGGGACAGTTGTCCAGTGCCCTTTTTGTCCATTTGTCAGAGTTATCCCATTGTATTGATTGGAATAATGTTTCAGTTTTGTTTCACTCTAGCAACATTGTTAATAGAAATATTCTTGAGTCGGCTATAATTCAACTTACAAATAACCTTAACATGAGTAAAGGTCTGTTTCAACTCGATCCCGTTGCTCTGAATTCCTTCAGAATGGATTTAAACAAAAAGGGCAGGTTGTTAAATCTTTGGTAAAAAATTTGTTTTTGTCTTTTGTTTCTCTTACAATTTTATTTTTCAATTTTTTGCTGTATGCGTGTATGTGTATGTATGTATGTGTATGTGAGTATGTGTGTGGTCATTGCAGTTAAATGTGTTTGTATGTATATGTGTGTATATGTATGTATGTATGTGTGTATATGTATGTATGTATGTATGTATGTATGCAGTTAAATGTGTATATATATATATATATATATGTGTATTACTTACCTTACCTTACAACCTCACAAAGGTTCTGCGCGATGATTTCTCATTTCGCGAAGGTCAAGCTTGTATGTGTATATATATATGTGTGTGTGTATATATATGTGTGTGTGTGTGTGTTTGTATATATGTGTGTATATGTATATATATTTGGTTATGCGGGTATACATGTGTACGTGTATTATTTGTAATTTTTTCAATTTATATTTATTTTTATTTCTTTATTCTTTTGCGACCTACCGTTTTTTCAGACAATAATTATAAAAACAAATTTGGTAATTTTTTTCCCTTATGCATATATATATATATATATATTCTGTATATATTGCGTTTATATTTCGTATATATACCGTATATATGTTGTATATATATTTTATTGTTCTTTATATATCATCTAGGCATCATTTTGTTTTCCAATTTATATTTACTTGTACTTTTTTATTCGTTTGTGACTATAATATGCATATGTGGTAATTTTTCCCTTATAAATTGGTGTGCCTCTCTTAAAATTTATCTTTCAATTTATTATTATTATTTTTATTATTTTTTTAATAATTTTTTTTTTTTTTTTTTTTTTTTTTTTTGTGACATATATATCAATTTGGCATCATCTATTAAATTGATTGTAAAACTTCCCTTTTGAGCTTGAATTTGTAGACTCCACTTACAATATTTATATTTATTTTTATTTCTTTATTCTTTTGTGACCTGTTCCATAAACAAGCCATTTGAATTTATATTGAAGGTCGGCCAAAGTGCTAAAAGTGTCTTTATATATATATATATATATATATATATATATATATATATATATATGTATGTATATATATTTGTGGTTTTTTATTTGCCTGTTTATTTCTTTATGATTATTTAGGCTGTGACATATATATCACTAAGGCACTATTTGTAATTAATTTTTTCTCAATTTATATTTATATTTATTTTTATTTCTTTATTCTTTTGTGACCTGTTTCATAAACAAGCCATTTGAATTTATATGAATGTCGGCTGAAGGCTAAAAGTGTCAATCCCATATAAATGTTTGCTCCTCCCACAATTTTTTCTATGCTTACTATATATATGTATATGTATATATATATATATATATATATATATGTATATATATATATGAATATGTATGTATGTATGTTTATTTTTGTAACCTATATATTGCCTTGATCTGTCCTTTCACTCCAGTGTTCCTGAGGATGTCATTAGACGAAAGCGCTTGAGCACCCTTTGTGTTTCTTTTTTCCTTCGTGGTTTTATTCATCATAAATACTTTTCACGTGTCACTTTCGTGAAATAATTTTTCATATAATGAACACCACGCGTTCCTTCGCCTTGCTGTTCCCTCTATTGTCCCCGTTTGTGTCGGTGTTTGCTTCTACATTAATGAAGGGGCATGCAATTCGGATCCGACGAAAGTTTCTTACTAATTGTCTGGAGGAGCAGGTCCTTCCCAAGTCCCTCCTTCCGATTCGCCTCAGAGAAATGGACGACCATCCGTTCAACAACTTTAGCAGA
Source organism: Bathynomus jamesi (assembly GCA_023014485.1). Lineage (NCBI taxonomy): Eukaryota > Metazoa > Arthropoda > Malacostraca > Isopoda > Cirolanidae > Bathynomus > Bathynomus jamesi. The sequence continues at coordinate 1,235,293 of JAJOZX010000015.1, read as the reverse complement.
GTAATTTTAAAGAAACATATTGAAGTCACCAGACAAAATGAGTGGTCCACCTTCAAAAATTTAGGCATTGCCAAACGTAATGTTTTGACTGTTATTCCCCAACCGTGGATCCAACCTTTGTTTGATGAAATTTACAACGAGTTGCGTCGGAGAACTTCTTCACTTCGAAACATTTTGGATCGCAAAATTAAAAGTCTCATTCGAAATAGTCAGTGGAGTAAAAAAGCAAGCTCAAAGTGTGTTTTGAACCTTTCTTCGAAAAACATTAGTGACGATGCAAAAAGTGCCCTTGGATTTGGTATGTCCTTTTATATTGTTAAAAAACCTACTGCTTTACAAATTTGTCATAGTCTTGCTCGTTTTGAAAAACAGTGTAACCTTCCTCAGTTTTTGGTTAACATAGTTAAAGGCCTGGTCTATGGTGCTGCGAATATTTCTTACGAAGATAACTTTCCTAAACGTTTCCGCAATAGCCTTTCACAATTAAAAAAAGATAGTGAGCTCCATATTACTAAAGCAGACAAGGCTAACACCTTAGTCATTATGGACAAAGTGGATTACATTGGAAAGATGAATGAGCTGCTTCAGGACCCCGCCACATACGTGAAACTTAGGAAGAACCCACAGGATGATGTCATCAAATCATTCAATAGTGGCTTGAAACGCATTCTCAAAGATCATAAGGATTTAATTCCCTTTTTTTGTCCACTTCACCTGCTCTGCCTTATCTTTATGGTCTTATTAAAACCCACAAACCGGGTAACCCTATGCGCCCTATTATTAGCTCGGTGGGCTCTATTACCTATAAACTCTCCAAATGGCTTGTTAATGTTTTGTCCCCCATTCTTGGAACTGTCTCTGATTCACACGTAAAAAATTCCATGGATCTCACTGAAAAATTGAATAATGTTCGCATTAATACCAACGATAGATTGATCAGTTTCGACGTTTGTTCATTGTTCACAAAAGTGCCGATTGATGATATGCTTGACTTTCTCGCCAGAGAATTACATAATTATGATTTACCATTACCTGCACACACTGTTTTGGAGCTTATTAAGCTTTGTATCAAGGATTGTAAATTCACTTTCAATGGCGAGCATTATCAACAAGTTTTTGGGATGGCCATGGGCAACCCTTTGTCGCCCCTTCTCTCCAATATTTATATGGAGTTTTTTGAAATTACTTACATTCCGAGAATCCTGGGGGTTGGCATCCCTTGGTTGCGGTACGTCGACGATATTTTGTGTATCTGGCCCATGAATCGTGACCTGGATGACTTCCTCCTTCAGTTAAATGACCAAGTCCCCTCCATTAAATTTACTTTAGAAGTGGAACAAGACAACTCAATCCCGTTTTTGGATGTGCGTGTTCATAGGGATAGCCCGGGTTTTAAGTTTAGTATCTATCGGAAAAAAACAAACAATTTGTCCTACGTACACTTTTACTCTGGACATGACACCCCTATTAAAAAGGCCATATTTTCCTCAATGTTTCTCCGCGCTCTTAGGATCGCCAGTCCGGAATACATCGATGCCGAATTGGAAAATATCAACGGTATTGGAAGTGAGTTGTGTTACCCATCTGCGTTCATGGAATCTTGTCTTAATAAGGCTAAACGAACCTTCTATCGTGTGAATAATAACACTCGCACCTTGTCAAAGAATATTTTAGTACTTCCATTTTTCCCGGGCTTCTTAGGCATTGCTAATGTACTTAAACTTTTGGATATCAGTGTAGTTTTTTCATATAACAATATTGTGAAAAACATCATAGTAAAAAATAGCCCTACCAATAATTTAGGCATTATCTATAAAATTGGGTGTAAGCAATGTGATTCCTTTTACATAGGTCAGACGGGAAAGGATTTGCAAACGCGTGTAAAACAGCATCAATATTCCGTTAGAACGGGACAGTTGTCCAGTGCCCTTTTTGTCCATTTGTCAGAGTTATCCCATTGTATTGATTGGAATAATGTTTCAGTTTTGTTTCACTCTAGCAACATTGTTAATAGAAATATTCTTGAGTCGGCTATAATTCAACTTACAAATAACCTTAACATGAGTAAAGGTCTGTTTCAACTCGATCCCGTTGCTCTGAATTCCTTCAGAATGGATTTAAACAAAAAGGGCAGGTTGTTAAATCTTTGGTAAAAAATTTGTTTTTGTCTTTTGTTTCTCTTACAATTTTATTTTTCAATTTTTTGCTGTATGCGTGTATGTGTATGTATGTATGTGTATGTGAGTATGTGTGTGGTCATTGCAGTTAAATGTGTTTGTATGTATATGTGTGTATATGTATGTATGTATGTGTGTATATGTATGTATGTATGTATGTATGCAGTTAAATGTGTATATATATATATATATATATGTGTATGTACCTTACCTTACCTTACAACCTCACAAAGGTTCTGCGCGATGATTTCTCATTTCGCGAAGGTCAAGCTTGTATGTGTATATATATATATGTGTGTGTGTGTGTTTGTATATATGTGTGTATATGTATATATATTTGGTTATGCGGGTATACATGTGTACGTGTATTATTTGTAATTTTTTCAATTTATATTTATTTTTATTTCTTTATTCTTTTGCGACCTACCGTTTTTTCAGACAATAATTATAAAAACAAATTTGGTAATTTTTTTCCCTTATGCATATATATATATATATATTCTGTATATATTGCGTTTATATTTCGTATATATACCGTATATATGTTGTATATATATTTTATTGTTCTTTATATATCATCTAGGCATCATTTTGTTTTCCAATTTATATTTACTTGTACTTTTTTATTCGTTTGTGACTATAATATGCATATGTGGTAATTTTTCCCTTATAAATTGGTGTGCCTCTCTTAAAATTTATCTTTCAATTTATTATTATTATTTTTTATTATTTTTTTAAAATTTTTTTTTTTTTTTTTTTTTTGTGACATATATATCAATTTGGCATCATCTATTAAATTGATTGTAAAACTTCCCTTTTGAGCTTGAATTTGTAGACTCCACTTACAATATTTATATTTATTTTTATTTCTTTATTCTTTTGTGACCTGTTCCATAAACAAGCCATTTGAATTTATATTGAAGGTCGGCCAAAGTGCTAAAAGTGTCTTTTATATATATATATATATATATATATATATATATGTATGTATATATATTTGTGGTTTTTTTATTTGCCTGTTTATTTCTTTATGATTATTTAGGCTGTGACATATATATCACTAAGGCACTTTTGTAATTAATTTTTTCTCAATTTATATTTATATTTATTTTTATTTCTTTATTCTTTTGTGACCTGTTTCATAAACAAGCCATTTGAATTTATATTGAATGTCGGCTGAAGTGCTAAAAGTGTCAATCTCCCATATAAATGTTTGCTCCTCCCACAATTTTTTCTATGCTTACTATATATATGTATATGTATATATATAATATATATATATATATGTATATATATATGAATATGTATGTATGTATGTTTATTTTTGTAACCTATATATTGCCTTGATCTGTCCTTTCACTCCAGTGTTCCTGAGGATGTCATTAGACGAAAGCGCTTGAGCACCCCTTTGTGTTTCTTTTTTCCTTCGTGGTTTTATTCATCATAAATACTTTTCACGTGTCACTTTCGTGAAATAATTTTTCATATAATGAACACCACGCGTTCCTTCGCCTTGCTGTTCCCTCTATTGTCCCCGTTTGTGTCGGTGTTTGCTTCTACATTAATGAAGGGGCATGCAATTCGGATCCGACGAAAGTTTCTTACTAATTGTCTGGAGGAGCAGGTCCTTCCCAAGTCCCTCCTTCCGATTCGCCTCAGAGAAATGGACGACCATCCGTTCAACAACTTTAGCAGAGTAATTTTAAAGAAACATATTGAAGTCACCAGACAAAATGAGTGGTCCACCTTCAAAAATTTAGGCATTGCCAAACGTAATGTTTTGACTGTTATTCCCCAACCGTGGATCCAACCTTTGTTTGATGAAATTTACAACGAGTTGCGTCGGAGAACTTCTTCACTTCGAAACATTTTGGATCGCAAAATTAAAAGTCTCATTCGAAATAGTCAGTGGAGTAAAAAAGCAAGCTCAAAGTGTGTTTTGAACCTTTCTTCGAAAAACATTAGTGACGATGCAAAAAGTGCCCTTGGATTTGGTATGTCCTTTTATATTGTTAAAAAACCTACTGCTTTACAAATTTGTCATAGTCTTGCTCGTTTTGAAAAACAGTGTAACCTTCCTCAGTTTTTGGTTAACATAGTTAAAGGCCTGGTCTATGGTGCTGCGAATATTTCTTACGAAGATAACTTTCCTAAACGTTTCCGCAATAGCCTTTCACAATTAAAAAAAGATAGTGAGCTCCATATTACTAAAGCAGACAAGGCTAACACCTTAGTCATTATGGACAAAGTGGATTACATTGGAAAGATGAATGAGCTGCTTCAGGACCCCGCCACATACGTGAAACTTAGGAAGAACCCACAGGATGATGTCATCAAATCATTCAATAGTGGCTTGAAACGCATTCTCAAAGATCATAAGGATTTAATTCCCCTTTTTTTGTCCACTTCACCTGCTCTGCCTTATCTTTATGGTCTTATTAAAACCCACAAACCGGGTAACCCTATGCGCCCTATTATTAGCTCGGTGGGCTCTATTACCTATAAACTCTCCAAATGGCTTGTTAATGTTTTGTCCCCCATTCTTGGAACTGTCTCTGATTCACACGTAAAAAATTCCATGGATCTCACTGAAAAATTGAATAATGTTCGCATTAATACCAACGATAGATTGATCAGTTTCGACGTTTGTTCATTGTTCACAAAAGTGCCGATTGATGATATGCTTGACTTTCTCGCCAGAGAATTACATAATTATGATTTACCATTACCTGCACACACTGTTTTGGAGCTTATTAAGCTTTGTATCAAGGATTGTAAATTCACTTTCAATGGCGAGCATTATCAACAAGTTTTTGGGATGGCCATGGGCAACCCTTTGTCGCCCCTTCTCTCCAATATTTATATGGAGTTTTTTGAAATTACTTACATTCCGAGAATCCTGGGGGTTGGCATCCCTTGGTTGCGGTACGTCGACGATATTTTGTGTATCTGGCCCATGAATCGTGACCTGGATGACTTCCTCCTTCAGTTAAATGACCAAGTCCCCTCCATTAAATTTACTTTAGAAGTGGAACAAGACAACTCAATCCCGTTTTTGGATGTGCGTGTTCATAGGGATAGCCCGGGTTTTAAGTTTAGTATCTATCGGAAAAAAAAACAATTTGTCCTACGTACACTTTTACTCTGGACATGACACCCCTATTAAAAAGGCCATATTTTCCTCAATGTTTCTCCGCGCTCTTAGGATCGCCAGTCCGGAATACATCGATGCCGAATTGGAAAATATCAACGGTATTGGAAGTGAGTTGTGTTACCCATCTGCGTTCATGGAATCTTGTCTTAATAAGGCTAAACGAACCTTCTATCGTGTGAATAATAACACTCGCACCTTGTCAAAGAATATTTTAGTACTTCCATTTTTCCCGGGCTTCTTAGGCATTGCTAATGTACTTAAACTTTTGGATATCAGTGTAGTTTTTTCATATAACAATATTGTGAAAAACATCATAGTAAAAAATAGCCCTACCAATAATTTAGGCATTATCTATAAAATTGGGTGTAAGCAATGTGATTCCTTTTACATAGGTCAGACGGGAAAGGATTTGCAAACGCGTGTAAAACAGCATCAATATTCCGTTAGAACGGGACAGTTGTCCAGTGCCCTTTTTGTCCATTTGTCAGAGTTATCCCATTGTATTGATTGGAATAATGTTTCAGTTTTGTTTCACTCTAGCAACATTGTTAATAGAAATATTCTTGAGTCGGCTATAATTCAACTTACAAATAACCTTAACATGAGTAAAGGTCTGTTTCAACTCGATCCCGTTGCTCTGAATTCCTTCAGAATGGATTTAAACAAAAAGGGCAGGTTGTTAAATCTTTGGTAAAAAATTTGTTTTTGTCTTTTGTTTCTCTTACAATTTTATTTTTCAATTTTTTGCTGTATGCGTGTATGTGTATGTATGTATGTGTATGTGAGTATGTGTGTGGTCATTGCAGTTAAATGTGTTTGTATGTATATGTGTGTATATGTATGTATGTATGTGTGTATGTATGTATGTATGTATGTATGCAGTTAAATGTGTATATATATATATATATATATATGTGTATGTACCTTACCTTACCTTACAACCTCACAAAGGTTCTGCGTGATGATTTCTCATTTCGTGAAGGTCAAGCTTGTATGTGTATATATATATATGTGTGTGTGTGTGTGTGTGTGTTTGTATATATGTGTTTATATGTATATATATTTGGTTATGCGGGTATACATGTGTACGTGTATTATTTGTAATTTTTTCAATTTATATTTATTTTTATTTCTTTATTCTTTTGCGACCTACCGTTTTTTCAGACAATAATTATAAAAACAAATTTGGTAATTTTTTTCCCTTATGCATATATATATATATATATTCTGTATATATTGCGTTTATATTTCGTATATATACCGTATATATGTTGTATATATATTTTATTGTTCTTTATATATCATCTAGGCATCATTTTGTTTTCCAATTTATATTTACTTGTACTTTTTTATTCGTTTGTGACTATAATATGCATATGTGGTAATTTTTCCCTTATAAATTGGTGTGCCTCTCTTAAAATTTATCTTTCAATTTATTATTATTATTTTTTATTATTTTTTTAATAATTTTTTTTTTTTTTTTATATATTTCTTTGTGACATATATATCAATTTGGCATCATCTATTAAATTGATTGTAAAACTTCCCTTTTGAGCTTGAATTTGTAGACTCCACTTACAATATTTATATTTATTTTTATTTCTTTATTCTTTTGTGACCTGTTCCATAAACAAGCCATTTGAATTTATATTGAAGGTCGGCCAAAGTGCTAAAAGTGTCTTTTTATATATATATATATATATATTATATATATATTATATATATATATATGTATGTATATATATTTGTGTTTTTTTTATTTGCCTGTTTATTTCTTTATGATTATTTAGGCTGTGACATATATATCACTAAGGCACTATTTTGTAATTAATTTTTTCTCAATTTATATTTATTTTTATTTCTTTATTCTTTTGTGACCTGTTTCATAAACAAGCCATTTGAATTTATATTGAATGTCGGCTGAAGTGCTAAAAGTGTCAATCTTCCATATAAATGTTTGCTCCTCCCACAATTTTTTCTATGCTTACTATATATATGTATATGTGTATATATATATATATATATATATGTATATATATATATATGAATATGTATGTATGTATGTTTATTTTTGTAACCTATATATTGCCTTGATCTGTCCTTTCACTCCAGTGTTCCTGAGGATGTCATTAGACGAAAGCGCTTGATCACCCCTTTGTGTTTCTTTTTTCCTTCGTGGTTTTATTCATCATAAATACTTTTCACGTGTCACTTTCGTGAAATAATTTTTCATATATATATATATATATATATCCTGAGAAACAATTTCAATAAAGCTATTTGGAATACATCGTAAACATAATTAAGGGTGCGAGGGCAATTCGTCCCCGGACAATTCGTCGCCGGACAATTAGTCCCTAGGACAATTCGTCCCCGGACAGTACGTCGCCTACAAAATTAATTTTTAAGTTTTAAATTGTAATATGACCTTAAGTACTCGTCGCCTTCAAAATAAAAGTAAGAGACACTCGGCAACTTTTTCTTCATAAAACCTTCATAAATTAAAAATTATTATTTAAGTTAGGCTTTAAAACAAGTAAAAACCTTCTAATGTTTACTATTTTAAAAAAATCATGCTTAAAATACAGTTTAATGGCTACAAAAAATATAAAATAAAAGCATAAAATGGATTTAAAAATGACACTCGGCAACCTTTTTCTTCATGAAATGAAATTATAAATTGTAAATGACACTCGGTAACTTTTTTCTTAAACGTAGGTTATTTTAGGTTTACCTTTAATTTTCAAGTGGCATTTATTTTTAAGACGTCAACCCATCAGCATGGCTAGTTGTACGGTTATTAGTTCGGAGAAAGGAAAAAACAAACTTGTGGATAAAGAGAACTATATTTACACGAGAAACAAGCAAAATGCTGATGGATCTGTGATCTATTGGAGGTGTGAAAATCGTGCATGCAAAGGTAGACTACATACCGACGCTGAATATAATGAATTGAAGTTGATTGGTAACCATAGTCACGCAACGACAGCTGCCCAAGTAACTGCTAGAGTCGCCATTTCATCTATTCAAAAGAGTCCATTTCAACTCAAAATCCCCCTCGTTCAATTATAGCTAATGAATTAGGAAATTTAAATGATTGTGCAATTTCTGAAATTCCTAAGCTTTCACATGTTAACCGTAATATTAGGCGATGGAGGCAAACTAAGACTAACCATCCTTCCATTCCAATTTCAAACGTTGGGTTTTCTGTTCCAGTAGAATATTCCTACTTGGAGAATGGTGCTAAATTTTTGCAATATGACAGTGGCCCGGAAGATTCAAAACGAATTGTACTTTTCGCGAGCGATGAAGCCCTTGATCAATTGAAATTGTACAAGAATTGGGCTGGCGATGGAACATTTAAGTGTTGCCCTTGTATATTTTTTCAATTATATGTCATACACATACAAATCGGTAGCTTTAATGCCCCAAGATTATTCGCACTGCTCTCAGACAAAAGCCAAGATTCCTATATTCGCCTTTTTGAAAATGTAAAAGAATTGTTAGAGGATGATGGCCCGGAAAATATTATTTTAGATTTCGAAAAAGCTGCCCACAATGGATTTTTAGAAGCATTTCCAGACGCAAATTTGTCTTGTTTGTTTCATTTAGGTCAAAATGTTTATAAGCATGTCGTTCAAGAAGGCTTCAAATCGAGATACCACGAAGACGACGCATTTAGTCTAAAAATCCGCTGTTTTGTTGCCCTTGCTTTTTTTGCCAATGGGTGACGTAGTTGATGGATTTGAAGATCTTGTCGACGATGATGATATTCCCCAGTCTTTAGTCACTTATTTCGAGAATAATTATATTGGACACACAAGAGGAAGAGGTGCTAGAAGGCGTCGTCTCGAGCCCCCATACCCAATAAGAAGTTGGAATGTACATTCGCGATGCATGGCAGAAGAACCCCGTACCATAAACGGCTTAGAAGCTTTTCACAGTGCCCTGAATCGTGCGGTGAGCGCAATCCACCCCAATATATGGACTCTTATAGACGTGCTACGACACGAAGAAGGTTTGGCGAGAAGCAAAATGCAGAAATTTCTTCAGGGGGAAGTCGTTTTTAAGAAGAAAAAATACAGAGATCTAGATAGTCGTATACTAAAATTAATAGAAAAGTATGACTCGATAAATAAGCTTCAGTTCTTAAAAGGGGTTGCCCATAATCTCAAATTTTAAATGCCTTTTATGTTTTCACTTTATCTGTTTTTTAAAGTTTGTTACTATTAAAATGTATTGTATGTAACTGTATGTAAGAGTAAATATTAGAAGTTTTTTACGTTTTCTAAAACCTAACTTAGATAATAAATTTTATTTGTACGCGGCGAACTGTCTGGGGACGAACTGTCTGGGGACGAACTGTCTGGGGACGAACTGTCTGGGGACGAATTGTCCGGGGACGAATTGTCCGGGGACGAATTGTCCGGGGACGAATTGTCCGGGGACGAATTGTCCGGACACCATAATGAAGATATTGAAACTCATTTCTCCATCGTATATTTCATAAGAATTGTCAAAAAAACAAAATTATAAAGTAACAATGCAATAATACGACGTTATATGATGATGGTTTGCAGAGAAAAGAATTATCCTCATGCATATAAACTGTGTTAACAAGATTTTAGTGTGTCTAATCTATAGGCTAGCAAACGGGGTGATACGGTATTGTTAAAGATCATACATAGCCATAATTATAATCACAATATTTGTTTAGTGGTAACAAATTATTAATCCTATTATCATTGTTATTGTTATTATAGTTTTATGTAATACATCACAAACATAGATAATAATTTGTCTCCTGTAATACATTATTTATTTATAAATTAATAATGTCTCATTAGCTCTAAAATAGCATAAGGTTTCACATTAGTGCTGAAAGATTACAAATCTTAAGATTTAGAACATTTTGGACGTGAATCTCTGACAAACGCAAATCACAGTAGGTACGAACCGACAGCCTTACACTACGAATAACCTGCAAAGAAATCGTGTGTGTGTGTGTGTGTGTGTGCTTGTGTGTGTGTGTGTGTGTGTGTGTGCGCGTATGTGTGTTTCCCTTCAGCAATACATACCAAATTAAAAACTTAAGCCAATAAGAAAGTGAAGCTGTGTAGCAACATTTTATTGTATTGTAGGCCTAATACTGATAGGTACTTAAAATGAACTAGATTTTCAGTAACAACACCTGGACAGATGAGTTGATTGTTCGAACCTGTGGATGGAATCAAAATCTTCACAGAAAGCCATAACTCCTACCGCTGCTTCACTAGATATATAATACAGATAATCAAACGTATTCTAAACTGAAATTATTTACAAAATAAGCATTACCGCATCTGCTCAGTAGTATAGCCGCAAAAGGGGAGAGTGCAAGAATGTTGCAAGTGATGACGGAATGTTGCAAAGGGGGGTGGGGTTGTTGCAAAGGGGGATGGGGGTTATTGCAAAGGGGGTGGAGTTGTTGCAAAGGGGGGAGGGGGTGGGGTTGTTGCAAAAAAAAGAAAAAATAAATTAAAAAATAAAAATTAAAAAATTCCCCGAAAGGGGGAATGCTGCAGGTGCAACAAGGAAAACTTGGAGGCGGCGTTATCCCGCAAGAGAAAGGAGAGAAAGGAGGAGGAGAGGTGTTCACCTGGCAGGAGCCAAGTGCATATTAAGACTTCAGCCGAGTAGGCGTTGTTTTATAGGCTCCTAATCAGCCAGTTGGCTGTAAATGGCTTGAGTTGCCAGATAGCGCCATGTATTCATTTAATTCTAATCGAAGACTGAGTTGCCAGATACCACTTTTTAGCATTATTATTGTATACACTATTATAGACTCCTAATCAGCCAGTTGGCTGTAAATGGCTTGAGTTGCCAGATAGCGCCATGTATTCATTTAATTCTAATCGAAGACTGAGTTGCCAGATACCACTTTTTAGCATTATTATTGTACACACTATTATAGACTCCTAATCAGCCAGTTGGCTGTAAATGGCTTGAGTTGCCAGATACCACTTTTTAGCAGTATTATTGTATACATTATTATAGGCTCCTAATCAGCCAGTTGGCTTAGAAGGAGTAAATGTTGCCAGATACCGCAATACCATTGTATACATTATTATATTTCTTAAAAGAATACCGGTAGTAGGTTTAGAAGGCGTAACAATTAAGTAAAACAACATTGCATCATTCTGTTTATTATAAATATATAGAAAATAAATATACATTTCAATTGAGGAATATGCATATAACAGTACAGGAAATATATACACACAATTATGGATATATATAAAATAAAATATACATTTCAAATAGAGATAAATATACATTTCAATAGAAATATGTACATAACAGTACAGGAGAAATATCACGCAAAATATATATATAAATACAATTCAATAGAAATATGCGTATAATCAGTACAGGAGAAATGTCAAGCAAAATATATATATAAATACAATTCACTTTTTTTTTCAAAATACTAAATTCGGTCTTAATCGAGTTTACAATTACATCATTATTGCTCTGCATTACGCAGTATATGCGGCCTAATAATATTTCACCGCTTAAAGTATAGGGAAACCTGTATTCGATATGAAGGGCTTTCATATCGTTCAGTACTATTTTTGTTCCCACTTTACAACCGGTTGGTAAGTCATCTTTAAATACGTCTAGAATACAATCAAAAGCACGCACAAAGTTCATGGTATTTCAAAGAGTCTAAACTTTTTAAATAAACGTCCAGCTCTAGACCATTCTCACCAGCCCTACACTCGGTAAACCCATCGAGCAGAGCGGTGTAGGCGTATTCAAGTACTGTATCAAAATAAAGCATATCCGTAACACGCGCGTCTAATATAGGTTTCAGCTTACGGAATCCACGATTTCAAACATTCTGTCGAGGATTAAACGGTTTTCGCGTAGGAACAAGAGCGTTATTATCAGAAGCATTCTTCCACATCAGCCGTATATCAATGCACGGCCGATCGTTATTTATACACAACGTACATACAACGGCGTATGAGGGTGCGTCACTAATCTGCTCTCTTCTTGTACCTACGTTAGCAGGTATTTTATAACGATCTTCACTCCACTTCTCAACTATCACGAAGATTCTATTCATCTCCTCGATACTTAAATAAACCCGTTTGTTTGTCGGTCTACATTCCGTTTCCAGTACATAGCTAATGGTACCGGAATTACGCCTGAACACGCGCAACGATTTCGTCACGGACACATCGTACGAGGCGTTGAGAATGCTGCTCAAAGGAAGTTCCATCGTATTCGAGGAGCGCACGTCCACTCGGCTCAAGCTCTGAGATAACTATGAGCCGTGTGAGGCACGCAGGTAGGTAGGAATGGTTCGACGGGCGGCTGACTCGATGATACGTGAATGGGCTTGTTCGTATGACCGCGAGTCGAATTGCTGTACATATTTCGGTACAAGAATTAATTTCATCACTACCAGCCTACGCACCAGACATTTTGGATAAGAACTAGGAACATTTTATGTTTTACTAAACATCTCCACACTCCGGCGCACTATTTGAGAGGAACATATGTTCATATTTTTCCTTTCTGCCCATCAAACGATACTCGTCTCTAAACTCTGTTAAAAATTCACGCAGGGCACTAGCCACAACCTCACTACGAACCTCATCATGATATACGTTAATATAGTGATAAAAATACTTAAGATTGTCCATGATCACGAGATTCACATTTTCAGTCGTAGGGTATGAGTAATATCGACATGGTGTAGCATGACGTAATACCGCTTGTCACACCACCCATCAGCAAGACTCATTATCCATACCTGCTGCTTCTCTTCTGCACGCGTTGTTTCTTTTACTTCACGGTGTATGTGAGACTTTATAAAGTTTAGCTCTGCAGTATACTTCAGCACATCGTCTGTGCAACGAAAGCCTTCAACGGTCTCACCAGAACATCCGTAGAGTATTTGTACATCTTGGAACTTCGCACAATCCAATGTGTTTTTAAAAGAGGCATAGGAGGGAGGAATAGGAAGTTTTTCGGTATCCACCACATCCTGGCACTTTACTGAATACCATTTCGTAAACGTTGTGCAAGCAATATTAAAGGTAGCCATTTGAATACACGTCTGATCTGAATACACGTCTGATCTCTCGGGCTTACTGCGGTCGACTGACCACGCAGGGACTCCCAGATAGTAGCATGACTCACGGTCTTACAGTGGGCGGAGCTTAGAACTTTCACCTGCACACACACACACACACAACAGGAGAAAGTGAAACGCTATTTGAAACATGATTTATTTAACAAACGAGATATTCAAGTTATATATATTTACAAATACGATTTAATAAACGAGATATTCAAGTTATATATATATATTTACAAATACGTGTAATAAATCAATTTACAAATACGATTTAATGAACGAGATATTCAAGTTATATATATATATTTACAAATACGTGTAATAATCAATAGATACGATTATATACAAGACGTGTGAGTTAACAATAGAAGCATCATTGGTATCCAAAGGGTACGGTATCATAGGTACCAGGTAACTGGTAACGTTTCCTATAGGTGTTACGGCACACCTTCGTACCCCTAAGTTCCTTCACGCCCCCCAGCTTCTGCGCCCGAAAATTGTGGGTGCCTACAATTAGTTGGGGAGGTTGTTCATCATCGTCCAAACATACTAGATCCTTCAACGACTCAAAGTTAACAACCTCCCGATTCGCATGGTTGAGCGTAATACCCTTTGCCTTCACGATATATTTCATTTCCTCCCCCCCTGACCCGTACCCCATAAGTCTTAGGTCCTGTTGAGGCAAAAGAGTCGGCGTATGCGTTGTCCCCATACTCATCCTTGATCTCATCAGTGAGCTCGCCGAGGAACTCCCCAATAGTGGGCATGTATTCACCCTCCCTCTCTGTGAATATCACGCTATCTGTATCGGCATACAATACTCTCCGCCCAAGAGAATGCAATAGACCCCAAAGTTTTATACGGGCGTAGGCTGTTGTGAAGCTGGCCACAGGTATGTTTGTAACCCTTGAGGTATCTGTGGCAAATTCAGTGTTGTTGTACTTTATTACGTAAGTATTACCTACATTTACGATCTCCATGACCTCTTTATCGGGGGCATTGGCATAATCCCAGACATCGCTATAACTTTGTGCCAAATGAATGCTCCCTCTGCCGGTATTCTGCGCAAATTTTCCCCATAGACTGTTTAGACACAACTTTGCACTAAAGCGCTTGCCAGGATTCTTTACAATTTGGACACGATCAAGTTGTATACCTTCGCGGTCGCGGTAACGTTGAATATAGGCAGACTTTTCATCTTCGGTATCAACTCCTCGCGGATACCCTGATGCCTCAACCTTATCCTTCAAAAAGGTGTTTATATATGGTGTGAAAAGGTTGGGTAGCTTCTGAAACCTCCACACCTCATGTATCTTCAGTATTCTATAACCATGGCGCACGGCTAGGGCCAACTCAGGACTTGTATATACGCCTCTGATCTTACGCTGGTGGGGTATATGGTTACATTCGCCGTTATCCTCTTCCGCGCACTTCACGCACAGGGGAAACATGAGCTTGTCGTCGATAACGACAGGTAAGATCGGCATCCATAAATTGCGTGGGGGGAGTACGTCTACGAAAGAGAGCCCAAAGTAACGATCATTCAAATTTTTTGAAAATTCATTGATGGAGGGTAGGCTAGGTCCCACCAGTTTCTCAGGAGCGCCCACGGGGTACGGATTGCTCTTCATCACGTATGGGTATAAAGAACAGAAATCGTAGTAATGGAGCTTCACGCCCTCCGTAGGTGGAAAGTATAGTCTGAAAGGATTTGTACGTCCTCCAAACAAGCTATCACCACATTTGAGAGGATCCAGCACCATTGAACGCTTGATCGTTTTTATTTCCTCACGGTACACCTCGTCTGTCTCCATCCGTGCATCATATTCATGCTCCCACAAGACTTTGTGAGTGAACTGTGATCCTATAAGTTGATCGCGGGTGCGGGTTGATGCGAGACAGTCGGCAGGAGACCTACCGTGGATATCTCCGGTGATTCCGCACTCAGGACGGGGGCATCCATGCCACCAGCAACCGTTAAAGGAGTACACAGTCTTCACACCAGTGACACGGTTTTCACTTAACCCATCAACCCAAAAAACACGTCCATTAATCTTAATGGGTACTTCACCCGTGTTGCGGGCGTGCTTTATGTATACACCTGTCTGTTGCTGTAGGTGTATGAGCCAGTAAATAGCCTTGTGCCCGTAACTGCGGGGTTGTTTCGGTGAATAATGGCTAAGGTGTCTTTAGGCATGAAGTTATTCTTGAACACCGTAAAACATAATGATGCGATGGTGGTTGCGACTTGCAGTGGATCGCATTTGAAACGGGCTATGTACATCCTTCTAAAGGCCTGGAAACATACTCTAAGCACGCGCACATCATTCACGCAATAACGCTCACATTCATCAGCTATATTATAAGGGTTACTTTCATTAAAACTGTCGTAGTATCGATCAAAGTCTTCACGTTCATCCATACAGTCAAAATAATGTTTGGGGGGTGGTGGGCCTACGTAGTTTAAAGTCTCGCTGGTGAGGAAAGTGTAAGGGAAGTATCCTTTGGAAACTTCAGCTGCTACTCCCATCACCTTGGGTAGCTTTGCTAATTTACAAGGTGTGAATAATAAAGTATCTTTAAAATGTACATTGCCTCTTATCTGCATCTGTATTAATTTGTTGCCTCTTTTCAATGGATCACCTGTAAATATCTCAGAGGATTCGAGTTCAAGCAACTCCTTATAAAGGAACTGCGTGTAAAACTTTGCCCCATTATGGGCGAGAATATACACAGTCATTTTTTTGAACTTGTCGGCTAACTTGACAATATAGGACACAAATAGTTTCACAGGACTATCGCTGACATTCGTTTTAAAAACGTTTGTCCGTTTACCACATTTGGGGCACTCGTCACATTCGATATCCATACACTCATCACAGATAGTCTGGCTCATAAGTAAATGTGGAATTACCTCTTTGGTTTCAGCGTTCGTATATGTTTCTATATCGTAGTATACAGTTATACAAGGGTTATTTTTAGGCTTAGCATCTTTCATATAACACACATGCTTTACTCCATCCGCCTTATATTCCTCCTAGCATGTAGGACAGTGAATTACGTCACACTTGTGCTTAAATTTTCCCCAATTATCCATTGTGTGAAACATACCACATTCACAGATTCTCATTTTCCTGCACGTGCCAATCGATTTATGGAAATCAAAACAGCTATTATTGAAAAATGTGCGTCTACACATCACAGTCTCTCTTCTCAGCTTCAACTACACGGCTTTCACATTTGGTGCTTTTACACTGCTCACATACCATGTGACATTCTTTACAATGTCTCACTATATCATCCGCAAACTCGAGGCACCCTTACACAAATCATGATGTCTCCCATATTTTCGACTTTTGTCATAACTCGCGTAAAGCCACCTTATATTACGGATCGGGAATACGTTGTCCCTGACAATCCTAAAATAAGTAGGGGTCTTGTACGATCTCTCACACAGCTTTTAAAAACATACACAGTCCTACGACGATCATCCAACCCAAACACAACTATGCGGACATTCATTTCCTGTTCTACCCTTCTCAGCTCTTCAGGACCCATATTACAGTCAAATTCAAGTTCACAGTCTACAGCTAGTTTACGGGCACGCTCCACGACTGTAGGCAACCAAATTTTTTGAGTTCGTGTATTTTGTACAGTAAACATACGTGCTAAGAGTACTGCTATAAAGCCGCAACCACGATCGACGTTTATATGCCGTCTATAATAGCTTGAGAATTGAGGTTAAGAGTATACGGTATGCACTATGGCCCGCAACACGGTATACATGGTCAATATTTACCGTGAAGTTGTCCATATTGAAGGCTATACTACTTTGGGAGGCTTGCATTATACGTCCTAATATATATTCTACATCTTCAGCCGCCAAACGTCTAAATGGCACTATCACCCAATAATCGTATACATCACCGTCATCTGACCCGAATCCAAAGGACAGACTCGTCCTGACTTCACGCTCGTCGCGATTCTGAAGAGCAAACTCTATAATACGCTCTACAACCCGGCGTATTCCGCGCTCAATACCATTGCTATACATGACTCTAGGGTCGACCCTGGGGGCTGCGGAGCGCACCAATTCGAGCGTTATATCTTCCTCAACAGAACGGGGGGCGGCGGATGAATAAGGGGGTACATTAGCGGAAGGTGTGCTGATGGGGGGCCTGTTGCGTAGGAGGTTGATGGTTGGGGCTCTATTATTGTAGACTTAACAGAACGGGGGGCGGCGGATGAATAAGGGGATATATTAGCGGGAGGTGCTGCTGGGGGGATTGTTGCGTAAGAGGTTGAGGGTTGGGGATCTATTACTGGTGCAACAGGCGCGTATTTCGGTCGCTTTATACCTGACGTGGGTATCTCATACCTCCGCTTTGGACGTGTTACCGGTATCGCTGGTGAGGGTTCGTTGGCAGGGGAGGAGATCACAGCTACACTGTCGTCGAGGTCATCCGTAATGATGGGCTGCTCTACCTCATCGTCATTCACGGTTCTGTGGGAGAAGAAATATAAGGAACAGCACTCAAAATTTGTAATATTTTGTAAATGACCCACTTAGGAGTGTGACGTGTTAGAAATGGACTCTGTAGAAAAATTCAGATTCACGAGCCCATCCACATGTATTATATCTGGACCTACAGGATGTGGTAAAACTGTGTTTATGCTTAAAATCATTAAAGAAAAGGGGGAGATGTTCTCGAAATTTGTGCATAAAGTTATATGGTGCTATTCGACGTATCAATCAATGTTCAACGAGCACCAAGATGATATTTTGTTCCACAAAGGCGTATATGACGTTAATTCGTTAAAGGGAAATGAACATACAATCATTGTAATTGACGATCTCATGTTGGAGATGGATAAAACGTTTGCCGAGACATTTACAGTATTCTCCCACCATCTTAACATAAGCGTGTTCTTCATCAATCAGAATCTATTTTTCAAAAATAGATACATGCGCGATGTGTCGTTAAATACGCAATATCTAGTCTTATTCGCGCAACGTAGAGATGTATCACAAATTGGGGTATTAGCCAATCAAATGTTCCCGAATCAGCGTAAGGAGTTTTTGGAAGTTTATAAAGAAGCTACAAGCACGCTTTACGGATATTTGCTTTGCGACCTTCATCCGCGAAACACGTTTAGAGTGCTTCTGCGAACGAATATATTTCCAAACGAGCCTGAAACGGTGTATATTCCAGAATGACAAAGAGACTAAAGAAATACCGTGAATTAATAAAAATCTATCATCGACTGCCCCGGGCAATGCAGCAGATGTTTATTAAAAATATCGACGCCAACTTTTTAAAATGCATCTGTGAAATCTGTCTTAACGTTATAAATTGCAATGTATCAATGAAAACCCATCAGAAGGCTCGCCTACGCCGCTACAAGAACATAATACGTGCACTCGCTCGTAAAAGTCAAACTGTAGCGAAGAAAAAACGAATTATTGTACAAACAGGAGGGTCATTTCTCCCCATCTTATTTTCAGTTTTTGGGTCCTTTACTGACTAGATTAATATAATGAAGAAAGTGGTAGTGATTCCCCACGAGGTGTACGCTTCACTGCAAAGGAATCCAGACACGTATCTAGATCCCCGTAAAGCAGACTTAAAAGAATGGAAAGCGAATTGTTAGCCCTATTAAACAGTGAAAAAACACCTGATGAGAAAAGAATCTTATACCAGAAGCTCTGCAAATTCCTTCACGAGTACGAAAATTATAAGAGCCCTACAGAGATTCCTGTGGTTATTAGGCACAGCACGGGGGACGATGGACATGGCGACATAGGATCTGAGCCCGACGATACAGCTGACCAAAAAGATTACCCACACACATATCGAACATGTATTAAAAAATACCCTCCCACTTACATTGAGGAGTAAAGGCTTAAGTCTTTATAATCTATTGAATGAGGATCCCGCCATACAATGGACCGATACAGGGGAGATCATTGTGGAAGGATCAAAGGTACAGGGATCGAATATCGTAGACATTGTCCATGATCTGGTGAGAAAGTGGGATAGGCCATCACCATCAGGATGGAAGCATATTAAAGCAAGACTACAACAAATAAATGTCCCTAAAACGTTGATAGGAAATCTGAACAGGTTAAAAGACTTGGAACATGCAACGCCTGTGACACAATTGAAGGCGCCGTCACCCCCGGCGGTAACACCTTTGAAGAGGAGCAAGAAAGGAGCAAATGGCTAAAGTATTAACTAAACGCTATTATGACATTTCTACCCCATCCTCTTACGGCGGCGTAGATAGACTGTACAGAAGTGTTTACGGAGTAGGAAAAAAAGATGTTGAAAGATTTTTGAGGGAGCAGGACGCTTATACGCTTCATAAGCCTGTGAGAAAAAGGTTTAAAACAGCCAAGACAACGGCTTCCTCGATTGATTCTATTTGGCAAGCAGATTTAACAGACATGCAAAGATATTCTGTGTATAACGATGGTTACCGCTACATTCTATTCATAATAGACGTATTCTCTAGATATCTGTGGCTAGTTCCTCTGAAAAATAAATCACCTGAAACAGTTGCTAAAGCCACCAAAACGCTAATGTTAAAAGAAAACAGGGTTCCTGGCTATTTTTGTACGGATATGGGGAAGGAATTTATAGGCCGTGCTTTTCAGAACATGTTGACAGAGTTTAATATCAGCTATTACACAACCAATTCTATACATAAGGCTTCTTTAGCTGAAAGAGTTCAGCGCACCATAAAGGAACGCATGCACCGTTATTTTACACATAAAAACACATACAGATTTCTAGACATTCTGGAAATTGGCATCATCCTACAACCGCTCACACCATCGCACGATTGGGACAACACCTAACGAAGTTTTAGAAAGAGGTACGCTCCCGAGAAGAGATGGATCACCACCACCACCACACTCTGCGCGCTTCAAAATCAATGATTATGTAAGGCTGTCGCGTTCGGGGAATAAATTCGCAAAGGGTTTTGAGCAAGGATGGACACGCGAGATTTTTAAAGTTAGGGCTGTGAGACCTAAAGGTGAGATAATGATGTATTACATTGAAGATTTGAATGGGGAAGAAATCTCAGGAGGCTTTTACCGCGAGGAATTGCAGAAAGTTGCGTTTAATTTAGAAAAAAATGTGTTTAAAATTGAGAAAATTTTAGGAAGCAAAGGTTCAGGAAGGAGAAAAATGTACCTGGTGAAATGGCTAGGGTACCCAGAAAGCTTCAACACCTATATAAAAGCTGATGCAATAATGAAGCTTAAATAGTATGCAACATGGCTCCTAACCATTTCTACGTCACTCCCGTCCTCCTCGTCCCTGTCTGTACACCCTAACAACACACTAGCCAACTTTGTAACAGAACTCCATGGGCACATTGAATTGGGTCGTGATTCGTATGAGGTGGGGATATGCGAAATTCAGCTGGACACCGTCTTTTTAAATATTGAACATAAAGAAACCGTTTTTACGATTCTTAGAGACATTGACGAGTGTGAAAAAGCTGGGGTAGCTATGGATGAAACTATGCGTATCGCTCGGACTAAGATTGCACGGTATTACAGTACAGAAGTAAGACTAGGGCCGGGTCAATATGGTTCGGCCGAGGATGTTGTGAGAGGCTTAAACGTAAGTTTAAGAAACTCAAACCTTACGAATGATTTAGTATACGAATCGTAAACAACCCTGCACATACACTAATCCTAAAATCAAAGACTAACAGACGTATTAAAGACCATAGAAAGTTCCAAATTCTAGCCAATGGCCGCTATAGCGCAGTCTTCCAAAGAGACACATTTCACGAGACACAGCATGACTTGTCCAGATTAATGTATCAATTGAAGATGGAGAAATTGGCTGAAAGGTCCCCAGACATGTGCTATATTTACAGTAATATAGTGGAGCACCAGTTTGTTGGGGATACCCAGGCACGCCTGCTGAGCATTGCTCACATCCCCAACCATAGAGGAAGGAGTTTGAGTATTACATATGACAGACCCCATTATGTGAATGTCGCAACTAATTTAATAACCAATATCTCAATATATATATATACTGTATATATATAAGAATGATTGAGGGTGAAAACTTCCCATTCGGTAACGGGAGCTTAAGAGTGAAGCTACACTTTCGACCCACTGAGTTATAATGGATAGAAAGCCTTTCACCGTCTATCGAGGGATGCGATACCAGCGCGGTAGTGGACTTGGGTCCATTTTTTCATCCATACTACGTACGGCTGTTCCTTTGCTGAAGAGGGGTGCCAGATACCTTGGAAGGAAAGCGCTACAATCAGGCCTTAACACTGCAGAAGACATATTGGCCGGGGCTAAACCTAAAGAGCTCTAAAAAAACATTTAAAGCGTACACGGGACGAAATCATCAAAGATGCAAAGAGAAAAATGCGTGGTGGCGGGAAGAAGAGGGCTGCCCGGAAGAAGAAGGGGTCACGTGGTATTAAACGTAAAAGGCTATCAAAAAGAAGTGCTGTAAGCGAATGAAACCTATGGTTGACCACTTTTTTGACTGATATAAGCTAAGGACATTGATCTCATGAATCATAGTTTGTTTACCACTTGTCGAGAGAGGAGTCACTATTTCGCCATGGCACGCTTCATCCACCCATGTAGTTCACAATGCTGTAAATCGGAGCTGTCCCTTTTTGAGCTACCGCCAACCCAAGTTTCTATTGAGCACAGTGACTTTATTACAATTAACCCTTTAAACACAATTAGTTCCCCGAGTGCACCTATAGAATTCGTGATACCCAGCTCAGGTCCTTACTTTTTTGATCCAAGCTGTGTGCACATGTACGCTAAGCTACGTATAGCCCATTCTGATGGAACGGTCTGCGATGACAAATATGCTGTATACCCTGAAACAAACTTTCTGCACTCCATATTCAACCAGTGTGACGTATATTTAAATCAGACCAACATATCGGCAGGCACGGGGTACTATCATCTACGAGCCTATCTGGAAAATGTCCTCAACTTTTCCAAAGAAGCGAAGGCTACCTTTTTAAGTGCGGAGGGATATTATCAAACTAAAGATGAAAATAGTATAAAGGACAAATTTAAAAATTCTAAAAAAAAATATACGAGTGTTTTGGACGGTTGCACACAGATTTCACTTTCCAGGAGAAGTTGCTTGTGAACGGGGTGGATATGAAAATAAAGCTCACCCGCACGAGTCCTGAGATCTGCTTAAATCTGGATGCGGATCAAGAAGAGGGTGCAAAGCCCGTTGTGGTTCACATTATGGACACATACCTCCGCGTACGGCGAGTGAAATTAAGTTCACCAAAACAACTAGAAATTGAGAAAAATTTACTAAACGCTACAGTGAAATATCCTATTAACAGAGTGCAGATCAAACTATATACGGTTCCTGCAGGGTTGGCATCGAAGCAGATAGAAAACATTGCCTGGGAAATCTTCCTAAAAGGATATTAATCGGCATGCACCACGCTTCGGTGAATGGAAAATATAAAAAGAGTGCCTTTAAATTCGAGAATTTCGGACTTAAAAATATAACTCTATACGTTAATGGCACTGCTTTGGGTGGAACAATGGGTACGGACTATTCATCAGACGCTGTGTTACCTCTTTGTGCCAGAGCCTATAGTAATCTGACCCATATTGCAGGTGATTGTGATGAGCTTGGTAATGGGGTAACGCAGGAAGAATTCATTGATCAATTTAACCTTTATCCGTTTGACATTACACCTGACTTATCTGCTAGCGTAAATACCCATTTAACCACAGCAGAGCGGAAACATCTCAGTGCGGCTGGAATTCGCCAAGCCTATAGACGCTCCTATTAGTGTACTAGTATATCTCGAATCGCAAGCCCTAATAGAAGTAGATAGATTTAGGAGCGTTATCACTGACTTTTAAATGGATGCTAATACACTTCAGAAAGTAATGGAGCGAGTCACACGTTCCAAATTTATCGGCGTGTTTGCGAAGAATGAAACATTGAGTTTGCCAAGTACGCGAGAATGCGGTAGTCTTATTGTGAACACAGACATCATCGGTAATGAAGGGATTCACTGGATCGCTGTCTATTTAAAAATAGACAGCGCCTATACTATTTTGATTCACTCGGTACTCAACCCTGGAGTGACCCTATTATTGTAAAATTTCTCGCTCAGTTACATATTCCCGAAGTTGTATGGACCCCATTTCGCATGCAAGGATATTTTACTAATGTTTGCGGAATGTACTGCGTCTCATTTCTCATGCATATGTCAAATGATAAAGAATTTATAAATTTTTTAAATTTATTTGACCCGTGTCACACTCGCCGAAACGATGAAATGGTATGCAGACAGATAAAAAACCGTTTTCCAATTGTACGTACTCGTTGTATATTATAATGTTTTTGTTCGTATATTTGTAACGATATATTCTGTAGTTGTTTATTGTACTGATTTCTTTCATTTAATAAATTTATGAAAATATATTGTCTTCTTATCCCAAAAAGATCGAAAAACACTTACATTATTTCGGTGTGACATTGTTCACTGATCAGTATATCCTCCCTATTCCGAGATTCTTCAAAAGATTGTATAACACGTGTCAAATCCTCATCGGACCTTAAAGGAATAATGTTCATTCTTTTAAAACATATACAGAGTATACAGACAGATCCCCATTATGTGAAGATATCTTTGGTTCGAGGAATAACATTGAATGCCATAAAAATTTCGATTTTAGCATAATGGGGATAACCAAATAACATTGATTGACATATAAAAATTTTGGCGAGTATCTATTTGACGAGATACTACAACTCTCCATATATATATAAAAATTCTAATTATAGACACTTACATTTCTATGGTAGTCCCTTGCGTCGGATTGTAAGGAGCGTCACTGCAAATATCTTCTACGGTTTGCGTTGAAAATAATTCGCCACGGTCAATCGCATTGAAAAGACTAATTGCGGTTAATGCTGCAGTATCACGTTCTTCATACAATTCCGGGGAGACGTACATGTCCATGGTGGAGGATGTGTGACATTTTTGACTGTTCAGTATATCCCCCGTATTCCGAGATTCTTCAAAAGATTGTATAACACGTGTCAAATCCTCATCGGACCTTAAAGGAATAATGTTCATTCTTTTAAAACATATACAGAGTATACAGACAGATCCCCATTATGTGAAGATATCTTTGGTTCGAGGAATAACTTTGAACGCCATAAAAATTTCGATTTTAGCATAATGGGGTAACAAAATAACATTGATTGGTATAAAAAATTTTTTGGCGAGTATCTATTTGACGAGATACTACACCCCATCCATATATATATAAATTCTAATTATAGACACTTACATTTCTATGGTAGTCCCTTGCGTCGGATTGTAAGGAGCGTCACTGCACATATCTTCTACGGTTTGCGTTATAAATAATTCATCACGGTCAACCGCATTAAAAAGGCTAATTGTCGTTAATGCTGCAGTATCACTCTCTTCATACAAGTCTGGGGAGACGTACAGGTCCATGGTGGAGGGAATGATTATTCACTGACGCGAAAATAGCTACTGTTACTCCAAACTGAAAAATATCCCCTTTTATATGCACAATCGCCAAGCTCCGCCCCAAAAGACCAGATGTTCGTAGTGATTGGCTGCCGGCGTAGCTGGGTGGAGCTATGACGTGTACCAATCCGCTATAACGGGAGCGGATGAGTAACATATATATAAA
The DNA here is from genome assembly GCA_023014485.1 of Bathynomus jamesi. Classification (NCBI taxonomy): domain Eukaryota; kingdom Metazoa; phylum Arthropoda; class Malacostraca; order Isopoda; family Cirolanidae; genus Bathynomus; species Bathynomus jamesi. The sequence continues at coordinate 1,210,109 of JAJOZX010000015.1, read as the reverse complement.
ATCGTGCTTCTGGAATTATAGACACTTACATTTCTATGGTAGTCCCTTATATTATATTTTTACTTACAAGTATTATTTTCTTGTGTTAACATAATTGTTAACTTATTTTATAATAAAGAAAATATAGCCTAATTATATTTTTAAAATAGCATTCAGTTTCCACATTAAACTGTGGATCTAAGGTGACGTGAAAACTTTATCCGTTGTCACTCTTCGAGCTAGTTGTTATTATTACTAAAGAGAAAATCATGCATGCTTTTCGGTCATACTACTGACTCGTCAAATGATCCTGTTATTTTAAAATCCGGTTCAATAATCCTGTTATGTTGAAATTTGGAAGAGTAAGCAATGACCCCCATCGACAAGATGTATTTCTGAATCCATGTTAAACTGGGGGTCTAAGGTCGGGTGAAAAGCTTACCAATTCGGCGAGAAAGAGTTAATTATTATTGCTCCATCGAAAAAATCGTGCATTACGATGTTTTTAGGGCATACTACTACTGCCTCGGTCAAATGATCCTGTTATTTTAAATAGATTTTTTATAGTTTCCGGTTTTTATTTTTACTTACATGTTATTAGTGTCATCCCTGCATGACATCAGTAAGTACGATACACTCCTAAACAAAGAGGTATGGTAGGGGTAAGTACAGTAGGTAATTTTACGGCCACATATTTTTTGGAAAAGTCGGAAATCACGCCCAACGATCCCTGACTGTCCGAAAGTTGATGACATGGGGAAATTGCTCTACAGCCTAACCTAGCGTACGCCTGACGTGGCAGAAGACTCACCCTGACTGATATAACATAATATGGGTATGGTTTTCGATTTGGATTTCCTTTCTCACTAGAAATGAAGAGGCTAACCTTCTTATTTACATCTTCGTATTTGCGTCTTGGCAACTAAGATTTTATTTAGTTGGTTGTTCATTCAAACAATTATAACGTCGAATAATTGTTGCTTCGAACAACTGTTTTTCGAACTATGGTTTTCGAACAATTGTGCTCGAACGATTATGTTCGAACACAATGGCAAAAGATACAAGCATATCCCGTTATTTGAACAAAACTCTCTCTCTCTCTCTCTCTCTCTCTCTCTCTCTCTCTATATATATATATATATATATATATATATATATAATTGTGGGCATATCTAAGAAATGGAGTCGAGAGAGGTTTTGTTCAAGCTGTCTAGGAGAAAGGTCATTATGGTCAATCGAGTTGGGCAGATTCTCGGAATTCCTTTCCTCTAGCGGATTGTGTTTTGGTTAATTTCAACTTTTAATTGAATTGTTTCGTAAATTTTCATATTGTTTCAATTTTTTTCGCGCAAAAGATACAAGCATATCCCATATATATATATATATATATATATATATATATATATATATATATATATATATACGGGTTTGGGGAATTACGATCGTCTGTTTTGAATTGTTTCATAAATTTTCATTTCCGTTCGTTTTTCCCCACTGATATTCGAATGTTTATAATGAAAATTGAGTGTGTAAAATTATTTATTTGATAAGCAGAATTTAATTGGATTCACCCCAACGTCAGACCATTACTTCGGTCTTATATAATTATTTTAGGAGAATTTAATAAACATAATATTAAAGTACATTTCTTTCTCATTAAAATGTTCAGGGTCACGCGGCCTGTTTTGCTTTTTTTTTGTTTCACTACAGATTTGTTTGTGGGTACTTCTTTTATTTATTTCTTGTAGTACTTGTGTTACCTTATTTCTATACAATAATGTCTTGAAGTGCTATTTTTGTACGGATATGGGGAAGGAAATTATAAGCCGTGCTTTTCAGAACATTCGAAAAGTTTAACTAAGTTTAATGAAGTTCAAGTTAATGTTATATTTGATTCTAATCGTTAAACACTATATACATCTATTGTAAAACCCTATATACATCTATACATCTATAGTGAAACACTATATATATATATATATATATATATATATAGCTATTTTTGTACGGATATGGGGAAGTATATGTATCATAAGCTGTTTAAAAGACTGTATATATATATAATTATAGTAAACTTATGTTGAAATAAACTAGTTAACCATAAAATTAATTATTTTCTATTATGAAGTTTTCTATGTTGAATTATGTGTGGTTAACTATGTTATTTGTTTCGAAAAGTTTAACTTCAAGTTCAATGAAGTTCAAGTTAATGTTAAATTTGCTTCTAAACACTAAACTAAAATTAAATGTTATAATATGAAAAATAAATTATATATATATATATATATACATATATATATATATATATTTACCTAGCATAAGATGTTTAAAAGAATGTATATATAATATATATAAACATAATAATATATATCTAGCAAGAGCAATCCGATCATTGCAAAAAAACTAGAAAGGTATGCAATTAATAAATATTGAGTGTGTAAAATTATTTATTTAATAAACAGAATTTAATTGGATTCAATTGTGGTACACAATGGATGATTAATATATGGATTTCTGGGACACATGGCGCTATCTGGAATACATTGCGCTATCTGGCAACTCAGCCAGAATAGAGACTTATAAAAGACCGAGAAGTTGATGAAAGAATCATTCAAGCTCGGCTCCCAGCCGAGCAAGGACCTCTGGTCCTTCTCTTTCAGGCCCTTTGGTAAAACCCCTTAGAGGCCTCTTAGGTTAGGAAAACGAAAATAACTTGGGGGAGAACTCCTCTCTCTCCTTCAGGTGTCTCTCTCTCTCTCCTACAGGTGTCTCTCTCTCTCTCCTACAGGTGTCTCTCTCTCCTTCAGGCGTCTCTCTCTCCTTCAGGTGTCTCTCTCTCCTTCAGGTGTACCCCTCCCCCCTTGGCTCAGTCAACTGGCTGATTCTGGCTGATTAGGAGCCTATAAAACAACGCCTACTCGGCTGAAGTCTTAATATGCACTTGGCTCCTGCCAGGTGAACACCTCTCCTCCTTTCTCTCCTCCTTTCTCTCTGGTCCTTTGGGGGGAATAGCTTGGGGGAGGCCCCCAAGTTGCATGCCCCTTGCAACCCCGGTTGGCAACAAAGGCCAGTACTCTTTTTTTTCTTTTTTTCTTTCTTTTTATCAGGCACGTATGTACATTGTTGTAAATGGTATGATTGTGACTGACACGCGTGTGAAAAATGAAAAGAATGGAATATTACGAGAATAAAAAAATAGGATGTTGCTAACAGCCACTAAATTAGAGAAGTATTAATTGAAGAAATATTAATAGGTGTTAGTCATGACGAAATAGAAAGAGTGATAATAAAAGTTTCTCTACAATTCAAATATATGTAGAGAGAGAGAGAGAATCTCTGTTAAAAATGGTATAACCTGTGAAAATCAACAGACAGTTTTCTTTCAGGCGGATATGATAAAAAGTAGTGTAAATATTTGGCTGGACACAGGGGCTACATTTTTTTTTATAAAAATTACATTTTTCTAGTGTAGTTTTCTCTGCTTTGTTCGAATCTGATACCCATTTCTTGTGCAAATGAATAGAAACTATTTTTTTTCCCATTCCAAAATACGGAGTGTTTCTACTCATTTGCACAAGAAATGTGTGTCAAATTCCAACAAAGCAGAGAAAACTACACCAGGAAAATGTAATTCTGATAAAAAACTAGCTAACCTAACTAAATTAACTAACCTAACCAACCTAACCAACCTAACCTAACCTAACCTAACTAACCGGAACTAACCCAGTTAGATTTCTTTTTATGGGGCCTTATGAAAGAGATGATCTACAAGACCAAAGTACAAACGAGAGAGGAACTCTTGCGTCGGATTATCGATGCCGCTGCCTACATACGAGAACACCCCGAAATGATTCAATGGGCAGTGGACTCTTGTTTGGAACGACCAAGGCTGTGCAGTGAAAACCGAGGCGGACTTTTTGAACATTTATAAGGTGTATCTCATAAAATGTAGCAATAAATACATCGGATTAATTCTCGTTTATTTTTTTCCGTGCACCTTAAAACGTCCGTAGCTCCGCAACGGTTGGAAATAGTACCGATGTTGTATTAAATTTTTTACCCGATATCATCCCCCAAAGTATGACAAACCGGTTGTGAAACACCCTAATATATATATATATATATATATATATATATAGAGAGAGAGAGAGAGAGAGAGAGAGAGAGAGAGAGAGAGAGAGAGAGAGAGAGAGGGGGGGGTTGCAAAGTAAATAGACATAATCGGTTTTCCCACAATTTATGATTTGATAATAAAAGTCAATAAATAATAAGAGACTTATTGAATCAATATATTTAGAATCGTGTTGCTTTCCACTTCAAATTATGTAAAGCTGACACACGTTATGGCATTCCATTGGTGAGCTTTGCCATTCGATCTTGAGAACAATCATCATGGTGTCTATTAACTTTTGTTAGCCCTCGGTATGTATATATATGTATATATATATATATATATATATATATATATATATATATATATATATATATATATATATATATATATATACAGTATATACACCTTACCTTACCTTACAACTTTACAAAGGGTTCCGCGCGGTGATTTCTCATTTCGCGAAGGTCAAGCTTGTCGCCCCTCCTCTCGAATTGGCCTGGTGAAGTAGTGAGTTGAATTCTTGCGCTCTCCACCTCACATAGCCAGGTACGCCCGGTTCATCGGGGATTGTTCTGAGCCAGGCGTCTAGTCTTTTGAAGATTTCCACTGCAACTCCCTTCGTGTTTCTTTGGTCTTTGGGCAACTGATTAAACAGTTTTGGTCCTCTCACTACAAAACTATTTTCTTTCAGGGTTAAGGATGTTCCCTGTCTCGCCTTCAATTTGGGAATACGACACAGTCTACCGTTTCTACTTTCCACAGTTGTTTGGGGAGTTATAGGGTTCATAGTAAGATTAGGGACTAGTTTCTCCATTATTTTCCAAGTGTAAATAATGGTGTATCTCTTTCTTCTCCTTTCCAGTGAATATAGGTCTAGTTCGCGTAACCTGTCCCAGTAATTTAGGTCTTTGCACCCATTGATCTTGGCTGCGAAGCTTCTCTGGTTCCCTTCCAGCTGTCTAATTTCTTCTTTTTTATACGGGGATGTTAGGACCGAGCAGTATTCCAATTTGGGTATTATCAGGGTTTTCAGTAGAGGAATCATTACATTCCTATCCCTTCCTTTAAAGGTTCTCAAAATCTGCCCCGTTATTCTCTTTGCTCTGTTTACTGCTATCTTATTTTGCGTTTGAAATTTCGCATCATCTGTCATTACAACCCCTAAATCTTTTGCTCTGGAATTTCTCTGAATTTCCTGTTCATTTGGGGTATAATATTCCATAGATTTTAGGTCTTCTCTTTTTTCGTACCGTAATAGCTGAAATTTCTCAGTGTTAAACTTCAAATTGTTGTCGTCCGTCCACTTGTAGATTCTGTTTATGTCAGTTTGTAGAGATCCTATATCTTCTGGGTTTCTTATTTTTCTACTGATCTTTGTGTCATCCGCAAAGAATGTTACTGTGCTGTCTCTGGTAACGTCCTCATCTATGTCAGTTGGCATGATTATGATGAGTAGTGGAGCTAATACTGTTCCTTATGGTACTGAGCTGAAGACCTCTGATTCTGATGAAGATACTCCTTGTACTGTAACGACTTGCTTCTGCTCACTAAGGAAATTATATATCCATTTCCCTACTTTTCCTGTTATTCCCATATATTTCAGTTTATGTATTATGACTCCGTGGTCACACTTGTCGAACGCTTTAGCAAAGTCTGTGTATAGTACATCATAGTTTTCATTACTTTCAAGTGAATCAATAATGTTGTAGTGTTCCATTAGTTGCGATAGGCATGATCTGCCTGACCGAAACCCATGTTGGTTATCATTGAATTTTTTCTGAGTTTCCAAAAAGTCATAGATTTTCTGTCTAACTATTCTTTCAAATATTTTAGTTAGATGGGATGTAAGCGATACTGGCCTATAGTTTTTGGCCTCATATCGATCTCCTCCTTTATATATTGGGACTATGTTCGCGCTCTTCAGGATGCCCGGTGTTTCTTCCGTGTCTAGTGATCGTCTCCATATCCAGTATAGGGGCTCAGCGATTGCATTCTTGCAGTTTTTTATCAGTGTGGCATTCCAATTATCCAGTCCTGCCGCTGACTGTGTTTTTAGTTTCCCTATGGCTTGTGTAATATCATCCGTCGTAAAGTCGAAATCCGTTATACTTTCCCCTTGTGGTTCTTCTTCAAAGATCGCGTTTCTATCGCATATCAATTTGTCAGTTTTTGGGATATTGAAAGATGATTCGTACTGAGCTCTTAATATTTCAGATACTTCTGTTAGATCATCAGATAAAGCACTGTTCTCATTTTTTGAAGGTCCGATTGTCGCATAGTTTTTCGACTTTCTTTTTGTGAAATTTTAGGAGCACTTTGAGTTATTTATATATATATATATATATATACATATACAGTATATGCGCCTCGGTGGTGTAGTGGTTAGCGTCGCTGACTACGAATCCATCGGCCCCAGGTTCGAGACCCGGTGACGCCAGCTGGCGCGCAGCAAAAACCCAACTTTTCATCCATACAAAAAAAGTGCTTGGTAGATAAATGGGTAGCCTGGGTGGTCTTATAGTTAAGAAGCTGGGCTGCTGGTGGGTCGTAGTTCGGATTCCACGTTGAACTGTAGGTCTAAGGTGGAATGAAAAGCTTGACCTTCGTCAGATTGAACAATTCTGGCGGAAGCTAACCAAAAGTTACAAAAGATGTGTGTATATATATTAGAAAATAGAGTGAAACAATTCAACAAAGGCCTTACCAAGGTTCTAGGAAAATCTGAATTATTCAAAGAATTCAAAAGTATGAATTCGTCTCTTTCCTATACGTATGGCCTATACATCTACGGACAAATCCCTCTACCCCATTTTGGCCAATTTATTTATGGAGTTTTTTGAAACAAAATTGTTGCCAAGGATATCCTTCCCCAATCAAATTTGGTTAAGATATGTGGATGACATATTATCAGTATGGGCAACTAATAAGAATTTTGATGACTTCTTTTCCAAACTCATTAACCTTCATCACTCAGTTAAGTTCAAATGTGAATGGGAAAGGGATGGAAGGATACCTTTTTTGGATGTTCTCATCAATAGAGAAAATGACACCATAAAATTTTATGTGTATAGGAAGGAGACCAGTTCAAATTCTTACATTCACTATTTTTCATTTCATAATGACCAAGTTAAAGAAATTAGTTTTATCCTCAGTGTTTCTAAGAGCATATAGAATCTATCACCCTTCTTAAGTTGATAAGGAGATACAAAAATGAACAATATATTTAAAAATCTGTATTATTCCAAATGGTTCATTTTTAACGCTCATTTAGCAGCCAGATAAAACTTTTATACTGGCAGATCAACTGTAAACAAGGATTACAAGAAAAGTATTGTTCTTCTCGAAAACGAAAACTTGAAAGGGCTTAAGAAAACTTGTCAGAGAATAGGCACTAATGTGGCATTCAAATATAGTAACAGCATAAATGATATGTTAATAAAGAACAAACCTGAGGACAAAAAAGACACAGGTGTGTGTGTATATATTATCATGTAAAGAATGTCCTGATAATGAATATGTGAAAGAAACGGGAGGGAACTCAATAAAAGAATTTATAAACATAAAAGAGATGTGAGTGTGGGGAATGAAAAAAGTGCTGTATTCTGTCATGTCAGAGACTAAACCATGTAATAGAGTTCAATAAGTGCAACTTTGTTTTCAAATCTAATAATTATGTTAAGCGTAGAATTGTTGAATCTAGTCTTATAGGCTCTATACAAAATTTTGATCTATCTGGTCAATTCTCTTTTGACCAAATTATATGTAATAAAATTAAGAATTTTGTAACATGACTATCCAAAAATCCCCAGCGACACAGGTACATCCATCAGGTCAAAGTTCGGTCGGAGGGATCACTAACTATCTAATGATAAGATGATGGGAAGGATTAGTCAGCTAATCCCTGATAATTAACTTTTATGGGTCTATAAACTCTGTTCTCTATTTATGCTGTCATTACCAATTGAGAAGGACTCGCGATGAGACAAAACTGTATTGGTTTTAAAGAAATAAAAATTTAAGTTTTCCTGAAGAGTGCTTTCCTTCTTCATACTTCTTCGCGACAGTGCGGTTGTTTTGTTATATAATGTTATATAATGTTATATAATGTTTCAGACCAACAAAGACCCTAGGATCCACTCATGGCTGGTCTATCTAACCGTGTTTGTAATTGTGTATTGCGCATGTCCTCCGTGATGACGGAGGCGACCTACAATTTTACGTGGGTTCCGAACCACAAAAACCTTAATTTAGTACCTTAAACTATACCTAATATATCAACGTATGCATCTAATCGATTTTTAAACATGTTTATAGACGTGCTACTAATTACTTCTACCGGCAAACTATTCCACCTATTTACTGTTCTATGCGTAAAAAGTTTTTGGCAACTGCTGTCTCGAACCTTCTACTTGTCAGCTTACACCCGTTATTTCTAGTTCTACTATATTGTGCTATTTAGAAAATCTATCTCTATTTACGTTATCGAACCCATTCATAATTTTAAACCCCCGAATTAGATCACCCCTTAGCCTCCTAGTCTCGAGTGTAGTCAATTCAATTCTTTAAGCCTATCCTCTTACGACTTTGACCTAAGCGACGGAATCATCTTAGTTGCTCGTCTTTGAACTCTTTCCATTTTGTCTATATCCTTGTGCATATGCGGATTCCAAATTTGGATCGCGTACTCCAAATGATTTATAAAGAGGAACAATAATAATCGAGCAATTTGTACTCAAAATTCCTAGCTATAAAACCTAGCGCTTTATTTGCCTTATTAGCCGCTGCTGTACTTTGTTTCGCTACTTTTAAATCCGTGACAATAACTCCTAAATCTTTTTCCGAATGTACGCTAGTAGTATGACCGCAAAAGGAGAGAGTGCAATGCAATTGCAAATGTTGATCAATGTTGCAATGAGTGCTAGTGCCAACCCCCTCCCCTTGTTGCAAGACACTCCCCAGTGCCAACCACAGGGTGCCAAAAAAAAGGGGGCGAAGGTGGGACGGCCTCACCCCCCAAAGGGATATACCTAACCTAAGAGAGGGAGGAAAGGAGGAGGGTCTTTGGGGGAGAACGTGGGACGGCCTCACCCCACCAAAGGGAAACCTAACCTAAGCCATAATCTAAGAACGATAGAGAAGTGTTCGCCTGGCTCCTGCCAGGCGCATATTGAGAGTTCATCCGAGCGCCTGCTCTCTTATAAGGTTCTAATCCGCCAGTTGGCGAAGAAGCCAGTGCCTCCAGGCATTATCAGCCAGTTGGCACTGTGTATACAACGTTTGGACGGCCAAGATACGCACACAAACGCACGTACACTCCCCGACTATACGTCCATAAAGCCCCTATTATAACACACACACACACAACTATATGCACGCTCAAAGGTCGCCAACTCCCTCCGTCATCACCCGTTTACAAACAACGTTTGAACAGCCAAGAAGCGCACACAAACGCACATAGATTCCCATATTATTACGCGAAAGAGAATTTTCAACAGTAATAATAATAATAATAATAATAATAATAATAACAATAATAATAATAACAATAATAATAATAATAATGTTTCTAATTTAAACTATAATAATTTGGCCCAATTTAAAGTTTAATTTTGATTAAGAATTTTATGAAGCTTTTGATAATTGGGTTTTATTTATTTATTGGGTTTTACTTTAAAGCCAACACAAGATGTGCACACACACACACACACACACGCACACACACGTGTATATATATATATATATATATATATATATATATATTAGTGGTGTTCCGGATATCCGCATCTGCACTTCTGACTGCGGATGTTATGCAGATATTTCCTCCAATAAATTATACAATTTACAATTAAATTAGCTTATAAAGTAGCTTATAAGGCCCAGTCATGCACATTTCATGTAAAGTATTAATTATTAATGGACAAACAAATATATAAACCTCAAAATATAAATACCTGGTAACACAGAAAATTTAATGAAACTTGTTTCATTGAATTTTCTGTGGCTGAAACTCTTGAGAAAGTTATTATTTTCATCATAATGATAACATTAATATTAATTTTAATTCTTATGCATTGCCTGCCATAATAGTATTATCACGAAATTTGAAAAATTATTTCATATATTCATAATTCTATATTATATTGATAGATTAACTAAATATCCGCATCCGCGGATATTGAAATTAAAAATCCGCATCCGCAGATGTTGAAAACCTGACATCTGGTCCCCGTCCCTCCCATCTCTGTTAATTATTTTTTAAATTATTTTCTCGCTCTGCCTCTCCTTACAGTCATTCTTTGATTTGAGGATACTAAAAATCACAATAAACAATATAAATATTCTATGAGATTAATATTTATTATTTTCACTCTATTATCGTCATTATAAACGGAAGATATGATCTGACTTAAAAAATCTAAAAAATATCTTCTCAACAATTCTTGTTCCTAATTTATTAATGACCTTCGAACGAATTAAAAGCGCACACAAACGCACGTAAACTCCCCGACTGTACGCCCAAAAAGCCCCTAATATCACACACACACAACTATTTGCACGTTCATAGGTCGCCAACTCCTACTATCACGGGGTCTCGAACCCAGGTGGAGAGCAACTCGCTCCTCCACCAAACCATGCCTAGAGGCGGGGCCACCAACTTGACCTTCATGTGAAGAGAGACATTAGCAAGTACGAATTGTTCTTCATCACGTACTTTACAATCAGCTACAGAGATAATTCCCTCCGTCGTTTAAAAGGAAGATTAGCTAGACATACTACGCAACGCCTACCATCATCGGATCTCGAACCCAGGTGGAAGGCAACTCGCTCCTCTACCAAACCATGCCTAGAGGCGGGGCTACCAACTTGACCTTCATGTGAAGAGAGACACTAGCATGTAAGAATTGTTCTTCATCACGTATTTTACAATCAGCGAAACGCTTATTGTACACACACACACACACGTACGTCCATCCGTCAGTCTGCTTAGAAAGAAGCCACTTGGTACATATTTATTGAAGGTGCATTGTTTATAATCCCATCCCCCCATTTATTCCTTAATAAATACAACAAAAGAACTAAATAAAACACCATTACATCATTCTGTTTATTTACACGAATTAGTGGAATTAATTTCATGAAATATACATTCGATAATATAAGAAATACAAACGAGGAATATATATATATATATATTAAAAAATAATATTCGCATTTGTTTTTTCTAAAGTCAAGTAATCTCCAAAACAAATAACAGTAATAAATAAACTCAGATCTTCTTAAAGATTTATCCATTAAAAAATAAAATTTAAAACACGGGGTGAAATCTATGGAGTGGGTGAGATATATTTGACATGCCCGAGAATTTACGGATCGGCCAATTACAGTATAAGGGGCAGCGCAAGAGATCGGCCCAGGACCTCTGGTTGGCGGGTGGTTGTGCTTACACGTCATGCCCTACCCAAATTTCACCGACGGCCAGTAGGAAACTCGCGATTCGGGTATTGTGGGTGTTTACAGTTTTAGGACCCGTATATAAAAGGGAGCATTTTCATATGGAATCCACAACAGCTGTATTTATCGAAGAGTGAGCACAGATATCGCCATGAACCAATCACAGCAGCTTTACATCTCTCCGGAATTGTTTGAAGACGGGGATTTGTATGCAGGGGCTACACTCCACCTTTTCGGAGTAACTAACCGAAACACCCTACTTTCAACGCAAACTTTTGCAGAAATTTGATTTGTGATGGGGAGAGAGAATTTACCGTTGATGACGGTGTTGAAATGCAAGTAATTATTTTAATTTGTGAAATTTATAAAAAGCCAGAATAAACGCGTTTTGAAAAACTAGTTTGCGATTTAAGCGAAGGCCGGGCTATGTGTATTTATATCGCTTCACTCAGTGCAAGTATTATAATTTATAAAAACTCGTAATAAAACGAAGTGAAAGGATATCTGCCCAGGGTTGAGGCCCCTGGAGAGGCCGACGATGTGTAGCACACCCAGCTAATCTTACACGCATGTTACTGATAAATTTATAGAAAGTTCTACAGGTAGGACTTTAGAATTATTAAAAACTTTTAAGATTACCCGGTGCTGGCAGATGACGCGTAGCACACCCAGCTAATCTTCCTTCCTGATAACGTCATTTAGACAGTGAATTTTATAATTTGAATGTGAAATTTTATTACACGCTTGTTACTGATAACCTAAAAATTTATAGAAAGTTCTACAGGTAGGATTTTAGAATTAATAAAAACTTTTAAGATATGCCTGCCGCCTCGGGCTCGTTAACCGGTGCTGGCAGATGATGCGTAGCACATTCAGCTAATCTTACTTTTGAAACTTGTAAGGATATCTACTTTGTGATTATAATTTGCCTGGCATCCTAATCGGCATTTTCTCTTATTGTAACTCTTCAATTAAACTTTAATTTAACTTTAATTAAAAAAGATTCTGTATGGACTAATCATGTTAATTTCTCCTTAAAGGACCGATGCCGAACTTGATCGTGTTATAGCTAATTTTCGCGACAGCTTTCTTTGGTGAAAGGCAAATCATTGATGACGATTTGGAGGCATTACCACGCAGCCAGCCCAGTGACCTGAATACCGAGGTCGAGGTATTGGCTTACATCCGGGCCAACGAATGCCAGGTCATCGAGGAACTAATGTAAGTTTTTTTGTGGTTAAGAACAAAACACTGTATTTTCATTAAATTTATTAAATGGTAGAAGCATGTTTTAGTACAATACGGTTTACAGAACTAGCGTCCATTAAAAAAGACTAACATTAATGGAGATATTTTACAGTTATAATTACACAATATAGTTACAATTATATATACACACGTAAAACTTTACACAATACAACGAGCGCGTACAAATGGGAACCTTTTTTTATCTGTCTGCATACGAACTCATCATTTATCTCAGTGTCCCACAAATTGAACAATTTTAAAAAATTTATAAATCCCTTCCCGCGTGACATGTGCAGGAGAAATGAAAGACAATACCCCACAAATATTGCTAAAATATCCTTGGAAACGGTAAGGATTCCAGTCAATTTCAGGGACATGTAGCTGTTCGATAAATTGCACAACCACAGGGTCATTTCAGGGCTGAGTGCCGAGTGAATCCAAAGAGTACATTCTTCCCCTATTTTTAAAATATATTGCAAACCAATGAATCCCCTCACTACCAACAATGTCTCTATTGAAAATAAGACTATACCAATTTCTTGTAGTGGGCAATTTCAATGTTTCATTCTTCGCAAACACACCGATAAATTTGGACCGTGTGAAACGGTCACTTTTCATTACTCTCTGGAGTGTATTCGCGTCCATTTTAAAAGTCTGTGACCACGTTCTTCAAACGGTAAACTTCTATTAGAGCTTGTAATTCGAGGTACACCGGTAAATTAATAGGCGCGTCTATAGGGTAGGCGGATTCCAATCTGACTGAGATGTTCACACTTTGTTGTGGACTTAAGTGTGTATTTACACTAGCAGATAGGTCGGGGATGATATCAAATGGGTAAAGGTTAAACTGTTCGACAAATTCTTTCTGCGTTACGCCAATCCCAAGCTCGTCACAGCCACCGGCAATATGGGTCAGATTGCTATAAGTTCTCGCGCAGAGCGGGAACACAGCGCCTGATGAGTAGTACGTAACCATTGACCCGCCCAATGCAACGCCATTTACGTATAGAGTTATATTTTTAAGGCCGAAATTCTCGAATTTAAAGGCGCTCTCTTTATGTTTTCCATTCGTCGAAGCGTGATCCTGAATTCCAATCAATAACCTTTTAGGTAGAACTCCCAGGGCTAAGTTCTCTAGGTGCTTCGAGGCAAATCCGGCAGGCACCGTATATAGGTTGATCTATAATCTGTTAATTGGGTATTTTACTCTTGCGTGTATTAAATTTTTTTCAATTTCTACATACTTCAGGGAACGTAATTTCACTCACCGTACGCGTAGATATGTTTCCATGATGTGAATCACAACAGGTTTTGCGCCCTCCTCTTGATCAGGTCCAAGATTTATGCAGATCTCAGGATTCGTGCGGTCAAGTTTTAGCTTCATGTCAATGCCGTTCATAAGCAGTTTATCCTGGAACGTGAAGTCTGTATGAAGACGTCCAAGACATTCGTATATCATTTTTTTAGAATTTTTAAATTTATCCTTTATACTACTTTCGTCTTTAGTCTTATAATAGTCCTCGGCAGTTAAAGAGGTATCCTTCGCTTCTTTTGAAAAGTTGAGGACATTTTCTAGATAGGCTTGTAGGTGATAATAACCCGTTCCTGCCGAGATGTTAACCCGATTTAAATACACCTCACACTGGCTGAATATGGAGTGTAGAAAGTTGGTTTCAGGGTATGCAGAGGAACTATCATCGCCCTCCGTTCCATCTGAATGGGCTATACGCAGTTTAGCGTACATGTGCATGCAGCTTGGATCACAAAAGTATGGGCCTGAGCTGGGTATCACGAATTCTATAGGGGAACTCGGCGAACTAATTCTTTAATGGGTTAATTGTAATAAAGTCGCTATGCTCAATAGAAACCTGTGTAGGGGGCATATCAAAGAGGAACAGTTCCGATTTACAACATTGTGAGCTACATGGATGGATGAAACGCGCCATGACGAGTCAGAAATAGTGCCACCTCTCTCGATAAGTAGTAATTATAATCAGCCTATGATTCGTGAGAGTAGTGTCCTCAGCTTATATCTGTTAAAAAAATGATCAGCCATAGGCTTCATACGCTTAGAACACTTCTTTTTTGATGTCCTTTTACGTTTAGCGCAACGTATTGGTAACCCCTTCTTTCGGTCAGCCCTCTTCTTCTTCTTTCCACCACCACGCATTTTTCTCTTTGCATCTTTGATGATTTCGTCCCGTATACGTTTTAAATGTTTTTATTAGAGCTTCTTTAGGTTTATTTCCACCCATTATGTCTTTTACCGCGTTAAAACCTGATTCTAACGCCTTCCCATTGAGATATCTAGTACCACTCTTCAAAAATGGGACAGCCGTGCGTAGCATGGTTGAAAAAATGGAGCCAAGTCCACTCCCACGCTCATATCTCACCCCTGGATAGACTGTGAAAGTCCTTCGGGTCATTATAACTGAATGCGACGAAAGTGTAGCTTCACTGTTAAGCTCCCATCACCGAATGGGAAATTTTTTCCCTCAATCGTTCTTATATATATTGAGATATTGGTTAATAGATTAGTCGCAACATTCATATAATAGCGCTTGTCATATGTAATGCTCAAACTCTTCCGTCTATGGTTGGGAATGTGTACAATGCGCAGCAGGCGCGCCCCAACAAATTGATGCTCCACGATATTGCTGTAAATATAGCACATGTCTGGGGATGGGTAGCTTTGATCCAATTTCTCCAATTTTAACTGATACATTAAGCTGGACAAGTCATGTTGTGCCTCGTGAAAGGTATCTCTTTGGAGGGCTGCACCATATCGACCCTCGGCAACAATAGTGAACAGCTCTTTGTCTTTAATATTTCTACTAAGCGTTGATTTTAACTTCAACGTACATGCAGGCGTGTCTATGTTTACGACTTCAAAAAGTAAATCGTTTGTCAGGTACGACTTTTCAAGACTCCTGATTAAACCCGTCACAATGTCCGTGGCTGTGTCATAATGACCGGTTCCTAGTGTTAAATTTGTACTATAGTACTGTACCTCACGAAACAGGACTGATCGCATACTGTTGTCTACGGTTATGCCTAATTTTTCACACTCATCGTCTCTTCTAAGGATCAGAAATATGATCTGTTCATTTTCAAGAGTTAAAAATTTGGTGGCTAGGTGGAATTCACAAACATCAACTTCGTACGAATCACGTTCCAACTCAATGGGCCCATGGAGTTGTGTTACAAAGTTGGCCAGGGTGTTGTTAGGATGTACAGCCATAGAAGAAGAGGACGGGAGTGTACCATAGAAGTGGTTAGGCGCCATGTTGCACACTATTTAAGCTTCATTATTGCAGCAGCTTTTATATCGGTGTTGAAGCTTTCTGGGTACCGTAGCCATTTCACCAGGTACATTTTTCTCTTCCCTGAACATTTGCTGTCTAAAATTTTTTCAATTTTAAACACACTCTTTCCTAAATTAAATGTCACTTTCTGCAACTCGCTAGAAAAGCCTCCTGCGATTACTTCTCCATTTAAATCTTCAACGTAATATCAGGTCATCCCATAAGTAATGTTTTTTAGATCGGAATTTGAAGGACAAAAAAAACTCAACTGAAAATTTTTAATCTAGTAAGGGGTTCCAAAAAACCTTAGACCCCCCTTTCGCAGCTTACATGTTTACTTATATCGAAATAGTTTTTAGTGATTATAAAAATATATAAAATTCTTTATTTATTGCAGGTATTAAAATTACTCTAGCTGATAAAGTGATAATAAAATGGTTTCTCAATTAATTGGTGATGCGGAGAGGCAACGTGTGATAGACGGCATATGAGCAATAACATTTCGGGAAGCTCGTGATGCTGGAACCACCTTTATAACACGTTCATGTGTTGCCAAAACGTTGCGAAGAGGTGAGGACTTCGTCAAAAGAAATTGGAATAAAACTTTGGATGAATGTGAAATGGATACAACCAAATCTGGGAGCCCAAATTTGCCACTCTCTCAGGAAGCAAAGGACATCATTGAAAGCGGTACGCGTAAGCGGAAAAACAGCTGTGCTAAACTTTCTAGAGAGATCGAAATGTTGAGAGGAAAGATCGTTAGTGGTGAGATCATTCGACTGTACCGTCATAGGCAAGATTTAAAGCCTTGGCATGAACGTCCAAAGCCAAGAAAAACTCAACTTAACATCGATGACAGAATGTGGTTTGCCCATTATCTTGAAGATTGGGATGTGGATGATTTCATGCATTTAGCTGTCTCCGATGTATTTTTTGTTTACGTAACACGTCGGCCTAACTACCAAAATGATCGAGCGTGGGCCACAACACCAGATGAAATCGATGACAATGAACATTATCGCGAATTATTAAAAAGTCCAGACTGTGTTGGTGTGTTTGTTTTGATCACTGCAAAGAAGCTCTGTGGGTGCTGAAGCCAAATTGTCAGAGTTGGGATGGACAGTATTTTCGTGATATTATTCTATCCCAGCATGTCATTCCTTTCCTAAGAAACCCAAACAATGTTATGGATGTCGATCAGATCACACCTCTGCACGATAAGGCCCCCTGCTTTAAGGCATTAGCCACTCAACAGTTGTTGCGGAACCGTGAGACCGATTTCTTTGGAAATGAAGAATGGCCAGGAAATTCTCTTAACCTGAACGTCTGTGAACATATTGGATCAGTTATAAAGGACAAGGTTGAATGTCTCTTGTTTCAAGAACCTGCAGCAAATTGATTTTCGAAGGATACAATGACGCAACACATTGAAACTGTTTTATCAAATTTGCGTAACGACCAAGATCTATTCACGTTACTTTTGGCAAGCTACCCAAAGCGAATTCAGGCTTTCTTGGAAGCCAATGGCGGGAACACCAAGTTTTAATTGTTTCTCATTAAATGCAGGATTAAATTCTCTTTTGTAAGGTATGTTTAGTTTTACTGTACCTCTAATGGTTTAAGCCATGGGCCGGGTGGCTAAGGTTTATTGGAGCCCCGGATATATTTTCCATTGGAATCAATGACACTCTGCCAACGTCCTACAAGCTTTTCAATGCCATGTTTATAAAATTCAGGCGGTTTTGAAGCAAAAAACGTATAAAGACTGGTGTGCAGGTCATCTAAAGAAGTATACTGTTTCTCGTCAAGATAGTTTTGCAGACTCCTGAAGAGATGATAATCTGTAGGCGAAAGGTCTGGAGAATATGGAAGATGTGGAAGTTTTTCCCACCCAAGCTCCTCAATTTTTGCAGAAGTGATCCGAGCGGTATGATGACGTGCGTTGTCGTGGTGGAACACGATTCCTTTCCGATTAACCAAAGAAGGTCTCTTTTCTTTTAGTGCAGTGTTCAATCGATCCAGTTGTTGACAGTAGACTTGAGCGGTGATTGTTTGGTTGTGTGGTAAGGTTTCAAAGTGTATTACACCACCTTTATCCCACCAAACACTAAGTAACACCTTCCGAGGGTGAAGATTTGGTTTTGGCTGTGATGTCGCTGGTTTTCCGGCACAAACCGACTGTCGACGGCGCTTAACATTCTGGTACAGTATCCACTTTTCAACACCAGTCACTAAACGGTGCAAAAACGGATCTTGGAGTTCACGGGAATGAAGAGCTGTGCTAATGTTTACCCGCACCCTCAGATTGTCGACCGACAATTCATGTGGCACCCATTTTCCTAACTTAGGCACTTTCCCGAGTTGTTGCAAATGTCGATGGATGGTGGACGGTGCTGAATTGAGTTTCTGGGCCAATTCTTTGACAGTTGTTGAACAGTCTTCTTCAAGTGCGGCTAACAGCAGGTCATCATCAAACTCAGCAGGGCCTCCAGAGCGTGCTGCATCTGTCAAACAGCAGTCACCATTCCTAAACTTTTGAAACCATCTTTGACATTTCCTCAAATGCAGAATATCGTTGCCATAAACGTCCTGAATGTTTCGCGTTGCTTCAGTAGCACTATTCCCTTTTTTGAACTCGTAAAGCATTATATGCCTGATATGCTCTTCTGATCCCACCATGTTTATGAGGGGTTCACATAAACCAAAACACACGTCTTCACTAGTCAAGGTCTGTAATCTGTAAAGTATGTAGCGAAACACGATAGATCTCCTCTTAGATATAACCTTCGGAAAATTTATGCTTAAACCGAGTAGGACTAGTTTAAACTTAATCTATCTTAAAAAACGACATTACTTATGGGATGACCTGATACTTCATTATCTCGCCTTTAGGTCTCATAGCACTAACTTTAAAAATCTCACGTATCCATACTTGCTCAAATCCCTTCGCGAAGTTATTTCCCGAACGTGATAATCATTGATTTTGAAACGTGTAGAGTGTGGTGGCGGTGCTCCATCTCTTCTCACCTCTGTGCGCGTACCTCCTTCTAAAACTTCGTAAGGTGTTGTACCAATCGTACGGTGGTATGAACGGTTGTATGACGATGCCAATGACCCAAGAACGTTTATATATCTGTATGTGTTTTTATGAGTAAAATAGCGATGCATGCGTTCCTTTACGGTACGTTGAACTCTTTCAGCTAAAGAGACCTTATGTATAGAACTGCAAGTGTAGTAACTGATATTAAAACCTGTCAGCATGTTCTGAAAAGCGCGGCCTATAAATTCTTTCCCATATCCGTAAAAAATAGCCAGAAAGGCTGTCTTCTTTCAACATCAACGTTTTGATAGCTTTAGCAACTGTTTCATGCGATTTATTTTTCAGAGGAATTATCCACAGATATCTAGAGAATAAATCTATTATGAATAGGATGTAGCGGAAGCGATCATTATACACTGCATATCTTTGCATGTCTATTAAACCTGCTTGCCAAATAGAGTCAATTGAAGCCGCTGTTGTCTTGGCCGTTTTAAACCTTTTCCTCACCGGTTTATGAAATTTATAAACATCCTGCTCCCGCAAAAACCTCTCAACATCTTTTTTCCCTACTTCATCATTCTCAACACCTCTGTTCAGTCTATTAACGCCGCCATAGGAGGCGGGGTTAGAAATGTCATAATAGCGTTTTCTTAATATGTTCGCCATTTGCGTATTTTAGAGAGACGTGGATAAGGTTGACCATTTATTCTTTGCTTTTTCCTCTTCAGAGATGCTACTGTTGGGGATGATGGCGTACTCAGTTGTGAGACATGCGAGACTTTCTCCAAGTCTTTTAACCTATTCAGATTTTCTATCATTGTTTTGGGGACATTTATTTGTTGTAGTCTTGCTTTAATATGCGTTCATCCTGTTGGTGAGGGCCTGTCCCAATTTCTCACCAGATCATGGACAATGTCGACGATATTGGATACCTATACCCTTGTTCCTTCAACAATGTCTTCGCCTTTATCGGTCCACTGTATGATGGTGTCCTCTCTGAATAGATTATAAAGACTTAAGCCTTTATTCCTCAATGTATGTGGGAGACTGCTTTTTAATACATGCTCGATGTGTTGCGTTTCGTTATTCTTTGGTTGGTCATCTCTAATGTCGGGCTCAGGTCCTATGTCGCCATGCTCATCGTTGCTCGCGCTGTGCCTAATAACCACGGGATCTCTGTCGGATTCTTATAATCTTCGTATTCATGAAGAAATTTCTACAAAGCCTCTTGGTACAAGATCTTTTTCTCATCAGGTGATTTTCACTGTTTAATAGGGCTAACAACTCGCTTTCCATTCTTTTAAGCCTGCTTTTATGGAGTTCTAGCACAGTGTCTGGAATCGTTGAACTTTGCAATGAAGCATACAGCTCGTGCAGAATCACTACCACTTTCTTTATTATATTAATCTAGTCAATAAAGATCCGAAAACTGAAAATAAGATGGGGAGGAATGATCCCATTCCTTGTAAAATAATTCGCTTTTTCTTTCCACAGTTTGACTTTTACGAGCGAGCGCACGTATTATGTTCTTGTAACGACGTAAGCGAGCCTTCCGAGGGGGTTTCATGGGCACATTATATTTTATAATATTAAGACAAATTTCACAGATGCATTTTAAAAAGTCGTAGTCGATATTTTTAACAAACATCTGTTGCACTGCCAGGGGCAATCGTTGATAGATTTTTATTAATTCAAGATATTACTTCGATCTATTTGTCATTCTGGAATATATACCGTTTCAGGCTCGTTTGGGAATATATTCGTTGCTTCAAGCACCCTAAACATGTTTCGCAGGTGTAGGTCACAAAGCAAATATCCGTAACGCTGACTTGTGGCTTCTTTTTACCCTCCAAAAACTCCTTACGCTGATTCGGGAACATTTGATTGGCTAATACCTCAATTTGTGACACATCTCTACGTTGCGTGAATAAGACTATATATTGTGTATTTAACGACACATCGCGCATGTATCTATTTTCGAAAAATAGATTCTGATTGATGAAGAATACGCTTATGTTAAGATAGTGGGAGAACACTGTAAATGTCTCGGCAAACGTTTTATTCATTTCCAACATGAGATCGTCAATTACAATGACTGTATGTTTATTTCCCTGTAATGAATTACGTCATATACCCCTTTGTGGAACAAAATATCATCTTGGTACTCGTTGAACACTGATTGATATGTCGAATAGCACCATATTACTTTATGCACAAATTTTGAGAAAGTTTTCCCCTTATCTTTAATGATTTTAAGCATACACAGTTTTACCACATCCTGTAGGGCCAGATATAATACATGTAGAGGGGCTTGTGAACCTGAATTTTTCTACAGATTCCTTCTCTAACACGTCACACCCCTTAGTGGGACATTTACAAAATATAACAAAATTTAAGTGCTGCTCCTTATATTGTTGTTTTTCTTCTTCCACAGAACCGTGAATGACAGCGATGTACAACGCCCCATCATCGATATTACAGATAGCCCCGATGACTCCGTAGCTACAGACTCCAACCGCGCTAACGAACCCTCACCAACGATACCTGTAGCACGCTGCAATTCAAAGCGGAAGCATGATGAAGAACCCTCCACGTTAGGTATAAAGCGGGTTGCGCTGGTTGTTAGACCCCCAGCAATAGAGCCCCAACCCTCTAAGTGCCCACAAGAGTGCCTTCCACAAATATACCACCTTATTCCTGTTCAACTCCGGGTACTTCCTCCGCACCAGCAGCAGCAGCTTCTCGTGCTGTGGAGGAAGGTATAACATTCGAGTTGGTGCGCACCGCTACCCCCAGCCCTGCCCTGACTAGAAATCGGTACGTGGTCAGGGTTGACCCTGGATCCATGTATAGCAACGGTGTTGGACTGCGACGCGTAGTTGAACGTATTGTGGAGTTCGCCCTTCAGAACTGTGACGAACCTGAAGTCCGGACGAGGTTGTACTTCAGGTTCGGTTCAGATGACAGGGATGTAGATGATTTTTAGGTAGTAATACCATTCAGACGCTTGGCAACTGTAGATATAGAATATATCTTGGGTCGTATAAGGCAGGTCTCTCAAAGTAGTACAGCCTTCAACATGGACAACTTCACGATAGATATTGACAGGGTATTCCTGGTTGCGGGTCATAATGCCACACATCATACTCTTAATTTCAATTCTCGTTATTTACAGAAAGCATTTAAACGTCGATCGTGGCTGCGGCTTTAAAGCAATAGTCCTAGCAAATATGCTTACTGTGCTAAATACATGGCCAAAAAAAAATTGGTTGCCTACGGTTGTGCAGCGTGCCCGTAAACTGGCTTCAGATTGCAAGCTTTATGGGTCCTGAAGAGCTGAGAAGGGTAGAGCAGGAAATGAATGTTCGTATAGTTGTATTTGGAATGGATGATCATCGTAGGACTGTGTATGCTTTTAAAAGCTGTGTGAGAGATCGTACAAGTCCTCTACATATTTCAGGATTGTCAGGAACATCGGATCTCCCCATCCGTAAAATAAGGACTCTCTACGCTAGTTATGATAAAAGTCGAAAATATGGAAGGCATCATGATTTGTGTAAGGGATGTCTCGAGTTTGCGGATGATATAGTGAAACATTGTAAGGAGTGCTACATGGTATTTGAACAGTGTAAAAGCCCCAAATGTGAAAGTCGTGTAGTTGAAGCTGAGAAGAGAATGTAATATGTGTAGATGTACATTTTTCAATAATAAATGTTTTGAGCTCCATAAATCAGTTGGCACTTGCAGGAAAATGAAAATCTGTGAATGCGGCATGTTTCATATGATGGATAATTGGGGTAAATTTGTGCATAAAAGCAATGAAATTCACTGTTCTACATGTCATGAAAAATATAAGGCGGACGGAGTAAAGCATGTGTTATATGAAAGATACTAAGCCTAAAAATAGCCCTTGTACAACCGTGTACTACGATACAGAAACATACATGAACGCTGAAACCAAAGAAGTTTTTCCACATTTACTTGTAAGCCAGACTATGTGTGATGAGTGTCACAAATGTGGTAAACGGACAAGCGTTTTTAAAACGCTTGCACACGACAGTTATAGTGAAATCTGGGATTATGCCAACGCTCCCGATAAAGAGGTTATGGAGATCGTGAATGTAGGTAATAATTACATAATAAAGTACATCACCGAACTGGCCACAGATACCTCAGGTTACAAACATACATGTAGCCAGCTTCACAACGGCCTATTCCCGCATCAAGCTTTGGCGACTACTGCACTCTTTTGGGCGGAGGGTGCTGTACGGTGACACAGAGAGAGTAATATTCACAGCGAGGGAGGGTAAATACATGTCTGCTATTGGGGAATTCCTCGGAGAGTTAACTGACGAGATCAAGGATGAGTATGGTGATGGTGCACACGCTGATTCATTTGTATCAACAGGGCCAAAAACTTATGGGGTACGGGTGAGGGTGGGGGAAGATATGAAATATATCGTGAAGGCTAAGGGTATCCCGCTTAACCATGCGAATCAACGAGTCGTTAACTTTGACTCGTTGAAGGATCTAGTGTGCTTGGAAGACGAGGGCAACCATCCATCCCAACTGACACTGGGGACCCACAATTTTCGGGCAGAGAAACTGGGGTGTGTGAAGGAACTTAGGGGCACGAAGGTATGCCGTAAAACCTATAGGAATCGTTACCAGGTGCCTAGTACCTATGATACCGTACCCTTTGGATACCTTAATCCTTGATTGTTTATATATATATATATATATATATATATATATATATATATATATATATGTGTGTGTGTGTGTATTGTTATCAATAAGTTTCTTTATTACGTATATTTAATTTAGTTAGGGTTTCATTTTCTCCTTTGTGTGCGTGTGTGTGTACAATCCTAAGCTCCGCCCACTATGAGATCGGTCATGTGACTCCTGCTACTACCTGGGCATATCTCTATCCCGGCGTGCTCAGTTGCATGTCCAGGTGCTCAGACACGTATTTTCTCACGTAGAAGAAAAACAGTGATGGCTACTTTTGATATTGCGTGTTCGACGTTTATGAAGTGGTATTCGGTAAAGTCCGAAGATGTGGTGAATACTGAAAGACTGCCTACTCCCCCCTTCCTTTGAGACTTTTAAGGATACATTGAATCGCGCGAGGGAACAAGATGTTCAAATACTCTATGGATATTCTGGCGAGAGTATTGCCGGATTTCGCGGCACAAACGATGTAATGGACTACGTTGTTGGGCTAAACTGTATAAAAACGTATATATATACACGGTGAGGTGAAAGAAAGAACACGTGCAAAAGAGAAGCAACGGATATGGATAATGAGTCTTGTTGATGAGTGGTTGACAGGCAGTATTATGTCATGCTGCATCATACATCCGGCTGAGAATGTAAACCTTGTCATGATGGACAAGCTAAAGTACTTTTACCACTACATTCATATATATCATGACGAGGTTCGCAGTGAGGTTATGGCAAAAGGTCTGTGTGAGTTTTTGATAGAATTTAGAGACGAGTATTGATTGTTAAACAAAAAGGATAAATACGGTCACATGTTTCTCTCAAATAGTGCACCGGATTGTGAATAAAGTGTTTAGTTCGTGAAATTCCCCCTAAGCGAAAATGTCTGGTGCGTGTTCTGGAGAGTGTGAGTGATAAAACATTAAAACCGGTATTCCTTGATGAATCGAAAAATTTCTCAAAACACCTACCCGGTGTAATAGGATACAAGTATTCACGGTGAAACAACGCTGTACATGTTTCATCAGCTTATGGTGTGACTCGCTCCTCCCGTCGAGCCGATCCGCCCACCCGTGGCTCATAGTCATCTCAGAGATTGAACCGACTGGACGTGAACTCTTCGAATACAATGGAACTTCCTTTGAGAAGCATTCTCACTGCCGCGTACGATGTGTCTGTGACGAAGTCATTCCGCGTGTTCAGGAGTGAAACCGGTACCATTAACTATGTACTTGAAACGACTTGTAGGCAAACAAACTCTGGTAAACGTAATGTTATTTATTTAAATATTGAGGAGATGAATAGAGCCTTCATTATAGTTGAGAAGTGGGGTGAGGATCGTTATAAAATACCTGCAGGCGTAGGTACAAGAAGAGAACAGATTAGTGATGCCCCTTCATATACCGTTGTTTGTACGTTGTGTATAAATAACGATCAGCCATGCATTGATATACGAGTGATGTGGAAGAATGCATCTGATAATAACGTTCTTATCCTTGCGCGAAACCGAATCATCCTCGACAGAATGTTTAAAATTGTCGGATTTCACAAGCTGAAGCCTATATTAGACGCGCGTGTTACGGATATAATTTATTTTGACACGGTTCTTGAATACGCATACACCGCTCTACTCGACGGGTTTATCGAATGTAGGAATGAACAAGGTGAGGATGGTCTGGAGCTGGATGCTTATTTAAAAGGTTTAGACTCTTCGAAATATCATGAACTTTGGTACAAAGGACACGAGCGGTACAGGGCAGAGCTCGCCTACACTGATTACCCTGAAAAGTTGTACCTCTATATAATGAGCAGCTGTCGATACGACCTGGAAGATTATTTCAATTGCCGCTATGCAGTGTGAAGAAGAGTTCACGATTGAAAAGCTCGGATCGGTAAGAAAAACCTCTCGATTGGAAAAGAGTGCTCATAAACTTGTATTTAATAATGATGTTGTGGCTAACGATACCCTCTTTGTGCGTGCTTTTGAATGTATTCTATCCGTGTTTGAAGATAACTTGCCAATCGAGTGTAAAGTGGGCACAAAAATAGTATCGAACGATATGAAGGCCATTAGTTCGAGTACAAGAGCCCGCACCCCTTGAGCAGTGAAATAATGTTAATCATATTTACTGCATAGTGCAAAGAAATAATGATGTGACTGTAGACTCGATTACGTGTGAGTTTAGTGTTTTAGTTAATCGCAGTAGAACATAAAGTATTTTTATGTATATTTATTTTCAATATATTTAATTATTCAATATAATTGTGTGTGTATATATACACAATTTTTTTTCCTGTACTAATATGTTGATTAACACTGGCCAACAAAATGAAACTTTTTTTCTCATCACAAACATGATCGCACTTTTCTTAATACATTTTTCACGCTGATTCCGAATCTGGTTTTATTTGTTTTCTAGCACGTATAGTTATATAGATACACTGGTTTTGATATTTTTAAGTTTTTGATATTGCTATAAGAAAATTTATGGATGTATAGATCACACTTAGGAATGCTAAACAACAAATACATCATATACTTTATTCAATGTACTTTTAAATAAAGAATATATACATTATTTTATTAAAAGCGCTGTGAGTGTGATTTCCTTTTGTAAATTTGGCCTGGATTGTCACGATACAGCATCCAACAATGGTCCGCCATCATGCTTTCATTCCAATATCCTTGGTAGCGCTTCTCCATCATCTGAATATCTTGATGGAAGCGCTCTCCTTGCTCGTCACTCACTGCACCAAGGTTTTCAGGAAAGAAATCTAAGTGGGAATGCAGGAAGTGAATTTTTAACGACATTCGACACTCCATTTCTTTGAAGGCATCAAGGAGGTTCTTGACTCCATCCTTATACGCAGGTGACTTGTTGCTTCCAAGAAAGTTTTCACATATCCATTTGAACGCCAGCCAAGCCTTCAATTCCAGCGGACTTAGGACTTTTTCAAATTCAGTGTCATTCAAAACCTCCCTTATTTGTGGCCCAACAAAAATTCCTTCCTTCAATTTTGCTGCAGTAACCTTCGGAAATTTCCTTGAAAGGTATTGGAACCCTTCAGAATTGACTTTACGCATTGCTTTAACAAAATTCTTCATTAAACCAAGTTTAATGTGAAGAGGTGGCAGATAAATCTTTTGGGGATCCACTAAAGGGACAGACTGGACATTGCTTATCCCTGGGACATATGTATACCTAAGTGGCCAGTCACTTTTGGTGTAATGTTCTATAGTGGCGCGACTGTCCCACAGGCAAAGGAAACAACAAGATTTTGTGAATCCTGACTGCATACCCATAAGCATTCCTATAACTTTTAGATCTCCACAAACATTCCATTGATGACTGTCGTATTTGATTGCCTTAAGTAGTATATCCATATTGTCATATGTCTCTTTTAGATGGACGGAATGGGCAATGGGGATGGATGGCATTATATTACCATTATGGAATGGGCAATGTTTCATCATGTTTTACTGGTCTACGTGCTGAATCCAAGTTTGGATATACAATCTGGTGTTTGTTCTTGGCAGAAAACCCCATTAAGTTCACACTACAAAAATAACAGTCTTCATGATGATCTCTCGGCTCCGTCCATATCATGGGTATGGCAAATGGCATTGAAACTTTCTTTTTGTTAAGCCAATCACGTAATCCATTTGAACAGCCAGGACAGATTTGATGTGGCGCCCATGGTTTATCTTGGTCACCTAGATGGCAACCAAAGTATAGCTTGTATATTTTCTTAATGTCGGTTGTAATACTTCGTCGCTGTGTTTTAGTTGTCAACTGGCCGCAT
The DNA here is from genome assembly GCA_023014485.1 of Bathynomus jamesi. Taxonomy (NCBI): domain Eukaryota; kingdom Metazoa; phylum Arthropoda; class Malacostraca; order Isopoda; family Cirolanidae; genus Bathynomus; species Bathynomus jamesi. The sequence goes on along the minus strand of JAJOZX010000015.1, from coordinate 1,182,439 downwards.
ACGAAACAGAACTTGTCGGGGGTCATTCTTACATTGTCGAGGCATGTAGACTGACCTGAGCAAACTATAAATTAAAAAAAAATGTACACCAACTTGACACAACAAGTTCTTGGACTGGACTGATCTTTTGACACACAAAGCACGGCGTTGTTGCCTGAATCACAATGCTGCTAGACGTAAAAGCTCACACCTGAAATACATAAGATGTATAATTAAGATAATTGAAATAAATAAGATGAATAACTAAAAAAACACAATAAAATAAACACAATCAAATGTTGAAATATTAGTATTTTGCCTATTTAAAATGGTTAAATCTGTGTAGTTATATATATGCCTTCATCTTGAAAACTATACGTGCTAGAAAAAATCTGAATGCAGTTTTGGAATCAGCGTGAGAAATGGTATCCAGCCAACACAAATGTTACTCTGATGAAAAATCTTTGTTGACCAGTGTTATACTCCATCGTTTGGTATATTATTTTTTATTTTCAATATATTTAATTATTTAATATAACTACATATATATATATATATATATATATATTAGTGGTGGACCAGATGTCAGTTTTTCAACATATGCCGATGCGGATGCGGATCTTTAATTTCAATATCCGCGGATGCGGATATTTAGTTAATCTATTAATATAATATAGAATTATGAATATATGACATAATTTTTCAAATTTCGTGATATTACTATTATGGCCGGCAATACATAAGAATTAAAATTAATATTAATATTTTCATTATGATAAAAATAATAACTTTCTCAAGAGTTTCAGCCACAGAAAATTCAATGAAACAAGTTTCATTCAATTTTGTGTTACGAGGTATTTATATTCTGAGGTTTATATATTTGTTTGTTCATTAATAATTAATACTTTACATGACATGTGCATGACTGGGCCTTATAAGCTACTTTATAAGCTAATTTAATTGTAAATTGCCTAATTTATTAGAGGTAATATCCGCATAACATCCACACTCAAAAGTGCGGATGCGGATGTTAAAAATGACGCGGATATCCGCATATGCGGATATCCGGTTCCCCACTTATATATATATATATATATGGGATGAATTTCACAATAAAACACGTGAAATGAATAAATGCTGCAAACCCACAAGGAAAAAGAAAAACGATTCCAAGGCCTTTCGTGTATTCAAAGCTACACCTCGTCAGGGAATGAAGATAAAAGGCGAGAAGCCCATAAATATATACAACGTACAGGAAAACCAAAACAATTAGCACATACTTAACAAGGGTTAATGAGAGGCAAAATAAATTTTAACATGATGTCGTCAATGTTATACGTCCCCGCACTGTTATTGAAAGTGTTTTTAAAATGAATAAATGTACTGTACATTCTAGAATATTTCTTTCTATTATATCTCTGTTTTTAACAAGCGCTTTAGAACTATCCCACTTGATGCTATGGTTACATCTATACATATGGTTAAATAAAGCATTGGAAGTATTAGCTGTTCTACACGCATATTTATGCTGTTTTACCCTAATATCTAACGTTTTACCGGTTTGGCCTATATACAGGGTGTCCCAGAATTAACTATCTATTTCAATGAAATCGGACAAATTTTTTAAAAACACTCTTTTATTTATGTTTATCATGTTTAATGTGTTAAAAATGTATAAATTTCTAAATTTTTTTCATAATTTTATTTTCAGAATTTTTTCATTATCTGGTCCAATGAAAGACCGTCTGAAGTCATAAAATGGCAAAGAGACTCTCCAAAAGTTAACGTGTGGCTTGGAATGACCAAATCCAAAATTTATGGCCGATTCTTCTTTGCGAAAGCAACTGTAACAGGTACGGTCTACCTTGATATGCTTCAGCAGTTTCTCGAACCACAGCTTCTTGATGATGGCATTCTTGATAATGTTGTGTTTCAACAAGATGGAGCACCATGTCATTATGCTCTAATTGTTTGTTCGAGAATACCTCAACAGACGCCTTCCGAATCGGTGGATTGGACGTGGAGGACCTCGACCTTGGCCTCCGTGTTCTCCGGATATGACACCCCTGGATTTCTTTGCATGGGCTTCCATAAAAACAAAGGTTTATCGACAAAAGATCAATAGTTTAGCTGAACTTAAAGAACGCATCCAGTTGGCAGTGCGGGAGATAACACCTGAAATGCTTCAAAATGTGTTTCGCAGCGCTGAGGATAGATTTGAAATTTGCAGAGATACAGACGGTGCACATGTTGAAACTTCTCAATAAAGTTTTGACTTATGATTTATAAATCTATTTGTTTTTGTATCATAATTTAGTAATAAACACAAAATTATGTCAGTTTTTATTAAATTTGTCCGATTTCATTGAAATAGATAGTTAATTCTGGGACACCCTGTATACTGAGTTACATTGTGTACATCCAATCGAATACACACAGCCAACAACATTATCAGGGCTATTCTTTATTAGGCGTGATTTAACAGTATTATTATACTTAAAGATTACATTAATGCCAATTGCTTTAAGTACAGTTGGAAGGTATTGAAAATTAACATGGTAAGGTAGGCTAAGGATATTTTTACGCTGAAATTCCTTTACAATTACATTATTATAATACCTATTCTTGGCTTTCTTAAGACAGTTATCTAAAAATGAAGTTGGATAACATAATTTAGTACCAATATTCATGATATTGCATAACTCGGAATCTAAAAATTCAGGACTGACAACTCTCAATGCTCGAAGAAACATAGCAGAGAAAATAGAGGATTTAATCGAAGGATGATGGTCAGAATAAAAATGCACATAAGAGTTATTATTAGTAGGCTTACGGTACACTTCATATTTGAACTGATTAGAGCATCTCCAAATTTTTAGATCAAGAAAAGATAGGCTTCCATCATTTTCTTTTTCAACTGTAAACTTAATAGATGGGACTAAATTGTTGAGCCTACCAAGAAATAAGTCCACATCCAAATTATTAGGCCAAAGGCATAAAATATCATCTATATACCTGTACCAAACCAGGTTAAAATTAACAATCGTAGGCAAAATTCTACTTTCAAAAAATTCCATATATAAATTAGCTAGTACAGGTAAAAGGGGATTTCCCATAGCCAATCCAAACGACATAGCATAAAACTTATTTTCAAACTGAAATTTACAATCTTTGACACAAAGCTTAATTAACTCAATAAGAGTGTTGTGTTGAACAGGGAAAGAATATTCAGAGATCTTATCTTTTAAAAAATCAAGTAGGTCATCAACAGGGACTTTTGTGAATAGCGAGCATACTTCGAAGCTTACCAATTTGAAATTAGGGTCATTAGGGAATTTCAGTTTGTCAATAAGATCCATGCTATTTACAATATGTGACAAAATAGAGCCAACTAACGGCGTTAATAAACTAACTAACCATTTTGATAGCTTATAGGTTACGGAGCCCACTGAGCTAACAATAGGCCTCATGGGATTATTAACTTTGTGTTTTTTTACTAAGCCGTACAGATATGGTAGTGACGGATTGATACTAAGAAACTGCTGTGAAAGCCCATTATAGTTATTTTTTAATATTTCTCTTAATTTTCTGTTAAACATTTTATTAACATCCTCCAATGGGTCTCTATTTAGAGGTTTGTACGTGTCACGATCACTTAATAACGTATTCATCTTTTCAACATAACTGTTTTTGTCCATGATGACGATCGAATTGGATTTGTCCGCTTTAGTAATATGTAATGAATCATTATTTTTCAGTGTTTTTAGGGCTTTTTCAAACCTCAAAGGATAATTCGATTCAAACCTCGTATTAAAAGCACTATACACACAACCTTTGGCTAAAGTCACCTCACTTTCTAGAAATATTCTAGAATGTGCATTTATTCATTTTAAAAACACTTTCAATAACAGTGCGGGGACGTATAACATTGACGACATCATGTTAAAATTTATTTTGCCTCTCATTAACCCTTGTTAAGTATGTGCTAATTGTTTTGGTTTTCCTGTACGTTGTATATATTTATGGGCTTCTCGCCTTTTATCTTCATTCCCTGACGAGGTGTAGCTTTGAATACACGAAAGGCCTTGGAATCGTTTTTCTTTTTCCTTGTGGGTTTGCAGCATATATATATATATATATATTTCTCCTGTACTGATATATTGATGGTTATACTCCATCGTTTTGTACAGTATTATTTTTTATTTTTTGATTATATATATATATTCCTCGTTTGTATAGGATTGTATATTTATTTTCTATATATTTCGTGAAATTGATTCCAATAATTCATCTAAATAAACAGAATGATATAATGGTGTTTTATTTAATTCTTTTGGTTGTATATATAAGCAATGTTGTTATTTAATTATATGTATACCAAATGGCTGGTTAGGCCTTCTAAACCGACTTACGGATTTCTAAGCCAACGGTAAAAATTATCTGAATAGCGCAATCTGGCAGCTGAAAAGCTAATTAATATATACACACCTGCCTTCTAGGTCTTCTACATCAACTGGCGGTTTAAACCAACTGGCGGATTAAGCCAACTGGCGGAAAGCCAACTGGCGGAAAGCCAACTGTAAAGAATATATGCTTCAATTAAATAAATAGCACAAGCTGGCAACTCAACCCTAATAATGTACACTTGAACAAGCCATTTACGCCTTCTAAGAAGCTTTCTAAGCCAACAGGCTGATTAGGATCTTATAAGACAGCGGGTGCTCGGATGAACTCTCAATATGCGTCTGGCAGGAGCCAGGTGAACACCCCTCTATCCTTCTTAGGTTAAGGCTTAGGTTAGGTTCCCATTTGGGCGGGTGAGGCCGTCTCACCTTCCCTCCCAAAGACCGTCCTCCTTTCTCTCCCTCTCTTAGGTTAGGTATGCCCCTTTTGGGGTGAGGCTGCCTCACCTTCTCCCCCAAAGAAGTTTGGTGGTCTCCCCATGCTTGCTGGGGGAGCTCCCCTTCATTGCAGCTTGGGGGATAACTCCTTTCCCTTGTTGCATAACCCCCTACCCATTGTTGCATAACCTCTTGCAACATTCTCCATCTCCTTTGCAACATTGATCAATATTTGCAATTGCATTGCACTCTCTCCTTTTGCGGTCATACTACTTACGCTTGCCAACAACTTCCTTGACATACGTATGCAAAATTACCGTTACGCGAACCTATATATAAAATTTTGCATTTATGAACGTTAAATCTCATTTGCCATGTGACTGACCAATCTACGATTGTAGTCAGATCTTCCTGGATTTTACCGCTATCTTCGTCATTTATCGCCCTACCACCAGGTGTAAAACTCACCAAAATTGTCTAATGGTCGACAGGACCAGTGAGCTTGAAAATCTACTGGCCTGTAAAGAAAACTACTGGCCCGCTCTGCTCACAATGTAAATGCAAAAAATTAATGTTACAGGGCAATAAAATTTTAAACTTTAAGAGCTAAGAATCTCAGTGATGACTGAGAAGTAAAATGTTTGATAAAGAAGAATTCATGGATTTTATTGAATTAACTTTATACAAATAATTGAACTTTCAAATCTACACTTACAAGTCCTCACATCGAGTCCATAATATAATGACATTATTATACCATGATCGAGTCTACTACCGGCATCAAATTTGATCGAATTCATGTGCAATAAATGCAAGCAACATGGCCATTGGGTGGATACGAAAGCTTAATCGGCCTGGAGCCAATCATTACAAGTTTACGTAGAGCAATAGGGTGTCAATTTTAGGAAGCAAAGTGAAATCTTTAGATTTTCAAAGACTACTACATAGTGACCAAATGATGCATTTTTATGTGTTAAATCGAAATATGGCTTTAAAATCCAGATTTGACCACTCCTACCTATTTATATTTGAAGTTGAAGTTTACGAAAAATCAGCAATTTTGGCAAGTATTATTTTTATTGTATATAACTACATTTTACATATATTACATACAATTAAAGACATTTTGATTGTATTTCAATAGTAAAACTTAGAAATATAGATAGGTTTCTTGAACTTTGCCAAGGATGTCATGTCTGCCTTGCTCTTGTTCCTGGACAAGAGCTCCCTACTGGCCACCTAGCCACTGATGTACGCCTCCCTTCTCTCTTGTGAGTAAACATGTTGTGCTGCTTCAGTTTTCATCCTTACACACCTCTCTACTGACTGTGTGTGTGAGGGCCATGCAGGAACTTCCATTGGTCTATCCAGAAACTCCTTGATGCAGCAGTCGTGAGGGAGCATGTCAGAGGAGGCTCAGTCACGCCAGAGTTCCAGTCAATAAGCTCCGAGAGTTTGGCGGCATCTGGGTTGATGTCAGGAGTCTTCCTGGGTCTGACACTGCAGTCTCCTACCTGTGTGTCCTCATTTCCTTCACCTCTGATTTCCAGTATCCTCTTCACTGCCTCCCTCCTCTCCTCCTCCACCTCACTGCACAGCATGGCCTGGAGCACAGCCTCAGTGTGCATACCAGGCTGATCTCTTCACTGTAGGCATCACTATTCCTATCACCTCCTTCTTCTGACTTCTGAGCAGCTCCAGCTGCTACAGTACATGACTGGGACCCTCCACCCAGCTGTGATTTAACTTGATGTTGAACCAGTTTAGCATGTAGACTCCCACTGTGAATTCTACAATTATCCTCAGATTCTTCAGGTTCCTACCCTTCAACCCATGTTTGGAAATCCACAATCTGCAGAACCTTAGAGCCGTGGTGACTCACCTACTGTGACAGACTAGCCCAATCTCCAGGTGAGCTAGACTGAGGTACCTCTCCCGATCTGATGGCAGTGATGATTCTGTAGCCATATGATTGGTCTGTGCTGAGGTCCTTGACTACCTCCTGACTGAGATGGGGTAGAGGAGGACCAACAGTGATCCTCGTGAAGTTTGAGTTGATCTCCAACTCACTGGCAGTGTCTAACATCTTCCCTAGGGGCCCAGACCACTTGTTGCTCAATGTCTTGCCATCCAGTGCAGTCACCAGATGTCTGAGACTCAGCTCCCCAGTGTGGAAGTCGAAACCAATCCACACCAACTTCCTGCTAAGATTGGCCTTCACATAATGCATTACTCCTCCCTCCCAGCTAGTATTCACATTAGTACTGTCACCTTCTATGGCCAAAAGGGTCTGGTCTGCTCCTCTCTCTCTTAGCCAGTTCACCAGATGATCAGCAATGACCTCAACATGACTTCTTTCCTCTGCAGCTTCCTCTGGTACAAAATGCCACAAATATTTCCCACCTGGTTCATTGCACACTGTGTAGTGTTCTTCCTTAATGAGGCCAGGAAACTGCCTGTGACTGCTCTCAGCTTCCATCATCACTTTGGTGTCATCTCTTTTCCCATCAAAGAAGATGCAGGTGATGCCATTTTCCCTAATCTCTTCATCAAACTTTTTGACCAGCTCCTTAGTCAGTCTCTCCTGAGCCCTCCTCACCTTGTTGTGGTCAATCACCAGTGCTGTGTCAAACTCTGTGATAAGACCAGCATCAATCCAGGCAGCAGTGGCAATCTCTGCACTCTCTCTCAGCCCATTGTGATGTCTCAAGCTAGCCAGAGCTATGTTGGTGATATCTTCAGTGTTGTATTTCTTCTTCTTAGCCACAGGCAAGGAAGAAGTCGCAGCCTCTGGTATGAAGTCTTCGTCCTCCTCTCCTCCCCCTGCCTCCTCCAGTATATCTCCAACTCCATCTCCAGCAGTGACTCCTCCCTCAATTCCTCTTCCTTCTCTGCTCCTGTCTCTGCAGCACTGCTTCCTGTCTCCTGGTCTCAGGATGATCAGCTAGACCCATTTGGTGTGCCCCCACACTGCCCACCTTTTCTCTCTGACCTTTAATGAAGGCAAGCTCCTGCACTGGTATCTTCTGCTCGCTCCTGCAGCTGCAGTCAATGTGAACCTCACTGTTGCAGACAGGGTTGCACCCAAGCTCACTGCAGCTCTTGATCACACAGTGACAGGTCAGGATGTCCACCAATTTGTCCAGTTTTCATCATGAACCTATCTTTGACCTCTAGCTTCACATTGTCAATGGACACCTTAACTGCCTCATCCCACAGTGCCTTCACTTTAGCCCTGATCCTGACCTCAGTGTTGATTACAGGTCCTGTGAATAGAGTGTTGGCCTTTCTCCACTGAGCCAGTAGCCCTGGAACAATGTCGTTGTTAATCAGGTCATTAACTGGGTAATTCCTCCTGTCTTCCTCACTCATCTCTCTCCTCAACAAACCATACCTCAGCAGATCTCTGACTGTGGGCAGCTCAGCAGGGGAAGTTCCTGCTCAGTCCCCACCAAATGACTTAGCTGACAACTTGATTTACTTCGGGTTCTGATTTCTTTCTGACTCATCCTGTGGACCTGTGAACAAAAGAAATGTCATTGAAATTTGGATAGGCCTATTGATTATGATTACATAAAATTAAGTTAATTTAAATTCTTAATATCTTCCTATAAGCTCAGATAAAAGGTTGTGTTGTTATAGGTACAAGACTTAATTATTCAAAGTAATGACAATTTCATATATCTATCATATCAAAATATACAGACAGTTTGGGTCACACACAACATTTCGAATAATTTGAATTACACAATATTTACATTACGAAGTAATCAAAATTGTCAAAAAGGAGGGAAAACACGCATTCATAATCAAAACTCCAGCATTTGTGACTATGTGAAATTTAGAAACCATATTGCACACCAAAAATAACCAAAGTTGACCACACACATCAATGGCACTTTGATATACGATGCTACAGTCATATTTAGGTTATATTTCAAACCCTTATGGTCAAATATAAGTAGGTAAATGGCTTTTTTAAACAACACTAAAGATATATTTCTAAGTTTGCTAGATAATATGACATCATTTAAGCATTAGTAGTTTTTGAATTGTTGACTTTACTAAAATTAACACACCCTAGTAGAGCATAGTAAATGAAGTTCACATTATTGTGGTATTAGTAAAAGATTCGTCTGCTATGCGCCAATTTATTTAGAACTACTGTACATAAAGGCTACATTATATATTGTTGATCTTATGAATAAATAAATAATGTTTCACAAGTATTATGCTTATTTTGCTTATCTGCGCCTTGTGCGAGGCTTGCCAGCATAACAGCAGGCAGAGCTGAGCAGTATTTAAATACATTTGTATTTAAATAGTATTTAAATACATTTGTGTATTTAGAACTGTATTTATAAATACATTGTTTTTCATGTATTTAAATATAGTATTTAAATACTTTAATGAGTATTTAAATACAATGTATTTAAATACTCAAAATATAAAAATGTAAATACTTTTACTGGTTTAATACACGTTCTGTACAAGCACAGTACGACGCGTCGACAGTGTAGTACAGCATGGTTCATGTTTCAACAGTTTGGGAAAACATCCTCTCATAAAAAGACTGTTCCTCCGCTATAACACGACATTACCATCTTCGGCACCGGTAGAGCGAATATTCTCATTCGCGGGAATCACTTTGACTCCTAAAAGAAACTCTCTTTCAGACAAAACTTTTGAAAGATTGGTTTTGATCCGCAGCAACCGCGAAATAAAAGAGAATTCGTAAGGTGCCTTATGTTTATGTTTACGTCTTATGTTTACGTTTATGTCTCATCTACTCATTAATTGTTACTCATTTTGCAATGATATAATGAGTATAATATGTCACTGGTTGAACATCGTAAGTTCTAAGTTCTTTTGTTTTTGTTTTGTTCTAAAAAGGGAAATATATAATCGGAAATTAGATTGTACTATTTCTTTATCCTTTATCAAGCATTTTATATTGTTGTTACTCATGAATTAGTGAATGCATATGTTAAAATTTGTATGTATTTAAAATGTATTTACAAATGTATTTAAATACAATTGATGTATTTTGTATTTAGTATCTAAATACATTCGTAAAATGTATTTAGTATTTAGTATTTAAATACATTCAATGTATTTATTGCCCAGCTCTGACAGCAGGGTTAAAACATCGCTGGCCACTCGGACCAGCTGTCTTATGAAAATTACTGATCCGATGTGAAAAGAACTGGCATCGGGCCAACGGGCCAGCGGAAATTTCGCACGCTGCCTACCACCCAACTTCGTGTCATCCGCAACCTTTGAAATTGTACTGACTAGGCCGACATCTAATCGTTAATATATATAAGAAAAATCAAGGGGCCCAATACAGAACCCTGAAGAACGCCGCTCGCTACATTAGCCAAAGAAAACTCCGCTCCATCAACAACCACCCTCTGTTTCCTACCTCGCAACCACTCTTCTATCCAATTTATTGCCTCACTCCTACTTCCATGAGCCTTCATTTTTTTTAACGAGTCTTTTGTGCGGTACGGTTTCAAGCACTTTTTGAAAATCTAACTAACACTACATTTACCGCCCGATGACTATCGTAAAGTTCAACAACGCTTTGGAAAAATTCTAAAAGATTAGTTAGGCAAGATTTGTTTCCCCTAAAACAGTGCTGCGTATTTCTAATCAAGTTATGCAATTTTAAGTGTTCGACTATACGATCCCTAATTATCACAAGTCTGCACTTCAAACCAAAGTACGAGATGTTTTATTTCTATTACGTGATCTTATACAATTTTGCCATGCTGATTTCAAATTTCATAACCATTTTTATGGATCACGTCAGAGTTTTTCACAAAATATAAGTCAGATATATTCATAGTATGTATTAAACAACTAAATTTCCAAGAGTACAAAATTATAAGGGATATCATAAAAAGACAATACATTTCAAAGTAAATTCATCTTTGATACTTAATTGATATATTAATGATCTTGATTGATCAGTAGGAGAAAATCGTCGTTTTTTGCTCGCTTCTTGTGCTGCATTTCTTCTGAGCCTTCCGTTTCAGCGACGAGTAGTAGTCTGCCATCACGTTGACATCCCACCTTCCTTGGTATCTTTTTTCCATAGTCTTGATATCCTGGTGGAACGTTTTTCATTGTTCCTCACTCACCTTTGGAATTAATATAGTGAGATCATTATTGTTTCTTTTTATACCAGTAGCGTGGTTATTAGACGTATATATATATATCAAGTTGTAACATAAATTCTGCTCGATTAGAAAACGGACGATAGATAATAAAATAACCTCAAAATAATGTGAAATAGTTTTAGAAATGTTGCAAAATACACGCTGCGACAGTTTCGCACAGGTTTTATCACGATACAGAATGATACAGAATGACTTAGGCTAGTGTAGGATTAGGCTAATAAATATTTTCTCTGGTGTTTTTCATACAGTTACAACGCCATCCCTACGATATTACAGTAATTGAAAAAACATGGAGCCCACGAAACAGCATATTCGACATGTGATGCTGTACGAGTTCCATAAAGGATCTAACGCTAGTGAATCCGCAAGAAACATTCAAAGAGCTTATGGAAATGATGTCGTGAGCGAATGGATGTGTAGGAGATGGTTTGAGAAGTTCAGAAATGGAGACTTCAGCCTGAAAGATTATCAATGAACAGGATGACCAAATGAGTTAGATGAAGAGATGCTGAAAGCAACAGTGGAGGAAAACCCAACGGTAACTGTAAGAGAACTTGGCTTGCAATTCGGCGTTAGCTATATGACCAGTCATCGTCATTTGAAGCTGTTAGGAAAAGTAGTGAAGGTTGGAAAATGGGTTCCGCATGATTTGTCACAAGCGAATCTTCAACATCGAATCGATATTTGCACTTCACTGCATTCTCGGCAACTGCAGGCACCGTTTTTGAATCGGATCGTCACTGGGGATGAAAAATGGGTCCTCTATAACAATATTAAGCGTCGACATCTGTGGCTTAGCCGTGAAACAAAGCCTCAGCCAAGGAATGGACCCCATCAGTAGAATGGGCGCAAAAGGAGAGAGTGCAATGCAATTGCAAATGTTGATCAGTGTTGCATAAGTTATGCAGCAAGGATGAGGGGGAATGCTGCAAGATGTTATGCAACAAAGGGAGAGGGGAATGTTGCAAAATGTTATGCAACAAAGGGAGAGGGGAATGTTGCAAGAGCAACAAGGGGTTATGCAACTTGGAGGCGGAGTTATCCCCCAAGAGAAAGAGAGAGGAGGAGAGAGAGAGGAGGAGAGGTGTTCGCCTGGCAGGAGCCCAGCGCATATTAAGACTTTAGCTGAGCGGATGTTGTCTTAATATGTTCTTAATCAGCCAGCTGGCTTAATCAGCCAGTTGGCTTATTTGGCTGAGTTGCCAGTTTGCGCTATTTATTTAATTAAAGCATATATTCTGGCTTAATCCGCCAGTTGGCTTAGAAGGCTGAGCTGCCAGTTGGCTTAGAAGGCGTAAATGGCTTGTTCATGTGTACAGGTTCAGTTGCCAGATAGCGCTATTTATTTAATTAATGCATATATTCTTTACAGTTCGTTTAGAAATCCGTTTTAGAAGCCAGCCAATTGATATAATTAAATGCCGTGTACAACCAAAATAATTAAATAAAACACCATTACATCATTCTGTTTATTTAGACGAATTAATGGAATCAGAAATATAGAGAAAATAAATATACAATGGAATATATATGATCAAAAATAATAATAGCATAAGAAATACGAACGATGAATATATAATAAATTATAATGGAATATATAATATGATAAAAAAATAATTATAGCATAAGAAATACGAACGAGGAATATATAATAAAAAATATACAAAACTTATAACCATCAATATATTAGTACAGGAAAAATATATAAATATATATAGAGTTATATTAAATAATTAAATATATTGAAAATAATATTATACGAAACGTATAATCAACTGCATATTAGTACAGGAAATATATATATAGAGACACAATTAAATAAATAAATATACATCAAAATACTTTGTTCTACGGGTTATATTAACTAATTAAATATATTGAAAATAATAATATACGAAACGTATAATCAATTGCATATTAGTTCAGGTCGTATTAAATAAATAAATAAATATACATCAAAATACTCTATGTTCTACGGTACAAAACGCTAAACTCACACGTAATCGAGTCTACATTCACATCGTTATTACTTTGTACTACACGGTAAAATCGTCCAAGCAACACTTCACCGTTCAAGTTATACGGATGCCTACACTTGACATAAATGGCTTTCATATCGTTTAATACTATTTTTGTACCCACTTTACAGTCGGTTGGCAAGTTATCTTTAAACACGGCTAGAATACAATCAAAAGCACGGACAAAGAGGTCATCGTTAACCGCAACATCATTATTAAATACAACTTTATAAACACGCCTTTCCAATCGAGGGTTTTTTTCTTACCGTCCCGAGCTTTTCAATCGTGAACTTTTCTTCACTCTGTTTAGCGGCAATTGAAATAATCTTCCAAGTCATAACGACAGCTAGTCATTGTATAGAAGTATAGCTCTTCAGGGTGAACAGTGTAGGCAAGCTCTGGCCTGTACCGCTCATGTGCTTTGTACCAAAGTTCAGGATATTTCGAAGAATCTAAACCTTTTAAATATGCATCCAACTGTAGACCATTCTCGCCTTGTTCATTCCTACATTCGATAAATCCGTCGAGCAGAGCGGTGTATCCGTATTCAAGAACCGTGTCAAAATAAATCATATCCGTAACACGAGCGTCTAACATAGGCTTCAGCTTGCGGAATTCGACGATTTCAAACATTCTGTCGAGGATCTACAGATCTACAGAAGCTAAGGCTAACAAAGACCCTAAGATCCACTCTAAGGCTAGCCCGAGAGAAAGGAGAGAGTAGGGGGTTAAGAGAAGAGAGGAGAATAAGGGGTTAAGTAAGGAGCAACACCTATCATTCGTGGGTTAACATTCATTCAGAAAAAGAGGGAAAAAGTCTCACCATCATCATCCGCCGGCCACTGCCGACAAGTCAGAAAAATAGTCGGAGAATATAGGAGAGGGGTGAAAGATGAAAAGAAGTAAAATAAGAACGCTTACAAACCATGCAAACACAGTCTTAACTCACTGTCATACCATGCAAACTACAAACATGCAAGAAAAGAGTTAGAGACATGCAAAGTAAGGAGGATAAGAAAAAAAAAAAAGTAGGTAAAGTTAAACAAAAAGTGGGTTAGTTTACGCTATGAGCTACATCTACATTCGTGTTAGTCTAATTTTTTTTTTTTTTTTTTTTTTTATTGCTGGCATCACACGCTGGCATCACACGCTGGCATGTCACAAGCTGGCATTCATCGTCAACAGACTCATCCTCGAGCACCACCACCAGAGCTCCTGTTGTTAACTTTCTTTTTTAATTTTAAACAACGTTAATATTTTTAAAATGTCTGTCAAGACGGTTCTTAAACACATTAACGCTGGTAGAATGAACGACTGACGCGGGAAGATTATTCCATTTATCAATTACTTTAAACGTAAAGAAGTTTTTAGCGATATTAGTAATGAAACGTCTGCCACGCAACTTGAATCCGTTATTGCGAGTATTACTATTATCGAAAGTGAACAATTTGTCAAAATTTACGTTATCGATGTTATTAACGATTTTGAAAACTTCAATAAGCTCCCCCCTTAATCTCCTAGTTTCGAGTGAATACAAGTCTAACACTTTAATCCTATCTTCATAAGGCTTATTGCGCAATGCCGGAATAAGTTTCGTGGCACGACGCTGAACCCTTTCTAACCTATCAATATCCTCACGCAAGTACGGGCACCAAAATTGAACGGCATATTCCAAATGAGGCCTGACTAGGGACTTGTAAAGGGGCAATATAATATCCTTCGATTTAAATTCGAAATTACGCGCTATGAAGCCTAACATCCTATTAGCTTTTGCGCAAGACTCCAGGCACTGGTTCCTAACCTTTAAATCTTTAGTTACGCGTACGCCTAAATCTACTTCCTCGTCAACGCTCGCTAAATCCCTATCATCCATCGTGTACACGTAATTATTGTTGCGAGAACCTATATGCAAAACTTTACATTTATCTACGTTAAATTGCATCTGCCACTTATCCGTCCACTCCATAATCCTATCTACATCGTCTTGGATCCTATTTCTATCGTCCTCGTTAACAACCTTACCGCCTATTTTAGTATCGTCCGCGAATTTTGACACGTTACTAATCAATCCTACATCTATGTCGTTAATGTAAATTACGAATAACAATGGGCCTAACACTGAACCCTGTGGGACACCACTATACCTCTAACCACCCCGATTCACTACCATTAACTACGACCCTCTGCCTCCTAGCACGAAGCCATTCTTCTAACCAGTTAGCTACCTGACCGCGGATACCGTGCGCTTTAACCTTCGCAATTAGTCTCCTATGCGGAACTGTATCGAACGCCTTTTTAAAATCTAAATAAATAACGTCAGCTGCCCTATGCCTATCGTATTCGCGCACTATTTCGTTATAAAATTCTAACAAATTTGTTAAACAAGACCTATGGCGTCGAAACCCGTGCTGACTACTATTAATCAAACCCCTACTTTCTAAGTGATCGATAATACGATCCCTAACTACGGATTCCAAAAGTTTACCGACAATTGACGTTAAGCTAATGGGCCTATAATTGCTAGCTACCGCGCGGTTTCACGTAGGGACAAGAACGTTATTGTCAGATGCATTCTTCCACATCAGTCGTATATCAATGAATGGCTAATCGTTATTTATACAGAAGGTGCAAACAACGGCATATGAGGGGGCATCACTAATCTGCTCGCTTCTTGTGCCTACGCCTGAAGGTATTTTATAACGATCCTCTCCCCACTTCTCAACTATCACGAAGACTCTATTCATCTCCTCAACATTTAAATAAATAACATTACGTTTGCTTGCTTCCCTGCAAATCGCTTCAAGTACGGGGCTCCAATAAACCTTAGCCCCCCCCGCCCATGGCCTAAACCATTAGAGGTACAGTAAAACTAAACATACCTTACAAAAGAGAATTTAATCCTGCATTTAATGAGAAACAATTAAAACTTGGTGTTCCCACCATTGGCTTCCAAGACAGCCTGAATTCGCTTTGGGTAGCTTGCCAAAAGTGACGTGAATAGATCTTGATCGATACGCAAATTTGCTAAAACAGTTTCAATGTGTTGCGTCATTGTATCCTTCGAAAATCGATTTGCTGCAGGTTCTTGAAACAAGAGACATTCAACCTTGTCCTTTATAACTGATCCAATGTGTTCACAGACGTTCAGGTCAGGAGAATTTCCTGGCCATTTTTTATTTCCAAAGAAATCGGTCTCATGGTTCCGCAACAACTGTTGAGTGGCTAATGCCTTAAAGCAGGGGGCCTTATCGTGCAGAGGTGTGATCTGATCGACATCCATAACATTGTTTGGGTTTCTTAGAAAAGGAATGACAAGCTGGGATAGAATAATATCACGAAAATACTGTCCATCCCAACTCTGACAATTTGGCTTCAGCACTCACATGAGCTTCTTTGCAGTGAACAAAACAAACACACCAACACAGTCTGGACTTTTTAATAATTCGCGATAATGTTCATTGTCATCGATTTCATCTGGTGTTGTGGCCCACACACGATCATTTTGGTAGTTGGGCCGACGTGTTACGTAAACAAAAAATTCATCGGAGACAGCTAAATGCATGAAATCATCCACATCCCAATCTTCAAGATAATGGGCAAACCACATTCTGTCATCGATGTTAAGTTGAGTTTTTCTTGGCTTTGGAAGTTCATGCCAAGGCTTCAAACCTTGCCTATGACGGTACAGTCGAATGATCTCACCACTAACGATCTTTCCTCTCAACATTTCGATCTCTCTAGAAAGTTTAGCACAGCTGTTTTTCCGCTTACGCGTACCGCTTTCAATGATGTCCTTTGTTTCCTGAGAGAGTGGAAAATTTGGGCGCCCAGATTTGGTTGTATCCATTTCACATTCATCCAAAGTTTTATTCCAATTTCTTTTGACGAAGTCCTCACTTCTTCGCAACTTTTTGGCAACCCATGAACGTGTTATAAAGGTGGCTCCAGCATCACGAGCATCCCGAAATGTTATTGCTCGTATGCTATCTATCACACGTTGCCTCTCCGAATCACCAATTAATTGAGAAGCCATTATATTATCACTTTATCAGCTAGAGTAATTTTAATACCCGCAATAAATAAAGAATTTTATATATTTTTATAATCACTAAAATCTATTTGAATATAAGAAAACATGTAAGCTGCAAATGGGGGGGGATAAGGTTTTTTGGAACCCCTTACATACAGGGTGTCCCAAAAAAAACTATATACTTTATCGCATCATATTTTATAATTTAAAAAAAAAAAAAACAATATATTGTTATAGCAATTGCCAATGAAAGGTAAATTAGTAATCTAAGTGATCAAAATGTTATAGCGAGTTGTTTGCATATAAAATTTAATTAACTACGCCAAGTGCTCAAAATGTTCTCCGGCGGCATGAATGCACTTTCAATACAACAAAATCGTCTGGTCTGATGAAGCTACCTTCAAGCTGAGTGGCACAGTAAATCGACACAACTGCAGGTACTGGTCACTTGATAATCCACACGTTTATGTGGATAAACATGTTAATTTACCAGGATTAACAGCATGGTGTGGTTTATCATCCAGGGGTTTGGTTGGACCATTTTTCTTTAATGGGACAGTTACCGGTGCCGCATATCTCGACATGCTGCGGACAGAAATTATACCTGCAGTTCGGAAGTTGTTTGGAAACGACGACTTTTACTTTCAACAAGATGGAGCCCCCCCCCCCTCATTATCATTGTGATGTCGAAGGTACCTCGATGAAACGTTGCCTAACCGTTGGATAGGACGAAGAGGAAGCGTTGAGTATCCTCCACGTTCACCGGACTTGACTCCACTTGATTTTTACTTGTGGGGCTACCTGAAGGATGCAGTTTATGGTACAAGACCTGCAACACTCGAACACCTTAAGGATGCAATTATGGAAAAGTGCGGGACCATCACAGCATCCACATTAGTCCATGTCTGCGAATCAGTTAGTCGACGCATTCAAAAATGCATTCATGCCGCCGGAGAACATTTTGAGCACTTGGCGTAGTTAATTAAATTTTATATGCAAACAACTTGCTATAACATTTTGATCACTTAGATTACTAATTTACCTTTCATTGGCAATTGCTATAACAATATATATATCTATATTTTTTTTAAAATTATAAAATATATGATGCTATAAAGAGTATATACTTTTTTTTGGGACATCCTATAGTTAATAGTGCCGGTTTCACGTCTGAACACGTGCAATAACCGTCACGGAGACATCGTACACGGCGATGAGAATGCTTCTCAAAGGAAGTTCCATCGTATTCGCACGTCCAGTCGGTTCCAGCTCTGAGATGACTATGAGCCACAGGTGACGGATTGGCTCGACGGGCGGAGTGAGTCACGCTGATGAAACATGTACGGGTTTGTTCGAACTCGTGTTTCGTGAGGTACACGGGAGTGCGGCTCGCTGGAGGGAGCGAGTCACAACATAAACTGCTGAAGCGTGTACAGTCTTGTTCGAACACTTGTGCCCTTCGAAAAACAGAATTTTCCGCTACATGAAGCAATACCGGCTTTAATGTTTTATCACTCACCAGACGTTCATTTCCACAAACTAAACATCTTCACAATCCAGTGCACTATTTGAGAGAAACATGTCCATATTTATCCTTTATGTTTAACAAGCGATACTCGTCTCTAAAGTCGGTTAATATAGCGGTAAAAATACTGAAGATTCTCCATGATGACAAGATTTACATTCTCAACGGGTAGGGTACGAGTAGTCGGTATGATGTAACATGACATAATATCGCTTGTCACACCACTCATCAACAAGACTCATTATCCATAACCGTTGCTTATCTTCTGAACGTTGTGCTTCTTCTACTTCGCGGTATATGTGAGCCTTTATAAAGGTTAGGTCTACAACATACTTCAATACATCGTTTTTACTACAAAATCCTACACTGCCCCTCGCCAGAATACCCGTAGAGTATTTGAACATATTGATCCTTCGCACGGCTCAATGTAGCCTTAAAAGTATCAAAGGCGGGAGGAATAGGGAGTTTTCAGTATTAACCACATCTTGGCACTTTGCCGAATACCAATTCATAAACGTTGAACACGCAATATTAAAGGTAACCATTACTACTTTTCTTCTACGCGGGAGAATACACGTCTGAGCTCAAGGGTATGCAGAGGTCAACTGAGCACGTAGGGATAGAGATATGCTCAGGTAGTGGCAACAGTCACGTTGCCGATCTTACAGTGGGCGGAGCTTAGCTTTTTACTGTAAACACACACGCACGCACGCAAAGGAGAAAATGAAACCTTAATTGAAACAAATATACGTGATAAATAAACATATCAATACACATATATATAAATACAATCAAGGATTAAGGTAGCCAAAGGGCACGGTATCATAGGTAGTAGGCACCTGGTAACGTTTCCTATAGGTGTTACGGCATACCTTCGTGTCCCTAAGTTCTTTCATACCCCCCAGTTTCTGCGCCCGAAAATTGTGCGTCCCCACAGTCAGTTGGGGTAGCTGGTCACCCTCATCTTCCAAGGACACAAGATCCTTCAACGAGTCAAAATTGACGACTCGAGGGTTCGTACGGTTAAGCGTGATACCCTTAGCCTTCACGATCTACTTCATATCATCCCCTATCCTCACCCGTACCCCATAGGTTTTTGGCCCTGTTGACACAAACGAGTCTGCGTATGCACCATCACCATACTCATCCTTGATCTCGTCAGTTAGATTTCCGAGGAATTACCCAATAGCGGGCATGTATTCACCTTCCCTCGCTGTGATTATCACGCTATCTGTGTCAGCGTACAGCACCCTCTGTCCAAGAGATTGCAATAGGCACCAAAGTTTGATGCGGGCGTAGGCCGTTGTGAAACTGGCTACAGATATGTTTGTAACGGAAGTAGGAACATTGCCAGCCGGAAAATTTCCAGGCGGAAAATTGCCAGGCGGAAAATTGCCAGCCGGAAAATTGCCAGTGGGGAAAATTGCCAGTGAGAATATTGCCAGCCGGAATATTGCCAGTGAGAAAAAAACTAAAATTCACAAAAAAGGATTTATTTATTAAAATATTATTATTTAAAATTTTAAAATGCTAAAACTTACTTGTTAAGGAAAGGAAAGCCTCAAAAAGTATGAAGATTATAAGCAATAGATCGAAGAAATGTCAATTTATCTTCTTCATTATACTGACGGATGACTTTCTCCAATCTGTCATTGATATTTTTGTACTTTTTGGCAATATGTCTCTCTTCCCCTCTTTCGAAGTGCAATTTCTTGGTCTGAGCTAAAGCCTTTTCGTTAAAGCTAACGAAAATATCACGACTTAACCTAACCAATCGTCAAGGGCGTACAGAGGACCAAACCTGGCATTCAATGAACCTAACCGGGTATTCAATAATTTTACCATAGGTTTCGATATATATATATATATAAATAATAGTGTATATATAGTTTAATCGCGGTGCTGGGGCCTTCGGGCCCAGTAATTTTAATTATTTTATTTATGTATTAACACCCAGGTGCACAACCTGGGGACCTAATCAATATGTGTGTGAAGGTTCATGTTTGTAACTGCTTCCATTTTGGAGTTATGGCTGGAACACACACACACGCACACACACACACACACACACACGTCCTTTTTCTCAATTACTTTATTTCTTACTTTCTAAATTTTTACATATTTTTGTCACTGGCAATATTCTCACTGGCAATATTCTCACTGGCAATTTTCCCCACTGGCAATTTTCTGCCTGGCAATTTTCCGCCTGGCAATATTCCGACTGGGAATTTTCCGTACACGGTTTGTAACCCGTGAGGTATATGTGGCCAGTTCGGTGATATTGTACTTTATTAAGTATTACCTACATTCACGATCTCCATAACCTCTTTATCGGGAGCGTTGGCATAATCCCAGACTTCACTATAACTTTGTGCCAAATGGACGTTCTCTTTGCCGGTATTCTGTGCAAATTTCCCGCAAAGACTCTTTAGACACAATATCAAAAAGAGACCAGGTTCTTAATTAATTTATGATTGGAATTTAAAAATTCCACTTAGTGGTTAGGATGAAGAAAATATACAAAAAGAAATTTAAATTATATTTATTATGAAAACTAAGTTACTAAATTAAATGGGTATGACATCAGATATATAATTAAACTATAAGGACATTAACGTAAATGAAGGGTTAAAGTGGTGACTAAATGAAATGGACAAAAATAAATGACAAAGAAAAGATAAATGATATATATATATATATATATATATATATATAATATATATATATATATGAAAATTATTTCACGAAGGTAACACGTGAAAAATATTTATGATGAATAAAACCACGAAGGAAAGGAAACACAAAATGGTGCTCAAGCGCTTTCGTCTAATGACATCCTCAGGATGTCATTAGACGAAAGCGCTTGAGCACCATTTTGTGTTTCCTTTCCTTCGTGGTTTTATTCATCATCATATATATATATATATATATATATATATATATATATATATATATAACTATGGGCAGGAAAGCTTATTGCTCAAGTTAGGAATCTGGTGGATGCCGAGATGTATCCGACAGCCTCCAAGTGTCTCTCTCTTAGTGAATATTAACAAAACGGTTTTTTATTTTATAAGGAGTAATCCTAATCAAGAAGAGGATCTTCTTGACATCTCCCCCCTAAAAGAAAGTGTAACTAATTACATTTTCAGAACTCAAGATGGACATCTACTCAAGATGTCTGCAAAATGATTTAACTCTCCTTTTACATGCATTATTCTAAATTGATAGGTTTGCATCATGAGTGACCATCTCATTAATCTGCCATTAGTGGACTTTACATTTTGTAAATATGACAGGGGCTTGTTGTCAGTTTCTAAGAGAAATTCTTCTACTACCAGATAGACTTTGAATTTCTGAATTCCCCACACTATAGCAAGGCATTCCTTCTCTATAGTAGAGTACCTTTCTTCTCTGGGTAACAGTTTTCTACTTGCAAAGGCTACAGGCATTGCATTACCTTCCCTGTCATATTGCAGCAGGACACAGCCAATTCCCTTATTTGAAGAATCCGTATGTAATCCGAATATCTTTGTGGTATCAGGTATCTTGATGATTGGAGCCTTCGTGAGACAATTCTTTAGTTTGTTGAAACCCTCTTGGTGTTCCTCCTTCCCGTCTAGCTTTTCACTCATTTTCTTCCTTGTACTGTACTGATTACACGTCCTTTTGCTGATGTTTTCTGGCAGACATCACCCGAGCGGCAGTACCTTAATATATCTCCAGGAGCTCCGGGCCAATAAAACCTATCTAAAACTTTCATCCGAGTCTTAGTATAACCAAAGTGGCCAGCAAACGGCGAGTCATGTGCTATTTTTAAGGCAAGGTTACGATATTTGAGAGGTATAACTAAAGCTCTTTTCCCTACAAGTTCGGAATTAGGGCTATTAATACACTCTCTATAGATTAAATCACATTCTTTTATGTATTTATGAGAATGACTACTTCGAGACTTTTCAATTTTCCCGTCACTCACGCTCCTTTTGACGTTAACTAAAGTGGGACAATGTTGTATAGCCTCTTTAAATTTCTCAAATGAAACTTGATTGTTAAAAGTTGTTTTAAACAGAGGAGGGGGGTTTAGTTGGGGTCTAATTTTACTTCTAGTTTGAACTACTTCAGCAACGTTATCCTTATCAACAGAAGGGATGGATTCTCCTATTAGGACAGAACAAAACTTAATAGGGGCTCTGACGGCATAAGTCCACCCTTCAAAGTATGTACACGACAGGTGACATTTTACTATCGGAAATCTATCCGCCCTACCCAAGTAGTCATAAACAGTAGTCCATTTATCATGAGTATCTGGAACAGGTGGTAATACTTTATTCGAAACAATAAGACAAGTACACCCTGTATATCTAACCAAAGTAGATACTTTGCACCCATTAACTGATCCTTCCTCAAATTTTAAACGTCGGTTAGGTGCTTTAAGGTCAAAAGCAAAGTTGACCTTTTATCATTTTTCTGAATCTGCAACTTTCTTAAAAAGTGCAGGATTTTGTGGACACTTGTATTTAGTATGACCCTCAACACCGCAATTATAGCACTTTACAGGGGGTTTATTTTCCATTGATGCGTCTGCATTTGAATTTGTAGTGAGTTGAATAAAAGGTTTACTTATGGTTTTAAGATTTTTAGTTTCTGGATATAAGTTGCGGGAGCTAGCGTAATTGTCAGCAATTTCCATCGTGCGTTTTAAATTGTTACTGCTACTTTCCTTAACATAAGCTCTTATTTCGGGAGTGCACGTAGAGAGGAACTGATCTATGACAAAAAAAAATCCAGAAGAGACTCAAAAGATCTTTCTATTTTGCATCCATCTAACCAAAATTTTAGATAACGTTTGAGGTGATAACCAAATTGTTGGTAAGTCTGGTTTGGACCTAGCCTAGTACTTCTAAATTGTTTCCTGTAATATTCTGGCGTCATATAATAAGAATTCATTAACTCTAATTTAAGTTCAAAGTAGATCGCGGTTATCTCATCGGGTAGCAAAGTGTAAATTTCTAATGCTTTCCCGCTTAAAAGTGAAGCTAACCTAACTGCACCCTCGGATTCTGAATCCCAACATTTAGGTTCAGCTACTCTTTCAAATCTGGTTATATAAATTCCTAAATCTTCACCGTCTTGGAAAAATGGGAGTTTAATTTCACTCGTGCATGAAGTTATATTAGCTGAAGACCGTTGACTAGTTGAGTGATGGTGCATTTCTAAAACTTTAAGTTCGTGCTCTCTTTCTTTCTCTCTTCTCTTTCTTTTTCTTTTCTTTCTTTTTCTCTTTCTACTCTTTCTTTCTCCCTTTCCTCCCGAGCTTTATCTTGTTGCTCTTTTATAAAAGTACTTACTTCACTACCTTCTAAACCTATGGTTTTAGCGATTTCCATAAGTTCAACTAAAAATGGTGTTGCCATATTTGTAAATAGAAGGAATCTTACAATACACTGTAAATTTACAAAAAAGAATTTTACTCAGACTAAATTCTAAGTTAAACCTCACTTCTGTTATTAAATTACGCTCCTGAAAAAAATTAATCAAAATTATAACCACTCTCCCCAATTGAATTTCCCCGAAAGAAAAAAAAGGACCAAAAAGGGCTTAGCTGGTTATAAGCCAGCTTCTTAGAAGGGGAGGATTTATAACTCGCTTCCTGTGACTTCGCTCTGCTTCGACAGCCACAGTCAAACTCCTAAGGCACTGAAAGAACCTTTGAACCCGGAAGGTGATAAGGTACAACACTGACCCGACTTGTCTGGTACACAAAGTAACGGACTGCAAGTAGTCCACACACAGGAAGGTAGGACAACCTTCCTGAAAAATCAAGAGAAATATTAACACAAAACCTAACTTTTAAGCTTGAACAATCGACAAACTAACGACCAAGTGAAGCTATTCCAATCCTGTCCGCAGCGCCAAATATGTCAGAAAGAGACCAGGCTCTTAATTAATTTATGATTGGAATTTAAAAATTCCACTTAGTGGTTAGGATGAAGAAAATATACAACAAGAAATTTAAATTATATTTATAATGAAAACTAAGTTACTAAATTAAATGGGTATGACATCAGATATATAATTAAACGATAAGGACATTAAATTAAATGAAGGGTTAAAGTGACTAAATGAAATGGACAAAAAATAAATGACAAAGAAAAGATAAATGATATACAGGGTGTACATAAAGTCAGGATCTATTTTTGTGAAGCACTTGGAAATTATATGGAATTCAATCATAAAATGATAAAGTGGTAACATTTATTAAATAATTAAGAGTAGGATTCGACGTGACGCCCATCAGTATCCCTGCACAGCTCAAATCGTTCCGCAGCATTTCTAAACACATTCTGGAGCATTTGCGGGGTTATGTTATCTGCAGCAGTTCGTATACGTGTACGTAAGTTTTCAAGACTCGTAATCTTCGTCTGATAGACGTGCGATTTGATAAAGCCCCATGCAAAGAAATCTAAAGGGGTTAAATCTGATGATCTCGCTGGCCAAGGTTTGTTGCTTCCGCGTCCGATCCAGCGATTTGGAAAACGTCCATTTAGATAATCCTGAACAATTTTGGCATAGTGACAAGGAGCACCATCATGTTGATAGACGACGGTACTAACAATCATATCCCCAATCAGCTGAGGTTCAAGGAATTGCTGCAACATGTCCAAATAAATAAGCCCCGTAACTGTAGCTTCAGCAAAGAAAAAAGGACCATAAACCTTAGATTTTGTTAAACCCATCCAGACATTAACTTTAGGTGAGTCTCTTTCCCAATTTTGGACGAAATCATTCGGTCTTTCATCTGCCCAAATTCGACAGTTATGGCGATTTACTTTTCCACACGTATGGAAAGTGGCTTCATCACTAAAAAGAATGTTGTCCATTAAATTATCACTCCAGATTTGTTCTACGAGATCAGCACACAGCACTTCGTCGAGGGAAATCTTCCTCATGTAAAACCTGCAAATGATAGCTTTTCTTCTGCAAATTAACTTTCAGAATTTTGTGCACAGATGACGTCGAGAGGCCGAGTCTGTGTGATGCAGCACGAACGGACGTACGTGGCTCCTCAGTGATAATTCCGAGTACTGCATTCACGGTAAGATCTGACATACACGGTCGTCCTGATCTTGCTTCATCATTTACAGATCCCGTTCGTTTAAATTTGTTCACCAATTTTCGTATTGTCTTGTCTATTGGCCCCGGCTTATGAAATCTCCTTCTAAACTTCTCTCTGATGTCATTGTATTTCTTTCCCTCGATTCGCCAAATTACTATTGCCACACGCTCTTCTGTATTCATTCTAAGGGCTTCTGAAAAGAAAAATAGAAAAAAATAATTATTTCACAAAAATAGATCCTGACTTTATGTACACCCTGTATATATATATATATAGCTATGGGCAGGAAAGCTTATTGCTCAAGTTAGGAATCTGGTGGATGCCGAGATGTATCCGACAGCCTCCAAGTGTCTCTCTCTTAGTGAATTATTAACAAAACGTTTTTTTATTTTATAAGGAGTAATCCTAATCAAGAATAGGATCTTCTTGACACAACTTTGCACTAAAGCGCTTGCCAGGATTCTTAACAATTTGGGATCGGTCAAGCTGTATACCTTCATGGGCACGGTAACGCTGAATATAAGCCGTTTTTTCATCTTCGGTATCAACCCCTCACGGATATCCTGATGCTTCGACCTTATTCTTCAAATAAGCGTTTATATATGGTGTGAAAAGGTTAGTCTTCTGAAACCTCCACACCTCATGTATCTTCAATGTTCTATACCCATGGCGAACGGCTAGGTCCAGCTCAGGACTTGTATAAACACCTCTGATCTTACGCTGGTGGGTTGTATGGTCACAATCACCGTTGTTCTCTTCTGCGCACTTCACGCACAGGGGAAACATGAGCTTGTGATCTATAACGACGGGTAAGATCGGCATCCATAAATCGCGAGGGGGGAGCACGTCTACGAAAGAGAGTTCAAAGTAGCGCTCATTCAAGTTAGCTGAAAACTCCTCGATGGTTGGTATGGTGGGACCCACCATTTTTTCAGGTGCACCTACGGGGTACGGATTGTCTTTCATCACGTAGGAGTATAAAGAACAAAAGTCGTAGTAGTGGAGTTTCACGCCCTCCGTAGGCGGAAAGTATAGCTTGAATGGGTTTGTGCGCCCTCCAAACAAGCTGTCACCGCATTTGAGGGGGTCCAACACCATTGGACGTTTGATGGTCCTTATTTCTTCACGGTACTGGGCATCTGTTTCCATCCGTGCATCATACTCATGCTCCCACACGATCTTGTGAGTGAACTAGGAACCTATAAGTTGATCACGGTTACGGGTCCATGCGATGCTGTCGGCGGGGGATCTTCCATAAAGGTCCCCTGTGACTGTACATTCAGCGCGCTGGCATCCATGCCACCAGCAGCCGTTAAAGGAATACAGTCTTCTCACCAGTGGCTGGGTCCTCACTTAGGCCGTCAACCCAAAAAAAACACGACCATTGATCTTAACGGGTACTTCACCCGTGTTGCGGGCATGTTTTATGTATACCCGGTCAGCTGCTGTAGGTGTATGAGCCAGTAAATAGCCTTGTGCCCATAACTGCGGGGGTTCTTTCTGTGAATGATTGCTAAGATGTCTTTAGGCATGAAGTTATTTTTGAACACTGTAAAACAATGATGCGATCGTGGTCGCGACTTGCAGCGAATCGCATTTGAAGCGGGTTATGTACACCCTTCTAAAGGCTTGAAAGCATACTCTATGTACATTGTACACGTACGTCATTCACGCAATAACGTTCACATTCTTCGGCTATATTTTATGGATTAGCTTCATTGAAACTGTTGTAGTAGCGGTCAAAATCTTCACGCTCACTATCACTCATGTTGGTGTAGTTAAAGTAATGTTTGGGTGGAGGTAGCCCTACGTAATTCAAAGTTTCGTTAGTGAGGAATGTGTAAGGAAAATACCCTTTTGAAACTTCAGCGGCTACACCCATGACCTTGGGCATCATTGCTAATTTACAAGGTGTGAACAGAAGGGTGTCTTTAAACTGTACATTACCTCTTATCTGCATCTGTATTAGTTTGTTGCCTCTTTTCAAGGGATCACCTGTAAATATCGCAGACGACTCGTGTTCAAGTAGCTCATTATAAAGGAACTGTGTGTCAAATTACATTACATTCCCTCTTCTCGGGTTCAACTACACGACTTTCACATTTGGGGGCTTTTACACTGCACAACCTGGGCAGCCAAATTTTTTGCGTCCAAGTATTTAGCACAGTGAACATATGAGCTAAAATTATTGCTATAAAACCACAACCACGATCGATGTTTAAATGCTTTCTGTAAATAACCGGAGAATTGAAATTAAGAGTATAAGGTATGGCACTATGACCCGCAACCCGGAATACTCTGTCAATATCTACCATGAAGTTGTCCATATTGAAGGATGTACTACTTTGAGGGGCTTGCATTATACACCCCAAGATATAGTCTATATCTACACCCGCCAAACTTCTGAACGGTATTACCACCCAAAAATCGTCCCCCTCATCTGACCCGAACCTGAAGTATAACCTCGTCCGGACTTCACGTTCGTCGCGGTTCTAAAGGACAAACTCCACAATACGTTCAACTACGCACCGCAGTCCGTTGGTATACAGGGATCCAGGGTCAACCCTGACCACATACCGATTTCTAGTCAGGGTAGGGGTGGGGGTTGCGCTGCGCACGAACTCGAATGTTATACCATCCACCACAGTATGATGAGTTGTTGTGGAGGAAGTACCCGGAACTGAACAATGGCGCATATTTGAGGTAGGTAAAACTGTGGGGGTTGTGTTGTAAGACGTTGAGGGTTGGGGAACTATTACTGGGGGTCTAACAACCGGAGCAATCCTAGCACGTTTTATACCTGACGTGTAGGGTTCTTCATGATGCTTCCGCTTTGAACTGTCGCATGCTACAGGTGTCGCTGGTGAGGGTTCGTCAGCGGGGAAGGGTTCTGTAGCTGCACGGTCAACGGGTTCGTCTGTGACATCGATGATGGGCTGCTGTACATCGTCGTCATTCACGGTTCTGTGGAAGAAGAAAACAAAATATAAGGAAAAGCACTCAAAATTTGTAATATTTTATAAATGACACACTTAGGGGTGTGACGTGTTAGAGATGGAATCTGTAGAAAAATTCAGGTTCACAAACCCCTCCACATGTGTTACATCAGGCCCTACAGGATGTGGAAAAACTGTATTTATGCTGAAAATCATTAAAGATAAGTGGGAGATGTTCTCAAAATTTGTGCATAAAATAAGATGGTGCTATTGGACGTATCAGTCAGTGTTCAACGAGTACCAAGATGATATTTTGTTCCACAAGGGTGTCTATGACGTTAATTCGTTAAAAGGTAATGAGCATACAGTTATTCTAATTGACGATCTCATGTTGGAAATGAATAAGACGTTTGTCGAGACATTTACAGTGTTCTCCCACCATCTTAACATAAGAGTATTCTTCATCAACCAGAATCTATTTTTCAAAAATAGATACATGCGCGATGTGTCGCTAAATACACAATATCTAGTCTTATTCGCACAACGTAGAGATGTGTCACAAATTGGGTTATTAGCCAATCAAATGTTTCCGAATCAGCGTAAGTTTTTGGAGGTTCATAAAGAAGCCACAAGTCAGCGTTATGGATATTTGCTTTGTGACCTTCACCCGCGAAACACGTTTAGGGTGCTTCTAAGAACGAATATATTCCCAAGTGAACCTGAAACGGTGTATATCCCAGAATGACAAATAGGCTGAAGAAATATCGCGAATTAATAAAAATCTATCAACGATTGCCCCGGGCACTGCAACAGATGTTTGTTAAAAATATCGACTCTGACTTTTTAAAATGCATCAGTGAAATCTGCCTTAATGTTATAAAATATAATGTGCCAATGAAACCCTCTCAGAAGGCTTGCTTACGTCGTTACAAGAAAATAATACGAGCGTTCGCTCATAAAAGTCAAACTGTGGGTAAGAAAAAGCGAATTATTGTACCAAGAGGAGGATCATTCCTACCCATCTCATTTTCAGTTTTGCGTCCTTTACTGACAAGATTAATATTATGAAGAAGGTGGTTGTGATTCCGCACGAGGTGTATGCTTCACTGCAAAGTTCAAAGATTCCAGACACGGCTTAAAAGAATGGAAAGCGAGTTGCTAACCTTATTAAACAGTGAAAAGTCACCTGATGAGAAAAGGATCTTGTACCAAGAGGCTTTGCAGAAATTTCTTCATGAGTACGAAGATTATAAGAATCCGACAGAGCTCCCCATGGTTATTAAGCACAGCGCGTGTAGCGCTGAGCATGGCGACATAGGATCTGGCCCCGACGCTGTGAAGGGAAATTTGCTGCTTACGCGTTTACAATGGCTAATAATAATGATCAGTTAGTTTGCAGGTGGTGCTCAAGCATGGAAGTGCTGAGGAACGAGTTAGAACGTGAGCGGGAGGCCAGGGTGAGACTTGAAGAAAGCGTGATGCTCCTGACGGCAAAATTAGAATCCCTTGAGACTCCAGTTACGACCACTCCTGCCTCAGTTTCTACTAATAATATAAATAGCCCTCTCTCTTCCCCTAGTTCCCAACCCTTCGTTCGAGTGCGAACTGGAGCCCCATTGAGAAAAGCAAAGACCTGTCTACCAGTAATAACAAGCAATAAGTTTTCTGTTTTAGGTTTCGAAGATGCTGATGAACCGGAAATACGACTCGTTGGCGATTCCATTGTTCGAGGGCAGCTCGAGGAATTCTGTGGGAGAAACCCTCGTCGTAGGCGCCGTTACTGCTACCCTGGTGCAAGGGTGGAGGATATAACTAATAGTGTTGACCATTTTACAGACGTACCCCGAGGACACAACGTATGTTATTCATGTCGGTACTAATAACGTTTTAAATTCTAGATCGGAAGAACTGCTGGCTAGGTACAGGGACTTATTAGAGCGATTAAAGGAGAAAACTAATAAGATTGTTTTAACAGGTATACTTCCTCGAATTATCCAACGAAGCGATTTCTACAGCAAGGCGACCTATATTAACAATAACCTAAAGTCTCTTTGCCAACAGGAAGGAGTGCATTTTGCAAATTTTTGGAACAGTTTCTACGGCAGGAGGGACTTGTTCCTCGAAGATGGACTTCATCTTAATGAAGTTGGAGCTGCGCGTTTAGGAAGACTATTTCATAATACTGTCTCTTCTTTTCAGGCTGCCGTAACCGAACGGTCCCAGCGTAAATTCCACAAATTTCCCCCGCTCGCGAAGGTGTCGCAATTACAAACAATTTGAAGGTTCTATCCTTAAATGCTCGTAGCCTACGAAATAAAATAAACGAATTTTTTTCTTTAATTGCTTGTAAAGACTATGATTTAATTGCGATAAATGAATCGTGGCTTAGCACTGAAACACGTGACTTTGTAGGGGAGTATCAAATTAAAGGTTATAGACTTTTTGTTAAAAACAGAATAGGTAGGCGAGGAGGCGGTGTTATGTTGTATATCAAAGATAATATTGCGAACGTTATAGAAGTAAAGCACTCAATTCCAGAACCGATAGATTCGACTATAGCAGAACTTAAATTGAACGATTTCAAACTTCTTGTTGCGGTTATATATAGGCCCCCAAATCAAACAGCTGATACGGACGAAGCGTTATATCGTGAACTAAAGAGAATAATCGGTAGTGAGCAGGCTTTAGTTATGGGTGACTTTAATTGCGCCAACGTGAATTACGATACAATGCAGGGAGACGCGGAAGGTAATCGTTTAGTTAATTTTCTCGAGGATAGCTTTCTTATTCAAAAGGTTGGGGAACCTACGAGGTTGGACAGTATTTTAGATTTAGTAATAACTACGGATGATAGGCTAATTACTGATCTTCAAGTAATAGAACCGTTGAGCAATAGCGATCACAATATGGTAGAGTTTGTCCTCTCAGTAAGTCACTCGAAACCAACTAACTCGACTAAAATTCCTAA
Source organism: Bathynomus jamesi (assembly GCA_023014485.1). Taxonomy (NCBI): domain Eukaryota; kingdom Metazoa; phylum Arthropoda; class Malacostraca; order Isopoda; family Cirolanidae; genus Bathynomus; species Bathynomus jamesi. The sequence continues at coordinate 1,150,840 of JAJOZX010000015.1, read as the reverse complement.
CTTCCAGCACGCAGACTTTAGTAAATTTCGAAATAAATTTTCACACGTCAATTGGGAAAACGTAATGGGGAACTCCAACGCAAAACTAATGTGGGAATCGTTCGTAACGGTATTTAGGACTATAAATGAGGAATGTGTACCGTACAAAATTAAGCGTGCGAAAGTAAACAACAAGCCCTTGTGGTTTACTTCTAGAGTAGGAGACATTATAAAGAGTAGAGATAGGGCTTATAGGCTATAAGTGCGATAAAGATAATCTGTTGTTACGAAACAACTACATATCTCTAAGGCGTGAAGCTAAAAGTGTAATAAAAAAGTCAAAACGCGAATTTGAAATCTCCATAGCTCGTGACGGTAAAGAAAACCCCAAGCGATTCTTTCAATACGTCAATAATAGAAATCCAGTAAAAAGTGTCTTAGGTCCATTAAAAATGTAAATGGAGATCTAGTCTCTGAAAACAAGGAAATGGCTACCTTGCTAAACGAATTTTTTACGTCAGTTTTTACTATAGAAGATGTAACGAATATCCCTACGGTCATAGACATAATACCTTTTGATAATGGTAATATTTTGGATAATATTGTCGTTAGTGAAGGGGAAGTAATGCGCTATATTGATAAAATGAAAACGCGTAAATCACCGGGTCCGGATTCCATATATCCCATACAACTAAAAGAATTAAAAGATAGCATTGTTGTGCCGCTAACAAAGATTTTTAATGCGTCTATTTCTGAGGGGTGCGTACCAGATAATTTCAAGTTAGCAAACGTAACACCTATCTTTAAGAAAGGCGATAAAGGTGCGGCGGGAAATTATAGGCCAATCAGTTTAACGTCTGTTGTAGGTAAGCTACTGGAATCAATAATTAGGGATCGTATAGTCGAACACTTAGAAGTGCATAATCTGGTTAGAAATACGCAGCACGGTTTTAGGCGAAACAAATCTTGCTTAACTAATCTTTTAGAATTTTTCCAAAGCGTGGTTGACGTTTACGATAGACATCGGGCGGTTGATGTAGTGTATTTAGATTTTCAAAAAGCGTTTGACACCGTGCCGCACAAAAGACTCATTGAAAAAACTAAGGCTCATGGAATCAGGGGTGTAGTAATAAATTGGCTAGAAGAGTGGTTGCGAGGCAGGAAACAGAGGGTGGTCGTTGATGGAGCGGAGTCGTGTTGGGCTAATGTAGCGAGTGGCGTTCCTCAGGGTTCTGTATTGGGCCCCTTGCTTTTTCTTATATATATTAACGATTTAGATGTCGGCCTAGTCAGTACAGTTTCAAAGTTTGCGGATGACACGAAGCTGGGTGGTAGGGCGATTAATGACGAAGATAGAGGTAAAATTCAGGAAGATCTGAATAAAATCGTTGATTGGTCAGTCACATGGCAAATGAGATTTAACGTGGATAAGTGCAAAATTTTGCATATAGGTTCGCGTAACGGTAATTTTGCGTATAGTATGTCAGGGAAAGATTTAACAAGCGTAGAGCAGGAAAAAGATTTAGGAGTTATAGTCACTGGTGATTTAAAAGTAGCGAAACAAAGTACAGCAGCGGTCAATAAGGCGAACAAAGTGTTAGGTTTTATAGCTCGAAATTTTGAGTACAAATCGCGCGATATTATAGTTCCTCTTTATAAATCATTAGTTAGACCCCATTTGGAGTACGCGGTCCAATTTTGGAATCCGCATATGCGCAAAGATATAGACAAAATCGAAAGAGTTCAAAGACGAGCAACTAAGATGATTCCGTCTCTTAGGTCAAAGTCGTACGAGGATAGGCTTAAGGAGTTAAAATTGACTACACTCGAGACTAGGAGGTTAAGGGGTGATCTAATCCAGGTTTTCAAAATTATGAATGGGTTTGATAACGTAGATAGAGATAGCTTTTTCGAAATATCTCAATATAATAGGACTAGAAATAACGGGTGTAAGTTGACAAGTAGAAGGTTCGAGACAGCAGTTGCGAAAAACTTTTTTACGCATAGAATAGTAAATAGCTGGAATAGTTTGCCGGTAGAAGTAATTAGTAGCACGTCTATAAACATGTTTAAAAATCGATTAGACGCGCATGTTGATAGAAAGGGTATAGTTTAAGGTAGTAAAATTAAGGCTTTGTGGGGATAGATCCCACAGCTCAACACAAGTGTTGTGGGATATAGGGAGGCAGCGTCTTGGGTTAGGGGATACTCTCTGTCCTTACACACCCCATTTAAAGAGATTCCTCTGCCGAGCGGTGCCCCCCATAGTACTGTGAGGTATTGAAAAACTCATGATCTTCACTTGCCCCACAAACACCTTTAAATGGGAGACCCATAATGGGTGCACACACATTTCTACATTACTGTACAGTCTTTACAGCCACACCTACACTTTTCCTCGTAAGTGTATATATTGTAATGTATATGGTTGTAAATTTTGACTTGGTCCGCAATCGATATGGACCGTGACTTGATGGATACCGTAATGAAATTGACTGGATTCTTTGGATCTGATATATTTGCATGTCCGTTATAAATAGATATAGAGTGTAACATATTTGTGGATAGTAGTCTATTATGACTTGATCCTCTGGATCGAGAGATTCTATCTTTAGTTTTAAATCGATAATTAATTATTTTTAAATTGATAATTATTTAGTTTCGTAAAAATTGGTCGTTGCCAATTTACCGGCAGTTTTTACATAAATTTCTTATGTTCTTGTGGTTCGGAACCCACGTAAAATTGTAGGTCCCCTCCGCCACCACGGAGGACATACACAATACACGATTACGAACACAGTTAGGTAGACCAGCCATGAGTGGATCCTAGGGTCTTTGTTGGTCTGAAACATTATAACATTATAACACATCGAACATGTGTTAAAAAACAGTCTCTCACATACATTGAGGAATAAAGGCTTAAGTCTTTATAATCTATTGAGTGAGGACCCCATCATACTGTGGGCCGATACAGGTGAGGTCATTGTTGAAGGAACAAGGGTACAAGGATCCAACATCGTTGATATTGTTCATGATCTGGTGAGAAAGTTGGACGACCCTCACCAACAGGATGGAAGCATATTAAAGCAAGACTACAACAAATAAATGTCCCCAAAACATTGATAGGTAATCTGAATAGGTTAAAAGACCTGGATCAAGTTTCGCATGTGTCACAAGTGAGTACGCCATCGCCCCCAGCAGCAGCGTCTCTGAAGAAGAGAAAGAAGAGAACAAACGGCCAACCTTATCCAAGTGTCTCTAAAATATGCAAATGGCTAACATATTACGTAAACGCTATTATGATATTTGTAACCCCGCCTCCTATGGTGGCGTTAATAGACTGTACAGAGGTGTTTACGGTGTAGGGAAAAAAGATGTTGAGTGATTTTTGCGGGAACAGGATGCTTCTACACTTCATAAACCGGTGAGAAAAAGGTTTAAAACAGCCAAGACAACTGCAGATTCGATTGACTCTATTTGGCAAGCGGATTTAACAGATATGCAAAGATATTCAGTGTATAATGACGGATACCGCTACATCCTATACATAATAAATGTATTATCTAGATATCTGTGGCTAATTCCACTGAAAAATAATTGGCCTTAAACAGTTGCTAAAGCGACCAAAACGTTGATGTTAAAAGAAGAAAGGGTTCCTGGCTATTTTTGTACGGATATGGGGAAAGAATTTATAGGTCGCGCTTTTCAAAACATGCTGACAGAGTTTAATATGAGTTACTACACTTGCAGTTCTATACATAAGGCCTCTTTAGCTGAAAGAGTTCAACGTACCATAAAGGAACGCATGCATCGCTATTTTACACATAAAAACACATACAAATATATAAACGTTCTTGGGTCATTGGCATCATCATACAACCGTTCACACCACCGTGCGATTGTCATAACACCTAACGAAGTTTTAGAAAGAGGTGCGCTGCCAGAGGTGAGAAGAGATGGAGCACCACCACCGCAGTCTACACATTTCAAAATCAATGATCATGTAAGGCTATCACGTTCGGGAAATAAATTCGCGAAGTGATTTGAGCAAGGATGGACACGTGATATTTTTAAAGTTCCTGCTATGAGACCTAAAGGTGAGATAATGGGGAAGAGATCGCTGGAGGCTTTTAACCCGAGGAGTTGCAGAAAGTGACATTTAATTTAGGAAAAAGTGTGTTTAAAATTGAAAAAATTTTAGGCAGCAAAGGTTCAGGAAAGAGAAAAATGTACCTGGTCAAATGGCTGGATTACCCAGAAAGATTCAACACCTATATAAAAGCTGTTGCAATAATGAACCTTATGAACCTTATGGTGTTTCGTACGTTGATCTCTCTTCACACGGAGGTCAAGCTGGTGGCCCCGCTTCTAGATCTGGCTTGGTGGAGGAGCGAGTTCCTTTTTGCGCTGTCCACCGTACATAGTCAGGCACGGCCGGCTCATCACGTACTGTCCTGAGCCAGGATCCAGTCTTCTCTTGAAGACTTCAACTTTGACCCCCGTTACGTTTCTGAGGTCCTTTGGAAGCTGGTTGAAAAGTCTTGGCCCCCTGACAACCAAGCTATTTTCCTTCAGAGTTGAGGAGGTCCCTTGTCGGGCCTTTAATTTGGAAACACTACACATTCTGCCTTTCCTATTTTCCAGTGTTGTTTGAATGGTAATTGGGTTTAGTTTTAGGTTTGGTACCAATTTTTCGATCATTTTCCATATGTAGATTATGGTGTACCTCTCTCTTCTTTCCAGGGAGTACAGATTTAGTTTACGTAGTCTTTCCCAGTAGTTGAGTTCTTTGCAGCCATCAATCTTGGCTGTGAAATGCCGTTGCGTTTCTTCTAGTTTATTAGTTTCTTCCTTTTTATATGGGGACGTCAAAACTGAGCAGTATTCAAGTTTTGGTATAATCAGTGTTTTTAGCAGTGGAATCATTACTGTCCTGTCCCTTCTCTTGAACATTCTTATTACCTGTCCGGCGACTCTTTTTGCTTTGTTTATCGGTATCTGATTTTGTGTTTCGAATTTCGCATCATCTGTTGTTATTATCCCGAGATCGATCGCTTTCGTGCTTCTCTGAATTTCCTGTCTATCTGGAGCATAATATGTAGTCTGTTTATGTTCTTCTTTTCTACCGTATCTCAGGAGCTGAAATTTCTCGGTGTTAAATGACATGTTGTTGTCTTCTGACCATTTGTATATTTTGTTCATGTCCCTCTGCAAGGCCTCCACGTCATGTACATCGCTGATTTTTCTGCTGATCTTTGTATCGTCTGCAAAGGATGTTACTATATTGTTGCTGTTTACTCCGCTGTCTATGTCTGTTAGCATGATAATGAACAGGAGTGGGCCAGTACTGTCCCTTGTGGTACTGAGCTGCGTACTTCCGATTCTGATAATGATACAGTATACCTTGAATTTTGACGACCTGCAGACGTTCTCTGAGGAAGTTGTAGATCCATTTTCCCACTTTGCCAGTTATTCCCATATATTTCATTTTATGTGCTATTATACCAAGGTCACTTTTGTCGAAAGCTTTAGCAAAATCTGTGTATATAACATCGTAGTTGTCATTGCCTTGCAATGCATCTAGGATATTGTTGTAGTGTTGTATTAGTTGCGATAGGCATGATCTCCCTGATCGGAATCCATGCTGATTTTCGTTGAATCTTTCGCGTGTCTCCAGGAAGTCATAAATTTTCTCTCTCACTATTCTTTCAAATACTTTGGTGAGGTGGGACGTCAATGACACTGGTCTGTAGTTCTTTGCTTGAGATCTATCCCCTCCCTTATAAATAGGGACAATGTTTGCTCTTTTCAAGATGCTCGGTATTTCCCCAGTGTCTAGGGATCTTCTCCATATCCAGTATAAAGGTGCAGCTATTTCATTTTTACAGTTTTTAATCAATAATGCGTTCCAATTATCCGGACCTGCAGCTGAATGTGGTTTCATTTGTCCTATAGCTCTCGCTACATCTTCTGGTGTAAAATCAAAGTCTGTTATATACTCTCCTTGCAATTCCTCTTCAAAGAATGCATTTATGTCAGGTATCGCTTTGTCACTTTTTGGGGTACTGAAAATTGATTCATATTGAGCTCCCAATGTCTCAGATATTTCTTTTGGATCGTCGGTTAGTTCATTATTTCTCGTCCTGAAGGACCCAATAGCGGCGCGCGTTTTTGTTTTCCTTTTTGCATAGTTATAGAAGTATTTTGGATTTTCCTTTATTGCTTCTACCGCCTTTTCCTCTTTCCTCTCTGTATTGTCCTTGTCCAGGGCTTGTATTTCCCTATCGATACCCTCCAGTTTTTATTTTATTGCTTTCCTGTCATTATCTCTGCAGTTGCCTAACTTCGCCTCCACTCTCTTTCTTTTGCGGAAAAGTCTTCTCTTTTGCCTCTCTAGCCAGCTCCTCTTTCCTTTTGGCTGTGATTTTGGAGCATATATTTCTAAAATTCTCAGCGTTTTTTCTTCCAAGGTTGTTAGCATTTATTCAGTTGTTTTATTCTCGAAAATTGTTCTCCATTCTATTTGGGCCATGTGCGATCTGATTGCTTCCCAATTTATAGTCTTGGAGTTTAAGTTAAAGGCCCCGAATTTACTTCTTTCATCAATATGTGTATTATCTTTTAATGCTGTCGTCATATTTATTGATATCTCGATTAAGTTGTGGTCTGAGATAATGGTTGGGGATATTTTTATATCAGCAATCAAGTTCGTGTTATTCATGAATACCAGATCCAGGCAGTTATTTTTTCTGGTATTTTCTGTTATCTCCTGTGTCAGCATAAACTCCTTTGCGAGAGCCATCAACATTTTTGCTTGCTCCTGGTCTTCTCTTGTGCCCCCCTTTTCCTGCTGAATATATATATTCCTATCCACCTTTTTGTATTTTATAAATGGGAAGTTAAAGTCTCCGCAGATCATTATATGGAGGATGGAAGGTTTATGGCCTTTATTAGCTTTCTGATGTCATCAATGGCCTCCGAGAATTTTTCGGTTGGGGTGCTTGGAGGTCTATAGATGACTATTACTATCACGTTTAGTTTTTCTATTTTCACTGCTAGGAGTTCCACATAGCTGTTTGATTTACTTATTATGGTCTCTGTTATATGACCTTCCGGTACATATATAGCACAGCCACCTTTACGTCTCGTCGTTCTATCCGCTCTTAGTAAGTTGAAGCCCTCTATATTTATCTCTTTCTTATCAATACAATTTTCGCAGTTTTCAGAATTTCCTTGGCAATCTTTGAGATGAGTTTTTGTGAGGCATGCGATGTTCGCCCTTGTTTCGTCCATAAATCCTTTCAGGTACGAAACCTTATTGAGTGATTGTTTGGTCATATTCCTGGAATATTAGCCAGAACAATTTTTATGTTCTTTGTTTTTCGTTGCCATTAATACAATACAAATGAGAAAATAACATCCTAACTACTTCAAGTTAGATGACGAATTTTTCTTTATATTAGAAATTTTTATACAGAACAAGTGAGTTATTATATAATATAAAAAATTCAAAGATTAATACTGTAATTTAGACAAACATTTAAGTTAGACAAACAATGATAGGGTTAAATTTTTTTTTTTTTTCAAGATTTTATTTTTCTGTCTGATAAATTATGTACATAATGAATAGAGTAGAAAAAGGGAAAAACGTACATCATACAATCTATAAGCTAATTTTTATTGACTATTGTAGGTAAAAAATCGAATTACGTAATGGATGATGTATAGACCTGTGGTCTAGTGTGTATTTGTATGTATTAGATTTGTGTGTATTATATATACCTAGTAAGCAAAAATGCTTAGGACTATATAAATAGCATAGTTAGCACTTACACGCTATGAAAAAGTTTGTGATATCCAATGATTTTAGAATAAGGTTTGTATATATAGTATATGTAGTGTGCATACATGCGTGTGTATGTGTAGGGATTTGGAAGGTTTTTGAATTAACAAAGTTTAAAAATAATGTATAATAATTTAAGATGGGTTTAGGTTTATAAAATCTTTTACGTTTAAGTCAATTATTGTTAAAATCTAATTACAGGTAGTATTAATGATGGTGTATGCATATGAGTTTCATGTGAAAGTGACTTGAAGTACGGAAAGGAAATGAATTCGAATATGTATCAAAAGTAATAGAATTCTATTAGGATTATCGATTTTACGTAATTAAATCAGTTACACGTATATTAAGGTAATAAAAAAAAACGTACTTAGAGGACCTTACAAGTAATGAAAGCAAATCTAGCGGTATTAAAAATTAAATTTTGAAGGTGGAATTAAATTCGACTAGTAACATTCCTAGCTATATATGAACTATATAACCATTAACATTAACCAGAAGTATCGGTACGATAATTGAATTAAGAAAATTAAGAATACAAATTAAAAATAGAAATCAATTATGCATTTTAATGAACTAAACATATAGTATACTTAAAAATAAAAAACACAACATAAATTGAGGGTATGTTCCATAGTACCAAAGAGAAATTAACCATGGTTGAATCATTTCTCTGGATGACACTGGGTTCAACTGAGGTTGGGGTGTTAAAACAAAATAAAATACAAAGACAAAGTTTGGAGTACGACATTCGGGGGAATTGAGTGACTAAGCAGGGGGTATAAGTCTGAAATTGACAATTACGTCGTCTTTTCGTGAGCACTTTGCTCTTTTTTTAAAAAAAGATTGCTTGTCACACTACTTAGAACAAAAATTAAAAGAGTTCAAACAAAATGGAGGGACGGCATGTTCCTCATATACATTACAATAATTATCAAAATCGTTGCAACCTTTGTAAAAACGGTTTTGGTTACAAATAAGATAATAGAATAACTATATATTTATATACGCAACAATGGCATGAAAAGAAAAAACAAATCGGTCAATTTCCTTCTTACAAACAAATAAAAAAACTTAACCTAAAGACACAAACCGGTCAGTTCAGGTTGAATTTAATTCTCTTTTAAAACAAAAAAAAAAGGTTGAATTAAATTCTTAGATTACATTTTCTTAAATTAAATTCTCTTAAATTACAAAGAAAAAGTTGAATTCAATTGACTGCATTGAAATGACTTGGGACTTAAAAACTAATTTCTTCAAAACTAACTTCTTCAAAACTAACTTCTTCAAAACTAACTTCTTCAAAACTAACTTCTTTAAAACTAACTTCTTCAAAACTGGCTTCTTCAAAACTGGCTTCTTCAAAACTGGCTTCTTCAAAACTGGCTTCTTCAAAACTGGCTTCTTCAAAACTGACTTCTTCAAAACTGACTTCTTCAAAACTGACTTCTTCAAAACTGACTTCTTCAAAACTGACTTATTCAAAACTGGCGACTTCAAAACTGGCTTCTTCAAAACTGGCTTCTTCAAAACTGACTTCTTCAAAACTGACTTCTTCAAAACTGACTTCTTCAAAACTGACTTCTTCAAAACTGGCTTCTTCAAAACTGGCTTCTTCAAAACTGACTTCTTCAAAACTGACTTCTGTAATCTCTAGGGCGGTTGTCCCTCTTGGCGCAACCTTCTGACTTGACCTCTTATCAAGTATTTCTATAAATCTCTGGGGCGGTTGTCCCTCTTGGCGCAACCTTCTGACTTGACTTCTTACCAAGTATTTCTATAAATCTCTGGGGCGGTTGTCCCTCTTGGCGCAACCTTCTGACTTGACCTCTTATCAAGTATTTCTATAAATCTCTGGGGCGGTTGTCCCTCTTGGCGCAACCTTCTGACTTGACCTCTTATCAAGTATTTCTATAAATCTCTTGGGCGGTTGTCCATCTTGGCGCAACCTACTGACTTCAAAACTGACTTCAAAACTGACTTGCAACTTATTTGCAACTAAAACTGACTTCAAAACTGAGTTGCAACTAATTTGCAACTAAAACTGACTTCAAAATTACTTCAAGTATCTCTCTAAATCTATAAACTCTCTATAAACACTCTCTTCCTTAATTTGCAAGTCAATTCAATTCAATAATTTCAAAAAAAAATTGTAAACAAAAATAAAAAATGTAAACAACATTTCACTATAATGTACGCGAAGGTACTGTGCTATTATGTTTGGTACATAAAATAAAATTATTCAATGCTGAATATAATAGTGAAAATAACTCTGAAATTAACTTTCTCTGAAATTAACTTTCTCTAAAATTAACTTTCTCTGAAATTAACTTTCTCTGAAATTAACTTTCTCTGAAATTAACTTTCTCTGAAATTAACTTTCTCTGAAATTAACTCTTTCTGTTACATTTAACTTCTGTTACTTTTAACTTCTGTCACTTTTAACTTCTGTGAAAATTACTGTTTCACTAAAAAAATGTATCACTGGTGTCTGAAATGTTCACTGTGTTTCTTGTAAATTCTGGCTTGATACTTATTATTAACTGTTAATAATACTGACTTTTCAAGTGTTTATAAATTAATTAAAAAAACAAACTGTACGTAACAAAATTTTCAAGGCGAAATCCTTAGAGACGTGTCCTGAAGACGTCTTGCTGGCTACTTCTTCTTGGATGAAAACTAGGCATGGAGAACTTGGAGTCGTGACACACCGGTTCAAGGGTGGATGTTACGAACAAGAAGTCGTGACACGTCGGTCAAATGGTGGGTCGCCACTTGTTAAAATCCTCTTCTTAAAATATTCTTCTTCTTAAAATATTCTTCTTCTTAAAATATTCTTCTTCTTAAAATATTCTTCTTAAAATATTCTTCTTCTTAAAATATTCTTCTTCTTAAAATATTCTTCTTCTTAAAATATTCTTCTTAAAATATTCTTCTTCTTAAAATATTCTTCTTCTTAAAATATTCTTCTAATCCTGGGGCAGGATCGCCAATTTGTTTAATCCTGGCTATAGGGTCGCCACTCTGTTAACCCCTCCGTCTATGACCCTGGGTGGTTCGAATTGACGGGGGTTCTAGTTAGGAGGCAGCAACGGATATTTCTTCTATAACATTCTAATTCTTTTTTCTCGCTTTATAATCGACAGTTGTTAATTCTTCTCTTTCTATAATACTCTGATACTTTCTCTTGGTACTAAAATTATCGGCTTTTCTTTTATAACTTATCGACTTTACTGACTAAATTCCTGAAGAGAACAAGGCTCGAAGGAAAAGATAAAAACTTTCTCTTTTTGTAGTTTAATTCTCAAAATGTACAGGTAGTGCTCTGAATTTAAAGAGGTAGAGGTTCGACCTCTTTCGACCATGGCTCAGGCCGGAATCTAAAAAAATTTAAGGAGGCAAGGGGCCTCTGCCCCCTCCCCGCAGCGAAGCTGCTAACAAGGGAGGCTCGTAGCAGTGCCCAAAGCAGAGTCCCGTAATGAAGTGAAGTGACACGAACAAAAATAGGAAGCTACAAGTAAAATCATTATCCAAACTCGCCTTAAGCGATTTTGGTTCTTATGTAAAAATGAATATTGATTATTCATTTCATTTTTACATTGCTCTCCCCTTTTAAAAAATGATATTTATACAATAATCTAATAGAGTACCATTAATACAATACAAATGAGAAAATAACATCCTAACTACTTCAAGTTAGATGACGAATTTTTCTTTACATTACAAATTTTTTTACAGAACAAGTGAGTTATTATATAATATAAAAAATTCAAAGATTAATACTTTAATTTAGACAAACATTTAAGTTAGACAAACAATGATAGGGTTAAATTTTTTTTTTTTTTCAAGATTTTATTTTTCTGTCTGATAAATTATGTACATAATGAATAGAGTAGATAAAAGGGAAAAAGTACATCGTACAATCTATAAGCTAATTTTTATTGACTATTGTAGGTAAAAAATCGAATTACGTAATGGATGATGTATAGACCTGTGGTCTAGTGTGTATTTGTGTGTATTAGATACAAAGTGTGTATCTTATAATTTTGAGGGACAGATTAGCTGAGAGGATTTTTAAATTAACTGAATAAATGCCTGAGCAAAAATTTATATATACCTAGTAAGCAAAAATGCTTAGGACTATATTAATAGCATAGTTAGCACTTACACGCTATGAAATAGTTTGTGATATCCAATGATTTTAGAATAAGGTTTGTATATATAGTATATGTAGTGTGCATACATGCGTGTGTATGTGTAGGGATTTGGAAGGTTTTTGAATTAACAAAGTTTAAAAATAATGTATAATAATTTAAGATGGGTTTAGGTTTATAAAATCTTTTAAGTTTAAGTCAATTATTGTTAAAATCTAATTACAGGTAGTATTAATGATGGTGTATGCATATGAGTTTCATGTGAAAGTGACTTGAAGTACGGAAAGGAAATGAATTCGAATATGTATCAAAAGTAATAGAATTCTATTAGGATTATCGATTTTACGTAATTAAATCAGTTACACGTATATTAAGGTAATAAAAAAAACGTACTTAGAGGACCTTACAAGTAATGAAAGCAAATCTAGCAGTATAAAAATTAAATTTTGAAGGTGGAATTAAATTCGACTAGTAACATTCCTAGCTATATATGAACTATATAACCATTAACATTAACCAGAAGTATAGGTACGATAATTGAATTAAGAAAATTAAGAATACAAATTGAAAATAGAAATCAATTATGCATTTTAATGAACTAAACATATAGTATACTTAAAAATAAAAAACACAACATAAATTGAGGGTATGTTCCATAGTACCAAAGAGAAATTAACCATGGTTGAATCATTTCTCTGGATGACACTGGGTTCAACTGAGGTTGGGGTGTTAAAACAAAATAAAATACAAAGACAAAGTTTGGAGTACGACATTCGGGGGAATTGAGTGACTAAGCAGGGGGTATAAGTCTGAAATTGACAATTACGTCTTTTCGTGAGCACTTTGCTCTTTTTTTAAAAAAAAGATTGCTTGTCACACTACTTAGAACAAAAATTAAAAGAGTTCAAACAAAATGGAGGGACGGCATGTTCCTCATATACATTACAATAATTATCAAAATCGTTGCAACCTTTGTAAAAACGGTTTTGGTTACAAATAAGATAATAGAATAACTATATATTTATATACGCAACAATGGCATGAAAAGAAAAAACAAATCGGTCAATTTCCTTCTTCAAACAAATAAAAAAAACTTAACCTAAAGACACAAACCGGTCAATTCAGGTTGAATTTAATTCTCTTTTACAACAAAAAAAAAGGTTGAATTAAATTCTTAGATTACATTTTCTTAAATTAAATTTTCTTAAATTACAAAGAAAAAGTTGAATTCAATTGACTGCATTGAAATGACTTGGGACTTCAAAACTAACTTCTTCAAAACTAACTTCTTCAAAACTAATTTCTTCAAAACTGGCTTCTTCAAAACTGGCTTCTTCAAAACTGGCTTCTACAAAACTGGCTTCTTCAAAACTGGCTTCTTCAAAACTGGCTTCTTCAAAACTGGCCCCTTCAAAACTGGCTTATTCAAAACTGGCTTCTTCAAAACTGGCTTCTTCAAAACTGGCTTCTTCAAAACTGGCTTCTTCAAAACTGGCTTCTTCAAAACTGGCTTCTTAAAAACTGGCTTCTTCAAAACTGGCTTCTTCAAAACTGGCTTCTTCAAAACTGGCCCCTTCAAAACTGGCTTATTCAAAACTGGCTTCTTCAAAACTGGCTTCTTCAAAACTGGCTTCTTCAAAACTGGCTTCTTCAAAACTGGCTTCTTCAAAACTGACTTCTTCAAAACTGACTTCTTCAAAACTGACTTCTTCAAAATTGACTTCTTCAAAACTGGCGTCTTCAAAACTGGCTTCTTCAAAACTGACTTCTTCAAAACTGGCTTCTTCAAAACTGGCTTCTTCAAAACTGGCTTCTTCAAAACTGGCCCCTTCAAAACTGGCTTATTCAAAACTGGCTTCTTCAAAACTGGCTTCTTCAAAACTGTCTTCTTCAAAACTGGCTTCTTCAAAACTGGCTTCTTCAAAACTGACTTCTTCAAAACTGACTTCTTCAAAACTGACTTCTTCAAAACTGACTTCTTCAAAACTGACTTCTTCAAAACAGACTTCTTCAAAACTGACTTCTGTAATCTCTGGGGCGGTTGTCCCTCTTGGCGCAACCTTCTGACTTGACCTCTTATCAAGTATTTCTATAAATCTCTGGGGCGATTGTCCATCTTGGCGCAACCTACTGACTTCAAAACTGACTTCAAAACTGACTTGCAACTTATTTGCAACTAAAACTGACTTCAAAACTGAGTTGCAACTAATTTGCAACTAAAACTGACTTCAAAATTACTTCAAGTATCTCTCTAAATCTATAAACTCTCTACAAACACTCTCTTCCTTAATTTGCAAGTCAATTCAATTCAATAATTTGAAAAAAAATTGTAAACAAAAATAAAAAATGTAAACAACATTTCACTCTAATGTACGCGAAGGTACTGTACTATTATGTTTGGTACATAAAATAAAATTATTCTATACTGAATATAATAGTGAAAATAACTCTGAAATTAACTTTCTCTGAAATTAACTTTCTCTAAAATTAACTTTCTCTGAAATTAACTTTCTCTGAAATTAACTTTCTCTGAAATTAACTTTCTCTGAAATTAACTTTCTCTGAAATTAACTCTTTCTGTTACATTTAACTTCTGTTACTTTTAACTTCTGTCACTTTTAACTTCTGTGAAAATTACTGTTTCACTAAAAAAATGTATCACTGGTGTCTGAAATGTTCACTGTGTTTCTTGTAAATTCTGGCTTGATACTTATTATTAACTGCTAATAATACTGACTTTTCAAGTGTTTATAAATTAATTAAAAAAACAAACTGTACGTAACAAAATTTTCAAGGCGAAATCCTTAGAGACGTGTCCTGAAGACGTCTTGCTGGCTACTTCTTCTTGGATGAAAACTAGGCATGGAGAACTTGGAGTCGTGACACACCGGTTCAAGGGTGGATGTTACGAACAAGAAGTCGTGACACGCCGGTCAAATGGTGGGTCGCCACTTGTTAAAATCCTCTTCTTAAAATATTCTTCTTCTTAAAATATTCTTCTTCTTAAAATATTCTTCTTCTTAAAATATTCTTCTTAAAATATTCTTCTTCTTAAAATATTCTTCTTCTTAAAATATTCTTCTAATCCTGGGGCAGGATCGCCAATTTGTTTAATCCTGGCTATAGGGTCGCCACTCTGTTAACCCCTCCGTCTATGGCCCTGGGTGGTTCGAATTGACGGGGTTCTAGTTAGGAGGCAGCAACGGATATTTCTTCTATAACATTCTAATTCTTTTCTCTCGCTTTATAATCGACAGTTGTTAATTCTTCTCTTTCTATAATACTCTGATACTTTCTCTTGGTACTAAAATTATCGGCTTTTCTTTTATAACTTATCGACTTTACTGACTAAATTCCTGAAGAGAACAAGGCTCGAAGGAAAAGATAAAAACTTTCTCTTTTTGTAGTTTACTTCTCAAAATGTACAGGTAGTGCTCTGAATTTACAGAGGTAGAGGTTCGACCTCTTTCGACCATGGCTCAGGCCGGAATCTAAAAAAATTTAAGGAGGCAAGGGGCCTCTGCCCCCTCCCCGCAGCGAAGCTGCTAACAAGGGAGGCTCGTAGCAGTGCCCAAAGCAG
This sequence comes from Bathynomus jamesi, assembly GCA_023014485.1. Lineage (NCBI taxonomy): Eukaryota > Metazoa > Arthropoda > Malacostraca > Isopoda > Cirolanidae > Bathynomus > Bathynomus jamesi. The sequence continues at coordinate 1,135,284 of JAJOZX010000015.1, read as the reverse complement.
AGTCCCGTAATGAAGTGAAGTGACACGAACAAAAATAGGAAGCTACAAGTAAAATCATTATCCAAACTCGCGTTAAGCGATTTTGGTTCTTATGTAAAAATGAATATTGATTATTCATTTCATTTTTACGTTGCTCTCCCCTTTTAAAAAATGATATTTATACAATAATCTAATAGAGTACCATTAATACAATACAAATTAGAAAATAACATCCTAACTACTTCAAGTTAGATGACGAATTTTTCTTTACATTACAAATTTTTATACAGAACAAGTGAGTTATTATATAGTATAAAAAATTCAAAGATTAATACTTTAATTTAGACAAACATTTAAGTTAGACAAACAATGATATGGTTAAATTTTTTTTTTTTTTCAAGATTTTATTTTTCTGTCTGATAAATTATGTACATAATGAATAGAGTAGATAAAAGGGAAAAACGTACATCGTACAATCTATAAGCTAATTTTTATTGACTATTGTAGGTAAAAAATCGAATTACGTAATGGATGATGTATAGACCTGTGGTCTAGTGTGTATTTGTGTGTATTAGATACAAAGTGTGTATCTTATAATTTTGAGGGACAGATTAACTGAGAGGATTTTTAAATTAACTGAATAATGCCTGAGCAAAATTTATATATACCTAGTAAGCAAAAATGCTTAGGACTATATAAATAGCATAGTTAGCACTTACACGCTATGAAAAAGTTTGTGATATCCAATGATTTTAGAATAAGGTTTGTATATATAGTATATGTAGTGTGCATACATGCGTGTGTATGTGTAGGATTTGGAAGGTTTTTGAATTAACAAAGTTTAAAAATAATGTATAATAATTTAAGATGGGTTTAGGTTTAAAAAATCTTTTAAGTTTAAGTCAATTATTGTTAAAATCTAATTACAGGTAGTATTAATGATGGTGTATGCATATGAGTTTCATGTGAAAGTGACTTGAAGTACGGAAAGGAATGAATTCGAATATGTATCAAAAGTAATAGAATTCTATTAGGATTATCGATTTTACGACATTAATTCAGTTACACGTATATTAAGGTATAAAAAAAAACGTACTTAGAGGACCTTACAAGTAATGAAAGCAAATCTAGCGGTATTAAAAATTAAATTTTGAAGGTGGAATTAAATTCGACTAGTAACATTCCTAGCTATATATGAACTATATAACCATTAACATTAACCAGAAGTATCGGTACGATAATTGAATTAAGAAAATTAAGAATACAAATTAAAAATAGAAATCAATTATGCATTTTAATGAACTAAACATATAGTATACTTAAAAATAAAAAACACAACATAAATTGAGGGTATGTTCCATAGTACCAAAGAGAAATTAACCATGGTTGAATCATTTTTCTGGATGACACTGGGTTCAACTGAGGTTGGGGTGTTAAAACAAAATAAAATACAAAGACAAAGTTTGGAGTACGACATTCGGGGGAATTGAGTGACTAAGAAGGGGGTATAAGTCTGAAATTGACAATTACGTCTTTTCGTGAGCACTTTGCTCTTTTTTTAAAAAAAAGATTGCTTGTCACACTACTTAGAACAAAAATTAAAAGAGTTCAAACAAAATGGAGGGACGGCATGTTCCTCATATACATTACAATAATTATCAAAATCGTTGCAACCTTTGTAAAACGGTTTTTGGTTACAAATAAGATAATAGAATAACTATATATTTATATACGCAACAATGGCATGAAAAGAAAAAACAAATCGGTCAATTTCCTTCTTACAAACAAATAAAAAAAACTTAACCTAAAGACACAAACCGGTCAGTTCAGGTTGAATTTAATTCTCTTTTACAACAAAAAAAAAAGGTTGAATTAATTCTTAGATTACATTTTCTTAAATTAAATTCTCTTAAATTACAAAGAAAAAGTTGAATTCAATTGACTGCATTGAAATGACTTGGGACTTAAAACTAATTTCTTCAAAACTAACTTCTTCAAAACTAACTTCTTCAAAACTAACTTCTTCAAAACTAACTTCTTCAAAACTAACTTCTTCAAAACTAACTTCTTCAAAACTAACTTCTTCAAAACTGGCTTCTTCAAACTGGCTTCTTCAAAACTGGCTTCTTCAAAACTGGCTTCTTCAAAACTGGCTTCTTCAAAACTGACTTCTTCAAAACTGACTTCTTCAAAACTGACTTCTTCAAAACTGACTTCTTCAAACTGACTTATTCAAAACTGGCGACTTCAAAACTGGCTTCTTCAAAACTGGCTTCTTCAAAACTGACTTCTTCAAAACTGACTTCTTCAAAACTGTCTTCTTCAAAACTGACTTCTTCAAAACTGGCTTCTTCAAACTGGCTTCTTCAAAACTGACTTCTTCAAAACTGACTTCTGTAATCTCTAGGGCGGTTGTCCCTCTTGGCGCAACCTTCTGACTTGACCTCTTATCAAGTATTTCTATAAATCTCTGGGGCGGTTGTCCCTCTTGGCGCAACCTTCTGACTTGACTTCTTACCAAGTATTTCTATAAATTTCTGGGGCGGTTGTCCCTCTTGGCGCAACCTTCTGACTTGACCTCTTATCAAGTATTTCTATAAATCTCTGGGGCGGTTGTCCCTCTTGGCGCAACCTTCTGACTTGACCTCTTATCAAGTTTTTCTATAAATCTCTTGGGCGGTTGTCCATCTTGGCGCAACCTACTGACTTCAAAACTGACTTCAAACTGACTTGCAACTTATTTGCACTAAAACTGACTTCAAACTGAGTTGCAACTAATTTGAACTAAAACTGACTTCAAAATTACTTCAAGTATCTCTCTAAATCTATAAACTCTCTATAAACACTCTCTTCCTTAATTTCCAAGTCAATTCAATTCAATAATTTCAAAAAAAATTGTAACAAAAATAAAAAATGTAAACAACATTTCACTCTAATGTACGCGAAGGTACTGTGCTATTATGTTTGGTACATAAAATAAAATTATTCAATGCTGAATATAATAGTGAAAATAACTCTGAAATTAACTTTCTCTGAAATTAACTTTCTCTGAAATTAACTTTCTCTGAAATTAACTCTTTCTGTTACATTTAACTTCTGTTACTTTTAACTTCTGTCACTTTTAACTTCTGTGAAAATTACTGTTTCACTAAAAAAATGTATCACTGGTGTCTGAAATGTTCACTGTGTTTCTTGTAAATTCTGGCTTGATACTTTATTAACTGTAATAATACTGACTCTTCAAGTGTTTATAAATTAATTAAAAAACAAACTGTACGTAACAAAATTTTCAAGGCGAAATCCTTAGAGACGTGTCCTGAAGACGTCTTGCTGGCTACTTCTTCTTGGATGAAAACTAGGCATGGAGAACTTGGAGTCGTGACACACCGGTTCAAGGGTGGATGTTACGAACAAGAAGTCGTGACACGCCGGTCAAATGGTGGGTCGCCACTTGTTAAAATCCTCTTCTTAAAATATTCTTCTTCTTAAAATATTCTTCTTCTTAAAATATTCTTCTTCTTAAATATTCTTCTTAAAATATTCTTCTTCTAAAATATTCTTCTTCTTAAAATATTCTTCTAATCCTGGGGCAGGATCGCCAATTTGTTTAATCCTGGCTATAGGGTCGCCACTCTGTTAACCCCTCCGTCTATGGCCCTGGGTGGTTCGAATTGACGGGGGTTCTAGTTAGGAGGCAGCAACGGATATTTCTTCTATAACATTCTAATTCTTTTCTCTCGCTTTATAATCGACAGTTGTTAATTCTTCTCTTTCTATAATACTCTGATACTTTCTCTTGGTACTAAAATTATCGGCTTTTCTTTTAACTTATCGACTTTACTGACTAAATTCCTGAAGAGAACAAGGCTCGAAGGAAAAGATAAAAACTTTCTCTTTTTGTAGTTTACTTCTCAAAATGTACAGGTAGTGCTCTGAATTTACAGAGGTAGAGGTTCGACCTCTTTCGACCATGGCTCAGGCCGGATCTAAAAAATTTAAGAGGCAAGGGGCCTCTGCCCCCTCCCCGCAGCGAACTGCTAACAAGGGAGGATCGTAGCAGTGCCCAAAGCAGAGTCCCGTAATGAAGTGAAGTGACACGAACAAAAATAGGAAGCTACAAGTAAAATCATTATCCAAACTCGCGTTAAGCGATTTTGGTTCTTATGTAAAAATGAATTTATTATTCATTTCATTTTTACATTGCTCTCCCCTTTTAAAAATGATTTTATACAATAATCTAATAGAGTACCATTAATACAATACAAATTAGAAATAAATCCTAACTACTTCAAGTTAGATGACGAATTTTCTTTACATTACAAATTTTTTACAGAACAAGTGAGTTATTATATATATAAAAAATTCAAAGATTAATACTTTTTAGACAAACATTTAAGTTAGACAAACAATGATAGGTTAATTTTTTTTTTTTTCAAGATTTTATTTTCTGTCTGATAAATTATGTACATAATGAATAGAGTAGATAAAAGGGAAAAACGTACATCGTACAATCTATAAGCTAATTTTTATTGACTATTGTAGGTAAAAATCGAATTACGTAATGGATGATGTATAGACCTGTGGTCTAGTGTGTATTTGTGTGTATTAGATACAAAGTGTTATCTTATAATTTTGACGGACAGATTAGCTGAGAGGATTTTTAAATTAACTGAATAAATGCCTGAGCAAAATTTATATATACCTAGTAAGCAAAAATGCTTAGGACTATATAAATAGCATAGTTAGCACTTACACGCTATGAAAAGTTTGTGATATCCAATGATTTAGAATAAGGTTTGTATATATAGTATATGTAGTGTGCATACATGCGTGTGTATGTGTATGGGATTTGGAAGGTTTTTGAATTAACAAAGTTAAAAATAATGTATAATAATTTAAGATGGGTTTAGGTTTATAAAATCTTTTAAGTTTAAGTCAATTATTGTTAAAATCTAATTACAGGTAGATTAATGATGGGTATGCATATGAGTTTCATGTGAAAGTGACTTGAAGTACGAAAGGAAATGATTCGAATATGTATCAAAAGTAATAGAATTCTATTAGGATTATCGATTTTACCTAATTAAATCAGTTACACGTATATTAAGGTAATAAAAAAAAACGTACTTAGAGGACCTTACAAGTAATGAAAGCAAATCTAGCAGTATAAAAATTAAATTTTGAAGGTGGAATTAAATTCGACTAGTAACATTCCTAGCTATATATGAACTATATACCATTAACATTAACCAGAAGTATCGGTACGATAATTGAATTAAGAAAATTAAAATACAAATTAAAAATAGAAATCAATTATGCATTTTAATGAACTAAACATATAGTATACTTAAAATAAAAAACACAACATAAATTGAGGGTATGTTCCATAGTACCAAAGAGAAATTAACCATGGTTGAATCATTTCTGGATGACACTGGTTCAACTGAGGTTGGGGTTTAAAACAAAATAAATACAAAGACAAAGTTTGGAGTACGACATTCGGGGAATTGAGTGACTAAGAGGGGTATAAGTCTGAAATTGACAATTACGTCTTTTCGTGAGCACTTTGCTCTTTTTTTAAAAAAAGATTGCTTGTCACACTACTTAGAACAAAAATTAAAAGAGTTCAAACAAAATGGAGGGACGGCATGTTCCTCATATACATTACAATAATTATCAAAATCGTTGCAACCTTTGTAAAAACGGTTTTGGTTACAAATAAGATAATAGAATAACTATATATTTATATACGCAACAATGGCATGAAAAGAAAAAACAAATCGGTCAATTTCCTTCTTACAAACAAATAAAAAAAACTTAACCTAAAGACACAAACCGGTCAGTTCAGGTTGAATTTAATTCTCTTTTACAACAAAAAAAAAAAGGTTGAATTAAATTCTTAGATTACATTTTCTTAAATTAAATTCTCTTAAATTACAAAGAAAAGTTGAATTCAATTGACTGCATTGAAATGACTTGGGACTTAAAAACTAATTTCTTCAAAACTAACTTCTTCAAAACTAACTTCTTCAAAACTAACTTCTTCAAAACTAACTTCTTCAAAACTAACTTCTTCAAAACTAACTTCTTCAAAACTAACTTCTTCAAAACTGGCTTCTTCAAAACTGGCTTCTTCAAAACTGGCTTCTTCAAAACTGGCTTCTCAAAACTGGCTTCTTCAAACTGACTTCTTCAAAACTGACTTCTTCAAAACTGACTTCTTCAAAACTGACTTCTTCAAAACTGACTTATTCAAACTGGCGACTTCAAAACTGGCTTCTTCAAAACTGGCTTCTTCAAAACTGACTTCTCAAAACTGACTTCTTCAAAACTGTCTTCTTCAAAACTGACTTCTTCAAAACTGGCTTCTTCAAAACTGGCTTCTTCAAAACTGACTTCTTCAAACTGACTTCTGTAATCTCTAGGGCGGTTGTCCCTCTTGGCGCAACCTTCTGACTTGACCTCTTATCAAGTATTTCTATAAATCTCTGGGGCGGTTGTCCCTCTTGGCGCAACCTTCTGACTTGACTTCTTACCAAGTATTTCTATAAATTTCTGGGGCGGTTGTCCCTCTTGCGCAACCTTCTGACTTGACCTCTTATCAAGTATTTCTATAAATCTCTGGGGCGGTTGTCCCTCTTGGCGCAACCTTCTGACTTGACCTCTTATCAAGTTTTTCTATAAATCTCTTGGGCGGTTGTCATCTTGGCGCAACCTACTGACTTCAAACTGACTTCAAAACTGACTTGCAACTTATTGCAACTAAAACTGACTTCAAAACTGAGTTGCAACTAATTTGAAACTAAAACTGACTTCAAAATTACTTCAAGTATCTCTCTAAATCTATAACTCTCTATAAACACTCTCTTCCTTAATTTCCAAGTCAATTCATTCAATAATTTCAAAAAAAATTGTAAACAAAAATAAAAAATGTAAACAACATTTCACTCTAATGTACGCGAAGGTACTGTGCTATTATGTTTGGTACATAAAATAAAATTATTCAATGCTGAATATAATAGTGAAAATAACTCTGAAATTAACTTTCTCTGAAATTAACTTTCTCTGAAATTAACTTTCTCTGAAATTAACTCTTTCTGTTACATTTAACTTCTGTTACTTTTAACTTCTGTCACTTTTAACTTCTGTGAAAATTACTGTTTCACTAAAAAATGTATCACTGGTGTCTGAAATGTTCACTGTGTTTCTTGTAAATTCTGGCTTGATACTTATTATTAACTGTTAATAATACTGACTCTTCAAGTGTTTATAAATTAATTAAAAAAACAAACTGTACGTAACAAAATTTTCAAGGCGAAATCCTTAGAGACGTGTCCTGAAGACGTCTTGCTGGCTACTTCTTCTTGGATGAAAACTAGGCATGGAGAACTTGGAGTCGTGACACACCGGTTCAAGGGTGGATGTTACGAACAAGAAGTCGTGACACGCCGGTCAATGGTGGGTCGCCACTTGTTAAAATCCTCTTCTTAAAATATTCTTCTTCTTAAATATTCTTCTTCTAAAATATTCTTCTTCTTAAAATATTCTTCTTAAAATATTCTTCTCTTAAATATTCTTCTTCTTAAAATATTCTTCTAATCCTGGGGCAGGATCGCCAATTTGTTTAATCCTGGCTATAGGGTCGCCACTCTGTTAACCCCTCCGTCTATGGCCCTGGGTGGTTCGAATTGACGGGGGTTCTAGTTAGGAGGCAGCAACGGATATTTCTTCTATAACATTCTAATTCTTTTCTCTCGCTTTATAATCGACAGTTGTTAATTCTTCTCTTTCTATAATACTCTGATACTTTCTCTTGGTACTAAAATTATCGGCTTTTCTTTTATAACTTATCGACTTTACTGACTAAATTCCTGAAGAGAACAAGGCTCGAAGGAAAAGATAAAAACTTTCTCTTTTTGTAGTTTACTTCTCAAAATGTACAGGTAGTGCTCTGAATTTACAGAGGTAGAGGTTCGACCTCTTTCGACCATGGCTCAGGCCGGAATCTAAAAAAATTTAAGGAGGCAAGGGCCTCTGCCCCCTCCCCGCAGCGAAGCTGCTAACAAGGGAGGATCGTAGCAGTGCCCAAAGCAGAGTCCCGTAATGAAGTGAAGTGACACGAACAAAATAGGAAGCTACAAGTAAAATCATTATCCAAACTCGCGTTAAGCGATTTTGGTTCTTATGTAAAAATGAATATTGATTATTCATTTCATTTTTACATTGCTCTCCCCTTTTAAAAATGATATTTATACATAATCTAATAGAGTACCATTAATACAATACAAATGAGAAAATAACATCCTAACTACTTCAAGTTAGATGACGAATTTTTCTTTACATTACAAATTTTTTTACAGAACAAGTGAGTTATTATATAATATAAAAAATTCAAAGATTAATACTTTAATTTAGACAAACATTTAAGTTAGACAAACAATGATAGGGTTAAATTTTTTTTTTTTTTCAGATTTTTTTTTCTGTCTGATAAATTATGTACATAATGAATAGAGTAGATAAAAGGGAAAAACGTACATCGTACAATCTATAAGCTAATTTTTATTGACTATTGTAGGTAAAAATCGAATTACGTAATGGATGATGTATAGACCTGTGGTCTAGTGTGTATTTTGTGTATTAGATACAAAGTGTTTATCTTATAATTTTGACGGACAGATTAGCTGAGAGGATTTTTAAATTAACTGAATAAATGCCTGAGCAAAAATTTATATATACCTAGTAAGCAAAAATGCTTAGGACTATATAAATAGCATAGTTAGCACTTACACGCTATGAAATAGTTTGTGATATCCAATGATTTTAGAATAAGGTTTGTATATATAGTATATGTAGTGTGCATACATGCGTGTGTATGTGTATGGATTTGGAAGGTTTTTGAATTAACAAAGTTTAAAAATAATGTATAATAATTTAAGATGGGTTTAGGTTATAAAATCTTTTAAGTTTAAGTCAATTATTGTTAAAATCTAATTACAGTAGTATTAATGATGGTGTATGCATATGAGTTTCATGTGAAAGTGACTTGAAGTACGGAAAGGAAATGAATTCGAATATGTATCAAAAGTAATAGAATTCTATTAGGATTATCGATTTTACCTAATTAAATCAGTTACACGTATATTAAGGTAATAAAAAAAACGTACTTAGAGGACCTTACAAGTAATGAAAGCAAATCTAGCAGCATAAAAATTAAATTTTGAAGGTGGAATTAATTCGACTAGTAACATTCCTAGCTATATATGAACTATATAACCATTAACATTAACCAGAAGTATCGGTACGATAATTGAATTAAGAAAATTAAGAATACAAATTAAAAATAGAAATCAATTATGCATTTTAATGAACTAAACATATAGTATACTTAAAAATAAAAAACACAACATAAATTGAGGGTATGTTCCATAGTACCAAAGAGAATTAACCATGGTTGAATCATTTCTCTGGATGACACTGGGTTCAACTGAGGTTGGGGTGTTAAAACAAAATAAAATACAAAGACAAAGTTTGGAGTACGACATTCGGGGAATTGAGTGACTAAGCAGGGGGTATAAGTCTGAAATTGACAATTACGTCTTTTCGTGAGCACTTTGCTCTTTTTTAAAAAAAAGATTGCTTGTCACACTACTTAGAACAAAAATTAAAAGAGTTCAAACAAAATGGAGGGACGGCATGTTCCTCATATACATTACAATAATTATCAAATTCGTTGCAACCTTTGTAAAAACGGTTTTGGTTACAAATAAGATAATAGAATAACTATATATTTATATACGCAACAATGGCATGAAAAGAAAAAACAAATCGGTCAATTTCCTTCTTCAAACAAATAAAAAAAACTTAACCTAAAGACACAAACCGGTCAATTCAGGTTGAATTTAATTCTCTTTTACAACAAAAAAAAAGGTTGAATTAAATTCTTAGATTACATTTTCTTAAATTAAATTCTCTTAAATTACAAAGAAAAAGTTGAATTCAATTGACTGCATTGAAATTGGGACTTAAAACTAATTTCTTCAAAACTAACTTCTTCAAAACTAACTTCTTCAAAACTAACTTCTTCAAAACTAACTTCTTCAAAACTGGCTTCTTCAAAACTGGCTTCTTCAAAACTGGCTTCTTCAAAACTGGCTTCTTCAAAACTGGCTTCTTCAAAACTGGCTTCTTCAAACTGGCCCCTTCAAAACTGGCTTATTCAAAACTGGCTTCTTCAAAACTGGCTTCTTCAAAACTGGCTTCTTCAAAACTGGCTTCTTCAAACTGGCTTCTTCAAAACTGCTTCTTCAAAACTGGCCCCTTCAAACTGCTTATTCAAAAACTGTCTTCTTCAAAACTGCTTTTTCAAAACTGTCTTCTTCAAAACTGGCTTCTTCAAACTGCTTCTTCAAAACTGACTTCTTCAAAACTGACTTCTTCAAAACTGACTTCTCAAACTGACTTCTTCAAAACTGGCTTCTTCAAACTGGCTTCTTCAAAACAGACTTCTTCAAAACTGACTTCTGTAATCTCTGGGCGGTTGTCCCTCTTGGCGCAACCTTCTGACTTGACCTCTTATCAAGTATTTATATAAATCTCTGGGCGGTGTCCCTCTTGGCGCAACCTTCTGACTTGACCTCTTATCAAGTATTTCTATAAATCTCTGGGCGATTGTCCATCTTGGCGCAACCTACTGACTTCAAAATGACTTCAAAACTGACTTGCAACTTATTTGCAACTAAAACTGACTTCAAAACTGAGTTGCAACTAATTTGCAACTAAAACTGACTTCAAAATTACTTCAAGTATCTCTCTAAATCTATAAACTCTCTACAAACACTCTCTTCCTTAATTTGCAAGTCAATTCAATTCAATAATTTGAAAAAAAATTGTAAACAAAAATAAAAAATGTAAACAACATTTCACTCTAATGTACGCGAAGGTACTGTACTATTATGTTTGGTACATAAAATAAAATTATTCTATACTGAATATAATAGTGAAAATAACTCTGAAATTAACTTTCTCTGAAATTAACTTTCTCTAAAATTAACTTTCTCTGAAATTAACTTTCTGAATTAACTTTCTCTGAAATTAACTTTCTCTGAAATTAACTTTCTCTGAAATTACTCTTTCTGTTACTTTAACTTCTGTTACTTTTAACTTCTGTCACTTTTAACTTCTGTGAAAATTACTGTTTCACTAAAAAATGTATCACTGGTGTCTGAAATGTTCACTGTGTTTCTTGTAAATTCTGGCTTGATACTTATTATTAACTGTTAATAATACTGTCTTTCAAGTGTTTATAAATTAATTAAAAAAACAAACTGTACGTAACAAAATTTTCAAGGCGAAATCCTTAGAGACGTGTCCTGAATACGTCTTGCTGGCTACTTCTTCTTGGATGAAAACTAGGCATGGAGAACTTGGAGTCGTGACACACCGGTTCAAGGGTGGATGTTACGAACAAGAAGTCGTGACACGCCGGTCAAATGGTGGGTCGCCACTTGTTAAAATCCTCTTCTTAAAATATTCTTCTTCTTAAAATATTCTTCTTCTTAAAATATTCTTCTTCTTAAAATATTCTTCTTAAAATATTCTTCTTCTTAAAATATTCTTCTCTAAATATTCTTCTAATCCTGGGGCAGGATCGCCAATTTGTTAATCCTGGCTATAGGTCGCCACTCTGTTAACCCCTCCGTCTATGGCCCTGGTGGTTCGAATTGACGGGGGTTCTAGTTAGGAGGCAGCAACGGATATTTCTTCTATAACATTCTAATTCTTTCTCTCGCTTTATAATCGACAGTTGTTAATTCTTCTCTTTCTATAATACTCTGATACTTTCTCTTGGTACTAAAATTATCGGCTTTTTTTTTATAACTAATCGACTTTACTGACTAAATTCCTGAAGAGAACAAGGCTCGAAGGAAAAGATAAAAACTTTCTCTTTTTGTAGTTTAATTCTCAAAATGTACAGGTAGTGCTCTGAATTTACAGAGGTAGAGGTTCGACCTCTTTCGACCATGGCTCAGGCCGGAATCTAAAAAAATTTAAGGAGGCAAGGGGCCTCTGCCCCCTCCCGCAGCGAAGCTGCTAACAAGGGAGGATCGTAGCAGTGCCCAAAGCAGAGTCCCGTAATGAAGTGAAGTGACACGAACAAAAATAGAAGCTACAAGTAAAATCATTATCCAAACTCGCGTTAAGCGATTTTGGTTCTTATGTAAAAATGAATATTGATTATTCATTTCATTTTTACATTGCTCTCTCCCCTTTTAAAAATGATATTTATACAATAATCTAATAGAGTACCATTAAATAAATACAAATGAGAAAATAACATCCTAACTACTTCAAGTTAGATGACGAATTTTTCTTTACATTACAAATTTTTATAAGAACAAGTGAGTTATTATATAATATAAAAAATTCAAAGATTAATACTTTAATTTAGACAAACATTTAAGTTAGACAAACAATGATAGGGTTAAATTTTTTTTTTTTTCAAAGATTTTATTTTTCTGTCTGATAAATTATGTACATAATGAATAGAGTAGATAAAAGGGAAAACGTACATCGTACAATCTATAAGCTAATTTTTATTGACTATTGTAGGTAAAAAATCGAATTACGTAATGGATGATGTATAGACCTGTGGTCTAGTGTGTATTTGTGTGTATTATAAATACAAAGTGTGTTTCTTATAATTTTGACGGACAGATTAGCTGAGAGGATTTTTAAATTAACTGAATAAATGCCTGAGCAAAAAATTTATATTACCTAGTAAGCAAAATGCTTAGGACTATATAAATAGCATAGTTAGCACTTACACGCTATGAAATAGTTTGTGATATCCAATGATTTTAGAATAAGGTTTGTATATATAGTATATGTAGTGTGCATACATGCGTGTGTATGTGTAGGATTTGGAAGGTTTTTGAATTAACAAAGTTTAAAAATAATGTATAATAATTTAAGATGGGTTTAGGTTTATAAAATCTTTTAAGTTTAAGTCAATTATTGTTAAAATCTAATACAGGTAGTATAATGATGGTGTATGCTATGAGTTTCATGTGAAAGTGACTTGAAGTACGGAAAGGAAATGAATTCGAATATGTATCAAAAGTAATAGAATTCTATTAGGATTATCGATTTTACGTAATTAAATCATTACACGTATATTAAGGTAATAAAAAAAACGTACTTAGAGGACCTTACAAGTAATGAAAGCAAATCTAGCAGTATAAAAATTAAATTTTGAAGGTGGAATTAAATTCGACTAGTAACATTCCTAGCTATATATGAACTATATAACCATTAACATTAACCAGAAGTATCGGTACGATAATTGAATTAAGAAAATAAGAATACAATTAAAAATAGAAATCAATTATGCATTTAATGAACTAAACATATAGTATACTTAAAAATAAAAAACACAACATAAATTGAGGGTATGTTCCATAGTACCAAAGAGAAATTAACCATGGTTGAATCATTTCTCTGGATGACACTGGGTTCAACTGAGGTTGGGGTGTTAAAACAAATAAATACAAAGACAAAGTTTGGAGTACGACATTCGGGGAATTGAGTGACTAGCAGGGGGTATAAGTCTGAAATTGACAATTACGTCTTTTCGTGAGCACTTTGCTCTTTTTTAAAAAAAGATTGCTTGTCACACTACTTAGAACAAAAATTAAAAGAGTTCAAACAAAATGGAGGGACGGCATGTTCCTCATATACATTACAATAATTATCAAAATTCGTTGCAACCTTGTAAAACGGTTTTTGGTTACAAATAAGATAATAGATAACTATATATTTATATACGCAACAATGGCATGAAAAGAAAAAACAAATCGTTCAATTTCCTTCTTCAAACAAATAAAAAAAACTTAACCTAAAGACACAAACCGGTCAATTCAGGTTGAATTTAATTCTCTTTTACAACAAAAAAAAAAGTTGAATTAATTCTTAGATTACATTTTCTTAAATTAAATTCTCTTAAATTACAAAGAAAAAGTTGAATTCAATTGACTGCATTGAAATGACTTGGGACTTAAAAACTAATTTCTTCAAAACTAACTTCTTCAAAACTAACTTCTTCAAACTAACTTCTTCAAAACTAACTTCTTCAAAACTGGCTTCTTCAAAACTGGCTTCTTCAAAACTGGCTTCTTCAAAAACTGGCTTCTTCAAACTGCTTCTTCAAACTGGCTTCTTCAAAACTGCCCCTTCAAAACTGGCTTATTCAAAACTGGCTTCTTCAAAACTGTTCTTCAACTCTTCTCAAAACTGCTTCTTCAAAACTGGCTTCTTCAAAACTGTTCTTCTTCAAAACTGGCTTCTTCAAACTGTCTTCTTCAAAACTGCTTTTCAAACTTCTTCTTCAAAACTGCTCTTCAAACTCTTCTTCAAACTGCCTTCTTCAAAACTGACTTCTTCAAAACTGCTTCTTCAAAACTGGCTTCTTCAAACAAACAGACTTCTTCAAACTGACTTCTGTAATCTCTGGGCGTTGTCCCTCTTGGCGCAACTTCTGACTTGACCTCTTATCAAGTATTTCTATAAATCTCTGGGCGGGTGTCCCTCTTGCGCAACCTTCTGACTTGACCTCTTATCAAGTTTTCTATAAATCTCTGGGCAATTGTCCATCTAGGCGCACCTACTGACTTCAAAACTGAAAACTTTGCACTTATTTGCAACTAAAACTGACTTCAAACTGAGTTGCAACTAATTTTGCACCTAAAAACTGACTTCAAAATTACTTCAATTATCTCTCTAAATCTATAACTCTCTATAAACACTCTCTTCCTTAATTTGCAAGTCATTCAATTCAATAATTTGAAAAAAATTGTAAACAATAAAAAATGTAACAACATTTCACTCTAATGTACGCGAAGGTACTGTACTAGTATGTTTGGTACATAAATAAAATATTCTATACTGAATATAATAGTGAAAATAACTCTGAAATTAACTTTCTCTGAAATTAACTTTCTCTAAATTAACTTTCTCTGAAATTAACTTTCCTGAAATTAACTTCTCTGAAATTTAACTTTCTCTGAATTAACTTTCTCTGAAATTAACTCTTTTCCTGTTACATTTAAACTTCTGTTACTTTTAAACTTCTGTACTTTCTTCTGTGAAAATTAGTTTCACTAAAAAATGTATCACTGGTGTCTGAAATGTTCACTGTGTTTTCTTGTAAATTCTGGCTTGATACTTATTATTAACTGTTAATAATACCGATCTTTTCAAGTGTTTAAATTAATTAAAAAAACAAACTGTACGTAACAAAATTTTCAGGCGAAATCCTTAGAGACGTGTCCTGAAGACGTCTTGCTGGCTACTTCTTCTTGGATGAAAACTAGGCATGGAGAACTTGGAGTCGTGACACACCGGTTCAAGGGTGGATGTTACGAACAAGAAGTCGTGACACGCGGTCAAATGGTGGGTCGCCACTTGTTAAATCCTCTTCTTAAATATTCTCTTCTTAAAATATTCTTCTTCTTAAAAATTCTTCTTCTTAAAATATTCAAATATTCTTCTTCTTAAAATATTTCTTCTAAATCCTTGGGGCAGATCGCCAATTTGTTTAATCCTGGCTATAGGGTCGCCACTCTGTTAACCCCTCGTCTATGGCCCTGGGTGGTTCGAATTGAAGGGGGTTCTAGTTAGGAGGCAGCAACGGATATTTCTTCTATAACATTCTAATTCTTTTTCTCTCGCTTTAATCGACAGTTGTTAATTCTTCTCTTTCTATAATACTCTGATAGTTTCTCTTGGTACTAAAATTATCGGCTTTTCTTTTATAACTATCGACTTTACTGACTAAATTCCTGAAGAGAACAAGGCTCGAAGGAAAAGATAAAACTTTCTCTTTTTGTAGTTTACTTCTCAAAATGTACAGGTAGTGCTCTGAATTTACAGAGTAGAGGTTCGACCTCTTTCGACCATGGCTCAGGCCGGAATCTAAAAAAATTTAAGGAGGCAAGGGGCCTCTGCCCCTCCCCGCAGCGAAGCTGCTAACAAGGGAGGATCGTAGCAGTGCCCAAAGCAGAGTCCCGTAATGAAGTGAAGTGACACGAACAAAAATAGGAAGCTACAAGTAAAATCATTATCCAAACTCGCGTTAGCGATTTTGGTTCTTATGTAAAAATGAATATTGATTATTCATTTCATTTTTACATTGCTCTCCCCTTTTAAAAAATGATATTTATACAATAATCTAATAGAGTACATTAATACAATACAAATGAGAAAAACATCCTAACTACTTCAAGTTAGATGACGAATTTTCTTACATTACAAATTTTTTACAGAACAAGTGAGTTATTATATAATATAAAAAATTCAAAGATTAATACTTTAATTTAGACAACATTTAAGTTAGACAAACAATGATAGGGTTAAATTTTTTTTTTTTTTTCAAGATTTTATTTTTCTGTCTGATAATTATGTACATAAGAATAGAGTAGATAAAAGGGAAAAAACGTACATCGTACAAATCTATAAGCTAATTTTTATTGACTATTGTAGGTAAAAAATCGAATTACGTAATGGATGATGTATAGACTGTGGTCTAGTGTGTATTTGTGTGTATTAGATACAAAGTGTGTATCTTATAATTTTGACGGACAGATTAGCTGAGAGGATTTTTAAAATTAACTGAATAAATGCCTGAGCAAAAATTTATATATACCTAGTAAGCAAAAATGCTTAGGACTATATAATAGCATAGTTAGCACTTACACGCTATGAAATAGTTTGTGATATCCAATGATTTTAGAATAAGGTTTGTATTATAGTATATGTAGTGTGCATACATGTGTGTATGTTGTAGGGATTTGGAAGGTTTTTGAATTAACAAAGTTAAAAATAATGTATAATAATTTAAGATGGTTTAGGTTTATAAATCTTTTAAGTTTAGTCAATTATTGTTAAAATCTAATTATACAGGTAGTATTAATGATGGTGTATGCATATGAGTTTCATGTGAAAGTGACTTGAAGTTACGAAAGGAAATGAATTCGAATATGTATCAAAAAGTAATAGAATTCTATTCGAGGTTATCGATTTACGTAATTAAATCAGTTACACGTATATTAAGGTAATAAAAAAAACGTACTTAGAGGACCTTACAAGTAATGAAAGCAAATCTAGCAGTATAAAAATTAAATTTTGAAGGTGGAATTAATTCGACTAGTAACATTCCTAGCTATATATGAACTATATAACCATTAACATTAACCAGAAGTATCGGTACGATAATTGAATTAAGAAAATTAAGAATACAAATTAAAAATAGAAATCAATTATGCATTTTAATGAACTAAACATATAGTATACTTAAAAATAAAAAACACAACATAAATTGAGGGTATGTTCCATAGTACCAAAGAGAAATTAACCATGGTTGAATCATTTTCTGGTGACACTGGGTTCAACTGAGGTTGGGGTGTTAAAACAAAATAAAATACAAAGACAAAGTTTGGAGTACGACATTCGGGGGAATTGAGTGACTAAGAAGGGGGTATAAGTCTGAAATTGACAATTACGTCTTTTCGTGAGCACTTTGCTCTTTTTTTAAAAAAAAGATTGCTTGTCACACTACTTAGAACAAAAATTAAAAGAGTTCAAACAAAATGGAGGGACGGCATGTTCCTCATATACATTACAATAATTATCAAAATCGTTGCAACCTTTGTAAAAACGGTTTTGGTTACAAATAAGATAATAGAATAACTATATATTTATATACGCAACAATGGCATGAAAAGAAAAACAAATCGGTCAATTTCCTTCTTACAAACAAATAAAAAAAACTTAACCTAAAGACACAAACCGGTCAGTTCAGGTTGAATTTAATTCTCTTTTACAACAAAAAAAAAAAGGTTGAATTAAATTCTTAGATTACATTTTCTTAAATTAAATTCTCTTAAATTACAAAGAAAAAGTTGAATTCAATTGACTGCATTGAAATGACTTGGGACTTAAAAACTAATTTCTTCAAAACTAACTTCTTCAAAACTAACTTCTTCAAAACTAACTTCTTCAAAACTAACTTCTTCAAAACTAACTTCTTCAAAACTAACTTCTTCAAAACTAACTTCTTCAAAACTGGCTTCTTCAAAACTGGCTTCTTCAAAACTGGCTTCTTCAAAACTGGCTTCTTCAAAACTGGCTTCTTCAAAACTGACTTCTTCAAAACTGACTTCTTCAAAACTGACTTCTTCAAAACTGACTTCTTCAAAACTGACTTATTCAAAACTGGCGACTTCAAAACTGGCTTCTTCAAAACTGGCTTCTTCAAAACTGACTTCTTCAAAACTGACTTCTTCAAAACTGTCTTCTTCAAAACTGACTTCTTCAAAACTGGCTTCTTCAAAACTGGCTTCTTCAAAACTGACTTCTTCAAAACTGACTTCTGTAATCTCTAGGGCGGTTGTCCCTCTTGGCGCAACCTTCTGACTTGACCTCTTATCAAGTATTTCTATAAATCTCTGGGGCGGTTGTCCCTCTTGGCGCAACCTTCTGACTTGACTTCTTACCAAGTATTTCTATAAATTTCTGGGGCGGTTGTCCCTCTTGGCGCAACCTTCTGACTTGACCTCTTATCAAGTATTTCTATAAATCTCTGGGGCGGTTGTCCCTCTTGGCGCAACCTTCTGACTTGACCTCTTATCAAGTTTTTCTATAAATCTCTTGGGCGGTTGTCCATCTTGGCGCAACCTACTGACTTCAAAACTGACTTCAAAACTGACTTGCAACTTATTTGCAACTAAAACTGACTTCAAAACTGAGTTGCAACTAATTTGAAACTAAAACTGACTTCAAAATTACTTCAAGTATCTCTCTAAATCTATAAACTCTCTATAAACACTCTCTTCCTTAATTTCCAAGTCAATTCAATTCAATAATTTCAAAAAAAATTGTAAACAAAAATAAAAAATGTAAACAACATTTCACTCTAATGTACGCGAAGGTACTGTGCTATTATGTTTGGTACATAAAATAAAATTATTCAATGCTGAATATAATAGTGAAAATAACTCTGAAATTAACTTTCTCTGAAATTAACTTTCTCTGAAATTAACTTTCTCTGAAATTAACTCTTTCTGTTACATTTAACTTCTGTTACTTTTAACTTCTGTCACTTTTAACTTCTGTGAAAATTACTGTTTCACTAAAAAAATGTATCACTGGTGTCTGAAATGTTCACTGTGTTTCTTGTAAATTCTGGCTTGATACTTATTATTAACTGTTAATAATACTGACTCTTCAAGTGTTTATAAATTAATTAAAAAAACAAACTGTACGTAACAAAATTTTCAAGGCGAAATCCTTAGAGACGTGTCCTGAAGACGTCTTGCTGGCTACTTCTTCTTGGATGAAAACTAGGCATGGAGAACTTGGAGTCGTGACACACCGGTTCAAGGGTGGATGTTACGAACAAGAAGTCGTGACACGCCGGTCAAATGGTGGGTCGCCACTTGTTAAAATCCTCTTCTTAAAATATTCTTCTTCTTAAAATATTCTTCTTCTTAAAATATTCTTCTTCTTAAAATATTCTTCTTAAAATATTCTTCTTCTTAAAATATTCTTCTTCTTAAAATATTCTTCTAATCCTGGGGCAGGATCGCCAATTTGTTTAATCCTGGCTATAGGGTCGCCACTCTGTTAACCCCTCCGTCTATGGCCCTGGGTGGTTCGAATTGACGGGGGTTCTAGTTAGGAGGCAGCAACGGATATTTCTTCTATAACATTCTAATTCTTTTCTCTCGCTTTATAATCGACAGTTGTTAATTCTTCTCTTTCTATAATACTCTGATACTTTCTCTTGGTACTAAAATTATCGGCTTTTCTTTTATAACTTATCGACTTTACTGACTAAATTCCTGAAGAGAACAAGGCTCGAAGGAAAAGATAAAAACTTTCTCTTTTTGTAGTTTACTTCTCAAAATGTACAGGTAGTGCTCTGAATTTACAGAGGTAGAGGTTCGACCTCTTTCGACCATGGCTCAGGCCGGAATCTAAAAAAATTTAAGGAGGCAAGGGGCCTCTGCCCCCTCCCCGCAGCGAAGCTGCTAACAAGGGAGGATCGTAGCAGTGCCCAAAGCAGAGTCCCGTAATGAAGTGAAGTGACACGAACAAAAATAGGAAGCTACAAGTAAAATCATTATCCAAACTCGCGTTAAGCGATTTTGGTTCTTATGTAAAAATGAATATTGATTATTCATTTCATTTTTACATTGCTCTCCCCTTTTAAAAAATGATATTTATACAATAATCTAATAGAGTACCATTAATACAATACAAATGAGAAAATAACATCCTAACTACTTCAAGTTAGATGACGAATTTTTCTTTACATTACAAATTTTTTTACAGAACAAGTGAGTTATTATATAATATAAAAAATTCAAAGATTAATACTTTAATTTAGACAAACATTTAAGTTAGACAAACAATGATAGGGTTAAATTTTTTTTTTTTTTCAAGATTTTATTTTTCTGTCTGATAAATTATGTACATAATGAATAGAGTAGATAAAAGGGAAAAACGTACATCGTACAATCTATAAGCTAATTTTTATTGACTATTGTAGGTAAAAAATCGAATTACGTAATGGATGATGTATAGACCTGTGGTCTAGTGTGTATTTGTGTGTATTAGATACAAAGTGTTTATCTTATAATTTTGACGGACAGATTAGCTGAGAGGATTTTTAAATTAACTGAATAAATGCCTGAGCAAAAATTTATATACCTAGTAAGCAAAAATGCTTAGGACTATATAAATAGCATAGTTAGCACTTACACGCTATGAAATAGTTTGTGATATCCAATGATTTTAGAATAAGGTTTGTATATATAGTATATGTAGTGTGCATACATGCGTGTGTATGTGTATGGATTTGGAAGGTTTTTGAATTAACAAAGTTTAAAAATAATGTATAATAATTTAAGATGGGTTTAGGTTTATAAAATCTTTTAAGTTTAAGTCAATTATTGTTAAAATCTAATTACAGGTAGTATTAATGATGGTGTATGCATATGAGTTTCATGTGAAAGTGACTTGAAGTACGGAAAGGAAATGAATTCGAATATGTATCAAAAGTAATAGAATTCTATTAGGATTATCGATTTTACCTAATTAAATCAGTTACACGTATATTAAGGTAATAAAAAAAACGTACTTAGAGGACCTTACAAGTAATGAAAGCAAATCTAGCAGCATAAAAATTAAATTTTGAAGGTGGAATTAAATTCGACTAGTAACATTCCTAGCTATATATGAACTATATAACCATTAACATTAACCAGAAGTATCGGTACGATAATTGAATTAAGAAAATTAAGAATACAAATTAAAAATAGAAATCAATTATGCATTTTAATGAACTAAACATATAGTATACTTAAAAATAAAAAACACAACATAAATTGAGGGTATGTTCCATAGTACCAAAGAGAAATTAACCATGGTTGAATCATTTCTCTGGATGACACTGGGTTCAACTGAGGTTGGGGTGTTAAAACAAAATAAAATACAAAGACAAAGTTTGGAGTACGACATTCGGGGGAATTGAGTGACTAAGCAGGGGGTATAAGTCTGAAATTGACAATTACGTCTTTTCGTGAGCACTTTGCTCTTTTTTAAAAAAAAGATTGCTTGTCACACTACTTAGAACAAAAATTAAAAGAGTTCAAACAAAATGGAGGGACGGCATGTTCCTCATATACATTACAATAATTATCAAATTCGTTGCAACCTTTGTAAAAACGGTTTTGGTTACAAATAAGATAATAGAATAACTATATATTTATATACGCAACAATGGCATGAAAAGAAAAAACAAATCGGTCAATTTCCTTCTTCAAACAAATAAAAAAAAACTTAACCTAAAGACACAAACCGGTCAATTCAGGTTGAATTTAATTCTCTTTTACAACAAAAAAAAAAGGTTGAATTAAATTCTTAGATTACATTTTCTTAAATTAAATTCTCTTAAATTACAAAGAAAAAGTTGAATTCAATTGACTGCATTGAAATGACTTGGGACTTAAAAACTAATTTCTTCAAAACTAACTTCTTCAAAACTAACTTCTTCAAAACTAACTTCTTCAAAACTAACTTCTTCAAAACTGGCTTCTTCAAAACTGGCTTCTTCAAAACTGGCTTCTTCAAAACTGGCTTCTTCAAAACTGGCTTCTTCAAAACTGGCTTCTTCAAAACTGGCCCCTTCAAAACTGGCTTATTCAAAACTGGCTTCTTCAAAACTGGCTTCTTCAAAACTGGCTTCTTCAAAACTGGCTTCTTCAAAACTGGCTTCTTCAAAACTGGCTTCTTCAAAACTGGCCCCTTCAAAACTGGCTTATTCAAAACTGTCTTCTTCAAAACTGGCTTTTTCAAAACTGTCTTCTTCAAAACTGGCTTCTTCAAAACTGGCTTCTTCAAAACTGACTTCTTCAAAACTGACTTCTTCAAAACTGACTTCTTCAAAACTGACTTCTTCAAAACTGGCTTCTTCAAAACTGGCTTCTTCAAAACAGACTTCTTCAAAACTGACTTCTGTAATCTCTGGGGCGGTTGTCCCTCTTGGCGCAACCTTCTGACTTGACCTCTTATCAAGTATTTCTATAAATCTCTGGGGCGGGTGTCCCTCTTGGCGCAACCTTCTGACTTGACCTCTTATCAAGTATTTCTATAAATCTCTGGGGCGATTGTCCATCTTGGCGCAACCTACTGACTTCAAAACTGACTTCAAAACTGACTTGCAACTTATTTGCAACTAAAACTGACTTCAAAACTGAGTTGCAACTAATTTGCAACTAAAACTGACTTCAAAATTACTTCAAGTATCTCTCTAAATCTATAAACTCTCTACAAACACTCTCTTCCTTAATTTGCAAGTCAATTCAATTCAATAATTTGAAAAAAAATTGTAAACAAAAATAAAAAATGTAAACAACATTTCACTCTAATGTACGCGAAGGTACTGTACTATTATGTTTGGTACATAAAATAAAATTATTCTATACTGAATATAATAGTGAAAATAACTCTGAAATTAACTTTCTCTGAAATTAACTTTCTCTAAAATTAACTTTCTCTGAAATTAACTTTCTCTGAAATTAACTTTCTCTGAAATTAACTTTCTCTGAAATTAACTTTCTCTGAAATTAACTCTTTCTGTTACATTTAACTTCTGTTACTTTTAACTTCTGTCACTTTTAACTTCTGTGAAAATTACTGTTTCACTAAAAAAATGTATCACTGGTGTCTGAAATGTTCACTGTGTTTCTTGTAAATTCTGGCTTGATACTTATTATTAACTGTTAATAATACTGACTTTTCAAGTGTTTATAAATTAATTAAAAAAACAAACTGTACGTAACAAAATTTTCAAGGCGAAATCCTTAGAGACGTGTCCTGAATACGTCTTGCTGGCTACTTCTTCTTGGATGAAAACTAGGCATGGAGAACTTGGAGTCGTGACACACCGGTTCAAGGGTGGATGTTACGAACAAGAAGTCGTGACACGCCGGTCAAATGGTGGGTCGCCACTTGTTAAAATCCTCTTCTTAAAATATTCTTCTTCTTAAAATATTCTTCTTCTTAAAATATTCTTCTTCTTAAAATATTCTTCTTAAAATATTCTTCTTCTTAAAATATTCTTCTTCTTAAAATATTCTTCTAATCCTGGGGCAGGATCGCCAATTTGTTTAATCCTGGCTATAGGGTCGCCACTCTGTTAACCCCTCCGTCTATGGCCCTGGGTGGTTCGAATTGACGGGGGTTCTAGTTAGGAGGCAGCAACGGATATTTCTTCTATAACATTCTAATTCTTTTCTCTCGCTTTATAATCGACAGTTGTTAATTCTTCTCTTTCTATAATACTCTGATACTTTCTCTTGGTACTAAAATTATCGGCTTTTCTTTTATAACTAATCGACTTTACTGACTAAATTCCTGAAGAGAACAAGGCTCGAAGGAAAAGATAAAAACTTTCTCTTTTTGTAGTTTAATTCTCAAAATGTACAGGTAGTGCTCTGAATTTACAGAGGTAGAGGTTCGACCTCTTTCGACCATGGCTCAGGCCGGAATCTAAAAAAATTTAAGGAGGCAAGGGGCCTCTGCCCCCTCCCCGCAGCGAAGCTGCTAACAAGGGAGGATCGTAGCAGTGCCCAAAGCAGAGTCCCGTAATGAAGTGAAGTGACACGAACAAAAATAGGAAGCTACAAGTAAAATCATTATCCAAACTCGCGTTAAGCGATTTTGGTTCTTATGTAAAAATGAATATTGATTATTCATTTCATTTTTACATTGCTCTCCCCTTTTAAAAAATGATATTTATACAATAATCTAATAGAGTACCATTAATATAATACAAATGAGAAAATAACATCCTAACTACTTCAAGTTAGATGACGAATTTTTCTTTACATTACAAATTTTTATAAAGAACAAGTGAGTTATTATATAATATAAAAAATTCAAAGATTAATACTTTAATTTAGACAAACATTTAAGTTAGACAAACAATGATAGGGTTAAATTTTTTTTTTTTTTCAAGATTTTATTTTTCTGTCTGATAAATTATGTACATAATGAATAGAGTAGATAAAAGGGAAAAACGTACATCGTACAATCTATAAGCTAATTTTTATTGACTATTGTAGGTAAAAAATCGAATTACGTAATGGATGATGTATAGACCTGTGGTCTAGTGTGTATTTGTGTGTATTAGATACAAAGTGTGTATCTTATAATTTTGAGGGACAGATTAGCTGAGAGGATTTTTAAATTAACTGAATAAATGCCTGAGCAAAAATTTATATATACCTAGTAAGCAAAAATGCTTAGGACTATATAAATAGCATAGTTAGCACTTACACGCTATGAAATAGTTTGTGATATCCAATGATTTTAGAATAAGGTTTGTATATATAGTATATATAGTGTGCATACATGCGTGTGTATGTGTAGGGATTTGGAAGGTTTTTGAATTAACAAAGTTTAAAAATAATGTATAATAATTTAAGATGGGTTTAGGGTTATAAAATCTTTTAAGTTTAAGTCAATTATTGTTAAAATCTAATTACAGGTAGTATAAATGATGGTGTATGCATATGAGTTTCATGTGAAAGTGACTTGAAGTACCGAAAGGAAATGAATTCGAATATGTATCAAAAGTAATAGAATTCTATTAGGATTATCGATTTTACGTAATTAAATCAGTTACACGTATATTAAGGTAATAAAAAAAACGTACTTAGAGGACCTTACAAGTAATGAAAGCAAATCTAGCAGTATAAAAATTAAATTTTGAAGGTGGAATTAATTTCGACTAGTAACATTCCTAGCTATATATGAACTATATAACCATTAACATTAACCAGAAGTATCGGTACGATAATTGAATTAAGAAAATTAAGAATACAAATTAAAAATAGAAATCAATTATGCATTTTAATGAACTAAACATATAGTATACTTAAAAATAAAAAACACAACATAAATTGAGGGTATGTTCCATAGTACCAAAGAGAAATTAACCATGGTTGAATCATTTCTCTGGTTGACACTGGGTTCAACTGAGGTTGGGGTGTTAAAACAAAATAAAATACAAAGACAAAGTTTGGAGTACGACATTCGGGGGAATTGAGTGACTTAGCAGGGGGTATAAGTCTGAAATTGACAATTACGTCTTTTCGTGAGCACTTTGCTCTTTTTTAAAAAAAGATTGCTTGTCACACTACTTAGAACAAAAATTAAAATAGTTCAAACAAAATGGAGGGACGGCATGTTCCTCATATACATTACAATAATTATCAAAATCGTTGCAACCTCTGTAAAAACGGTTTTGGTTACAAATAAGATAATACATAACTATATATTTATATACGCAACAATGGCATGAAAAGAAAAAACAAATCGTTCAATTTCCTTCTTACAAACAAACAAAAAAAAACTTAACCTAAAGACACAAACCGGTCAATTCAGGTTGAATTTAATTCTCTTTTACAACAAAAAAAAAAGGTTGAATTCAATTCTTAGATTACATTTTCTTAAATTAAATTCTCTTAAATTACAAAGAAAAAGTTGAATTCAATTGACTGCATTGAAATGACTTGGGACTTAAAAACTAATTTCTTCAAAACTAACTTCTTCAAAACTAACTTCTTCAAAACTAACTTATTCAAAACTGGCTTCTTCAAAACTGGCTTCTTCAAAACTGGCTTCTTCAAAACTGGCTTCTTAAAAACTGGCTTCTTCAAAACTGGCTTCATCAAAACTTGCTTCTTCAAAACTGGCCCCTTCAAAACTGGCTTATTCAAAACTGGCTTCTTCAAAACTGTCTTCTTCAAAACTGGCTTCTTCAAAACTGGCTTCTTCAAAACTGTCTTCTTCAAAACTGACTTCTTCAAAACTGACTTCTTCAAAACTGACTTCTTCAAAACTGACTTCTTCAAAACTGGCTTCTTTAAAACTGGCTTCTTCAAAACTGGCTTCTTCAAAACAGACTTCTTCAAACCTGACTTCTGTAATCTCTGGAGCGGTTGTCCCTCTTGGCGCAACTTTCTGACTTGACCTCTTATCAAGTATTTCTATAAATCTCTGGGGCGGTTGTCCCTCTTGGCGCAACCTTCTGACTTGACCTCTTATCAAGTATTTCTATAAATCTCTGGGGCAATTGTCCATCTAGGCGCAACCTACTGACTTCAAAACTGAATTGCAACTTATTTGCAACTAAAACTGACTTCAAAACTGAGTTGCAACTAATTTGCAACTAAAACTGACTTCAAAATTACTTCAATTATCTCTCTAAATCTATAAACTCTCTATAAACACTCTCTTCCTTAATTTGCAAGTCAATTCAATTCAATAATTTGAAAAAAAATTGTAAACAAAAATAAAAAATGTAAACAACATTTCACTCTAATGTACGCGAAGGTACTGTACTAGTATGTTTGGTACATAAAATAAAATTATTCTATACTGAATATAATAGTGAAAATAACTCTGAAATTAACTTTCTCTGAAATTAACTTTCTCTAAAATTAACTTTCTCTGAAATTAACTTTCCTGAAATTAACTTTCTCTGAAATTAACTTTCTCTGAAATTAACTTTCTCTGAAATTAACTTTCTCTGAAATTAACTCTTTCTGTTTCATTTAACTTCTGTTACTTTTAACTTCTGTTACTTTTAACTTCTGTTACTTTTAACTTCTGTGAAAATTAGTTTCACTAAAAAAATGTATCACTGGTGTCTGAAATGTTCACTGTGTTTCTTGTAAATTCTGGCTTGATACTTATTATTAACTGTTAATAATACCGACTTTTCAAGTGTTTATAAATTAATTAAAAAAACAAACTGTACTTAACAAAATTTTCAAGGCGAAATCCTTAGAGACGTGTCCTGAAGACGTCTTGCTGGCTACTTCTTCTTGGATGAAAACTAGGCATGGAGAACTTGGAGTCGTGACACACCGGTTCAAGGGTGGATGTTACGAACAAGAAGTCGTGACACGCCGGTCAAATGGTGGGTCGCCACTTGTTAAAATCCTCTTCTTAAAATATTCTTCTTCTTAAAATATTCTTCTTCTTAAAATATTCTTCTTCTTAAAATATTCTTCTAATCCTGGGGCAGGATCGCCAATTTGTTTAATCCTGGCTATAGGGTCGCCACTCTGTTAACCCCTCCGTCTATGGCCCTGGGTGGTTCGAATTGAAGGGGGTTCTAGTTAGGAGGCAGCAACGGATATTTCTTCTATAACATTCTAATTCTTTTCTCTCGCTTTATAATCGACAGTTGTTAATTCTTCTCTTTCTATAATACTCTGATAGTTTCTCTTGGTACTAAAATTATCGGCTTTTCTTTTATAACTTATCGACTTTACTGACTAAATTCCTGAAGAGAACAAGGCTCGAAGGAAAAGATAAAACTTTCTCTTTTTGTAGTTTACTTCTCAAAATGTACAGGTAGTGCTCTGAATTTACAGAGGTAGAGGTTCGACCTCTTTCGACCATGGCTCAGGCCGGAATCTAAAAAAATTTAAGGAGGCAAGGGGCCTCTGCCCCCTCCCCGCAGCGAAGCTGCTAACAAGGGAGGATCGTAGCAGTGCCCAAAGCAGAGTCCCGTAATGAAGTGAAGTGACACGAACAAAAATAGGAAGCTACAAGTAAAATCATTATCCAAACTCGCGTTAAGCGATTTTGGTTCTTATGTAAAAATGAATATTGATTATTCATTTCATTTTTACATTGCTCTCCCCTTTTAAAAATGATATTTATACAATAATCTAATAGAGTATCATTAATACAATACAAATGAGAAAATAACATCCTAACTACTTCAAGTTAGATGACGAATTTTTCTTTACATTACAAATTTTTTTACAGAACAAGTGAGTTATTATATAATATAAAAAATTCAAAGATTAATACTTTAATTTAGACAAACATTTAAGTTAGACAAACAATGATAGGGTTAAATTTTTTTTTTTTTTTCAAGATTTTATTTTTCTGTCTGATAAATTATGTACATAATGAATAGAGTAGATAAAAGGGAAAAACGTACATCGTACAATCTATAAGCTAATTTTTATTGACTATTGTAGGTAAAAAATCGAATTACGTAATGGATGATGTATAGACCTGTGGTCTAGTGTGTATTTGTGTGTATTAGATACAAAGTGTGTATCTTATAATTTTGACGGACAGATTAGCTGAGAGGATTTTTAAATTAACTGAATAAATGCCTAAGCAAAAATTTATATATACCTAGTAAGCAAAAATGCTTAGGACTATATAAATAGCATAGTTAGCACTTACACTCTATGAAATAGTTTGTGATATCCAATGATTTTAGAATAAGGTTTGTATATATAGTATATGTAGTGTGCATACATGCGTGTGTATGTGTAGGGATTTGGAAGGTTTTTGAATTAACAAAGTTTAAAAATAATGTATAATAATTTAAGATGGGTTTAGGTTTATAAAATCTTTTAAGTTTAAGTCAATTATTGTTAAAATCTAATTACAGGTAGTATTAATGATGGTGTATGCATATGAGTTTCATGTGAAAGTGACTTGAAGTACGGAAAGGAAATGAATTCGAATATGTATCAAAAGTAATAGAATTCTATTAGGATTATCGATTTTACGTAATTAAATCAGTTACACGTATATTAAGGTAATAAAAAAAAACGTACTTAGAGGACCTTACAAGTAATGAAAGCAAATCTAGCAGTATAAAAATTAAATTTTGAAGGTGGAATTAAATTCGACTAGTAACATTCCTAGCTATATATGAACTATATAACCATTAACATTAACCAGAAGTATCGGTACGATAATTGAATTAAGAAAATTAAGAATACAAATTAAAAATAGAAAT
Source organism: Bathynomus jamesi (assembly GCA_023014485.1). NCBI lineage: Eukaryota > Metazoa > Arthropoda > Malacostraca > Isopoda > Cirolanidae > Bathynomus > Bathynomus jamesi. Next base: position 1,105,901 of record JAJOZX010000015.1, on the reverse strand, counting down.
CAATTATGCATTTTAATGAACTAAACATATAGTATACTTAAAAATAAAAAACACAACATAAATTGAGGGTATGTTCCATAGTACCAAAGAGAAATTAACCATGGTTGAATCATTTCTCTGGATGACACTGGGTTCAACTGAGGTTGGGGTGTTAAAACAAAATAAAATACAAAGACAAAGTTTGGAGTACGACATTCGGGGGAATTGAGTGACTAAGCAGGGGGTATAAGTCTGAAATTGACAATTACGTCTTTTCGTGAGCACTTTGCTCTTTTTTTTAAAAAAAGATTGCTTGTCACACTACTTAGAACAAAAATTAAAAGAGTTCAAACAAAATGGAGGGACGGCATGTTCCTCATATACATTACAATAATTATCAAATTCGTTGCAACCTTTGTAAAAACGGTTTTGGTTACAAATAAGATAATAGAATAACTATATATTTATATACGCAACAATGGCATGAAAAGAAAAAACAAATCGGTCGATTTCCTTCTTCAAACAAATAAAAAAAAACTTAACCTAAAGACACAAACCGGTCAATTCAGGTTGAATTTAATTCTCTTTTACAACAAAAAAAAAAGGTTGAATTAAATTCTTAGATTACATTTTCTTAAATTAAATTCTCTTAAATTACAAAGAAAAAGTTGAATTCAATTGACTGCATTGAAATGACTTGGGACTTAAAAACTAATTTCTTCAAAACTAACTTCTTCAAAACTAACTTCTTCAAAACTAACTTCTTCAAAACTAACTTCTTCAAAACTGGCTTCTTCAAAACTGGCTTCTTCAAAACTGGCTTCTTCAAAACTGGCTTCTTCAAAACTGGCCCCTTCAAAACTAGCTTATTCAAAACTGGCTTCTTCAAAACTGGCTTCTTCAAAACTGGCTTCTTCAAAACTGGCTTCTTCAAAACTGGCTTCTTCAAAACTGGCTTCTTCAAAACTGGCTTCTTCAAAACTGGCCCCTTCAAAACTGGCTTATTCAAAACTGGCTTCTTCAAAACTGTCTTCTTCAAAACTGTCTTCTTCAAAACTGGCTTCTTCAAAACTGGCTTCTTCAAAACTGACTTCTTCAAAACTGACTTCTGTAATCTCTGGGGCGGTTGTCCCTCTTGGCGCAACCTTCTGACTTGACCTCTTATCAAGTATTTCTATAAATCTCTGGGGCGGGTGTCCCTCTTGGCGCAACCTTCTGACTTGACCTCTTATCAAGTATTTCTATAAATCTCTGGGGCGATTGTCCATCTTGGCGTAACCTACTGACTTCAAAACTGACTTCAAAACTGACTTGCAACTTATTTGCAACTAAAACTGACTTCAAAACTGAGTTGCAACTAATTTGCAACTAAAACTGACTTCAAAATTACTTCAAGTATCTCTCTAAATCTATAAACTCTCTACAAACACTCTCTTCCTTAATTTGCAAGTCAATTCAATTCAATAATTTGAAAAAAATTGTAAACAAAATAAAAAATGTAACAACATTTCACTCTAATGTACGCGAAGGTACTGTACTATTATGTTTGGTACATAAAATAAAATTATTCTATACTGAATATAATAGTGAAAATAACTCTGAAATTAACTTTCTCTGAAATTAACTCTTTCTGTTACATTTAACTTCTGTTACTTTTAACTTCTGTCACTTTTAACTTCTGTGAAAATTACTGTTTCACTAAAAAAATGTATCACTGGTGTCTGAAATGTTCACCTTGTTTCTTGTAAATTCTGGCTTGATACTTATTATTAACTGTTAATAATACTGACTTTTCAAGTGTTTATAAATTAATTAAAAAAACAAACTGTACCTAACAAAATTTTCAAGACGAAATCCTTAGAGACGTGTCCTGAAGACGTCTTGCTGGCTACTTCTTCTTGGATGAAAACTAGGCATGGAGAACTTGGAGTCGTGACACACCGTTTCAAGGGTGGATGTTACGAACAAGAAGTCGTGACACGCCGGTCAAATGGTGGGTCGCCACTTGTTAAAATCCTCTTCTTAAAATATTCTTCTTCTTAAAATATTTCTTCTTCATAAATATTCTTCTTCTTAAAATATTCTTCTTAAAATATCTTCTTCTTAAAATATTCTTCTTCTTAAAATATTCTTCTAATCCTGGGGCAGGATCGCCAATTTGTTAATCCTGGCTATAGGGTCGCCACTCTGTTAACCTCCGTCTATGGCCCGGGGGTTCGAATTGACGGGGTTCTAGTTAGGAGGCAGCAACGGAATTTCTTCTATAACATTCTAATCTTTTCTCTCGCTTTATAATCGACAGTTGTTAATTCTTTCTCTTTCTATAATACTCTGATACTTTCTCTTGGTACTAAAATTATCGGCTTTTCTTTTATAAACTAATCGACTTTACTGACTAAATTCCTGAAGAGAACAAGGCTCGAAGGGAAAAGATAAAAACTTCTCTTTTTGTAGTTTAATTCTCAAAATGTACAGGTAGTGCTCTGAATTACGAGTTAGAGGTTCGACATCTTTCGACCATGGCTCAGTCCGGAATCTAAAAAAATTTAAGGAGGGCAAGGGGCCTCTGCCCCTCCGCAGCGAAGCTGCTAACAAGGGAGGCTCGTAGCAGTGCCCAAAGCAGAGTCCCGTAATGAAGTGAAGTGACACGAACAAAAATAGGAAGCTACAAGTAAAATCATTATCCAAACTCGCGTTAAGCGATTTTGGTTCTTATGTAAAAATGAATATTGATTATTCATTTCATTTTACATTGCTCTCCCCTTTTAAAAAATGAATTTATACAATAATCTAATAGAGTACCATTAATACAATACAAATGAGAAAATAACATCCTAACTACTTCAAGTTAGATGAGAATTTTTCTTTACATTACAAATTTTTATACAGAACAAGTGAGTTATATATAATATAAAAATTCAAAGATTAATACTTTAATTTAGACAAACATTTAAGTTAGACAAACAATGATAGGGTTAAATTTTTTTTTTTTTTCAAGATTTTATTTTTCTGTCTGATAAATTATGTACATAATGAATAGAGTAGATAAAAGGGAAAAACGTACATCGTACAATCTATAAGCTAATTTTTATTGACTATTGTAGGTAAAAAATCGAATTACGTAATGGATGATGCATAGACCTGTGGTCTAGTGTGTATTTGTGTGTATTAGATACAAAGTGTATATCTTATAATTTTGAGGGACAGATTAGCTGAGAGGATTTTTAAATTAACTGAATAAATGCCTGAGCAAAATTTATATATCCTAGTAAGCAAAAATGCTTAGGAACTATATAAATAGCATAGTTAGCACTTACACGCTATGAATAGTTTGTGTATCCAATGATTTTAGAATAAGGTTTGTATATATAGTATATGTAGTGTGCATACATGCGTGTGTATGTGTAGGGATTTGGAAGGTTTTTGAATTAACAAAGTTTAAAAATAATGTATAATAATTTAAGATGGGTTTTTAGGGTTATAAAATCTTTTAAGTTTAAGTCAATTATTGTTAAAATCTAATTACAGGTAGTATTAATGATGGTGTATGCATATGAGTTCATGTGAAAGTGACTTGAAGTACCGGAAAGGAAATGAATTCGAATATGTATCAAAAGTAATAGAATTCTATTAGGATTATCGATTTTACGTATTAAATCAGTTACACGTATATTAAGGTAATAAAAAAAACGTACTTAGAGGACCTTACAAGTAATGAAAGCAAATCTAGCGGTATAAAAATTAAATTTGAAGGTGGAATTAATTCGACTAGTAACATTCCTAGCTATATATGAACTATATAACCATTAACATTAACCAGAAGTATCGGTACGATAATTGAATTAAGAAAATTAAGAATACAAATTAAAATAGAAATCAATTATGCATTTTATGAACTAAACATATAGTATACTTAAAAATAAAAAACACAACATAAATTGAGGGTATGTTCCATAGTACCAAAGAGAAATTAACCATGGTTGAATCATTTCTCTGGATGACACTGGGTTCAACTGAGGTTGGGGTGTTAAAACAAAATAAAATACAAAGACAAAGTTGGAGTACGACATTCGGGGAATTGAGTGACTAAGCAGGGGGTATAAGTCTGAAAATGACAATTACGTCTTTTCGTGAGCACTTTGCCTTTTTTTTAAAAAAAGATTGCTTGCACACTACTTAGAACAAAAATTAAAAGAGTTCAAACAAAATGGAGGACGCCATGTTCCTCATATACATTACAATAATTATCAAATTCGTTGCAACCTTTGTAAAAACGGTTTTGGTTACAAATAAGATAATAGAATAACTATATATTTTATACGCAACAATGGCATGAAAAGAAAAAACAAATCGGTCAATTTCCTTCTTCAAACAATAAAAAAAACTTAACCTAAAGACAAAAACCGGTCAATTCAGTGTTGAATTTAATTCTCTTTTACAACAAAAAAAAAAAGGTTGAATTAAATTCTTAGATTAGATTTTCTTAAATTAAATTCTCTTAAATTAAAGAAAAGTTGAATTCAATGACTGCATTGAAATGACTTGGGACTTAAAAACTAATTTCTTCAAAACTAACTTCTTCAAAACTAACTTCTTCAAAACTACTTCTTCAAAACTCAACTGGCTTCTCAAAACTGGCTTCTCAAAACGGCTTCTTCAAAACTGGCTTCTTCAAAACTGGCTTCAAAACTGGCTATTCAAACTGGCTTCTTCAAAACTGGCTTCTTCAAAACTGGCTTCTTCAAAACTGGCTTCTTCAAAACTGGCTTCTTCAAAAACTGGCTTCTTCAAAACTGGCTTCAAAACTGGCTTATTCAAAACTGGCTTCTTCAAAACTGGCTTCTTCAAAACTGGCTTCTTCAAAACTGGCTTCTTCAAAACTGGTTCTTCAAAACTGCTTCTTCAAAACTGACTTCTTCAAAACTGACTTCTTCAAAGACTTCTCAAAACTGACTTCTTCAAAAACTGGCTTCTTCAAAACTGGCTTCTTCAAAACTGACTTCTTCAAAACTGACTTCTGTAATCTCTGGGGCGGTTGTCCCTCTTGGCGCAACCTTCTGACTTGACCTCTTATCAAGTATTTCTATAAATCTCTGGGGCGGGTGTCCCTCTTGGCGCAACCTTTGACTTGACCTCTTATCAAGTATTTCTATAAATCTCTGGGGCGATTGTCCATCTTGGCGCAACCTACTGACTTCAAAAACTGACTTCAAAACTGACTTGCAACTTATTTGCAACTAAAACTGACTTCAAAACTGAGTTGCAACTAATTTGCAACTAAAACTGACTTCAAAATTACTTCAAGTATCTCTCTAAATCTATAAACTCTCTACAAACACTCTCTTCCTTAATTTGCAAGTCAATTCAATTCAATAATTTGAAAAAAAATTGTAAACAAAATAAAAAATGTAAACAACATTTCACTCTAATGTACGCGAAGGTACTGTACTATTATGTTTGGTACATAAAATAAATTATTCTATACTGAATATAATAGTGAAAAAATTAACTCTGAAATTAACTTTCTCTGAAATTAACTTTCTCTGAAATTAACTTTCTCTGAAATTAACTTTCTCTGAAATTAACTCTTTCTGTTACATTTAACTTCTGTTACTTTAACTTCTGTCACTTTTAACTTCTGTGAAAATTACTGTTTCACTAAAAAAATGTATCACTGGTGTCTGAAATGTTCACTGTGTTTCTTGTAAATTCTGGCTTGATACTTATTATTAACTGTTAATAATACTGACTTTTCAAGTGTTTATAAATTAATTAAAAAAACAAACTGTACTAACAAAATTTTCAAGGCGAAATCCTTAGAGACGTGTCCTGAAGACGTCTTGCTGGCTACTTCTTCTTGGATGAAAACTAGGCATGGAGAACTTGGAGTCGTGACACACCGGTTCAAGGGTGGATGTTACGAACAAGAAGTCGTGACACGCCGGTCAAATGGTGGGTCGCCACTTGTTAAATCCTCTTCTTAAATATTCTTCTTCTTAAAATTCTTCTTCTTAAAATATTCTTCTTCTTAAAATATTCTCTTAAAATATTCTTCTTCTTAAAATATCTTCTTCTTAAAATATTCTTCTAATCCTGGGGCAGGATCGCCAATTTGTTTAATCCTGGCTATAGGGTCGCCACTGTTAACCCCTCCGTCTATGGCCCTGGGTGGTTCGAATTGACGGGGGTTCTAGTTAGGAGGCAGCAACGGATATTTCTTCTATAACATTCTAATTCTTTTCTCTCGCTTTATAATCGACAGTTGTTAATTCTTCTCTTTCTATAATACTCTGATACTTTCTCTTGGTACTAAAATTATCGGCTTTTCTTTTATAACTAATCGACTTTACTGACTAAATTCCTGAAGAGAACAAGGCTCGAAGGAAAAGATAAAAACTTTCTCTTTTTGTAGTTTAATTCTCAAAATGTACAGGTAGTGCTCTGAATTTACAGAGGTAGAGGTTCGACCTCTTTCGACCATGGCTCAGCCGGAATCTAAAAAAAATTTAAGGAGGCAAGGGGCCTCTGCCCCCTCCCCGCAGCGAAGCTGCTAACAAGGGAGGATCGTAGCAGTGCCCAAAGCAGAGTCCCGTAATGAAGTGAAGTGACACGAACAAAAATAGGAAGCTACAAGTAAAATCATTATCCAAACTCGCGTTAAGCGATTTTGGTTCTTATGTAAAAATGAATATTGATTATTCATTTCATTTTTACATTGCTCTCCCCTTTTAAAAAATGATATTTATACAATAATCTAATAGAGTACCATTAATACAATACAAATGAGAAAATAACATCCTAACTACTTCAAGTTAGATGACGAATTTTTCTTTACATTACAAATTTTTATACAGAACAAGTGAGTTATTATATAATATAAAAAATTCAAAGATTAATACTTTAATTTAGACAAACATTTAAGTTAGACAAACAATGATAGGGTTAAATTTTTTTTTTTTTTCAAGATTTTATTTTTCTGTCTGATAAATTATGTACATAATGAATAGAGTAGATAAAAGGGAAAAACGTACATCGTACAATCTATAAGCTAATTTTTATTGACTATTGTAGGTAAAAAATCGAATTACGTAATGGATGATGTATAGACCTGTGGTCTAGTGTGTATTTGTGTGTATTAGATACAAAGTGTGTATCTTATAATTTTGAGGGACAGATTAGCTGAGAGGATTTTTAAATTAACTGAATAAATGCCTGAGCAAAAATTTATATATACCTAGTAAGCAAAAATGCTTAGGACTATATAAATAGCATAGTTAGCACTTACACGCTATGAAATAGTTTGTGATATCCAATGATTTTAGAATAAGGTTTGTATTATAGTATATGTAGTGTGCATACATGCGTGTGTATGTGTAGGGATTTGGAAGGTTTTTGAATTAACAAAGTTTAAAAAATGTATAATAATTTAAGATGGGTTTAGGTTATAAAATCTTTTAAGTTTAAGTCAATTATTGTTAAAATCTAATTACAGGTAGTATTAATGATGGTGTATGCATATGAGTTTCATGTGAAAGTGACTTGAAGTACGGAAGGAAATGAATTCGAATATGTATCAAAAGTAATAGAATTCTATTAGGATTATCGATTTTACGTAATTAAATCAGTACACGTATATTAAGGTAATAAAAAAAAACGTACTTAGAGGACCTTACAAGTAATGAAAGAAATCTAGCAGTATAAAAATTAAATTTTGAAGGTGGAATTAAATTCGACTAGTAACATTCCTAGCTATAATGAACTATATAACCATTAACATTAACCAGAAGTATCGGTACGATAATTGAATTAAGAAAATTAAGAATACAAATTAAAAATAGAAATCAATTATGCATTTTTATGAACTAAACATATAGTATATTAAAAATAAAAAACACAACATAAATTGAGGGTATGTTCCATAGTACCAAAGAGAAATTAACCATGGTTGAATCATTTCTCTGGATGACACTGGGTTCAACTGAGGTTGGGGTGTTAAAACAAAATAAAATACAAAGACAAAGTTTGGAGTACGACATTCGGAGGAATTGAGTGACTAAGCAGGGGGTATAAGTCTGAAATTGACAATTACGTCTTTTCGTGAGCACTTTGCACTTTTTTTAAAAAAAAGATTGCTTGTCACACTACTTAGAACAAAAATTAAAAGAGTTCAAACAAAATGGAGGGACGGCATGTTCCTCATATACATTACAATAATTATCAAATTCGTTGCAACCTTGGTAAAAACGGTTTTGGTTACAAATAAGATAATAGAATAACTATATATTTATATACGCAACAATGGCATGAAAAGAAAAAACAAATCGGTCAATTTCCTTCTTCAAACAAATAAAAAAAACTTAACCTAAAGATACAAACCGGTCAATTCAGGTTGAATTTAATTCTCTTTTACAACAAAAAAAAAAAGGTTGAATTAAATTCTTAGATTAGATTTTCTTAAATTAAATTCTCTTAAATTACAAAGAAAAAGTTGAATTCAATTGACTGCATTGAAATGACTTGGGACTTAAAAACTAATTTCTTCAAAACTAACTTCTTCAAAACTAACTTCTTCAAAACTGGCTTCTTCAAAACTGGCTTCTTCAAAACTGGCTTCTTCAAAACTGGCTTCTTCAAACTGGCTTCTTCAAAACTGGCTTCTTCAAACTGGCCTTCAAAACTGGCTTATTCAAACTGGCTTCTTCAAAACTGGCTTCTTCAAAACTGGCTTCTTCAAAACTGGCTTCTTCAAAACTGGCTTCTTCAAAACTGGCTTCTTCAAAACTGGCCCCTTCAAAACTGGCTTATTCAAAACTGGCTTCTTCAAAACTGGCTTCTTCAAAACTGGCTTCTTCAAAACTGGCTTCTTCAAAACTGGCTTCTTCAAAACTGACTTCTTCAAAACTGACTTCTTCAAAACTGACTTCTTCAAAACTGCTTCAAAACTGTCTTCAAAACTGGCTTCTTCAAAACTGGCTTCTTCAAAACAGACTTCTTCAAAACTGACTTCTGTAATCTCTGGGGCGGTTGTCCCTCTTGGCGCAACCTTCTGACTTGACCTCTTATCAAGTATTTCTATAAATCTCTGGGGCGGGTGTCCCTCTTGGCGCAACCTTCTGACTTGACCTCTTATCAAGTATTTCTATAAATCTCTGGGGCGATTGTCCATCTTGGCGCAACCTACTGACTTCAAAACTGACTTCAAAACTGACTTGCAACTTATTTGCAACTAAAACTGACTTCAAAACTGAGTTGCAACTAATTTGCAACTAAAACTGACTTCAAAATTACTTCAAGTATCTCTCTAAATCTATAAACTCTCTACAAACACTCTCTTCCTTAATTTGCAAGTCAATTCAATTCAATAATTTGAAAAAAAATTGTAAACAAAAATAAAAAATGTAAACAACATTTTACTCTAATGTACGCGAAGGTACTGTGCTATTATGTTTGGTACATAAAATAAAATTATTCAATGCTGAATATAATAGAGAAAATAACTCTGAAATTAACTTTCTCTGAAATTAACTTTCTCTGAAATTAACTTTCTCTGAAATTAACTTTCTCTGAAATTAACTCTTTCTGTTACATTTAACTTCTGTTACTTTTAACTTCTGTCACTTTTAACTTCTGTGAAAATTACTGTTTCACTAAAAAAATGTATCACTGGTGTCTGAAATGTTCACTGTGTTTCTTGTAAATTCTGGCTTGATACTTATTATTAACTGTTAATAATACTGACTTTTCAAGTGTTTATAAATTAATTAAAAAAACAAACTGTACTAACAAAATTTTCAAGGCGAAATCCTTAGAGACGTGTCCTGAAGACGTCTTGCTGGCTACTTCTTCTTGGATGAAAACTAGGCATGGAGAACTTGGAGTCGTGACACACCGGTTCAAGGGTGGATGTTACGAACAAGAAGTCGTGACACGCCGGTCAAATGGTGGGTCGCCACTTGTTAAAATCCTCTTCTTAAAATATTCTTCTTCTTAAAATATTCTTCTTCTTAAAATATTCTTCTTAAAATATTCTTCTTAAAATATTCTTCTTCTTAAAATATTCTTCTTCTTAAAATATTCTTCTAATCCTGGGGCAGGATCGCCAATTTGTTTAATCCTGGCTATAGGGTCGCCACTCTGTTAACCCCTCCGTCTATGGCCCTGGGTGGTTCGAATTGACGGGGGTTCTAGTTAGGAGGCAGCAACGGATATTTCTTCTATAACATTCTAATTCTTTTCTCTCGCTTTATAATCGACAGTTGTTAATTCTTCTCTTTCTATAATACTCTGATACTTTCTCTTGGTACTAAAATTATCGGCTTTTCTTTTATAACTAATCGACTTTACTGACTAAATTCCTGAAGAGAACAAGGCTCGAAGGAAAAGATAAAAACTTTCTCTTTTTGTAGTTTAATTCTCAAAATGTACAGGTAGTGCTCTGAATTTACAGAGGTAGAGGTTCGACCTCTTTCGACCATGGCTCAGGCCGGAATCTAAAAAAATTTAAGGAGGCAAGGGGCCTCTGCCCCCTCCCCGCAGCGAAGCTGCTAACAAGGGAGGATCGTAGCAGTGCCCAAAGCAGAGTCCCGTAATGAAGTGAAGTGACACGAACAAAAATAGGAAGCTACAAGTAAAATCATTATCCAAACTCGCGTTAAGCGATTTTGGTTCTTATGTAAAAATGAATATTGATTATTCATTTCATTTTTACATTGCTCTCCCCTTTTAAAAAATGATATTTATACAATAATCTAATAGAGTACCATTAATACAATACAAATGAGAAAATAACATCCTAACTACTTCAAGTTAGATGACGAATTTTTCTTTACATTACAAATTTTTTATACAGAACAAGTGAGTTATATATAATATAAAAAATTCAAAGATTAATACTTTAATTTAGACAAACATTTAAGTTAGACAAACAATGATAGGGTTAAATTTTTTTTTTTTTTCAAGATTTTATTTTTCTGTCTGATAAATTATGTACATAATGAATAGAGTAGATAAAAGGGAAAAACGTACATCGTACAATCTATAAGCTAATTTTTATTGACTATTGTAGGTAAAAAATCGAATTACGTAATGGATGATGTATAGACCTGTGGTCTAGTGTGTATTTGTGTGTATTAGATACAAAGTGTATCTTATAATTTTGAGGGACAGATTAGCTGAGAGGATTTTTAAATTAACTGAATAAATGCCTGAGCAAAAATTTATATATACCTAGTAAGCAAAAATGCTTAGGACTATATAAATAGCATAGTTAGCACTTACACGCTATGAAATAGTTTGTGATATCCAATGATTTTAGAATAAGGTTTGTATATATAGTATATGTAGTGTGCATACATGCGTGTGTATGTGTAGGGATTTGGAAGGTTTTTGAATTAACAAAGTTTAAAAATAATGTATAATAATTTAAGATGGGTTTAGGTTTATAAAATCTTTTAAGTTTAAGTCAATTATTGTTAAAATCTAATTACAGGTAGTATTAATGATGGTGTATGCATATGAGTTTCATGTGAAAGTGACTTGAAGTACGGAAAGGAAATGAATTCGAATATGTATCAAAAGTAATAGAATTCTATTAGGATTATCGATTTTACGTAATTAAATCAGTTACACGTATATTAAGGTAATAAAAAAAACGTACTTAGAGGACCTTACAAGTAATGAAAGCAAATCTAGCAGTATAAAAATTAAATTTTGAAGGTGGAATTAAATTCGACTAGTAACATTCCTAGCTATATATGAACTATATAACCATTAACATTAACCAGAAGTATCGGTACGATAATTGAATTAAGAAAATTAAGAATACAAATTAAAAATAGAAATCAATTATGCATTTTAATGAACTAAACATATAGTATACTTAAAAATAAAAAACACAACATAAATTGAGGGTATGTTCCATAGTACCAAAGAGAAATTAACCATGGTTGAATCATTTCTCTGGATGACACTGGGTTCAACTGAGGTTGGGGTGTTAAAACAAAATAAAATACAAAGACAAAGTTTGGAGTACGACATTCGGGGGAATTGAGTGACTAAGCAGGGGGTATAAGTCTGAAATTGACAATTACGTCTTTTCGTGAGCACTTTGCTCTTTTTTAAAAAAAAGATTGCTTGTCACACTACTTAGAACAAAAATTAAAAGAGTTCAAACAAAATGGAGGGACGGCATGTTCCTCATATACATTACAATAATTATCAAATTCGTTGCAACCTTTGTAAAAACGGTTTTGGTTACAAATAAGATAATAGAATAACTATATATTTATATACGCAACAATGGCATGAAAAGAAAAAACAAATCGGTCAATTTCCTTCTTCAAACAAATAAAAAAAACTTAACCTAAAGACACAAACCGGTCAATTCAGGTTGAATTTAATTCTCTTTTACAACAAAAAAAAAAGGTTGAATTAAATTCTTAGATTACATTTTCTTAAATTAAATTCTCTTAAATTACAAAGAAAAAGTTGAATTCAATTGACTGCATTGAAATGACTTGGGACTTAAAAACTAATTTCTTCAAAACTAACTTCTTCAAAACTAACTTCTTCAAAACTAACTTCTTCAAAACTAACTTCTTCAAAACTGGCTTCTTCAAAACTGGCTTCTTCAAAACTGGCTTCTTCAAAACTGGCTTCTTCAAAACTGGCTTCTTCAAAACTGGCTTCTTCAAAACTGGCCCTTCAAAACTGCTTATTCAAAACTGGCTTCTTCAAAACTGGCTTCTTCAAAACTGGCTTCTTCAAAACTGGCTTCTTCAAAACTGGCTTCTTCAAAACTGGCTTCTTCAAAACTGGCTTCTTCAAAACTGGCTTCTTCAAAACTGGCCCCTTCAAAACTGGCTTATTCAAAACTGGCTTCTTCAAAACTGTCTTCTTCAAAACTGTCTTCTTCAAAACTGGCTTCTTCAAAACTGGCTTCTTCAAAACTGACTTCTTCAAAACTGACTTCTGTAATCTCTGGGGCGGTTGTCCCTCTTGGCGCAACCTTCTGACTTGACCTCTTATCAAGTATTTCTATAAATCTCTGGGGCGGGTGTCCCTCTTGGCGCAACCTTCTGACTTGACCTCTTATCAAGTATTTCTATAAATCTCTGGGGCGATTGTCCATCTTGGCGCAACCTACTGACTTCAAAACTGACTTCAAAACTGACTTGCAACTTATTTGCAACTAAAACTGACTTCAAAACTGAGTTGCAACTAATTTGCAACTAAAACTGACTTCAAAATTACTTCAAGTATCTCTCTAAATCTATAAACTCTCTACAAACACTCTCTTCCTTAATTTGCAAGTCAATTCAATTCAATAATTTGAAAAAAAATTGTAAACAAAAATAAAAAATGTAAACAACATTTCACTCTAATGTACGCGAAGGTACTGTACTATTATGTTTGGTACATAAAATAAAATTATTCTATACTGAATATAATAGTGAAAATAACTCTGAAATTAACTTTCTCTGAAATTAACTTTCTCTAAAATTAACTTTCTCTGAAATTAACTTTCTCTGAAATTAACTTTCTCTGAAATTAACTTTCTCTGAAATTAACTTTCTCTGAAATTAACTCTTTCTGTTACATTTAACTTCTGTTACTTTTAACTTCTGTCACTTTTAACTTCTGTGAAAATTACTGTTTCACTAAAAAAATGTATCACTGGTGTCTGAAATGTTCACTGTGTTTCTTGTAAATTCTGGCTTGATACTTATTATTAACTGTTAATAATACTGACTTTTCAAGTGTTTATAAATTAATTAAAAAACAAACTGTACCTAACAAAATTTTCAAGCGAAATCCTTAGAGACGTGTCCTGAAGACGTCTTGCTGGCTACTTCTTCTTGGATGAAAACTAGGCATGGAGAACTTGGAGTCGTGACACACCGTTCAAGGGTGGATGTTACGAACAAGAAGTCGTGACACGCCGGTCAAATGGTGGGTCGCCACTTGTTAAAATCCTCTTCTTAAAATATTCTTCTTCTTAAAATATTCTTCTTCATAAATATTCTTCTTCTTAAAATATTCTTCTTAAAATATTCTTCTTCTTAAAATATTCTTCTTCTTAAAATATTCTTCTAATCCTGGGGCAGGATCGCCAATTTGTTTAATCCTGGCTATAGGGTCGCCACTCTGTTAACCCCTCCGTCTATGGCCCTGGGTGGTTCGAATTGACGGGGGTTCTAGTTAGGAGGCAGCAACGGATATTTCTTCTATAACATTCTAATTCTTTTCTCTCGCTTTATAATCGACAGTTGTTAATTCTTCTCTTTCTATAATACTCTGATACTTTCTCTTGGTACTAAAATTATCGGCTTTTCTTTTATAACTAATCGACTTTACTGACTAAATTCCTGAAGAGAACAAGGCTCGAAGGAAAAGATAAAAACTTTCTCTTTTTGTAGTTTAATTCTCAAAATGTACAGGTAGTGCTCTGAATTTACAGAGGTAGAGGTTCGACATCTTTCGACCATGGCTCAGTCCGGAATCTAAAAAAATTTAAGGAGGCAAGGGGCCTCTGCCCCCTCCCCGCAGCGAAGCTGCTAACAAGGGAGGCTCGTAGCAGTGCCCAAAGCAGAGTCCCGTAATGAAGTGAAGTGACACGAACAAAAATAGGAAGCTACAAGTAAAATCATTATCCAAACTCGCGTTAAGCGATTTTGGTTCTTATGTAAAAATGAATATTGATTATTCATTTCATTTTTACATTGCTCTCCCCTTTTAAAAAATGATATTTATACAATAATCTAATAGAGTACCATTAATACAATACAAATGAGAAAATAACATCCTAACTACTTCAAGTTAGATGACGAATTTTTCTTTACATTACAAATTTTTATACAGAACAAGTGAGTTATTATATAATATAAAAAATTCAAAGATTAATACTTTAATTTAGACAAACATTTAAGTTAGACAAACAATGATAGGGTTAAATTTTTTTTTTTTTTCAAGATTTTATTTTTCTGTCTGATAAATTATGTACATAATGAATAGAGTAGATAAAAGGGAAAAACGTACATCGTACAATCTATAAGCTAATTTTTATTGACTATTGTAGGTAAAAAATCGAATTACGTAATGGATGATGTATAGACCTGTGGTCTAGTGTGTATTTGTGTGTATTAGATACAAAGTGTGTATCTTATAATTTTGACGGACAGATTAGCTGAGAGGATTTTTAAATTAACTGAATAAATGCCTGAGCAAAAATTTATATATACCTAGTAAGCAAAAATGCTTAGGACTATATAAATAGCATAGTTAGCACTTACACGCTATGAAATAGTTTGTGATATCCAATGATTTTAGAATAAGGTTTGTATATATAGTATATGTAGTGTGCATACATGCGTGTGTATGTGTAGGGATTTGGAAGGTTTTTGAATTAACAAAGTTTAAAAATAATGTATAATAATTTAAGATGGGTTTAGGTTATAAAATCTTTTAAGTTTAAGTCAATTATTGTTAAAATCTAATTACAGGTAGTATTAATGATGGTGTATGCATATGAGTTTCATGTGAAAGTGACTTGAAGTACGGAAAGGAAATGAATTCGAATATGTATCAAAAGTAATAGAATTCTATTAGGATTATCGATTTTACGTAATTAAATCAGTTACACGTATATTAAGGTAATAAAAAAAAACGTACTTAGAGGACCTTACAAGTAATGAAAGCAAATCTAGCAGTATAAAAATTAAATTTTGAAGGTGGAATTAAATTCGACTAGTAACATTCCTAGCTATATATGAACTATATAACCATTAACATTAACCAGAAGTATCGGTACGATAATTGAATTAAGAAAATTAAGAATACAAATTAAAAATAGAAATCAATTATGCATTTTAATGAACTAAACATATAGTATACTTAAAAATAAAAAACACAACATAAATTGAGGGTATGTTCCATAGTACCAAAGAGAAATTAACCATGGTTGAATCATTTCTCTGGTTGACACTGGGTTCAACTGAGGTTGGGGTGTTAAAACAAAATAAAATACAAAGACAAAGTTTGGAGTACGACATTCGGGGGAATTGAGTGACTTAGCAGGGGGTATAAGTCTGAAATTGACAATTACGTCTTTTCGTGAGCACTTTGCTCTTTTTAAAAAAAAAGATTGCTTGTCACACTACTTAGAACAAAAATTAAAATAGTTCAAACAAAATGGAGGGACGGCATGTTCCTCATATACATTACAATAATTATCAAAATCGTTGCAACCTCTGTAAAAACGGTTTTGGTTACAAATAGATAATACATAACTATATATTATATACGCAACAATGGCATGAAAAGAAAAAACAAATCGTTCAATTTCCTTCTTACAAACAAACAAAAAAAAACTTAACCTAAAGACACAAACCGGTCAATTCAGTTGAATTTAATCTCTTTTACACAAAAAAAAAAAAGTTGAATTCATTCTTAGATTACATTTTCTTAAATTAAATTCTCTTAAATTACAAAGAAAAAGTTGAATTCAATTGACTGCATTGAAATGACTTGGGACTAAAAACTAATTTCTTCAAAACTAACTTCTTCAAACTAACTTCTTCAAATACTTATCAAAACTGGCTTCTTCAAAACTGGCTTCTTCAAAACTGGGCTTCTTCAAAACTGGCTTCTTAAAAATGGCTTCTTCAAAACTGGCTTCATCAAAACTTGCTTCTTCAAAACTGGACCTTCAAAACTGGCTTATTCAAAACTGTCTTTTCAAAACTGACTTCTTCAAACTGACTTCTTCAAAACTGACTTCTTCAAAACTGACTTCTCAAAACTGGCTTCTTTAAAACTGGCTTCTTCAAACTGGCTTCTTCAAACAGACTTCTTCAAACCTGACTTCTGTAATCTCTGGAGCGGTTGTCCCTCTTGGCGCAACTTTCTGACTTGACCTCTTATCAAGTATTTCTATAAATCTCTGGGGCGGTTGTCCCTCTTGGCGCAACCTTCTGACTTGACCTCTTATCAAGTATTTCTATAAATCTCTGGGGCAATTGTCCATCTAGGCGCAACCTACTGACTTCAAACTGAATTGCAACTTATTTGCAACTAAAACTGACTTCAAAACTGAGTTGCAACTAATTTGCAACTAAAACTGACTTCAAAATTACTTCAATTATCTCTCTAAATCTATAAACTCTCTATAAACACTCTCTTCCTTAATTTGCAAGTCAATTCAATTCAATAATTTGAAAAAAAATTGTAAACAAAAATAAAAAATGTAAACAACATTTCACTCTAATGTACGCGAAGGTACTGTACTAGTATGTTTGGTACATAAAATAAAATTATTCTATACTGAATATAATAGTGAAAATAACTCTGAAATTAACTTTCTCTGAAATTAACTTTCTAAAATTAACTTTCTCTGAAATTAACTTTCCTGAAATTAACTTTCTCTGAAATTAACTTTCTCTGAAATTAACTTTCTCTGAAATTAACTTTCTCTGAAATTAACTCTTTCTGTTACATTTAACTTCTGTTACTTTTAACTTCTGTTACTTTTAACTTCTGTTACTTTTAACTTCTGTGAAAATTAGTTTCACTAAAAAAATGTATCACTGGTGTCTGAAATGTTCACTGTGTTTCTTGTAAATTCTGGCTTGATACTTATTATTAACTGTTTAATACCGACTTTTCAAGTGTTTATAAATTAATTAAAAAACAAACTGTACTTAACAAAATTTTCAAGGCGAAATCCTTAGAGACGTGTCCTGAAGACGTCTTGCTGGCTACTTCTCTGGATGAAAACTAGGCATGGAGAACTTGGAGTCGTGACACACCGGTTCAAGGGTGGATGTTACGAACAAGAAGTCGTGACACGCCGGTCAAATGGTGGGTCGCCACTTGTTAAAATCCTCTTCTTAAAATATTCTTCTTCTTAAAATATTCTCTTCTTAAAATATTCTTCTTCTTAAAATATTCTTCTAATCCTGGGGCAGGATCGCCAATTTGTTTAATCCTGGCTATAGGGTCGCCACTCTGTTACCCCTCCGTCTATGGCCCTGGGTGGTTCGAATTGAAGGGGGTTCTAGTTAGGAGGCAGCAACGGATTTTCTTCTATAACATTCTAATTCTTTTCTCTCGCTTTATAATCGACAGTTGTTAATTTTCTCTTTCTATAATACTCTGATAGTTTCTCTTGGTACTAAAATTATCGGCTTTTCTTTTATAACTTATCGACTTTACTGACTAAATTCCTGAAGAGAACAAGGCTCGAATGAAAAGATAAAAACTTTCTCTTTTTGTAGTTTACTTCTCAAATGTACAGGTAGTGCTCTGAATTTACAGAGGTAGAGGTTCGACCTCTTTCGACCATGGCTCAGGCCGGAATCTAAAAAAATTTAAGGAGGCAAGGGGCCTCTGCCCCCTCCCCGCAGCGAAGCTGCTAACAAGGGAGGATCGTAGCAGTGCCCAAAGCAGAGTCCCGTAATGAAGTGAAGTGACACGAACAAAAATAGGAAGCTACAAGTAAAATCATTATCCAAACTCGCGTTAAGCGATTTTGGTTCTTATGTAAAAATGAATATTGATTATTCATTTCATTTTTACATTGCTCTCCCCTTTTAAAAATGATATTTATACAATAATCTAATAGAGTATCATTAATACAATACAAATGAGAAAATAACATCCTAACTACTTCAAGTTAGATGACGAATTTTTCTTTACATTACAATTTTTTTACAGAACAAGTGAGTTATTATATAATTAAAAAATTCAAAGATTAATACTTAATTTAGACAAACATTTAAGTTAGACAAACAATGATAGGGTTAAATTTTTTTTTTTTTTCAAGATTTTATTTTTCTGTCTGATAAATTATGTACATAATGAATAGAGTAGATAAAAGGGAAAAACGTACATCGTACAATCTATAAGCTAATTTTTATTGACTATTGTAGGTAAAAATCGAATTACGTAATGGATGATGTATAGACCTGTGGTCTAGTGTGTATTTGTGTATTAGATACAAAGTGTGTATCTTATAATTTTGACGGACAGATTAGCTGAGAGGATTTTTAAATTAACTGAATAAATGCCTAAGCAAAAATTTATATATACCTAGTAAGCAAAAATGCTTAGGACTATATAAATAGCATAGTTAGCACTTACACTCTATGAAATAGTTTGTGATATCCAATGATTTTAGAATAAGTTTGTATATATAGTATATGTAGTGTGCATACATGCGTGTGTATGTGTAGGGATTTGGAAGGTTTTTGAATTAACAAAGTTTAAAAATAATGTATAATAATTTAAGATGGGTTTAGGTTTATAAAATCTTTTAAGTTTAAGTCAATTATTGTTAAAATCTAATTACAGGTAGTATTAATGATGGTGTATGCATATGAGTTTCATGTGAAAGTGACTTGAAGTACGGAAAGGAAATGAATTCGAATATGTATCAAAAGTAATAGAATTCTATAGGATTATCGATTTACGTAATTAAATCAGTTACACGTATATTAAGGTAATAAAAAAAAACGTACTTAGAGGACCTTACAAGTAATGAAAGCAAATCTAGCAGTATAAAAATTAAATTTGAAGGTGGAATTAAATTCGACTAGTAACATTCCTAGCTATATATGAACTATATAACCTTAACATTAACCAGAAGTATCGGTACGATAATTGAATTAAGAAAATTAAGAATACAAATTAAAAATAGAAATCAATTATGCATTGTAATGAACTAAACATATAGTATACTTAAAAATAAAAACACAACATAAATTGAGGGTATGTTCCATAGTACCAAGAGAAATTAACCATGGTTGAATCATTTCTTGGATGACACTGGGTTCAACTGAGGTTGGGGTGTTAAAACAAAATAAAATACAAAGACAAAGTTTGGAGTACGACATTCGGGGGAATTGAGTGACTAAGCAGGGGTATAAGTCTGAAATTGACAATTACGTCTTTCGTGAGCACTTTGCTCTTTTTTTAAAAAAAGATTGCTTGTCACACTACTTAGAACAAAAATTAAAAGAGTTCAAACAAAATGGAGGGACGGCATGTTCCTCATATACATTACAATAATTATCAAATTCGTTGCAACCTTTGTAAAAACGGTTTTGGTTACAAATAAGATAATAGAATAACTATATATTTATATACGCAACAATGGCATGAAAAGAAAAAACAAATCGGTCAATTTCCTTCTTCAAACAAATAAAAAAAAACTTAACCTAAAGACACAACCGGTCAATTCAGGTTGAATTTAATTCTCTTTTACAACAAAAAAAAAAAGGTTGAATTAAATTCTTAGATTACATTTTCTTAAATTAAATTCTCTTAAATTACAAAGAAAAAGTTGAATTCAATTGACTGCATTGAAATGACTTGGGACTTAAAAACTAATTTCTTCAAAACTAACTTCTTCAAAACTAACTTCTTCAAAACTAACTTCTTCAAAACTAACTTCTTCAAAACTGGCTTCTTCAAAACTGGCTTCTTCAAAACTGGCTTCTTCAAAACTGGCATCTTCAAAACTGGCCCCTTCAAAACTAGCTTATTCAAAACTGGCTTCTTCAAAACTGGCTTCTTCAAAACTGGCTTCTTCAAAACTGGCTTCTTCAAAACTGGCTTCTTCAAAACTGGCTTCTTCAAAACTGGCTTCTTCAAAACTGGCTTCTTCAAAACTGGCCCCTTCAAAACTGGCTTATTCAAAACTGGCTTCTTCAAAACTGTCTTCTTCAAAACTGTCTTCTTCAAAACTGTCTTCTTCAAAACTGGCTTCTTCAAACTGACTTCTTCAAACTGACTTCTGTAATCTCTGGGGCGGTTGTCCCTCTTGGCGCAACCTTCTGACTTGACCTCTTATCAAGTATTTCTATAAATCTCTGGGGCGGTGTCCTCTGGCGCAACCTTCTGACTTGACCTCTTATCAAGTATTTCTATAAATCTCTGGGGCGATTGTCCATCTTGGCGTAACCTACTGACTTCAAAACTGACTTCAAAACTGACTTGCAACTTATTTGCAACTAAAACTGACTTCAAAACTGAGTTGCAACTAATTTGCAACTAAAACTGACTTCAAAATTACTTCAAGTATCTCTCTAAATCTATAAACTCTCTACAACACTCTCTTCCTTAATTTGCAAGTCATTCAATTCAATAATTTGAAAAAAAATTGTAAACAAAAATAAAAAATGTAAACAACATTTCACTCTAATGTACGCGAAGGTACTGTACTATTATGTTTGGTACATAAAATAAAATTATTCTATACTGAATATAATAGTGAAAATAACTCTGAAATTAACTTTCTCTGAAATTAACTCTTTCTGTTACATTTAACTTCTGTTACTTTTAACTTCTGTCACTTTTAACTTCTGTGAAAATTACTGTTTCACTAAAAAAATGTATCACTGGTGTCTGAAATGTTCACTGTGTTTCTTGTAAATTCTGGCTTGATACTTATTATTAACTGTTAATAATACTGACTTTTCAAGTGTTTATAAATTAATTAAAAAAACAAACTGTACCTAACAAAATTTTCAAGACGAAATCCTTAGAGACGTGTCCTGAAGACGTCTTGCTGGCTACTTCTTCTTGGATGAAAACTAGGCATGGAGAACTTGGAGTCGTGACACACCGTTTCAAGGGTGGATGTTACGAACAAGAAGTCGTGACACGCCGGTCAAATGGTGGGTCGCCACTTGTTAAAATCCTCTTCTTAAAATATTCTTCTTCTTAAAATATTCTTCTTCATAAATATTCTTCTTCTTAAAATATTCTTCTTAAAATATTCTTCTTCTTAAAATATTCTTCTTCTTAAAATATTCTTCTAATCCTGGGGCAGGATCGCCAATTTGTTTAATCCTGGCTATAGGGTCGCCACTCTGTTAACCCCTCCGTCTATGGCCCTGGGTGGTTCGAATTGACGGGGGTTCTAGTTAGGAGGCAGCAACGGATATTTCTTCTATAACATTCTAATTCTTTTCTCTCGCTTTATAATCGACAGTTGTTAATTCTTCTCTTTCTATAATACTCTGATACTTTCTCTTGGTACTAAAATTATCGGCTTTTCTTTTATAACTAATCGACTTTACTGACTAAATTCCTGAAGAGAACAAGGCTCGAAGGAAAAGATAAAAACTTTCTCTTTTTGTAGTTTAATTCTCAAAATGTACAGGTAGTGCTCTGAATTTACAGAGTTAGAGGTTCGACATCTTTCGACCATGGCTCAGTCCGGAATCTAAAAAAATTTAAGGAGGCAAGGGGCCTCTGCCCCCTCCCCGCAGCGAAGCTGCTAACAAGGGAGGCTCGTAGCAGTGCCCAAAGCAGAGTCCCGTAATGAAGTGAAGTGACACGAACAAAAATAGGAAGCTACAAGTAAAATCATTATCCAAACTCGCGTTAAGCGATTTTGGTTCTTATGTAAAAATGAATATTGATTATTCATTTCATTTTTACATTGCTCTCCCCTTTTAAAAAATGATATTTATACAATAATCTAATAGAGTACCATTAATACAATACAAATGAGAAAATAACATCCTAACTACTTCAAGTTAGATGACGAATTTTTCTTTACATTACAAATTTTTATACAGAACAAGTGAGTTATTATATAATATAAAAAATTCAAAGATTAATACTTTAATTTAGACAAACATTTAAGTTAGACAAACAATGATAGGTTAAATTTTTTTTTTTTTTCAAGATTTTATTTTTCTGTCTGATAAATTGTACATAATGAATAGAGTAGATAAAAGGGAAAAACGTACATCGTACAATCTATAAGCTAATTTTTATTGACTATTGTAGGTAAAAAATCGAATTACGTAATGGATGATGCATAGACCTGTGGTCTAGTGTGTATTTGTGTGTATTAGATACAAAGTGTATATCTTATAATTTTGAGGGACAGATTAGCTGAGAGGATTTTTAAATTAACTGAATAAATGCCTGAGCAAAAATTTATATATACCTAGTAAGCAAAAATGCTTAGGACTATATAAATAGCATAGTTAGCACTTACACGCTATGAAATGGTTTGTGATATCCAATGATTTTAGAATAAGGTTTGTATATATAGTATATATAGTGTGCATACATGCGTGTGTATGTGTAGGGATTTGGAAGGTTTTTGAATTAACAAAGTTTAAAAATAATGTATAATAATTTAAGATGGGTTTAGGGTTATAAAATCTTTTATGTTTAAGTCAATTATTGTTAAAATCTAATTACAGGTAGTATTAATGATGGTGTATGCATATGAGTTTCATGTGAAAGTGACTTGAAGTACCGAAAGGAAATGAATTCGAATATGTATCAAAAGTAATAGAATTCTATTAGGATTATCGATTTTACGTAATTAAATCAGTTACACGTATATTAAGGTAATAAAAAAAAACGTACTTAGAGGACCTTACAAGTAATGAAAGCAAATCTAGCGGTATTAAAAATTAAATTTTGAAGGTGGAATTAAATTCGACTAGTAACATTCCTAGCTATATATGAACTATATAACCATTAACATTAACCAGAAGTATCGGTACGATAATTGAATTAAGAAAATTAAGAATACAAATTAAAAATAGAAATCAATTATGCATTTTAATGAACTAAACATATAGTATACTTAAAAATAAAAAACACAACATAAATTGAGGGTATGTTCCATAGTACCAAAGAGAAATTAACCATGGTTGAATCATTTCTCTGGTTGACACTGGGTTCAACTGAGGTTGGGGTGTTAAAACAAAATAAAATACAAAGACAAAGTTTGGAGTACGACATTCGGGGGAATTGAGTGACTTAGCAGGGGGTATAAGTCTGAAATTGACAATTACGTCTTTTCGTGAGCACTTTGCTCTTTTTTAAAAAAAAGATTGCTTGTCACACTACTTAGAACAAAAATTAAAATTTCAAACAAAATGGAGGACGGCATGTTCCTCATATACATTACAATAATTATCAAAATCGTTGCAACCTCTGTAAAAACGGTTTTGGTTACAAATAAGATAATACATAACTATATATTTATTACGCAACAATGGCATGAAAAGAAAAACAAATCGTTCAATTTCCTTCTTACAAACAAACAAAAAAAAACTTAACCTAAAGACACAAACCGGTCAATTCAGGTTGAATTTAATTCTCTTTTACAACAAAAAAAAAAGGTTGAATTCAATTCTTAGATTACATTTTCTTAAATTAAATTCTCTTAAATTACAAAGAAAAAGTTGAATTCAATTGACTGCATTGAAATGACTTGGGACTTAAAAACTAATTTCTTCAAAACTAACTTCTTCAAAACTAACTTCTTCAAAACTAACTTATTCAAAACTGGCTTCTTCAAAACTGGCTTCTTCAAAACTGGCTTCTTCAAAACTGGCTTCTTAAAAACTGGCTTCTTCAAAACTGGCTTCATCAAAACTGGCTTCTTCAAAACTGGCCCCTTCAAAACTGGCTTATTCAAAACTGGCTTCTTCAAAACTGTCTTCTTCAAAACTGTCTTCTTCAAAACTGGCTTCTTCAAAACTGTCTTCTTCAAAACTGACTTCTTCAAAACTGACTTCTTCAAAACTGACTTCTTCAAAACTGACTTCTTCAAAACTGGCTTCTTTAAAACTGGCTTCTTCAAAACTGGCTTCTTCAAAACAGACTTCTTCAAACCTGACTTCTGTAATCTCTGGAGCGGTTGTCCCTCTTGGCGCAACCTTCTGACTTGACCTCTTATCAAGTATTTCTATAAATCTCTGGGGCGGTTGTCCCTCTTGGCGCAACCTTCTGACTTGACCTCTTATCAAGTATTTCTATAAATCTCTGGGGCAATTGTCCATCTAGGCGCAACCTACTGACTTCAAAACTGAATTGCAACTTATTTGCAACTAAAACTGACT
The DNA here is from genome assembly GCA_023014485.1 of Bathynomus jamesi. NCBI lineage: Eukaryota > Metazoa > Arthropoda > Malacostraca > Isopoda > Cirolanidae > Bathynomus > Bathynomus jamesi. The sequence goes on along the minus strand of JAJOZX010000015.1, from coordinate 1,081,044 downwards.
TCAAAACTGAGTTGCAACTAATTTGCAACTAAAACTGACTTCAAAATTACTTCAATTATCTCTCTAAATCTATAAACTCTATAAACACTCTCTTCCTTAATTTGCAAGTCAATTCAATTCAATAATTTGAAAAAAAATTGTAAACAAAAATAAAAAATGTAAACAACATTTCACTCTAATGTACGCGAAGGTACTGTACTAGTATGTTTGGTACATAAAATAAAATTATTCTATACTGAATATAATAGTGAAAATAACTCTGAAATTAACTTTCTCTGAAATTAACTTTCTCTAAAATTAACTTTCTCTGAAATTAACTTTCCTGAAATTAACTTTCTCTGAAATTAACTTTCTCTGAAATTAACTTTTCTGAATTTAACTTCTGTTACTTTCTTCTGTACTTTAACTTCTGTTACTTTTAACTTCTGTTACTTTTAACTTCTGTTACTTTTAACTTCTGTGAAAATTAGTTTCACTAAAAAAATGTATCACTGGTGTCTGAAATGTTCACTGTGTTTCTTGTAAATTCTGGCTTGATACTTATTATTAACTGTTAATAATACCGACTTTTCAAGTGTTTATAAATTAATTAAAAAAACAAACTGTACTTAACAAAATTTTCAAGGCGAAATCCTTAGAGACGTGTCCTGAAGACGTCTTGCTGGCTACTTCTTCTTGGATGAAAACTAGGCATGGAGAACTTGGAGTCGTGACACACCGGTTCAAGGGTGGATGTTACGAACAAGAAGTCGTGACACGCCGGTCAAATGGTGGGTCGCCACTTGTTAAAATCCTCTTCTTAAAATATTCTTCTTCTAAAATATTCTTCTTCTTAAAATATTCTTCTTCTTAAAATATTCTTCTTAAAATATTCTTCTTCTTAAAATATTCTTCTTCTTAAAATATTCTTCTAATCCTGGGGCAGGATCGCCAATTTGTTTAATCCTGGCTATAGGGTCGCCACTCTGTTAACCCCTCCGTCTATGGCCCTGGGTGGTTCGAATTGAAGGGGGTTCTAGTTAGGAGGCAGCAACGGATATTTCTTCTATAACATTCTAATTCTTTTCTCTCGCTTTATAATCGACAGTTGTTAATTCTTCTCTTTCTATAATACTCTGATACTTTCTCTTGGTACTAAAATTATCGGCTTTTCTTTTATAACTTATCGACTTTACTGACTAAATTCCTGAAGAGAACAAGGCTCGAAGGAAAAGATAAAAACTTTCTCTTTTTGTAGTTTACTTCTCAAAATGTACAGGTAGTGCTCTGAATTTACAGAGGTAGAGGTTCGACCTCTTTCGACCATGGCTCAGGCCGGAATCTAAAAAAATTTAAGGAGGCAAGGGGCCTCTGCCCCCTCCCCGCAGCGAAGCTGCTAACAAGGGAGGATCGTAGCAGTGCCCAAAGCAGAGTCCCGTAATGAAGTGAAGTGACACGAACAAAAATAGGAAGCTACAAGTAAAATCATTATCCAAACTCGCGTTAAGCGATTTTGGTTCTTATGTAAAAATGAATATTGATTATTCATTTCATTTTTACATTGCTCTCCCCTTTTAAAAAATGATATTTATACAATAATCTAATAGAGTATCATTAATACAATACAAATGAGAAAATAACATCCTAACTACTTCAAGTTAGATGACGAATTTTTCTTTACATTACAAATTTTTTACAGAACAAGTGAGTTATTATATAATATAAAAAATTCAAAGATTAATACTTTAATTTAGACAAACATTTAAGTTAGACAAACAATGATAGGGTTAAATTTTTTTTTTTTTTTCAAGATTTTATTTTTCTGTCTGATAAATTATGTACATAATGAATAGAGTAGATAAAAGGGAAAAACGTACATCGTACAATCTATAAGCTAATTTTTATTGACTATTGTAGGTAAAAAATCGAATTACGTAATGGATGATGTATAGACCTGTGGTCTAGTGTGTATTTGTGTGTATTAGATACAAAGTGTGTATCTTATAATTTTGACGGACAGATTAGCTGAGAGGATTTTTAAATTAACTGAATAAATGCCTGAGCAAAAATTTATATATACCTAGTAAGCAAAAATGCTTAGGACTATATAAATAGCATAGTTAGCACTTACACGCTATGAAATAGTTTGTGATATCCAATGATTTTAGAATAAGGTTTGTATATATAGTATATGTAGTGTGCATACATGCGTGTGTATGTGTAGGGATTTGGAAGGTTTTTGAATTAACAAAGTTTAAAAATAATGTATAATAATTTAAGATGGGTTTAGGTTTATAAAATCTTTTAAGTTTAAGTCAATTATTGTTAAAATCTAATTACAGGTAGTATTAATGATGGTGTATGCATATGAGTTTCATGTGAAAGTGACTTGAAGTACGGAAAGGAAATGAATTCGAATATGTATCAAAAGTAATAGAATTCTATTAGGATTATCGATTTTACGTAATTAAATCAGTTACACGTATATTAAGGTAATAAAAAAAACGTACTTAGAGGACCTTACAAGTAATGAAAGCAAATCTAGCAGTATAAAAATTAAATTTTGAAGGTGGAATTAAATTCGACTAGTAACATTCCTAGCTATATATGAACTATATAACCATTAACATTAACCAGAAGTATCGGTACGATAATTGAATTAAGAAAATTAAGAATACAAATTAAAAATAGAAATCAATTATGCATTTTAATGAACTAAACATATAGTATACTTAAAAATAAAAAACACAACATAAATTGAGGGTATGTTCCATAGTACCAAAGAGAAATTAACCATGGTTGAATCATTTCTCTGGATGACACTGGGTTCAACTGAGGTTGGGGTGTTAAAACAAAATAAAATACAAAGACAAAGTTTGGAGTACGACATTCGGGGGAATTGAGTGACTAAGCAGGGGGTATAAGTCTGAAATTGACAATTACGTCTTTTCGTGAGCACTTTGCTCTTTTTTTAAAAAAAGATTGCTTGTCACACTACTTAGAACAAAAATTAAAAGAGTTCAAACAAAATGGAGGGACGGCATGTTCCTCATATACATTACAATAATTATCAAATTCGTTGCAACCTTTGTAAAAACGGTTTTGGTTACAAATAAGATAATAGATAACTATATATTTATATACGCAACAATGGCATGAAAAGAAAAAACAAATCGGTCAATTTCCTTCTTCAAACAAATAAAAAAAAACTTAACCTAAAGACACAAACCGGTCAATTCAGGTTGAATTTAATTCTCTTTTACAACAAAAAAAAAAAGGTTGAATTAAATTCTTAGATTACATTTTCTTAAATTAAATTCTCTTAAATTACAAAGAAAAAGTTGAATTCAATTGACTGCATTGAAATGACTTGGGACTTAAAAACTAATTTCTTCAAAACTAACTTCTTCAAAACTAACTTCTTCAAAACTAACTTCTTCAAAACTAACTTCTTCAAAACTGGCTTCTTCAAAACTGGCTTCTTCAAAACTGGCTTCTTCAAAACTGGCTTCTTCAAAACTGGCTTCTTCAAAACTGGCTTCAAAACTGGCTTATTCAAAACTGGCTTCTTCAAAACTGGCTTCTTCAAACTGGCTTCTTCAAAACTGGCTTCTTCAAAACTGGCTTCTTCAAAACTGGCTTCTTCAAAACTGGCCCTTCAAAACTGGCTTATTCAAAACTGGCTTCTTCAAAACTGTCTTCTTCAAAACTGTCTTCTTCAAAACTGGCTTCTTCAAAACTGGCTTCTTCAAAACTGACTTCTTCAAACTGACTTCTGTAATCTCTGGGCGGTTGTCCCTCTTGGCGCAACCTTCTGACTTGACCTCTTATCAAGTATTTCTATAAATCTCTGGGGCGGGTGTCCCTCTTGGCGCAACCTTCTGACTTGACCTCTTATCAAGTATTTCTATAAATCTCTGGGGCGATTGTCCATCTTGGCGTAACCTACTGACTTCAAAACTGACTTCAAAACTGACTTGCAACTTATTTGCAACTAAAACTGACTTCAAAACTGAGTTGCAACTAATTTGCAACTAAAACTGACTTCAAAATTACTTCAAGTATCTCTCTAAATCTATAAACTCTCTACAAACTCTCTTCCTTAATTTGCAAGTCAATTCAATTCAATAATTTGAAAAAAAATTGTAAACAAAAATAAAAAATGTAAACAACATTTCACTCTAATGTACGCGAAGGTACTGTACTATTATGTTTGGTACATAAAATAAAATTATTCTATACTGAATATAATAGTGAAAATAACTCTGAAATTAACTTTCTCTGAAATTAACTTTCTCTAAATTAACTTTCTCTGAAATTAACTTTCTCTGAAATTAACTTTCTCTGAAATTAACTTTCTCTGAAATTAACTTTTCTGTTACATTTACTTCTGTTACTTTTAACTTCTGTCACTTTTAACTTCTGTGAAAATTACTGTTTCACTAAAAAAATGTATCACTGGTGTCTGAAATGTTCACTGTGTTTCTTGTAAATTCTGGCTTGATACTTATTATTAACTGTTAATAATACTGACTTTTCAAGTGTTTATAAATTAATTAAAAAAACAAACTGTACCTAACAAAATTTTCAAGACGAAATCCTTAGAGACGTGTCCTGAAGACGTCTTGCTGGCTACTTCTTCTTGGATGAAAACTAGGCATGGAGAACTTGGAGTCGTGACACACCGGTTCAAGGGTGGATGTTACGAACAAGAAGTCGTGACACGCCGGTCAAATGGTGGGTCGCCACTTGTTAAAATCCTCTTCTTAAATATTCTTCTTCTTAAAATATTCTTCTTCATAAATATTCTTCTTCTTAAAATATTCTTCTTAAAATATTCTTCTTCTTAAATATTCTTCTTCTTAAAATATTCTTCTAATCCTGGGGCAGGATCGCCAATTTGTTTAATCCTGGCTATAGGGTCGCCACTCTGTTAACCCCTCCGTCTATGGCCCTGGGTGGTTCGAATTGACGGGGGTTCTAGTTAGGAGGCAGCAACGGATATTTCTTCTATAACATTCTAATTCTTTTCTCTCGCTTTATAATCGACAGTTGTTAATTCTTCTCTTTCTATAATACTCTGATACTTTCTCTTGGTACTAAAATTATCGGCTTTTCTTTTATAACTAATCGACTTTACTGACTAAATTCCTGAAGAGAACAAGGCTCGAAGGAAAAGATAAAAACTTTCTCTTTTTGTAGTTTAATTCTCAAAATGTACAGGTAGTGCTCTGAATTTACAGAGTTAGGTTCGACCTCTTTCGACCATGGCTCAGTCCGGAATCTAAAAAAATTTAAGGAGGCAAGGGGCCTCTGCCCCCTCCCGCAGCGAAGCTGCTAACAAGGGAGGCTCGTAGCAGTGCCCAAAGCAGAGTCCCGTAATGAAGTGAAGTGACACGAACAAAAATAGGAAGCTACAAGTAAAATCATTATCCAAACTCGCGTTAAGCGATTTTGGTTCTTATGTAAAAATGAATATTGATTATTCATTTCATTTTTACATTGCTCTCCCCTTTTAAAAAATATTTATACAATAATCTAATAGAGTACATTAATACAATACAAATGAGAAAATAACATCCTAACTACTTCAAGTTAGATGACGAATTTTTCTTTACATTACAAATTTTTTACAGAACAAGTGAGTTATTATATAATATAAAAAATTCAAAGATTAATACTTTAATTTAGACAAACATTTAAGTTAGACAAACAATGATAGGGTTAAATTTTTTTTTTTTTTCAAGATTTTATTTTTCTGTCTGATAAATTATGTACATAATGAATAGAGTAGATAAAAGGGAAAAACGTACATCGTACAATCTATAAGCTAATTTTTATTGACTATTGTAGGTAAAAAATCGAATTACGTAATGGATGATGTATAGACCTGTGGTCTAGTGTGTATTTGTGTGTATTAGATACAAAGTGTGTATCTTATAATTTTGAGGACAGATTAGCTGAGAGGATTTTTAAATTAACTGAATAAATGCCTGAGCAAAAATTTATATATACCTAGTAAGCAAAAATGCTTAGGACTATATAAATAGCATAGTTAGCACTTACACGCTATGAAATAGTTTGTGATATCCAATGATTTTAGAATAAGGTTTGTATATATAGTATATGTAGTGTGCATACATGCGTGTGTATGTGTAGGGATTTGGAAGGTTTTTGAATTAACAAAGTTTAAAAATAATGTATAATAATTTAAGATGGGTTTAGGTTTATAAAATCTTTTAAGTTTAAGTCAATTATTGTTAAAATCTAATTACAGGTAGTATTAATGATGGTGTATGCATATGAGTTTCATGTGAAAGTGACTTGAAGTACGGAAAGGAAATGAATTCGAATATGTATCAAAAGTAATAGAATTCTATTAGGATTATCGATTTTACGTAATTAAATCAGTTACACGTATATTAAGGTAATAAAAAAAACGTACTTAGAGGACCTTACAAGTAATGAAAGCAAATCTAGCAGTATAAAAATTAAATTTTGAAGGTGGAATTAAATTCGACTAGTAACATTCCTAGCTATATATGAACTATATAACCATTAACATTAACCAGAAGTATCGGTACGATAATTGAATTAAGAAAATTAAGAATACAAATTAAAAATAGAAATCAATTATGCATTTTAATGAACTAAACATATAGTATACTTAAAAATAAAAACACAACATAAATTGAGGGTATGTTCCATAGTACCAAAGAGAAATTAACCATGGTTGAATCATTTCTCTGGATGACACTGGGTTCAACTGAGGTTGGGGTGTTAAAACAAAATAAAATACAAAGACAAAGTTTGGAGTACGACATTCGGGGAATTGAGTGACTAAGCAGGGGTATAAGTCTGAAATTGACAATTACGTCTTTTCGTGAGCACTTTGCTCTTTTTTTAAAAAAAGATTGCTTGTCACACTACTTAGAACAAAAATTAAAAGAGTTCAAACAAAATGGAGGACGGCATGTTCCTCATATACATTACAATAATTATCAAATTCGTTGCAACCTTGTAAAAACGGTTTTGGTTACAAATAAGATAATAGAATAACTATATATTTATATACGCAACAATGGCATGAAAAGAAAAAACAAATCGGTCAATTTCCTTCTTCAAACAAATAAAAAAAACTTAACCTAAAGACACAAACCGGTCAATTCAGGTTGAATTTAATTCTCTTTTACAACAAAAAAAAAAAGGTTGAATTAAATTCTTAGATTACATTTTCTTAAATTAAATTCTCTTAAATTACAAAGAAAAAGTTGAATTCAATTGACTGCATTGAAATGACTTGGGACTTAAAACTAATTTCTTCAAAACTAACTTCTTCAAACTAACTTCTTCAAAACTAACTTCTTCAAAACTAACTTCTTCAAAACTGGCTTCTTCAAAACTGGCTTCTTCAAAACTGGCTTCTTCAAAACTGGCTTCTTCAAAACTGGCTTCTTCAAAACTGGCCCCTTCAAAACTGGCTTATTCAAAAATGGCTTCAAACTGGCTTCGGCTTCTTCAAAACTGGCTTCTTCAAAACTGGCTTCTTCAAAACTGGCTTCTTCAAAACTGGCTTCTTCAAAACTGACTTCTTCAAAACTGACTTCTGTAATCTCTGGGGCGGTTGTCCTCTCTTGGCGCAACCTTCTGACTTGACCTCTTATCAAGTATTTCTATAAATCTCTGGGGCGGGTGTCCCTCTTGGCGCAACCTTCTGACTTGACCTCTTATCAAGTATTTTATAAATCTCTGGGGCGATTGTCCATCTTGGCGCAACCTACTGACTTCAAAACTGACTTCAAAACTGACTTGCAACTTATTTGCAACTAAAACTGACTTCAAAACTGAGTTGCAACTAATTTGCAACTAAAACTGACTTCAAAATTACTTCAAGTATCTCTCTAAATCTATAAACTCTCTACAACACTCTCTTCCTTAATTTGCAAGTCAATTCAATTCAATAATTTGAAAAAAAATTGTAAACAAAAATAAAAATGTAAACACATTTCACTCTAATGTACGCGAAGGTACTGTACTATTATGTTTGGTACATAAAATAAAATTATTCTATACTGAATATAATAGTGAAAATAACTGAATCTGAAATTAACTTTCTCTAAAATTAACTTTCTCTGAAATTAACTTTCTCTGAATTACTGAAATTACTAAATTAACTCTGTTAACTTCTGTTACTTTTAACTTCTGTCACTTTTAACTTCTGTGAATAATTACTGTTTCACTAAAAAATGTATCACTGGTGTCTGAAATGTTCACTGTGTTTCTTGTAAATTCTGGCTTGATACTTATATTAACTGTTAATAATACTGACTTTTCAAGTGTTTATAATTAATTAAAAAAACAAACTGTACCTAACAAAATTTTCAAGACGAAATCCTTAGAGACGTGTCCTGAAGACGTCTTGCTGGCTACTTCTTCTTGGTGAAACTAGGCATGGAGAACTTGGAGTCGTGACACGACCGTTCAAGGTGGATGTTACGAAACAAGAAGTCGTGACACGCCGGTCAAATGGGGGTCGCCACTTGTTTAAAATCCTCTTCTTAAAATATTCTTCTTCTTAAAATATTTTTCTTCATAAATATTCTTCTTCTTAAAATATTCTTCTTAAAATTTCTTCTTCTTAAAATATTCTTCTTCTTAAAATATTCTTCTAATCCTGGGGCAGGATTCGCCAATTTGTTTAATCCTGGCTATAGGGTCGCCACTCTGTTAACCCATCCGTCTATGGGCCCTGGGTGGTTCGAATTGACGGGGGTTTCTAGTTAGGAGGCAGCACGGATATTCTTCTATAACATTCTAATTCTTTTCTCTCGCTTTATAATCGACAGTTGTTAATTCTTCTCTTTCTATAATACTCGATACTTTCTCTTGGTACTAAAATTATCGGCTTTTCTTTTATAACTAATCGACTTTACTGACTAAATTCCTGAAGGAACAAGGCTCGAAGGAAAGATAAAAACTTTCTTCTTCTTTTTGTAGTTAATTCTCAAAATGTACAGGTAGTGCTCTGAATTTACAGAGTAGAGGTTCGACATCTTCGACCATGGCTCAGTCCGGAATCTAAAAAAATTTAAGGAGGCAAGGGGCCTCTTGCCCCCTCTCCGCAGCGAAGCTGCTAACAAGGGAGGCTCGTAGCAGTGCCCAAAGCAGAGTCCCGTAATGAAGTGAAGTGACACGAACAAAAATAGGAAGCTACAAGTAAAATCATTATCCAAACTCGCGTTAAGCGATTTTGGTTCTTATGTAAAAATGAATATTGATATTCATTTCATTTTTACATTGCTCTCCCCTTTTAAAAAATGATATTTATACAATAATCTAATAGAGTACCATTAATACAATACAAATGAGAAAATAACATCCTAACTACTTCAAGTTAGATGACGAATTTTTCTTTACATTACAAATTTTTATACAGAACAAGTGAGTTATTATATAATATAAAAAATTCAAAGATTAATACTTAATTTAGACAAACATTTAAGTTAGACAAACAATGATAGGTTAATTTTTTTTTTTTTTTCAAGATTTTATTTTTCTGTCTGATAAATTATGTACAAATGAATAGAGTAGATAAAAGGGAAAAACGTACATCGTACAATCTATAAGCTAATTTTTATTGACTATTGTAGGTAAAAAATCGAATTACGTAATGGATGATGATAGACCTGTGGTCTAGTGTGTATTTGTGTGTATTAGATACAAAGTGTATATCTTATAATTTTGAGGGACAGATTAGCTGAGAGGATTTTTAAATTAACTGAATAAATGCCTGAGCAAAAATTTATATATACCTAGTAAGCAAAAATGCTTAGGACTATATAAATAGCATAGTTAGCACTTACACGCTATGAAATAGTTTGTGATATCCAATGATTTTAGAATAAGGTTTGTATATATAGTATATAGTGTGCATACATGCGTGTGTATGTAGGGATTTGGAAGGTTTTTGAATTAACAAAGTTTAAAAATAATGTATAATAATTTAAGATGGGTTTAGGTTATAAAATCTTTTAAGTTTAAGTCAATTATTGTTAAAATCTAATTACAGGTAGTATTAATGATGGTGTATGCATATGAGTTTCATGTGAAAGTGACTTGAAGTACGGAAAGGAAATGAATTCGAATATGTATCAAAAGTAATAGAATTCTATTAGGATTATCGATTTTACGTAATTAAAATCAGTTACACGTATATTAAGGTATAAAAAAAAAAACGTACTTAGAGGACCTTACAAGTAATGAAAGCAAATCTAGCGGTATTAAAAATTAAATTTTGAAGGTGGAATTAAATTCGACTAGTAACATTCCTAGCTATATATGAACTATATATAACCATTAACATTAACCAGAAGTATCGGTACGATAATTGAATTAAGAAAATTAAGAATACAAATTAAAAATAGAAATCAATTATGCATTTTAATGAACTAAACATATAGTATACTTAAAAATAAAAAACACAACATAAATTGAGGGTATGTTCCATAGTACCAAAGAGAAATTAACCATGGTTGAATCATTTCTCTGGTTGACACTGGGTTCAACTGAGGTTGGGGTGTTAAAACAAAATAAAATACAAAGACAAAGTTTGGAGTACGACATTCGGGGAATTGAGTGACTAAGCAGGGGGTATAAGTCTGAAAATGACAATTACGTCTTTTCGTGAGCACTTTGCTCTTTTTTTTAAAAAAAGATTGCTTGTCACACTACTTAGAACAAAAATTAAAAGAGTTCAAACAAAATGGAGGGACGGCATGTTCCTCATATACATTACAATAATTATCAAATTCGTTGCAACCTTTGTAAAAACGGTTTTGGTTACAAATAAGATAATAGAATAACTATATATTTATATACGCAACAATGGCATGAAAAGAAAAAACAAATCGGTCAATTTCCTTCTTCAAACAAATAAAAAAAAACTTAACCTAAAGACACAAACCGGTCAATTCAGGTTGAATTTAATTCTCTTTTACAACAAAAAAAAAAAGGTTGAATTAAATTCTTAGATTACATTTTCTTAAATTAAATTCTCTTAAATTACAAAGAAAAAGTTGAATTCAATTGACTGCATTGAAATGACTTGGGACTTAAAAACTAATTTCTTCAAAACTAACTTCTTCAAAAACTAACTTCTTCAAAACTAACTTCTTCAAAACTAACTTCTTCAAAACTGGCTTCTTCAAAACTGGCTTCTTCAAAACTGGCTTCTTCAAAACTGGCTTCTTCAAAACTGGCTTCTTCAAAACTGGCTTCTTCAAAACTGGCCCCTTCAAAACTAGCTTATTCAAAACTGGCTTCTTCAAAACTGGCTTCTTCAAAACTGGCTTCTTCAAAACTGGCTTCTTCAAAACTGGCTTCTTCAAAACTGGCTTCTTCAAAACTGGCCCCTTCAAAACTGGCTTATTCAAAACTGGCTTCTTCAAAACTGTCTTCTTCAAAACTGTCTTCTTCAAAACTGGCTTCTTCAAAACTGGCTTCTTCAAAACTGACTTCTTCAAAACTGACTTCTGTAATCTCTGGGGCGGTTGTCCCTCTTGGCGCAACCTTCTGACTTGACCTCTTATCAAGTATTTCTATAAATCTCTGGGGCGGGTGTCCCTCTTGGCGCAACCTTCTGACTTGACCTCTTATCAAGTATTTCTATAAATCTCTGGGGCGATTGTCCATCTTGGCGCAACCTACTGACTTCAAAACTGACTTCAAAACTGACTTGCAACTTATTTGCAACTAAAACTGACTTCAAAACTGAGTTGCAACTAATTTGCAACTAAAACTGACTTCAAAATTACTTCAAGTATCTCTCTAAATCTATAAACTCTCTACAAACACTCTCTTCCTTAATTTGCAAGTCAATTCAATTCAATAATTTGAAAAAAAATTGTAAACAAAAATAAAAAATGTAAACAACATTTCACTCTAATGTACGCGAAGGTACTGTACTATTATGTTTGGTACATAAAATAAAATTATTCTATACTGAATATAATAGTGAAAATAACTCTGAAATTAACTTTCTCTGAAATTAACTTTCTCTAAAATTAACTTTCTCTGAAATTAACTTTCTCTGAAATTAACTTTCTCTGAAATTAACTTTCTCTGAAATTAACTCTTTCTGTTACATTTAACTTCTGTTACTTTTAACTTCTGTCACTTTTAACTTCTGTGAATATTACTGTTTCACTAAAAAAATGTATCACTGGTGTCTGAAATGTTCACTGTGTTTCTTGTAAATTCTGGCTTGATACTTATTATTAACTGTTAATAATACTGACTTTTCAAGTGTTTATAAATTAATTAAAAAAACAAACTGTACCTAACAAAATTTTCAAGACGAAATCCTTAGAGACGTGTCCTGAAGACGTCTTGCTGGCTACTTCTTCTTGGGTGAAAACTAGGCATGGAGAACTTGGAGTCGTGACACACCGGTTCAAGGGTGGATGTTACGAACAAGAAGTCGTGACACGCCGGTCAAATGGTGGGTCGCCACTTGTTAAAATCCTCTTCTTAAAATATTCTTCTTCTTAAAATATTTTTCTTCATAAATATTCTTCTTCTTAAAATATTCTTCTTAAAATATTCTTCTTCTTAAAATATTCTTCTTCTTAAAATATTCTTCTAATCCTGGGGCAGGATCGCCAATTTGTTTAATCCTGGCTATAGGGTCGCCACTCTGTTAACCCATCCGTCTATGGCCCTGGGTGGTTCGAATTGACGGGGGTTCTAGTTAGGAGGCAGCAACGGATATTTCTTCTATAACATTCTAATTCTTTTCTCTCGCTTTATAATCGACAGTTGTTAATTCTTCTCTTTCTATAATACTCTGATACTTTCTCTTGGTACTAAAATTATCGGCTTTTCTTTTATAACTAATCGACTTTACTGACTAAATTCCTGAAGAGAACAAGGCTCGAAGGAAAAGATAAAAACTTTCTCTTTTTGTAGTTTAATTCTCAAAATGTACAGGTAGTGCTCTGAATTTACAGAGGTAGAGGTTCGACATCTTTCGACCATGGCTCAGTCCGGAATCTAAAAAAATTTAAGGAGGCAAGGGGCCTCTGCCCCCTCTCCGCAGCGAAGCTGCTAACAAGGGAGGCTCGTAGCAGTGCCCAAAGCAGAGTCCCGTAATGAAGTGAAGTGACACGAACAAAAATAGGAAGCTACAAGTAAAATCATTATCCAAACTCGCGTTAAGCGATTTTGGTTCTTATGTAAAAATGAATATTGATTATTCATTTCATTTTTACATTGCTCTCCCCTTTTAAAAAATGATATTTATACAATAATGTAATAGAGTACCATTAATACAATACAAATGAGAAAATAACATCCTAACTACTTCAAGTTAGATGACGAATTTTTCTTTACATTACAAATTTTTATACAGAACAAGTGAGTTATTATATAATATAAAAAATTCAAAGATTAATACTTTAATTTAGACAAACATTTAAGTTAGACAAACAATGATAGGGTTAAATTTTTTTTTTTTTTCAAGATTTTATTTTTCTGTCTGATAAATTATGTACATAATGAATAGAGTAGATAAAAGGGAAAAACGTACATCGTACAATCTATAAGCTAATTTTTATTGACTATTGTAGGTAAAAATCGAATTACGTAATGGATGATGCATAGACCTGTGGTCTAGTGTGTATTTGTGTGTATTAGATACAAAGTGTATATCTTATAATTTGAGGGACAGATTAGCTGAGAGGATTTTTAAATTAACTGAATAAATGCCTGAGCAAAAATTTATATATACCTAGTAAGCAAAAATGCTTAGGGACTATATAAATAGCATAGTTAGCACTTACACGCTATGAAAGTTTGTGATATCCAATGATTTTAGAATAAGGTTTGTATATATAGTAAATAGTGTGCATACATGCGTGTGTATGTGTAGGGATTTGGAAGGTTTTTGAATTAACAAAGTTTAAAAATAATGTATAATAATTTAAGATGGGTTTAGGGTTATAAAATCTTTTAAGTTTAAGTCAATTATTGTTAAAATCTAATTACAGGTAGTATTAATGATGGTGTATGCATATGAGTTTCATGTGAAAGTGACTTGAAGTACCGAAAGGAAATGAATTCGAATATGTATCAAAAGTAATAGAATTCTATTAGGATTATCGATTTTACGTAATTAAATCAGTTACACGTATATTAAGGTAATAAAAAAAACGTACTTAGAGGACCTTACAAGTAATGAAAGCAAATCTAGCGGTATTAAAAATTAAATTTTGAAGGTGGAATTAAATTCGACTAGTAACATTCCTAGCTATATATGAACTATATAACCATTAACATTAACCAGAAGTATCGGTACGATAATTGAATTAAGAAAATTAAGAATACAAATTAAAAATAGAAATCAATTATGCATTTTAATGAACTAAACATATAGTATACTTAAAAATAAAAAACAACATAAATTGAGGGTATGTTCCATAGTACCAAAGAGAAATTAACCATGGTTGAATCATTTCTCTGGTTGACACTGGGTTCAACTGAGGTTGGGGTGTTAAAACAAAATAAAATACAAAGACAAAGTTTGGAGTACGACATTCGGGGGAATTGAGTGACTTAGCAGGGGGTATAAGTCTGAAATTGACAATTACGTCTTTTCGTGAGCACTTTGCTCTTTTTTAAAAAAAAGATTGCTTGTCACACTACTTAGAACAAAAATTAAAATAGTTCAAACAAAATGGAGGGACGGCATGTTCCTCATATACATTACAATAATTATCAAAATCGTTGCAACCTCTGTAAAAACGGTTTTGGTTACAAATAAGATAATACATAACTATATATTTATATACGCAACAATGGCATGAAAAGAAAAAACAAATCGTTCAATTTCCTTCTTACAAACAAACAAAAAAAAAACTTAACCTAAAGACACAAACCGGTCAATTCAGGTTGAATTTAATTCTCTTTTACAACAAAAAAAAAAAGTTGAATTCAATTCTTAGATTACATTTTCTTAAATTAAATTCTCTTAAATTACAAAGAAAAAGTTGAATTCAATTGACTGCATTGAAATGACTTGGACTTAAAAACTAATTTCTTCAAAAAACTTCTTCAAAACTAACTTCTTCAAAACTAACTTATTCAAAACTGGCTTCTTCAAAACTGGCTTCTTCAAAACTGGCTTCTTCAAAACTGGCTTCTTAAAAACTGGCTTCTTCAAAACTGGCTTCATCAAAACTGGCTTCTTCAAAACTGGCCCCTTCAAAACTGGCTTATTCAAAACTGGCTTCTTCAAAACTGTCTTCTTCAAAACTGTCTTCTTCAAAACTGGCTTCTTCAAAACTGTCTTCTTCAAAACTGACTTCTTCAAAACTGACTTCAAAACTGACTTCTTCAAAACTGACTTCTTCAAAACTGGCTTCTTAAAACTGGCTTCTTCAAAACTGGCTTCTTCAAAACAGACTTCTTCAAACCTGACTTCTGTAATCTCTGGAGCGGTTGTCCCTCTTGGCGCAACCTTCTGACTTGACCTCTTATCAAGTATTTCTATAAATCTCTGGGGCGGTTGTCCCTCTTGGCGCAACCTTCTGACTTGACCTCTTATCAAGTATTTCTATAAATCTCTGGGGCAATTGTCCATCTAGGCGCAACCTACTGACTTCAAAACTGATTGCAACTTATTTGCAACTAAAACTGACTTCAAAACTGAGTTGCAACTAATTTGCAACTAAAACTGACTTCAAAATTACTTCAATATCTCTCTAAATCTATAAACTCTCTATAAACACTCTCTTCCTTAATTTGCAAGTCAATTCAATTCAATAATTTGAAAAAAAATTGTAAACAAAAATAAAAAATGTAAACAACATTTCACTCTAATGTACGCGAAGGTACTGTACTATTATGTTTGGTACATAAAATAAAATTATTCTATACTGAATATAATAGTGAAAATAACTCTGAAATTAACTTTCTCTGAAATTAACTTTCTCTAAAATTAACTTTCTCTGAAATTAACTTTCCTGAAATTAACTTTCTCTGAAATTAACTTTCCTGAAATTAACTTTCTCTGAAATTAACTTTCTCTGAAATTAACTCTTTCTGTTACATTTAACTTCTGTTACTTTTAACTTCTGCTACTTTTAACTTCTGTTACTTTTAACTTCTGCTACTTTTAACTTCTGTTACTTTTAACTTCTGTGAAAATTAGTTTCACTAAAAAAATGTATCACTGGTGTCTGAAATGTTCACTGTGTTTCTTGTAAATTCTGGCTTGATACTTATTATTAACTGTTAATAATACTGACTTTTCAAGTGTTTATAAATTAATTAAAAAAACAAACTGTACGTAATAAAATTTTCAAGGCGAAATCCTTAGAGACGTGTCCTGAAGACGTCTTGCTGGCTACTTCTTCTTGGATGAAAACTAGGCATGGAGAACTTGGAGTCGTGACACACCGGTTCAAGGGTGGATGTTACGAACAAGAAGTCGTGACACGCCGGTCAAATGGTGGGTCGCCACTTGTTAAAATCCTCTTCTTAAAATATTCTTCTTCTTAAAATATTCTTCTTCTTAAAATATTCTTCTTCTTAAAATATTCTTCTTCTTAAAATATTCTTCTTCTTAAAATATTCTTCTGATCCTGGGGCAGGATCGCCAATTTGTTTAATCCTGGCTATAGGGTCGCCACTCTGTTAACCCCTCCGTCTATGGCCCTGGGTGGTTCGAATTGACGGGGGTTCTAGTTAGGAGGCAGCAACGGATATTTCTTCTATAACATTCTAATTCTTTTCTCTCGCTTTATGATCGACAGTTGTTAATTCTTCTCTTTCTATAATACTCTGATACTTTCTCTTGGTACTAAAATTATCGGCTTTTCTTTTATAACTTATCGACTTTACTGACTAAATTCCTGAAGAGAACAAGGCTCGAAGGAAAAAATAAAAACTTTCTCTTTTTGTAGTTTACTTCTCAAAATGTACAGGTAGTGCTCTGAATTTACAGGGGTAGAGGTTCGACCTCTTTCGACCATGGCTCAGGCCGGAATCTAAAAAAAATTTAAGTAGGCAAGGGGCCTCTGCCCCCTCCCCGCAGCGAAGCTGCTAACAAGGGAGGCTCGTAGCAGTGCCCAAAGCAGAGTCCCGTAATGAAGTGAAGTTCATTTTACAAATACATGTATAATATAAGCATAAATGTTGGGGGACGGCAGTGGAAGGTTAAGTTTCCCCCCTTTTAAACACGATCAGATGTTTGAAAGATTCCAAATAAAAATTTTAAAAAAATAAATAAAAATAAAAACTAATCTTTTTTTTTTTGCCGAATCTTCATTTCTGAAGGCGATATCATTTCATAGTAGTACATAAGTACAATTGAAGTACACGACTGAGTACATTTTCGTTTGGGTTTATTACAATTATGATTGCGATTATGGATTACTTCCCATTCGCTTATGATTGTCCCTTACAGTTCTATTAAAGTACATTCTTACATTATATATTCATTACATTCAATTACAGTTTCATTGAAGTACATTACGTCGTTTACCATTCTTACAGTGTTTTTATATATTTATATATGGTTATAATATATGGTTATATATATGGTTAATATATGATTATAATATATGGTTATATTATATGGTTATATTATATGGTTTATATATGGTTATTAGCATAACACAAGTACATGAGCACATACAAGATATTTATATAAAACATAACAGTTACATTATATTATAATATGTTATAAATTTGGATCAGAGCGTTCGATTTTGCTGTGATTCGCGAATTCGACCACTACTTACCCAAGCATTTATGAATATCTTGTGAGGGGTGAACGCACTTAAAAGAGAAAAATAAAAAATACATGTGGACGTATTTTACATGTAAGTAACAGAATAGGTTGTGTGCGTAATATAGACACGCGTAAAATATGGACTGATAGGTTGATAGGTATCAGTAGACAATAGGTAGGAAACAACATAAATAATGATGTATAGAGAATTAAGCTTTTTTTTTTTTTTTTTTATTATTATTATTATTATTATTATTATTAAAGAATTTACCATACATTCAATACGAAAGATGTCCAAATACTAAACACGTGATTCAGTGTTCAAGGTATGGAAAACGTGAAGAGAATTAAGTTACTTTATGACGTCATAGTTATCACATTATGTCATACGTACAGTATAACTGTAAGTCATTATTTGGGAGGACCTAAAGAAACGAATTAAAGACAGAATGGGTATCAAGGACTAAGAAGCACAACTACGGGTTCCAATCCTCTTATATACAATGTGTATGTATAATCTAGGGTCGAGGGTGAGATGCAAGACAATCATAATTAATTATAATAACTTCTATAACAAATTGAAAATGGATACGACTAAACCATAGATATGGTAGATCGTAGGGTTGTGACACGAACAAAAATAGGAAGCTACAAGTAAAATCATTATCCAAACTCGCGTTAAGCGATTTTGGTTCTTATGTAAAAATGAATATTGATTATTCATTTCATTTTTACATTGCTCTCCCCTTTTAAAAAATGATATTTATACAATAATCTAATAGAGTACCATTAATACAATACAAATGAGAAAATAACATCCTAACTACTTCAAGTTAGATGACGAATTTTTCTTTACATTACAAATTTTTATACAGAACAAGTGAGTTATTATATAATATAAAAATTCAAAGATTAATACTTTAATTTAGACAAACATTTAAGTTAGACAAACAATGATATGGTTAAAAAAAATTTTTTTTCAAGATTTTATTTTTCTGTCTGATAAATTATGTACATAATGAATAGAGTAGATAAAAGGGAAAAACGTACATCGTACAATCTATAAGCTAATTTTTATTGACTATTGTAGGTAAAAAATCGAATTACGTAATGGATGATGTAAAGACCTGTGGTCTAGTGTGTATTTGTGTGTATTAGATACAAAGTGTGTATCTTATAATTTTGAGGGACAGATTAGCTGAGAGGATTTTTAAATTAACTGAATAAATGCCTGAGCAAAAATTTATATATACCTAGTAAGCAAAAATGCTTAGGACTATATAAATAGCATAGTTAGCACTTACACGCTATGAAATAGTTTGATATCCAATGATTTTAGAATAAGGTTTGTATATATAGTATATGTAGTGTGCATACATGCGTGTGTATGTGTAGGGATTTGGAAGGTTTTTGAATTAACAAAGTTTAAAAATAATGTATAATAATTTAAGATGGGTTTAGGTTTATAAAATCTTTTAAGTTTAAATCAATTATTGTTAAAATCTAATTACAGGTAGTATTAATGATGGTGTATGCATATGAGTTTCATGTGAAAGTGACTTGAAGTACGGAAAGGAAATGAATTCGAATATGTATCAAAAGTAATAGAATTCTATTAGGATTATCGATTTTACGTAATTAAATCAGTTACACGTATATTAAGGTAATAAAAAAAAACGTACTTAGAGGACCTTACAAGTAATGAAAGCAAATCGCGGTATTAAAAATTAAATTTTGAAGGTGGAATTAAATTCGACTAGTCACATTCCTAGCTATATATGAACTATATAACCATTAACATTAACCAGAAGTATCGGTACGATAATTGAATTAAGAAAATTAAGAATACAAATTAAAAATAGAAATCAATTATGCATTTTAATGAACTAAACATATAGTATACTTAAAAATAAAAAACACAACATAAATTGAGGGTATGTTCCATAGTACCAAAGAGAAATTAACCATGGTTGAATCATTTCTCTGGTTGACACTGGGTTCAACTGAGGTTGGGGTGTTAAAACAAAATAAAATACAAAGACAAAGTTTGGAGTACGACATTCGGGGGAATTGAGTGACTAAGCAGGGGGTATAAGTCTGAAATTGACAATTACGTCTTTTCGTGAGCACTTTGATCTTTTTTTAAAAAAAAGATTGCTTGTCACACTACTTAGAACAAAAATTAAAATAGTTCAAACAAAATGGAGGGACGGCATGTTCCTCATATACATTACAATAATTATCAAAATCGTTGCAACCTCTGTAAAAACGGTTTTGGTTACAAATAAGATAATACATAACTATATATTTATATACGCAACAATGGCATGAAAAGGAAAAACAAATCGGTCAATTTCCTTCTTACAAACAAACAAAAAAAAACTTAACCTAAAGACACAAACCGGTCAATTCAGGTTGAATTTAATTCTCTTTTACAACAAAAAAAAAAAAGTTGAATTAAATTCTTAGATTACATTTTCTTAAATTAAATTCTCTTAAATTACAAAGAAAAAGTTGAATTCAATTGACTGCATTGAAATGACTTGGGACTTAAAAACTAATTTCTTCAAAACTAACTTCTTCAAAACTAACTTCTTCAAAACTAACTTCTTCAAAACTGGCTTCTTCAAAACTGGCTTCTTCAAAACTGGCTTCTTCAAAACTGGCTTCTTCAAAACTGGCTTCTTCAAAACTGGCTTCATCAAAACTGGCTTCTTCAAAACTGGCCCCTTCAAAACTGGCTTATTCAAAACTGGCTTCTTCAAAACTGTCTTCTTCAAAACTGTCTTCTTCAAAACTGGCTTCTTCAAAACTGTCTTCTTCAAAACTGACTTCTTCAAAACTGACTTCTTCAAAACTGGCTTCTTCAAAACTGGCTTCTTCAAAACTGGCTTCTTCAAAACAGACTTCTTCAAAACTGACTTCTGTAATCTCTGGGGCGGTTGTCCCTCTTGGCGCAACCTTCTTACTTGACCTCTTATCAAGTATTTCTATAAATCTCTGGGGCGGTTGTCCCTCTTGGCGCAACCTTCTGACTTGACCTCTTATCAAGTATTTCTATAAATCTCTGGGGCAATTGTCCATCTTGGCGCAACCTACTGACTTCAAAACTGACTTGCAACTTATTTGCAACTAAAACTGACTTCAAAACTGAGTTGCAACTAATTTGCAACTAAAACTGACTTCAAAATTACTTCAAGTATCTCTCTAAATCTATAAACTCTCTACAAACACTCTCTTCCTTAATTTGCAAGTCAATTCAATTCAATAATTTGAAAAAAAATTGTAAACAAAAATAAAAATTTAAACAACATTTCACTCTAATGTACGCGAAGGTACTGTACTATTATGTTTGGTACATAAAATAAAATTATTCTATACTGAATATAATAGTGAAAATAACTGAAATTAACTTTCTCTGAAATTAACTTTCTCTAAAATTAACTTTCTCTGAAATTAACTTTCTCTGAAATTAACTTTCTCTGAAATTAACTTTCTCTGAAATTAACTTTCTCTGAAATTAACTCTTTCTGTTACATTTAACTTCTGTTACTTTTAACTTCTGTTACTTTTAACTTCTGTGAAAATTACTGTTTCACTAAAAAAATGTATCACTGGTGTCTGAAATGTTCACTGTGTTTCTTGTAAATTCTGGCTTGATACTTATTATTAACTGTTAATAATACTGACTTTTCAAGTGTTTATAAATTAATTAAAAAAACAAACTACGTAATAAAATTTTCAAGGCGAAATCCTTAGAGACGTGTCCTGAAGACGTCTTGCTGGCTACTTCTTCTTGGATGAAAACTAGGCATGGAGAACTTGGAGTCGTGA
This sequence comes from Bathynomus jamesi, assembly GCA_023014485.1. Classification (NCBI taxonomy): domain Eukaryota; kingdom Metazoa; phylum Arthropoda; class Malacostraca; order Isopoda; family Cirolanidae; genus Bathynomus; species Bathynomus jamesi. The sequence goes on along the minus strand of JAJOZX010000015.1, from coordinate 1,059,440 downwards.
CACACCGGTTCAAGGGTGGATGTTACGAACAAGAAGTCGTGACACGCCGGTCAAATGGTGGGTCGCCACTTGTTAAAATCCTCTTCTTAAAATATTCTTCTTCTTAAAATATTCTTCTTCTTAAAATATTCTTCTTCTTAAAATATTCTTCTTCTTAAAATTTCTTCTTCTTAAAATATTCTTCTTCTTAAAATATTCATCTTCTTAAAATTCCTTCTTAAAATTCTTCTTCTTAAAATATTCTTCTAATCCTGGGGCAGGATCGCCAATTTGTTTAATCCTGGCTATAGGGTCGCCACTCTGTTAACCCCTCCGTCTATGGCCCTGGGTGGTTCGAATTGACGGGGGTTCTAGTTAGGAGGCAGCAACGGATATTTCTTCTATAACATTCTAATTCTTTTCTCTCGCTTTATGATCGACAGTTGTTAATTCTTCTCTTTCTATAATACTCTGATACTTTCTCTTGGTACTAAAATTATCGGCTTTTCTTTTATAACTTATCGACTTTACTGACTAAATTCCTGAAGAGAACAAGGCTCGAAGGAAAAGATAAAACTTTCTCTTTTTAGTTTACTTCTCAAAATGTACAGGTAGTGCTCTGAATTTACAGGGGTAGAGGTTCGACCTCTTTCGACCATGGCTCAGGCCGGAATCTAAAAAAAATTTAAGGAGGCAAGGGGCCTCTGCCCCCTCCCCGCAGCGAAGCTGCTAACAAGGGAGGCTCGTAGCAGTGCCCAAAGCAGAGTCCCGTAATGAAGTGAAGTTCATTTTACAAATACATGTATAATATAAGCATAAATGTTGGGGGACGGCAGTGGAAGGTTAAGTTTCCCCCTTTTAAACACGATCAGATGTTTGAAAGATTCCAAATAAAAATTTTAAAAAAATAAAAATAAAAATAATCTTATTTTTTTTTGCCGAATCTTCATTTCTGAAGGCGATATCATTTCATAGTAGTACATAAGTACAATTGAAGTACACGACTGAGTACATTTTCGTTTGGGTTTATTACAATTATGATTGCGATTATGGATTACTTCCCATTCGCTTATGATTGTCCCTTACAGTTCTATTAAAGTACATTCTTACATTATATATTAAGTCATTACATTCAATTACAGTTTCATTGAAGTACATTACGTCGTTTACCATTCTTACAGTGTTTTTATATATTTATATATGGTTATAATATATGGTTATAATATATGGTTATAATATATGATTATAATATATGGTTATATTATATGGTTATATTATATGGTTATTATATATGGTTATTAGCATAACACAAGTACATGAGCACATACAAGATAATTTATATAAAACATAACATGTTACATTATATTATAATATGTTATAAATTTGGATCAGAGCGTTCGATTTTGCTGTGATTCGCGAATTCGACCACTTACTTACCCAAGCATTTATGAATATCTTGTGAGGGGTGAACGCACTTAAAAGAGAAAAATAAAAAAATACATGTGGACGTATTTTACATGTAAGTAACAGAATAGGTTGTGTGCGTAATATAGACACGCGTAAAATATGGACTGATAGGTTGATAGGTATCAGTAGACAATAGGTAGGAAACAACATAAATAATGATGTATAGAGAATGAAGTTTTTTCTTTTTTTTTTTATTATTATTATTATTATTATTATTATTAAAGAATTTACCATACATTCAATACGAAAGATGTCCAAATACTAAACACGTGATTCAGTGTTCAAGGTATGGAAAACGTGAAGAGAATTAAGTTACTTTATGACGTCATAGTTATTCACATTATGTCATACGTACAGTATAACTGTAAGTCATTATTTGGGAGACCTAAAAGAAACGAATTAAAGACAGAATGGGTATCAAGGACTAAGAAGCACAACTACGGGTTCCAATCCTCTTATATACAATGTGTATGTATAATCTAGGGTCGAGGGTGAGATGCAAGACAATCATAATTAATTATAATAACTTCTATAACAAATGGAAAATGGATACGACTAAACCATAGATATGGTAGATCGTAGGGTTGTGACACGAACAAAAATAGGAAGCTACAAGTAAAATCATTATCCAAACTCGCGTTAAGCGATTTTGGTTCTTATGTAAAAATGAATATTGATTATTCATTTCATTTTACATTGCTCTCCCCTTTTAAAAAATGATATTTATACAATAATCTAATAGAGTACCATTAATACAATACAAATGAGAAAATAACATCCTAACTACTTCAAGTTAGATGACGAATTTTTCTTTACATTACAAATTTTTATACAGAACAAGTGAGTTATTATATAATATAAAAAATTCAAAGATTAATACTTTAATTTAGACAAACATTTAAGTTAGACAAACAATGATATGGTTAAATTTTTTTTTTTTTTCAAGATTTTATTTTTCTGTCTGATAAATTATGTACATAATGAATAGAGTAGATAAAAGGGAAAAACGTACATCGTACAATCTATAAGCTAATTTTTATTGACTATTGTAGGTAAAAATCGAATTACGTAATGGATGATGTATAGACCTGTGGTCTAGTGTGTATTTGTGTGTATTAGATACAAAGTGTGTATCTTATAATTTTGAGGGACAGATTAGCTGAGAGGATTTTTAAATTAACTGAATAAATGCCTGAGCAAAAATTTATATATACCTAGTAAGCAAAAATGCTTAGGACTATATAAATAGCATAGTTAGCACTTACACGCTATGAAATAGTTTGTGATATCCAATGATTTTAGAATAAGGTTTGTATATATAGTATATGTAGTGTGCATACATGCGTGTGTATGTGTAGGGATTTGGAAGGTTTTTGAATTAACAAAGTTTAAAATAATGTATAATAATTTAAGATGGGTTTAGGTTTATAAAATCTTTTAAGTTTAAGTCAATTATTGTTAAAATCTAATTACAGGTAGTATTAATGATGGTGTATGCATATGAGTTTCATGTGAAAGTGACTTGAAGTACGGAAAGGAAATGAATTCGAATATGTATCAAAAGTAATAGAATTCTATTAGGATTATCGATTTTACGTAATTAAATCAGTTACACGTATATTAAGGTAATAAAAAAAACGTACTTAGAGGACCTTACAAGTAATGAAAGCAAATCTAGCGGTATTAAAAATTAAATTTTGAAGGTGGAATTAAATTCGACTAGTAACATTCCTAGCTATATATGAACTATATAACCATTAACATTAACCAGAAGTATCGGTACGATAATTGAATTAAGAAAATTAAGAATACAAATTAAAAATAGAAATCAATTATGCATTTTAATGAACTAAACATATAGTATACTTAAAAATAAAAAACAACACATAAATTGAGGTATGTTCCATAAGTACCAAAGAGAAATTAACCATGGTTGAATCATTTCTCTGGTTGACACTGGGTTCAACTGAGGTTGGGGTGTTAAAACAAAATAAAATACAAAGACAAAGTTTGGAGTACGACATTCGGGGAATTGAGTGACTAAGCAGGGGTATAAGTCTGAAATTGGCAATTACGTCTTTTCGTGAGCACTTTGATCTTTTTTTAAAAAAAAGATTGCTTGTCACACTACTTAGAACAAAAATTAAAATAGTTCAAACAAAATGGAGGGACGGCATGTTCCTCATATACATTACAATAATTATCAAAATCGTTGCAACCTCTGTAAAAAAGGTTTTGGTTACAAATAAGATAATACATAACTATATATTTATATACGCAACAATGGCATGAAAAGAAAAAACAAATCGGTCAATTTCCTTCTTACAAACAAACAAAAAAAAAACTTAACCTAAAGACACAAACCGGTCAATTCAGGTTGAATTTAATTCTCTTTTACAACAAAAAAAAAAAGTTGAATTAAATTCTTAGATTACATTTTCTTAAATTAAATTCTCTTAAATTACAAAGAAAAAGTTGAATTCAATTGACTGCATTGAAATGACTTGGGACTTAAAAACTAATTTCTTCAAAACTAACTTCTTCAAAACTAACTTCTTCAAAACTAACTTCTTCAATACTGGCTTCTTCAAAACTGGCTTCTTCAAAACTGGCTTCTTCAAAACTGGCTTCTTCAAAACTGGCTTCTTCAAAACTGGCTTCATCAAAACTGGCTTCTTCAAAACTGGCCCCTTCAAAACTGGCTTATTCAAAACTGGCTTCTTCAAAACTGTCTTCTTCAAAACTGTCTTCTTCAAAACTGGCTTCTTCAAAACTGTCTTCTTCAAAACTGACTTCTTCAAAACTGACTTCTTCAAAACTGACTTCTTCAAAACTGACTTCTTCAAAACTGGCTTCTTCAAAACTGGCTTCTTCAAAACTGGCTTCTTCAAAACAGACTTCTTCAAAACTGACATCTGTAATCTCTGGGGCGGTTGTCCCTCTTGGCGCAACCTTCTGACTTGACCTCTTATCAAGTATTTCTATAAATCTCTGGGGCGGTTGTCCCTCTTGGCGCAACCTTCTGACTTGACCTCTTATCAAGTATTTCTATAAATCTCTGGGGCGGTTGTCCATCTTGGCGCAACCTACTGACTTCAAAACTGACTTGCAACTTATTTGCAACTAAAACTGACTTCAAAACTGAGTTGCAACTAATTTGCAACTAAAACTGACTTCAAAATTACTTCAAGTATCTCTAAATCTATAAACTCTCTATAAACACTCTCTTCCTTAATTTTCAAGTCAATTCAATTCAATAATTTGAAAAAAATTGTAAACAAAAATAAAAAATGTAAACAACCTTTCACTCTAATGTACGCGAAGGTACTGTACTATTATGTTTGGTACATAAAATAAAATTATTCTATAATGAATATAATAGTGAAAATAACTCTGAAATTAACTTTCTCTAAATTAACTTTCTCTAAAATTAACTTTCTCTGAAATTAACTCTTTCTGTTACATTTAACTTCTGTTACTTTTAACTTCTGTGAAAATTACTGTTTCACTAAAAAAATGTATCACTGGTGTCTGAAATGTTCACTGTGTTTCTTGTAAATTCTGGCTTGATACTTATTATTAACTGTTAATAGTACTGACTTTTCAAGTGTTTATACATTAATTAAAAAAACAAACTGTACGTAATAAAATTTTCAAGGCGAAATCCTTAGAGACGTGTCCTGAAGACGTCTTGCTGGCTACTTCTTCTTGGATGAAAACTAGGCATGGAGAACTTGGAGTCGTGACACACCGGTTCAAGGGTGGATGTTACGAACAAGAAGTCGTGACACGCCGGTCAAATGGTGGGTCGCCACTTGTTAAAATCCTCTTCTTAAAATATTCTTCTTCTTAAAATATTCTTCTTCTTAAAATATTCTTCTTCTTAAAATATTCTTCTTCTTAAAATATTCTTCTTCTTAAAATATTCTTCTTCTTAAAATATTCTTCTAATCCTGGGGCAGGATCGCCAATTTGTTTAATCCTAGCTATAGGGTCGCCACTCTGTTAACCCCTCCGTCTATGGCGCTGGGTGGTTCGAATTGCCGGGTTTTCTAGTTAGGAGGCAGCAACGGATATTTCTTCTATAACATTCTAATTCTTTTCTCTCGCTTTATGATCGACAGTTGTTAATTCTTCTCTTTCTATAATACTCTGATACTTTCTCTTGGTACTAAAATTATCGGCTTTTCTTTTATAACTTATCGACTTTACTGACTAAATTCCTGAAGAGAACAAGGCTCGAAGGAAAAGATAAAAACTTTCTCTTTTTGTAGTTTACTTCTCAAAATGTACAGGTAGTGCTCTGAATTTACAGGGGTAGAGGTTCGACCTCTTTCGACCATGGCTCAGGCCGGAATCTAAAAAAAATTTAAGGAGGCAAGGGGCCTCTGCCCCCTCCCCGCAGCGAAGCTGCTAACAAGGGAGGCTCGTAGCAGTGCCCAAAGCAGAGTCCCGTAATGAAGTGAAGTTCATTTTACAAATACATGTATAATATAAGCCTAAATGTTGGGGGACGGCAGTGGAAGGTTAAGTTTCCCCCCTTTTAAACACGATCAGATGTTTGAAAGATTCCAAATAAAAATTTAAAAAAATAAATAAAAATAAAAAATCTTATTTTTTTTTGCCGAATCTTCATTTCTGAAGGCGATATCATTTCATAGTAGTACATAAGTGAAATTGAAGTACACGACTGAGTACATTTTCGTTTGGGTTTATTACAATTATGATTGCGATTATGGATTACTTCCCATTCGCTTATGATTGTCCCTTACAGTTCTATTAAAGTACATTCTTACATTATATATTAAGTCATTACATTCAATTACAGTTTCATTGAAGTACATTACGTCGTTTACCATTCTTACAGTGTTTTATATATTTATATATGGTTATAATATATGGTTATAATATATGGTTATAAATATGATTATAATATATGGTTATATTATATGGTTATATTATATGGTTATTATATATGGTTATTAGCATAACACAAGTACATGAGCACATACAAGATAATTTATATAAAACATAACATGTTACATTATATTATAATATGTTATAAATTTGGATCAGAGCGTTCGATTTTGCTGTGATTCGCGAATTCGACCACTTACTTACCCAAGCATTTATGAATATCTTGTGGGGGGTGAACGCACTTAAAAGAGAAAAATAAAAAAATACATTTGGACGTATTTTACATGTAAGTAACAGAATAGGTTGTGTGCGTAATATAGACACGCGTAAAATATGGACTGATAGGTTGATAGGTATCAGTAGACAATAGGTAGGAAACAACATAAATAATGATGTATAGAGAATGAAGTTTTTTTCTTTTCTTTTTATTATTATTATTATTATTATTATTAATATTAAAGAATTTACCATACATTCAATACGAAAGATGTCCAAATACTAAACACGTGATTCAGTGTTCAAGGTATGGAAAACGTGAAGAGAATTAAGTTACTTTATGACGTCATAGTTATTCACATTATGTCATACGTACAGTATAACTGTAAGTCATTATTTGGGAGGACCTAAAAGAAACGAATTAGAGACAGAATGGGTATCAAGGACTAAGAAGCACAACTACGGGTTCCAATCCTCTTATATACAATGTGTATGTATAATCTAGGGTCGAGGGTGAGATGCAAGACAATCATAATTAATTATAATAACTTCTATAACAAATGGAAAATGGATACGACTAAACCATAGATATGGTAGATCGTAGGGTTGTGACACGAACAAAAATAGGAAGCTACAAGTAAAATCATTATCCAAACTCGCGTTAAGCGATTTTGGTTCTTATGTAAAAATGAATATTGATTATTCATTTCATTTTTACATTGCTCTCCCCTTTTAAAAAATGATATTTATACAATAATCTAATAGAGTACCATTAATACAATACAAATGAGAAAATAACATCCTAACTACTTCAAGTTAGATGACGAATTTTTCTTTACATTACAAATTTTTATACAGAACAAGTGAGTTATTATAATATAAAAAATTCAAAGATTAATACTTTAATTTAGACAAACATTTAAGTTAGACAAACAATGATATGGTTAAATTTTTTTTTTTTCAAGATTTTATTTTTCTGTCTGATAAATTATGTACATAATGAATAGAGTAGATAAAAGGGAAAAACGTACATCGTACAATCTATAAGCTAATTTTTATTGACTATTGTAGGTAAAAAATCGAATTACGTAATGGATGATGTATAGACCTGTGGTCTAGTGTGTATTTGTGTGTATTAGATACAAAGTGTGTATCTTATAATTTTGAGGGACAGATTAGCTGAGAGGATTTTTAAATTAACTGAATAAATGCCTGAGCAAAAATTTATATATACCTAGTAAGCAAAAATGCTTAGGACTATATAAATAGCATAGTTAGCACTTACACGCTATGAAATAGTTTGTGATATCCAATGATTTTAGAATAAGGTTTGTATATATAGTATATGTAGTGTGCATACATGCGTGTGTATGTGTAGGGATTTGGAAGGTTTTTGAATTAACAAAGTTTAAAATAATGTATAATAATTTAAGATGGGTTTAGTTTATAAAATCTTTTAAGTTTAAGTCAATTATTGTTAAAATCTAATTACAGGTAGTATTAATGATGGTGTATGCATATGAGTTTCATGTGAAAGTGACTTGAAGTACGGAAAGGAAATGAATTCGAATATGTATCAAAAGTAATAGAATTCTATTAGGATTATCGATTTTACGTAATTAAATCAGTTACACGTATATTAAGGTAATAAAAAAAACGTACTTAGAGGACCTTACAAGTAATGAAAGCAAATCTAGCGGTATTAAAAATTAAATTTTGAAGGTGGAATTAAATTCGACTAGTAACATTCCTAGCTATATATGAACTATATAACCATTAACATTAACCAGAAGTATCGGTACGATAATTGAATTAAGAAAATTAAGAATACAAATTAAAAATAGAAATCAATTATGCATTTTAATGAACTAAACATATAGTATACTTAAAAATAAAAAACACAATATAAATTGAGGGTATGTTCCATAGTACCAAAGAGAAGTTAACCATGGTTGAATCATTTCTCTGGTTGACACTGGGTTCAACTGAGGTTGGGGTGTTAAAACAAAATAAAATACAAAGACAAAGTTTGGAGTACGACATTCGAGGGAATTGAGTGACTAAGCAGGGGGTATAAGTCTGAAATTGACAATTACGTCTTTTCGTGAGCACTTTGCTCTTTTTTTTAAAAAAAGATTGCTTGTCACACTACTTAGAACAAAAATTAAAAGAGTTCAAACAAAATGGAGGGACGGCATGTTCCTCATATACATTACAATAATTATCAAAATCGTTTCAACCTTTGTAAAAACGGTTTTGGTTACAAATAAGATAATAGAATAAATATATATATATACGCAACAATGGCATGAAAAGAAAAAACAAATCGGTCAATTTCCTTCTTACAAACAAATAAAAAAAAACTTAACCTAAAGACAAACCGGTCAATTCAGGTTGAATTTAATTCTCTTTTACAACAAAAAAAAAAGGTTGAATTAAATTCTTAGATTACATTTTCTTAAATTAAATTCTCTTAAATTACAAAGAAAAAGTTGAATTCAATTGACTGCATTGAAATGACTTGGGACTTAAAAACTAATTTCTTCAAAACTAACTTCTTCAAAACTAACTTCTTCAAAACTAACTTCCAAAACTAACTTCTTCAAAACTAACTTCTTCAAAACTGACTTCTTCAAAACTGGCTTCTTCAAAACTGGCTTCTTCAAAACTGGCTTCTTCAAAACTGACTTCTTCAAAACTGACTTCTTCAAAACTGACTTCTTCAAAACTGACTTCTTCAAAACTGGCTCTTCAAAACTGGCTTCTTCAAAACTGGCTTCTTCAAAACTGGCTTCTTCAAAACTGGCTTCTTCAAAACTGTCTCTTCAAAACTGACTTCTTCAAAACTGACTTCTTCAAAACTGACTTCTTCAAAACTGGCTTCTTCAAAACTGGCTTCTTCAAAACTGGCTTCTTCAAAACTGACTTCTTCAAAACTGACTTCTGTAATCTCTGGGGCGGTTGTCCCTCTTGGCGCAACCTTCTGACTTGACCTCTTATCAAGTATTTCTATAAATCTCTGGTGCGGTTGTCCCTCTTGGCGCAACCTTCTGACTTGACCTCTTATCAAGTATTTCTATAAATCTCTGGGGCGGTTGTCCCTCTTGGCGCAACCTTCTGACTTGACCTCTTATCAAGTATTTCTATAAATCTCTGGGGCGGGTGTCCCTCTTGGCGCAACCTTCTGACTTGACCTCTTATCAAGTATTTCTATAAATCTCTGGGGCGGTTGTCCATCTTGGCGCAACCTACTGACTTTAAAACTGACTTCAAAACTGACTTGCAACTTATTTGCAACTAAAACTGACTTCAAAACTGAGTTGCAACTAATTTGCAACTAAAACTGACTTCAAAATTACTTCAAGTATCTCTAAATCTATAAACTCTCTATAAACACTCTCTTCCTTAATTTTCAAGTCAATTCAATTCAATAATTTGAAAAAAATTGTAAACAAAAATAAAAAATGTAAACAACCTTTCACTCTAATGTACGCGAAGGTACTGTACTATTATGTTTGGTACATAAAATAAAATTATTCTATAATGAATATAATAGTGAAAATAACTCTGAAATTAACTTTCTCTGAAATTAACTTTCTCTAAAATTAACTTTCTCTGAAATTAACTCTTTCTGTTACATTTAACTTCTGTTACTTTTAACTTCTGTGAAAATTACTGTTTCACTAAAAAAATGTATCACTGGTGTCTGAAATGTTCACTGTGTTTCTTGTAAATTCTGGCTTGATACTTATTATTAACTGTTAATAATACTGACTTTTCAAGTGTTTATAATTAATTAAAAAAACAAACTGTACGTAATAAAATTTTCAAGGCGAAATCCTTAGAGACGTGTCCTGAAGACGTCTTGCTGGCTACTTCTTCTTGGATGAAAACTAGGCATGGAGAACTTGGAGTCGTGACACACCGGTTCAAGGGTGGATGTTACGAACAAGAAGTCGTGACACGCCGGTCAAATGGTGGGTCGCCACTTGTTAAAATCCTCTTCTTAAAATATTCTTCTTCTTAAAATATTCTTCTTCTTAAAATATTCTTCTTCTTAAAATATTCTTCTTCTTAAAATATTCTTCTTCTTAAAATATTCTTCTAATCCTGGGGCAGGATCGCCAATTTGTTTAATCCTAGCTATAGGGTCGCCACTCTGTTAACCCCTCCGTCTATGGCCCTGGGTGGTTCGAATTGCCGGGTTTTCTAGTTAGGAGGCAGCAACGGATATTTCTTCTATAACATTCTAATTCTTTTCTCTCGCTTTATGATCGACAGTTGTTAATTCTTCTCTTTCTATAATACTCTGATACTTTCTCTTGGTACTAAAATTATCGGCTTTTCTTTTATAACTTATCGACTTTACTGACTAAATTCCTGAAGAGAACAAGGCTCGAAGGAAAAGATAAAAACTTTCTCTTTTTGTAGTTTACTTCTCAAAATGTACAGGTAGTGCTCTGAATTTACAGGGGTAGAGGTTCGACCTCTTTCGACCATGGCTCAGGCCGGAATCTAAAAAAAATTTAAGGAGGCAAGGGGCCTCTGCCCCCTCCCCGCAGCGAAGCTGCTAACAAGGGAGGCTCGTAGCAGTGCCCAAAGCAGAGTCCCGTAATGAAGTGAAGTTCATTTTACAAATACATGTATAATATAAGCCTAAATGTTGGGGGACGGCAGTGGAAGGTTAAGTTTCCCCCCTTTTAAACACGATCAGATGTTTGAAAGATTCCAAATAAAAATTTAAAAAAATAAATAAAAATAAAAACTAATCTTATTTTTTTTTGCCGAATCTTCATTTCTGAAGGCGATATCATTTCATAGTAGTACATAAGTGAAATTGAAGTACACGACTGAGTACATTTTCGTTTGGGTTTATTACAATTATGATTGCGATTATGGATTACTTCCCATTCGCTTATGATTGTCCCTTACAGTTCTATTAAAGTACATTCTTACATTATATATTAAGTCATTACATTCAATTACAGTTTCATTGAAGTACATTACGTCGTTTACCATTCTTACAGTGTTTTTATATATTTATATATGGTTATAATATATGGTTATAATATATGATTATAATATATGGTTATATTATATGGTTATATTATATGGTTATTATATATGGTTATTAGCATAACACAAGTACATGAGCACATACAAGATAATTTATATAAAACATAACATGTTACATTATATTATAATATGTTATAAATTTGGATCAGAGCGTTCGATTTTGCTGTGATTCGCGAATTCGACCACTTACTTACCCAAGCATTTATGAATATCTTGTGAGGGGTGAACGCACTTAAAAGAGAAAAATAAAAAAATACATTTGGACGTATTTTACATGTAAGTAACAGAATAGGTTGTGTGCGTAATATAGACACGCGTAAAATATGGACTGATAGGTTGATAGGTATCAGTAGACAATAGGTAGGAAACAACATAAATAATGATGTATAGAGAATGAAGTTTTTTTTTTTTTATTATTATTATTATTATTATTATTATATTAAAGAATTTACCATACATTCAATACGAAAGATGTCCAAATACTAAACACGTGATTCAGTGTTCAAGGTATGGAAAACGTGAAGAGAATTAAGTTACTTTATGACGTCATAGTTATTCACATTATGTCATACGTACAGTATAACTGTAAGTCATTATTTGGGAGGACCTAAAAGAAACGAATTAAGACAGAATGGGTATCAAGGACTAAGAAGCACAACTACGGGTTCCAATCCTCTTATATACAATGTGTATGTATAATCTAGGGTCGAGGGTGAGATGCAAGACAATCATAATTAATTATAATAACTTCTATAACAAATGGAAAATGGATACGACTAAACCATAGATATGGTAGATCGTAGGGTTGTGACACGAACAAAAATAGGAAGCTACAAGTAAAATCATTATCCAAACTCGCGTTAAGCGATTTTGGTTCTTATGTAAAAATGAATATTGATTATTCATTTCATTTTTACATTGCTCTCCCCTTTTAAAAAATGATATTTATACAATAATCTAATAGAGTACCATTAATACAATACAAATGAGAAAATAACATCCTAACTACTTCAAGTTAGATGACGAATTTTTCTTTACATTACAAATTTTTATACAGAACAAGTGAGTTATTATATAATATAAAAAATTCAAAGATTAATACTTTAATTTAGACAAACATTTAAGTTAGACAAACAATGATATGGTTAAATTTTTTTTTTTTCAAGATTTTATTTTTCTGTCTGATAAATTATGTACATAATGAATAGAGTAGATAAAAGGGAAAAACGTACATCGTACAATCTATAAGCTAATTTTTATTGACTATTGTAGGTAAAAAATCGAATTACGTAATGGATGATGTATAGACCTGTGGTCTAGTGTGTATTTGTGTGTATTAGATACAAAGTGTGTATCTTATAATTTTGAGGGACAGATTAGCTGAGAGGATTTTTAAATTAACTGAATAAATGCCTGAGCAAAAATTTATATATACCTAGTAAGCAAAAATGCTTAGGACTATATAAATAGCATAGTTAGCACTTACACGCTATGAAATAGTTTGTGATATCCAATGATTTTAGAATAAGGTTTGTATATATAGTATATGTAGTGTGCATACATGCGTGTGTATGTGTAGGGATTTGGAAGGTTTTTGAATTAACAAAGTTTAAAATAATGTATAATAATTTAAGATGGGTTTAGGTTTATAAAATCTTTTAAGTTTAAGTCAATTATTGTTAAAATCTAATTACAGGTAGTATTAATGATGGTGTATGCATATGAGTTTCATGTGAAAGTGACTTGAAGTACGGAAAGGAAATGAATTCGAATATGTATCAAAAGTAATAGAATTCTATTAGGATTATCGATTTTACGTAATTAAATCAGTTACACGTATATTAAGGTAATAAAAAAAAACGTACTTAGAGGACCTTACAAGTAATGAAAGCAAATCTAGCGGTATTAAAAATTAAATTTTGAAGGTGGAATTAAATTCGACTAGTAACATTCCTAGCTATATATGAACTATATAACCATTAACATTAACCAGAAGTATCGGTACGATAATTGAATTAAGAAAATTAAGAATACAAATTAAAAATAGAAATCAATTATGCATTTTAATGAACTAAACATATAGTTACTTAAAAATAAAAAACACAACATAAATTGAGGGTATGTTCCATAGTACCAAAGAGAAATTAACCATGGTTGAATCATTTCTCTGGTTGACACTGGGTTCAACTGAGGTTGGGGTGTTAAAACAAAATAAAATACAAAGACAAAGTTTGGAGTACGACATTCGGGGGAATTGAGTGACTAAGCAGGGGGTATAAGTCTGAAATTGACAATTACGTCTTTTCGTGAGCACTTTGCTCTTTTTTTAAAAAAAGATTGCTTGTCACACTACTTAGAACAAAAATTAAAAGAGTTCAAACAAAATGGAGGGACGGCATGTTCCTCATATACATTACAATAATTATCAAAATCGTTGCAACCTTTGTAAAAACGGTTTTGGTTACAAATAAGATAATAGAATAACTATATATTTATATACGCAACAATGGCATGAAAAGAAAAACAAATCGGTCAATTTCCTTCTTACAAACAAATAAAAAAAAACTTAACCTAAAGACAAACCGGTCAATTCAGGTTGAATTTAATTCTCTTTTACAACAAAAAAAAAAGGTTGAATTAAATTCTTAGATTACATTTTCTTAAATTAAATTCTCTTAAATTACAAAGAAAAAGTTGAATTCAATTGACTGCATTGAAATGACTTGGGACTTAAAAACTAATTTCTTCAAAACTAACTTCTTCAAAACTAACTTCTTCAAAACTAACTTCTCAAAACTAACTTCTTCAAAACTAACTTCTTCAAAACTGGCTTCTTCAAAACTGGCTTCTTCAAAACTGGCTTCTTCAAAACTGGCTTCTTCAAAACTGGCTTCTTCAAAACTGGCTTCTTCAAAACTGACTTCTTCAAAACTGGCTTCTTCAAAACTGGCTTCTTCAAAACTGGCTTCTTCAAAACTGACTTCTTCAAAACTGACTTCTGTAATCTCTGGGGCGGTTGTCCCTCTTGGCGCAACCTTCTGACTTGACCTCTTATCAAGTATTTCTATAAATCTTCTGGGGGTTGTCCCTCTTGGCGCAACCTTCTGACTTGACCTCTTATCAAGTATTTCTATAAATCTCTGGGCGGTTGTCCCTCTTGGCGCAACCTTCTGACTTGACCTCTTATCAAGTATTTCTATAAATCTCTGGGGCGGTTGTCCCTCTTGGCGCAACCTTCTGACTTGACTTCTTACCAAGTATTTCTATAAATCTCTGGGGCGGTTGTCCCTCTTGGCGCAACCTTCTGACTTGACCTCTTATCAAGTATTTCTATAAATCTCTGGGGCGGTTGTCCCTCTTGGCGCAACCTTCTGACTTGACCTCTTATCAAGTATTTCTATAAATCTCTGGGGCGGTTGTCCATCTTGGCGCAACCTACTGACTTTAAAACTGACTTCAAAACTGACTTGCAACTTATTTGCAACTAAAACTGACTTCAAAACTGAGTTGCAACTAATTTGCAACTAAAACTGACTTCAAAATTACTTCAAGTATCTCTCTAAATCTATAAACTCTCTATAAACACTCTCTTCCTTAATTTGCAAGTCAATTCAATTCAATAATTTGAAAAAAAATTGTAAAAAAAATAAAAAATGTAAACAACATTTCACTCTAATGTACGCGAAGGTACTGTACTATTATGTTTGGTACATAAATAAAATTATTCTATGAATATAATAGTGAAAATATCTCTGAAATTAACTTTCTCTGAAATTAACTTTCTGAAATTAACTTTCTCTGAAATTAATTTCTCTGAAATTACTTTCTCTGAAATTAACTTTCTCTGAAATTAACTCTTTCTGTTACATTTAACTTCTGTTACTTTTAACTTCTGTTACTTTTAACTTCTGTGAAAATTAGTTTCACTAAAAAAATGTATCACTGGTGTCTGAAATGTTCACTGTGTTTCTTGTAAATTCTGGCTTCATACTTATTATTAACTGTTAATAATACTGACTTTTCAAGTGTTTATAAATTAATTAAAAAAACAAACTGTACGTAACAAAATTTTCAAGGCGAAATCCTTAGAGACGTGTCCTGAAGACGTCTTGCTGGCTACTTCTTCTTGGATGAAAACTAGGCATGGAGAACTTGGAGTCGTGACACACCGGTTCAAGGGTGGATGTTACGAACAAGAAGTCGTGACACGCCGGTCAAATGGTGGGTCGCCACTTGTTAAAATCCTCTTCTTAAAATATTCTTCTTCTTAAAATATTCTTCTTCTTAAAATATTCTTCTTCTTAAAATATTCTTCTTCTTAAAATATTCTTCTAATCCTGGGGCAGGATCGCCAATTTGTTTAATCCTGGCTATAGGGTCGCCACTCTGTTAACCCCTCCGTCTATGGCCCTGGGTGGTTCGAATTGACGGGGGTTCTAGTTAGGAGGCAGCAATGGATATTTCTTCTATAACATTCTAATTCTTTTCTCTCGCTTTATGATCGACAGTTGTTAATTCTTCTCTTTCTATAATACTCTGATACTTTCTCTTGGTACTAAAATTATCGGCTTTTCTTTATAACTTATCAACTTTACTGACTAAATTCCTGAAGAGAACAAGGCTCGAAGGAAAAGATAAAAACTTTCTCTTTTTGTAGTTTACTTCTCAAAATGTACAGGTAGTGCTCTGAATTTACAGGGTAGAGGTTCGACCTCTTTCGACCATGGCTCAGGCCGGAATCTAAAAAAATTTAAGGAGGCAAGGGGCCTCTGCCCCCTCCCCGCAGCGAAGCTGCTAACAAGGGAGGCTCGTAGCAGTGCCCAAAGCAGAGTCCCGTAATGAAGTGAAGTTCATTTTACAAATACATGTATAATATAAGCCTAAATGTTGGGGGACGGCAGTGGAAGGTTAAGTTTCCCCCCTTTTAAACACGATCAGATGTTTGAAAGATTCCAAATAAAAATTTAAAAAATAAATAAAAATAAAAACTAATCTTATTTTTTTTTGCCGAATCTTCATTTCTGAAGGCGATATCATTTCATAGTAGTACATAAGTGAAATTGAAGTACACGACTGAGTACCTTTTCGTTTGGGTTTATTACAATTATGATTGCGATTATGGATTACTTCCCATTCGCTTATGATTGTCCCTTACAGTTCTATTAAAGTACA
This sequence comes from Bathynomus jamesi, assembly GCA_023014485.1. Classification (NCBI taxonomy): domain Eukaryota; kingdom Metazoa; phylum Arthropoda; class Malacostraca; order Isopoda; family Cirolanidae; genus Bathynomus; species Bathynomus jamesi. The sequence goes on along the minus strand of JAJOZX010000015.1, from coordinate 1,042,613 downwards.
TTCTTACATTATATATTAAGCCATTACATTCAATTACAGTTTCATTGAAGTACATTACGTCGTTTACCATTCTTACAGTGTTTTATATATTTATATATGGTTATAATTATGGTTATAATATATGGTTATAATATATGATTATAATATATGGTTATATTATATGGTTTGTCGTAACCATGAAGTTGCAGGCAGAGATCTTTTATAAAATAAGTGAAGGAATGTTAATCTTAAGATTTCGAGGTGTACATCTCTGAACGCAGTGTGGTTTGGTTTTTAAACGTTCATGAACGAATAAATCCGAAGTGTTTCAGATTGTTTAAAGTTGTTCTATCTTAGTTCGGATTATCAGAGAAGTAATAAAGCCAAGCCACGTGGGGACAGAGGTTTATCACCGAGACCCGACCCCAGCGAGAAGGGTAATCCAACGGATTTGGACGTGCGTGCAAATGCGTGGTTTCCTCTTTTACTAGGTCGAAGATTTTAATATCTCTTTTGCATGATGGTGTGACTTTTGTAAGACAGATTCGAAGACGCTGCTAAAGTTGAACCACGAGGGGTCATAAACTTAGGGCTTCGAATCTGTTAACGGTATTTAAATGTATTTCGTGGGAAGAAGGAGGGGTCTATACTCGGAAATCAGGTCCAGCTCCAATCAGGGGGCCCAGGATCCTGGGAAACGTAGTAAAGACGCCTTCTTTCCCTCTTGTATGGGTAATAGCCTTCTGGAGGGACGATCTTAGGAAAACAAATGATTTGATAGGTTTGCAGAATATTGGAAGGCGGGGTCCTTCAAATTTGTAAAGTAAATTCGAAAATTGAAAAGTTAGTTGTAGTCGTTCCTCCTTGAAGTTAACTGTGGTTAAACAAACCCCCTTTAGACTTGTGGTGTAAGAAAACTTAAAACTGAAAGAATCAATTGTCACTAATTTAAAAATTAAGAACTTATAGTTCATGAAATTCGTTTACGCGGAAATTTGAGCATAATCATTTAATTGTTAGCGCCTTAACCGAGAATTTGATTGTAACTTAATTAATGTTAACCAACGGACCAAGAGTTTTGTGAACTTTCTCTTAAGTAAATTTGGCTCCACTTAAATAAGAAATAGGGTACGTCTGGGCCCTAATTTCCTGAATCCGTCCATTTGGGTTCAGAAGGAAGTCCCGTTAGTTGATATATTGTAGTTTGAAAGCTTTGTAGCGGGCCGTAAATCTACGGTCCGTACGCAGCACAAGTGGGAGTAAGTTTTGTCTCCTGCCATTAGTAAGTAAAATTAATTCTTTGAATATCTGGGTCGAATTCCGACCACTTCATTTATTGTTATTTATTTTTGTTGCACTAAAATATAAAACCCCTCGATCTATAAATTATTTCATTCAGCTAACTGTTCATCTTTGCTTTAGATTTATCATTGTTGATCAATGTATCGATTTAACTTCATCAAACGGTGAACTTTGTCTTTGAAGTTAAGATTATTGTATTGACTGAAATTATATATGTAATTCAGAATAACTATTAAATGCATGTACTGTGTCGAGTAACATTTAATAAAATTTATAAGAGGGCGTGTGTTGTTTTAAATACCTTGTGATAGACCCCTCTTGTTAGCTGGGGAAAATTAACGTTCACAGTAGGCTTGTGGAAAGCCGAAGGAAACCTAGCCTATCAATTTAAAGGGCCATCCGTCTTGGGTAGGCCGAATAATCCTGAACGAAAATAAGAGATAAAATCACCGGGTACGCCCAACTTAAAGGGTGCCCGTGAAGTGAATTAAAGTCAGAGAATGGGCGTTCAATACCATAAATAAATATACGGATTGGGCGCGTACGTCAGGTTATATTATATGGTTATTATATATGGTTATTAGCATAACACAAGTACATGAGCACATACAAGATAATTTATATAAAACATAACATGTTACATTATATTATAATATGTTATAAATTTGGATCAGAGCGTTCGATTTTGCTGTGATTCGCGAATTCGACCACTTACTTACCCAAGCATTTATGAATATCTTGTGAGGGGTGAACGCACTTAAAGAGAAAATAAAAAAATACATGTGGACGTATTTTACATGTAAGTAACAGAATAGGTTGTGTGCGTAATATAGACACGCGTAAAATATGGACTGATAGGTTGATAGGTATCAGTAGACAATAGGTAGGAAACAACATAAATAATGATGTATAGAGAATTAAGCTTTTTTTTTTTTTTTATTATTATTATTATTATTATTATTATTATTAAAGAATTTACCATACATTCAATACGAAAGATGTCCAAATACTAAACACGTGATTCAGTGTTCAAGGTATGGAAAACGTGAAGAGAATTAAGTTACTTTATGACGTCATAGTTATTCACATTATGTCATACGTACAGTATAACTGTAAGTCATTATTTGGGAGGACCTAAAAGAAACGAATTAAAGACAGAATGGGTATCAAGGACTAAGAAGCACAACTACGGGTTCCAATCCTCTTATATACAATGTGTATGTATAATCTAGGGTCGAGGGTGAGATGCAAGACAATCATAATTAATTATAATAACTTCTATAACAAATGGAAAATGGATACGACTAAACCATAGATATGGTAGATCGTAGGGTTGTGACACGAACAAAAATAGGAAGCTACAAGTAAAATCATTATCCAAACTCGCGTTAAGCGATTTTGGTTCTTATGTAAAAATGAATATTGATTATTCATTTCAATTTTACATTGCTCTCCCCTTTTAAAAAATGATATTTATACAATAATCTAATAGAGTACCATTAATACAATACAAATGAGAAAATAACATCCTAACTACTTCAAGTTAGATGACGAATTTTTCTTTACATTACAAATTTTTATACAGAACAAGTGAGTTATTATATAATATAAAAAATTCAAAGATTAATACTGTAATTTAGACAAACATTTAAGTTAGACAAACAATGATATGGTTAAATTTTTTTTTTTTTTTCAAGATTTTATTTTTCTGTCTGATAAATTATGTACATAATGAATAGAGTAGATAAAAGGGAAAAACGTACATCGTACAATCTATAAGCTAATTTTTATTGATTATTGTAGGAAAAAATCGAATTACGTAATGGATGATGTATAGACCTGTGGTCTAGTGTGTATTTGTGTGTATTAGATACAAAGTGTGTATCTTATAATTTTGAGGGACAGATTAGCTGAGAGGATTTTTAAATTAACTGAATAAATGCCTGAGCAAAAATTTATATATACCTAGTAAGCAAAAATGCTTAGGACTATATAAATAGCATAGTTAGCACTTACACGCTATGAAATAGTTTGTGATATCCAATGATTTTAGAATAAGGTTTGTATATATAGTATATATAGTGTGCATACACGCGTGTGTATGTGTAGGGATTTGGAAGGTTTTTCAATTAACAAAGTTTAAAAATAATGTATAATAATTTAAGATGGGTTTAGGGTTATAAAATCTTTTAAGTTTAATTCAATTATTGTTAAAATCTAATTACAGGTAGTATTAATGATGGTGTATGCATATGAGTTTCATGTGAAAGTGACTTGAAGTACGGAAAGGAAATGAATTCGAATATGTATCAAAAGTAATAGAATTCTATTAGGATTATCGATTTTACGTAATTAAATCAGTTACACGTATATTAAGGTAATAAAAAAAAACGTACTTAGAGGACCTTACAAGTAATGAAAGCAAATCTAGCGGTATTAAAAATTAAATTTTGAAGGTGGAATTAAATTCGACTAGTAACATTCCTAGCTATATATGAACTATATAACCATTAACATTAACAAGAAGTATCGGTACGATAATTGAATTAAGAAAATTAAGAATACAAATTAAAAATAGAAATCAATTATGCATTTTAATGAACTAAACATATAGTATACTTAAAAATAAAAAACAACATAAATTGAGGGTATGTTCCATAGTACCAAAGAGAAATTAACCATGGTTGAATCATTTCTCTGGTTGACACTGGGTTCAACTGAGGTTGGGGTGTTAAAACAAAATAAAATACAAAGACAAAGTTTGGAGTACGACATTCGGGGGAATTGAGTGACTAAGCAGGGGGTATAAGTCTGAAATTGACAATTACGTCTTTTCGTGAGCACTTTGCTCTTTTTTTTAAAAAAAGATTGCTTGTCACACTACTTAGAACAAAAATTAAAAGAGTTCAAACAAAATGGAGGGACGGCATGTTCCTCATATACATTACAATAATTATCAAAATCGTTGCAACCTTTGTAAAAACGGTTTTGGTTACAAATAAGATAATAGAATAACTATATATTATATACGCAACAATGGCATGAAAAGAAAAACAAATCGGTCAATTTCCTTCTTACAAACAAATAAAAAAAACTTAACCTAAAGACAAACCGGTCAATTCAGGTTGAATTTAATTCTCTTTTACAACAAAAAAAAAAAGGTTGAATTAAATTCTTAGATTACATTTTCTTAAATTAAATTCTCTTAAATTACAAAGAAAAAGTTGAATTCAATTGACTGCATTGAAATGACTTGGGACTTAAAAACTAATTTCTTCAAAACTAACTTCTTCAAAACTAACTTCTTCAAAACTAACTTCCTCAAAACTAACTTCTTCAAAACTAACTTCTTCAAAACTGACTTCTTCAAAACTGGCTTCTTCAAAACTGGCTTCTTCAAAACTGACTTCTTCAAAACTGACTTCTTCAAAACTGACTTCTTCAAACTGACTTCTTCAAAACTGACTTCTTCAAAACTGGCGTCTTCAAAACTGGCTTCTTCAAAACTGGCTTCTTCAAAACTGGCTTCTTCAAAACTGGCTTCTTCAAAACTGTTCTCTTCAAAACTGACTTCTTCAAAACTGACTTCTTCAAAACTGACTTCTTCAAAACTGGCTTCTTCAAAACTGGCTTCTTCAAAACTGGCTTCTTAAAACTGACTTCTTCAAAACTGACTTCTGTAATCTCTGGGGCGGTTGTCCCTCTTGGCGCAACCTTCTGACTTGACCTCTTATCAAGTATTTCTATAAATCTCTGGTGCGGTTGTCCCTCTTGGCGCAACCTTCTGACTTGACCTCTTATCAAGTATTTCTATAAATCTCTGGGGCGGTTGTACCCTCTTGGCGCAACCTTCTGACTTGACCTCTTATCAAGTATTTCTATAAATCTCTGGGGCGGTTGTCCCTCTTGGCGCAACCTTCTGACTTGACTTCTTACCAAGTATTTCTATAAATCTCTGGGGCGGTTGTCCCTCTTGGCGCAACCTTCTGACTTGACCTCTTATCAAGTATTTCTATAAATCTCTGGGGCGGGTGTCCCTCTTGGCGCAACCTTCTGACTTGACCTCTTATCAAGTATTTCTATAAATCTCTGGGGCGGTTGTCCATCTTGGCGCAACCTACTGACTTTAAAACTGACTTGCAACTTATTTGCAACTAAAACTGACTTCAAAACTGAGTTGCAACTAATTTGCAACTAAAACTGACTTCAAAATTACTTCAAGTATCTCTCTAAATCTATAAACTCTCTATAAACACTCTCTTCCTTAATTTGCAAGTCAATTCAATTCAATAATTTGAAAAAAAATTGTAAATAAAAATAAAAAATGTAAACAACATTTCACTCTAATGTACGCGAAGGTACTGTACTATTATGTTTGGTACATAAATTAAAATTATTCTATACTGAATATAATAGTGAAAATAACTCTGAAATTAACTTTCTCTGAAATTAACTTTCTCTAAAATTAACTTTCTCTGAAATTAATTTCTCTGAAATTAACTTTCTCTGAAATTAACTTTCTCTGAAATTAACTCTTTCTGTTACATTTAACTTCTGTTACTTTTAACTTCTGTTACTTTTAACTTCTGTGAAAATTAGTTTCACTAAAAAAATGTATCACTGGTGTCTGAAATGTTCACTGTGTTTCTTGTAAATTCTGGCTTCATACTTATTATTAACTGTTAATAATACTGACTTTTCAAGTGTTTATAAATTAATTAAAAAAAACAACTGTACGTAACAAAATTTTCAAGGCGAAATCCTTAGAGACGTGTCCTGAAGACGTCTTGCTGGCTACTTCTTCTTGGATGAAAACTAGGCATGGAGAACTTGGAGTCGTGACACACCGGTTCAAGGGTGGATGTTACGAACAAGAAGTCGTGACACGCCGGTCAAATGGTGGGTCGCCACTTGTTAAAATCCTCTTCTTAAAATATTCTTCTTCTTAAAATATTCTTCTTCTTAAAATATTCTTCTTCTTAAAATATTCTTCTTCTTAAAATATTCTTCTAATCCTGGGGCAGGATCGCCAATTTGTTTAATCCTGGCTATAGGGTCGCCACTCTGTTAACCCCTCCGTCTATGGCCCTGGGTGGTTCGAATTGACGGGGGTTCTAGTTAGGAGGCAGCAATGGATATTTCTTCTATAACATTCTAATTCTTTTCTCTCGCTTTATGATCGACAGTTGTTAATTCTTCTCTTTCTATAATACTCTGATACTTTCTCTTGGTACTAAAATTATCGGCTTTTCTTTTATAACTTATCAACTTTACTGACTAAATTCCTGAAGAGAACAAGGCTCGAAGGAAAAGATAAAAACTTTCTCTTTTTGTAGTTTACTTCTCAAAATGTACAGGTAGTGCTCTGAATTTACAGGGGTAGAGGTTCGACCTCTTTCGACCATGGCTCAGGCCGGAATCTAAAAAAAATTTAAGGAGGCAAGGGGCCTCTGCCCCCTCCCCGCAGCGAAGCTGCTAACAAGGGAGGCTCGTAGCAGTGCCCAAAGCAGAGTCCCGTAATGAAGTGAAGTTCATTTTACAAATACATGTATAATATAAGCCTAAATGTTGGGGGACGGCAGTGGAAGGTTAAGTTTCCCCCCTTTTAAACACGATCAGATGTTTGAAAGATTCCAAATAAAAATTTAAAAAAATAAATAAAAATAAAAACTAATCTTATTTTTTTTGCCGAATCTTCATTTCTGAAGGCGATATCATTTCATAGTAGTACATAAGTGAAATTGAAGTACACGACTGAGTACCTTTTCGTTTGGGTTTATTACAATTATGATTGCGATTATGGATTACTTCCCATTCGCTTATGATTGTCCCTTACAGTTCTATTAAAGTACATTCTTACATTATATATTAAGCCATTACATTCAATTACAGTTTCATTGAAGTACATTACGTCGTTTACCATTCTTACAGTGTTTTTATATATTTATATATGGTTATAATATATGGTTATAATATATGGTTATAATATATGATTATAATATATGGTTATATTATATGGTTTGTCGTAACCATGAAGTTGCAGGCAGAGATCTTTTATAAAATAAGTGAAGGAATGTTAATCTTAAGATTTCGAGGTGTACATCTCTGAACGCAGTGTGGTTTGGTTTTTAAACGTTCATGAACGAATAAATCCGAAGTGTTTCAGATTGTTTAAAGTTGTTCTATCTTAGTTCGGATTATCAGAGAAGTAATAAAGCCAAGCCACGTGGGGACAGAGGTTTATCACCGAGACCCGACCCCAGCGAGAAGGGTAATCCAACGGATTTGGACGTGCGTGCAAATGCGTGGTTTCCTCTTTTACTAGGTCGAAGATTTTAATATCTCTTTTGCATGATGGTGTGACTTTTGTAAGACAGATTCGAAGACGCTGCTAAAGTTGAACCACGAGGGGGTCATAAACTTAGGGCTTCGAATCTGTTAACGGTATTTAAATGTATTTCGTGGGAAGAAGGAGGGGTCTATACTCGGAAATCAGGTCCAGCTCCAATCAGGGGGCCCAGGATCCTGGGAAACGTAGTAAAGACGCCTTCTTTCCCTCTTGTATGGGTAATAGCCTTCTGGAGGGACGATCTTAGGAAAACAAATGATTTGATAGGTTTGCAGAATATTGGAAGGCGGGGTCCTTCAAATTTGTAAAGTAAATTCGAAAATTGAAAAGTTAGTTGTAGTCGTTCCTCCTTGAAGTTAACTGTGGTTAAACAAACCCCCTTTAGACTTGTGGTGTAAGAAAACTTAAAACTGAAAGAATCAATTGTCACTAATTTAAAAATTAAGAACTTATAGTTCATGAAATTCGTTTACGCGGAAATTTGAGCATAATCATTTAATTGTTAGCGACCTTAACCGAGAATTTGATTGTAACTTAATTAATGTTAACCAACGGACCAAGAGTTTTGTGAACTTTCTCTTAAGTAAATTTGGCTCCACTTAAATAAGAAATAGGGTACGTCTGGGCCCTAATTTCCTGAATCCGTCCATTTGGGTTCAGAAGGAAGTCCCGTTAGTTGATATATTGTAGTTTTGAAAGCTTTGTAGCGGGCCGTAAATCTACGGTCCGTACGCAGCACAAGTGGGAGTAAGTTTTGTCTCCTGCCATTAGTAAGTAAAATTAATTCTTTGAATATCTGGGTCGAATTCCGACCACTTCATTTATTGTTATTTATTTTTGTTGCACTAAAATATAAAACCCCTCGATCTATAAATTATTTCATTCAGCTAACTGTTCATCTTTGCTTTAGATTTATCATTGTTGATCAATGTATCGATTTAACTTCATCAAACGGTGAACTTTGTCTTTGAAGTTAAGATTATTGTATTGACTGAAATTTTATATATGTAATTCAGAATAAACTATTAAATGCATGTACTGTGTCGAGTAACATTTAATAAAATTTATAAGAGGGCGTGTGTTGTTTTAAATACCTTGTGATAGACCCCTCTTGTTAGCTGGGGAAAATTAACGTTCACAGTAGGCTTGTGGAAAGCCGAAGGAACCTAGCCTATCAATTTAAAGGGCCATCCGTCTTGGGTAGGCCGAATAATCCTGAACGAAAATAAGAGATAAAATCACCGGGTACGCCCAACTTAAAGGGTGCCCGTGAAGTGAATTAAAGTCAGAGAATGGGCGTTCAATACCATAAATAAATATACGGATTGGGCGCGTACGTCAGGTTATATTATATGGTTATTATATATGGTTTAGCATAACACAAGTACATGAGCACATACAAGATAATTTATATAAAACATAACATGTTACATTATATTATAATATGTTATAAATTTGGATCAGAGCGTTCGATTTTGCTGTGATTCGCGAATTCGACCACTTACTTACCCAAGCATTTATGAATATCTTGTGAGGGGTGAACGCACTTAAAAGAGAAAAATAAAAAAATACATGTGGACGTATTTTACATGTAAGTAACAGAATAGGTTGTGTGCGTAATATAGACACGCGTAAAATATGGACTGATAGGTTGATAGGTATCAGTAGACAATAGGTAGGAAACAACATAAATAATGATGTATAGAGAATTAAGCTTTTTTCTTTTTTTTTTATTATTATTATTATTATTATTTATTATTAAAGAATTTACCATACATTCAATACGAAAGATGTCCAAATACTAAACACGTGATTCAGTGTTCAAGGTATGGAAAACGTGAAGAGAATTAAGTTACTTTATGACGTCATAGTTATTCACATTATGTCATACGTACAGTATAACTGTAAGTCATTATTTGGGAGGACCTAAAAGAAACGAATTAAGACAGAATGGGTATCAAGGACTAAGAAGCACAACTACGGGTTCCAATCCTCTTATATACAATGTGTATGTATAATCTAGGGTCGAGGGTGAGATGCAAGACAATCATAATTAATTATAATAACTTCTATAACAAATGGAAAATGGATACGACTAAACCATAGATATGGTAGATCGTAGGGTTGTGACACGAACAAAAATAGGAAGCTACAAGTAAAATCATTATCCAAACTCGCGTTAAGCGATTTTGGTTCTTATGTAAAAATGAATATTGATTATTCATTTCAATTTTACATTGCTCTCCCCTTTTAAAAAATGATATTTATACAATAATCTAATAGAGTACCATTAATACAATACAAATGAGAAAATAACATCCTAACTACTTCAAGTTAGATGACGAATTTTTCTTTACATTACAAATTTTTATACAGAACAAGTGAGTTATTATATAATATAAAAAATTCAAAGATTAATACTGTAATTTAGACAAACATTTAAGTTAGACAAACAATGATATGGTTAAATTTTTTTTTTTTTTTTCAAGATTTTATTTTTCTGTCTGATAAATTATGTACATAATGAATAGAGTAGATAAAAGGGAAAAACGTACATCGTACAATCTATAAGCTAATTTTTATTGATATTGTAGGAAAAAATCGAATTACGTAATGGATGATGTATAGACCTGTGGTCTAGTGTGTATTTGTGTGTATTAGATACAAAGTGTGTATCTTATAATTTTGAGGGACAGATTAGCTGAGAGGATTTTTAAATTAACTGAATAAATGCCTGAGCAAAAATTTATATATACCTAGTAAGCAAAAATGCTTAGGACTATATAAATAGCATAGTTAGCACTTACACGCTATGAAATAGTTTGTGATATCCAATGATTTTAGAATAAGGTTTGTATATATAGTATATAGTGTGCATACACGCGTGTGTATGTGTAGGGATTTGGAAGGTTTTAATTAACAAAGTTTAAAAAATGTATAATAATTTAAGATGGGTTTAGGTTATAAAATCTTTTAAGTTTAAGTCAATTATTTAAAATCTAATTACAGGTAGTATTAATGATGGTGTATGCATATGAGTTTCATGTGAAAGTGACTTGAAGTACGGAAAGGAAATGAATTCGAATATGTATCAAAAGTAATAGAATTCTATTAGGATTATCGATTTTACGTAATTAAATCAGTTACACGTATATTAAGGTAATAAAAAAAAACGTACTTAGAGGACCTTACAAGTAATGAAAGCAAATCTAGCGGTATTAAAAATTAAATTTTGAAGGTGGAATTAAATTCGACTAGTAACATTCCTAGCTATATGAACTATATAACCATTAACATTAACCAGAAGTATCGGTACGATAATTGAATTAAGAAAATTAAGAATACAAATTAAAAATAGAAATCAATTATGCATTTTAATGAACTAAACATATAGTATACTTAAAAATAAAAAACACAACATAAATTGAGGGTATGTTCCATAGCACCAAAGAGAAGTTAACCATGGTTGAATCATTTCTCTGGTTGACACTGGGTTCAACTGAGGTTGGGGTGTTAAAACAAAATAAAATACAAAGACAAAGTTTGGAGTAAGACATTCGGGGGAATTGAGTGACTAAACAGGGGGTATAAGTTTGAAATTGACAATTACGTCTTTTCGTGAGCACTTTGCTCTTTTTTTAAAAAAAAAGATTGCTTGTCACACTACTTAGAACAAAAATTAAAATAGTTCAAACAAAATGGAGGGACGGCATGTTCCTCATATACATTACAATAATTATCAAAATCGTTGCAACCTTTGTAAAAACGGTTTTGGTTACAAATAAGATAATAGAATAACTATATATTTATATACGCAACAATGGCATGAAAAGAAAAAACAAATCGGTCAATTTCCTTCTTACAAACAAATAAAAAAAAACTTAACCTAAAGACAAACCGGTCAATTCAGGTTGAATTTAATTCTCTTTTACAACAAAAAAAAAAAGGTTGAATTAAATTCTTAGATTACATTTTCTTAAATTAAATTCTCTTAAATTACAAAGAAAAAGTTGAATTCAATTGACTGCATTGAAATGACTTGGGACTTAAAAACTAATTTCTTCAAAACTAACTTCTTCAAAACTAACTTCTTCAAAACTAACTTCTTCAAAACTAACTTCTTCAAAACTAACTTCTTCAAAACTGACTTCTTCAAAACTGGCTTCTTCAAAACTGGCTTCTTCAAAACTGACTTCTTCAAAACTGACTTCTTCAAAACTGACTTCTTCAAAACTGACTTCTTCAAAACTGACTTCTTCAAAACTGGCGTCTTCAAAACTGGCTTCTTCAAAACTGGCTTCTTCAAAACTGGCTTCTTCAAAACTGGCTTCTTCAAAACTGTCTTCTTCAAAACTGACTTCTTCAAAACTGACTTCTTCAAAACTGACTTCTTCAAAACTGGCTTCTTCAAAACTGGCTTCTTCAAAACTGGCTTCTTCAAAACTGACTTCTTCAAAACTGACTTCTGTAATCTCTGGGGCGGTTGTCCCTCTTTGCGCAACCTTCTGACTTGACCTCTTATCAAGTATTTCTATAAATCTCTGGTGCGGTTGTCCCTCTTGGCGCAGCCTTCTGACTTGACCTCTTATCAAGTATTTCTATAAATCTCTGGGGCGGTTGTACCCTCTTGGCGCAACCTTCTGACTTGATCTCTTATCAAGTATTTCTATAAATCTCTGGGGCGGTTGTCCCTCTTGGCGCAACCTTCTGACTTGACTTCTTACCAAGTATTTCTATAAATCTCTGGGGCGGTTGTCCCTCTTGGCGCAACCTTCTGACTTGACCTCTTATCAAGTATTTCTATAAATCTCTGGGGCGGTTGTCCCTCTTGGCGCAACCTTCTGTCTTGACCTCTTATCAAGTATTTCTATAAATCTCTGGGGCGGTTGTCCCTCTTGGCGCAACCTACTGACTTCAAAACTGACTTCAAAACTGACTTGCAACTTATTTGCAACTAAAACTGACTTCAAAACTGAGTTGCAACTAATTTGCAACTAAAACTGACTTAAAAATTACTTCAAGTATCTCTCTAAATCTATAAACTCTCTATAAACACTCTCTTCCTTAATTTGCAAGTCAATTCAATTCAATAATTTGAAAAAAAATTGTAAACAAAAATAAAAAATGTAAAGAACATTTCACTCTAATGTACGCGAAGGTACTGTACTATTATGTTTGGTACATAAAATAAAATTATTCTATGCTGAATATAATAGTGAAAATAACTCTGAAATTAACTTTCTCTGAAATGAACTTTCTCTAAAATTAACTTTCTCTGAAATTAACTTTCTCTGAAATTAACTTTCTCTGAAATTAACTTTCTCTGAAATTAACTTTCTCTGAAATTAACTCTTTCTGTTTCATTTAACATCTGTTACTTTTAACTTCTGTTACTTTTAACTTCTGTGAAAATTACTGTTTCACTAAAAAAATGTATCCCTGGTGTCTGAAATGTTCACTGTGTTTCTTGTAAATTCTGGCTTGATACTTATTATTAACTGTTAATAATACTGACTTTTCTAGTGTTTATAAATTAATTAAAAAAACAAACTGTACGTAACAAAATTTTCAAGGCGAAATCCTTAGAGACGTATCCTGAAGACGTCTTGATGGCTACTTCTTCTTGGATGAAAACTAGGCATGGAGAACTTGGAGTCGTGACACACCGGTTCAAGGGTGGATGTTACGAACAAGAAGTCGTGACACGCCGGTCAAATGGTGGGTCCCCACTTGTTAAAATCCTCTTCTTAAAATATTCTTCTTCTTAAAATATTCTTCTTCTTAAAATATTCTTCTTCTTAAAATATTCTTCTTCTTAAAATATTCTTCTTCTTAAAATATTCTTCTAATCCTGGGGCAGGATCGCCAATTTGTTTAATCCTAGCTATAGGGTCGCCACTCTGTTAACCCCTCCGTCTATTTCCCTGGGTGGTTCGAATTGACGGGGGTTCTAGTTAGGAGGCAGCAACGGATATTTCTTCTATAACATTCTACTTCTTTTCTCTCGCTTTATGATAGACAGTTGTTAATTCTTCTCTTTCTATAATACTCTGATACTTTCTCTTGGTACTAAAATTATCGGCTTTTCTTTTATAACTTATCAACTTTACTGACTAAATTCCTGAAGAGAACAAGGCTCGAAGGAAAAGATAAAAACTTTCTCTTTTTGTAGTTTACTTCTCAAAATGTACAGGTAGTGCTCTGAATTTACAGGGGTAGAGGTTCGACCTCTTTCGACCATGGCTCAGGCCGGAATCTAAAAAAAATTTAAGGAGGCAAGGGGCCTCTGCCCCCTCCCCGCAGCGAAGCTGCTAACAAGGGAGGCTCGTAGCAGTGCCCAAAGCAGAGTCCCGTAATGAAGTGAAGTTCATTTTACAAATACATGTATAATATAAGCCTAAATGTTGGGGGACGGCAGTGGAAGGTTAAGTTTCCCCCCTTTTAAACACGATCAGATGTTTGAAAGATTCCAAATAAAAATTTTAAAAAAATAAATAAAAATAAAAACTAATCTTTTTTTTTTTTGCCGAATCTTCATTTCTGAAGGCGATATCATTTCATAGTAGTACATAAGTACTATTGAAGTACAAGACTGAGTACATTTTCGTTTGGGTTTATTACAATTATGATTGCGATTATGGATTACTTCCCATTCGCTTATGATTGTCCCTTACAGTTCTATTAAAGTACATTCTTACATTATATATTAAGTCATTACATTCAATTACAGTTTCATTGAAGTACATTACGTCGTTTACCATTCTTACAGTGTTTTTATATATTTATATATTGTTATAATATATGGTTATAATATATGGTTATAATATATGATTATAATATATGGTTATATTATATGGTTATATTATATGGTTATTATATATGGTTATTAGCATAACACAAGTACATGAGCACATACAAGATAATTTATATAAAACAACATGTTACATTATATTATAATATGTTATAAATTTGGATCAGAGCGTTCGATTTTGCTGTGATTCGCGAATTCGACCACTTACTTACCCAAGCATTTATGAATATCTTGTGAGGGGTGAACGCACTTAAAAGAGAAAAATAAAAAAATACATTTGGACGTATTTTACATGTAAGTAACAGAATAGGTTGTGTGCGTAATATAGACACTCGTAAAATATGGACTGATAGGTTGATAGGTATCAGTAGACAATAGGTAGGAAACAACATAAATAATGATCTACAGATCTACAGAAGCTAAGGCTAACAAAGACCCTAAGATCCACTCTAAGGCTAGCCCGAGAGAAAGGAGAGAGTAGGGGATTAAGAGAAGAGAGGAGAATAAGGGGTTAAGTAAGGAGCAACACCTATCATTCGTGGGTTAACATTCATTCAGAAAAAGAGGGAAAAAGTCTCACCATCATCATCCGCCGGCCACTGCCGACAAGTCAGAAAAATAGTCGGAGAATATAGGAGAGGGGTGAAAGATGAAAAGAAGTAAAATAAGAACGCTTACAAACCATGCAAACACAGTCTTAACTCACTGTCATACCATGCAAACTACAAACATGCAAGAAAAGAGTTAGAGACATGCAAAGTAAGGAGGATAAGAAAAAAAAAAAAGTAGGTAAAGTTAAACAAAAAGTGGGTTAGTTTACGCTATGAGCTACATCTACGTTCGTGTTAGTCTAATTTTTTTTTTTTTTTTTTTTTTTATTGCTGGCATCACGCTGGCATGTCACAAGCTGGCATTCATCGTCAACAGACTCATCCTCGAGCACCACCACCAGAGCTCCTGTTGTTAACTTTCTTTTTTAATTTTAAACAACGTTAATATTTTTAAAATGTCTGTCAAGACGGTTCTTAAACACATTAACGCTGGTAGAATGAACGACTGACGCGGGAAGATTATTCCATTTATCAATTACTTTAAACGTAAAGAAGTTTTTAGCGATATTAGTAATGAAACGTCTGCCACGCAACTTGAATCCGTTATTGCGAGTATTACTATTATCGAAAGTGAACAATTTGTC
Organism: Bathynomus jamesi; assembly: GCA_023014485.1. Taxonomy (NCBI): domain Eukaryota; kingdom Metazoa; phylum Arthropoda; class Malacostraca; order Isopoda; family Cirolanidae; genus Bathynomus; species Bathynomus jamesi. The sequence continues at coordinate 1,026,977 of JAJOZX010000015.1, read as the reverse complement.
AAAATTTACGTTATCGAATTTACCATACTTTCAATACGAAAGATGTCCAAATACTAAACACGTGATTCAGTGTTCAAGGTATAGAAAACGTGAAGAGAATTAAGTTACTTTATGACGTCATAGTTATTCACATTATGTCATACGTACAGTATAACTGTAAGTCATTATTTGGGAGGACCTAAAAGAAACGAATTAGAGACAGAATGGGTATCAAGGACTAAGAAGCACAACTACGGGTTCCAATCCTCTTATATACAATGTGTATGTATAATCTAGGGTCGAGGGTGAGATGCAAGACAATCATAATTAATTATAATAACTTCTATAACAAATGGAAAATGGATACGACTAAACCATAGATATGGTAGATCGTAGGGTTGTGACACGAACAAAAATAGGAAGCTACAAGTAAAATCATTATCCAAACTCGCGTTAAGCGATTTTGGTTCTTATGTAAAAATGAATATTGATTATTCATTTCATTTTTACATTGCTCTCCCCTTTTAAAAAATGATATTTATACAATAATCTAATAGAGTACCATTAATACAATACAAATGAGAAAATAACATCCTAACTACTTCAAGTTAGATGACGAATTTTTCTTTACATTACAAATTTTTACAGAACAAGTGAGTTATTATATAATATAAAAAATTCAAAGATTAATACTTTAATTTAGACAAACATTTAAGTTAGACAAACAATGATATGGTTAAATTTTTTTTTTTTTCAAGATTTTATTTTTCTGTCTGATAAATTATGTACATAATGAATAGAGTAGATAAAAGGGAAAAACGTACATCGTACAATCTATAAGCTAATTTTTATTGACTATTGTAGGTAAAAAATCGAATTACGTAATGGATGATGTATAGACCTGTGGTCTAGTGTATTTGTGTGTATTAGATACAAAGTGTGTATCTTATAATTTTGAGGGACAGATTAGCTGAGAGGATTTTTAAATTAACTGAATAAATGCCTGAGCAAAAATTTATATATACCTAGTAAGCAAAAATGCTTAGGACTATATAAATAGCATAGTTAGCACTTACACGCTATGAAATAGTTTGTGATATCCAATGATTTTAGAATAAGGTTTGTATATATAGTATATGTAGTGTGCATACATGCGTGTGTATGTGTAGGGATTTGGAAGGTTTTTGAATTAACAAAGTTTAAAGATAATGAATAATAATTTAAGATGGGTTTAGGTTTATAAAATCTTTTAAGTTTAAGTCAATTATTGTTAAAATCTAATTACAGGTAGTATTAATGATGGTGTATGCATATGAGTTTCATGTGAAAGTGACTTGAAGTACGGAAAGGAAATGAATTCGAATATGTATCAAAAGTAATAGAATTCTATTAGGATTATCGATTTTACGAAATTAAATCAGTTACACGTATATTAAGGTAATAAAAAAAAACGTACTTAGAGGACCTTACAAGTAATGAAAGCAAATCTAGCGGTATTAAAAATTAAATTTTGAAGGTGGAATTAAATTCGAATAGTAACATTCCTAGCTATATATGAACTATATAACCATTAACATTAACCAGAAGTATCGGTACGATAATTGAATTAAGAAAATTAAGAATACAAATTAAAAATAGAAATCAATTATGCATTTTAATGAACTAAACATATAGTATACTTAAAAATAAAAAACACAACATAAATTGAGGGTATGTTCCATAGTACCAAAGAGAAATTAACCATCGTTGAATCATTTCTCTGGTTGACACTGGGTTCAACTGAGGTTGGGGTGTTAAAACAAAATAAAATACAAAGACAAAGTTTGGAGTACGACATTCGGGGGAATTGAGTGACTAAGCAGGGGGTATAAGTCTGAAATTGACAATTACGTCTTTTCGTGAGCACTTTGCTCTTTTTTTTAAAAAAAGATTGCTTGTCACACTACTTAGAACAAAAATTAAAATAGTTCAAACAAAATGGAGGGACGGCATGTTCCTCATATACATTACAATAATTATCAAAATCGTTGCAACCTTTGTAAAAACGGTTTTGGTTACAAATAAGATAATAGAATAACTATATATTTATATACGCAACAATGGCATGAAAAGAAAAACAAATCGGTCAATTTCCTTCTTACAAACAAATAAAAAAAAACTTAACCTAAAGACAAACCGGTCAATTCAGGTTGAATTTAATTCTCTTTTACAACAAAAAAAAAAGGTTGAATTAAATTCTTAGGTTACATTTTCTTAAATTAAATTCTCTTAAATTACAAAGAAAAAGTTGAATTCAATTGACTGCATTGAAATGACTTGGGACTTAAAAACTAATTTCTTCAAAACTAACTTCTTCAAAACTAACTTCTTCAAAGCTAACTTCCTCAAAACTAACTTCTTCAAAACTAACTTCTTCAAAACTGACTTCTTCAAAACTGGCTTCTTCAAAACTGGCTTCTTCAAAACTGACTTCTTCAAAACTGACTTCTTCAAAACTGACTTCTTCAAAACTGACTTCTTCAAAACTGACTTCTTCAAAACTGGCGTCTTCAAAACTGGCTTCTTCAAAACTGGCTTCTTCAAAACTGGCTTCTTCAAAACTGGCTTCTTCAAAACTGTCTTCTTCAAAACTGACTTCTTCAAAACTGACTTCTTCAAAACTGACTTCTTCAAAACTGGCTTCTTCAAAACTGGCTTCTTCAAAACTGGCTTCTTCAAAACTGACTTCTTCAAAACTGACTTCTGTAATCTCTGGGGCGGTTGTCCCTCTTGGCGCAACCTTCTGACTTGACCTCTTATCAAGTATTTCTATAAATCTCTGGTGCGGTTGTCCCTCTTGGCGCAACCTTCTGACTTGACCTCTTATCAAGTATTTCTATAAATCTCTGGGGCGGTTGTACCCTCTTGGCGCAACCTTCTGACTTGACCTCTTATCAAGTATTTCTATAAATCTCTGGGGAGGTTGTCCCTCTTGGCGCAACCTTCTGACTTGACTTCTTACCAAGTATTTCTATAAATCTCTGGGGCGGTTGTCCCTCTTGGCGCAACCTTCTGACTTGACCTCTTATCAAGTATTTCTATAAATCTCTGGGGCGGGTGTCCCTCTTGGCGCAACCTTCTGACTTGACCTCTTATCAAGTATTTCTATAAATCTCTGGGCGGTTGTCCATCTTGGCGCAACCTACTGACTTTAAAACTGACTTCAAAACTGACTTGCAACTTATTTGCAACTAAAACTGACTTCAAAACTGAGTTGCAACTAATTTGCAACTAAAACTGACTTCAAAATTACTTCAAGTATCTCTCTAAATCTATAAACTCTCTATAAACACTCTCTTCCTTAATTTGCAAGTCAATTCAATTCAATAATTTGAAAAAAAATTGTAAATAAAAATAAAAAATGTAAACAACATTTCACTCTAATGTACGCGAAGGTACTGTACTATTATGTTTGGTACATAAATTAAAATTATTCTATACTGAATATAATAGTGAAAATAACTCTGAAATTAACTTTCTCTGAAATTAACTTTCTCTAAAATTAACTTTCTCTGAAATTAATTTCTCTGAAATTAACTTTCTCTGAAATTAACTTTCTCTGAAATTAACTCTTTCTGTTACATTTAACTTCTGTTACTTTTAACTTCTGTTACTTTTAACTTCTGTGAAAATTAGTTTCACTAAAAAAATGTATCACTGGTGTCTGAAATGTTCACTGTGTTTCTTGTAAATTCTGGCTTCATACTTATTATTAACTGTTAATAATACTGACTTTTCAAGTGTTTATAAATTAATTAAAAAAACAAACTGTACGTAACAAAATTTTCAAGGCGAAATCCTTAGAGACGTGTCCTGAAGACGTCTTGCTGGCTACTTCTTCTTGGATGAAAACTAGGCATGGAGAACTTGGAGTCGTGACGTGACACACCGGTTCAAGGGTGGATGTTACGAACAAGAAGTCGTGACACGCCGGTCAAATGGTGGGTCGCCACTTGTTAAAATCCTCTTCTTAAAATATTCTTCTTCTTAAAATATTCTTCTTAAAATATTCTTCTTCTTAAAATATTCTTCTAATCCTGGGGCAGGATCGCCAATTTGTTTAATCCTGGCTATAGGGTCGCCACTCTGTTAACCCCTCCGTCTATGGCCCTGGGTGGTTCGAATTGACGGGGGTTCTAGTTAGGAGGAAGCAACGGATATTTCTTCTATAACATTCTAATTCTTTTCTCTCGCTTTATGATCGACAGTTGTTAATTCTTCTCTTTCTATAATACTCTGATACTTTCTCTTGGTACTAAAATTATCGGCTTTTCTTTTATAACTTATCAACTTTACTGACTAAATTCCTGAAGAGAACAAGGCTCGAAGGAAAAGATAAAAACTTTCTCTTTTTGTAGTTTACTTCTCAAAATGTACAGGTAGTGCTCTGAATTTACAGGGGTAGAGGTTCGACCTCTTTCGACCATGGCTCAGGCCGGAATCTAAAAAAAATTTAAGGAGGCAAGGGGCCTCTGCCCCCTCCCGCAGCGAAGCTGCTAACAAGGGAGGCTCGTAGCAGTGCCCAAAGCAGAGTCCCGTAATGAAGTGAAGTTCATTTTACAAATACATGTATAATATAAGCCTAAATGTTGGGGGACGGCAGTGGAAGGTTAAGTTTCCCCCCTTTTAAACACGATCAGATGTTTGAAAGATTCCAAATAAAAATTTAAAAAAATAAATAAAAATAAAAACTAATCTTATTTTTTTTTGCCGAATCTTCATTTCTGAAGGCGATATCATTTCATAGTAGTACATAAGTGAAATTGAAGTACACGACTGAGTACCTTTTCGTTTGGGTTTATTACAATTATGATTGCGATTATGGATTACTTCCCATTCGCTTATGATTGTCCCTTACAGTTCTATTAAAGTACATTCTTACATTATATATTAAGCCATTACATTCAATTACAGTTTCATTGAAGTACATTACGTCGTTTACCATTCTTACAGTGTTTTTATATATTTATATATGGTTATAATATATGGTTATAATATATGGTTATATATATGATTATAATATATGGTTATATTATATGGTTTGTCGTAACCATGAAGTTGCAGGCAGAGATCTTTTATAAAATAAGTGAAGGAATGTTAATCTTAAGATTTCGAGGTGTACATCTCTGAACGCAGTGTGGTTTGGTTTTTAAACGTTCATGAACGAATAAATCCGAAGTGTTTCAGATTGTTTAAAGTTGTTCTATCTTAGTTCGGATTATCAGAGAAGTAATAAAGCCAAGCCACGTGGGGACAGAGGTTTATCACCGAGACCCGACCCCAGCGAGAAGGGTAATCCAACGGATTTGGACGTGCGTGCAAATGCGTGGTTTCCTCTTTTACTAGGTCGAAGATTTTAATATCTCTTTTGCATGATGGTGTGACTTTTGTAAGACAGATTCGAAGACGCTGCTAAAGTTGAACCACGAGGGGGTCATAAACTTAGGGCTTCGAATCTGTTAACGGTATTTAAATGTATTTCGTGGGAAGAAGGAGGGGTCTATACTCGGAAATCAGGTCCAGCTCCAATCAGGGGGCCCAGGATCCTGGGAAACGTAGTAAAGACGCCTTCTTTCCCTCTTGTATGGGTAATAGCCTTCTGGAGGGACGATCTTAGGAAAACAAATGATTTGATAGGTTTGCAGAATATTGGAAGGCGGGGTCCTTCAAATTTGTAAAGTAAATTCGAAAATTGAAAAGTTAGTTGTAGTCGTTCCTCCTTGAAGTTAACTGTGGTTAAACAAACCCCCTTTAGACTTGTGGTGTAAGAAAACTTAAAACTGAAAGAATCAATTGTCACTAATTTAAAAATTAAGAACTTATAGTTCATGAAATTCGTTTACGCGGAAATTTGAGCATAATCATTTAATTGTTAGCGACCTTAACCGAGAATTTGATTGTAACTTAATTAATGTTAACCAACGGACCAAGAGTTTTGTGAACTTTCTCTTAAGTAAATTTGGCTCCACTTAAATAAGAAATAGGGTACGTCTGGGCCCTAATTTCCTGAATCCGTCCATTTGGGTTCAGAAGGAAGTCCCGTTAGTTGATATATTGTAGTTTTGAAAGCTTTGTAGCGGGCCGTAAATCTACGGTCCGTACGCAGCACAAGTGGGAGTAAGTTTTGTCTCCTGCCATTAGTAAGTAAAATTAATTCTTTGAATATCTGGGTCGAATTCCGACCACTTCATTTATTGTTATTTATTTTTGTTGCACTAAAATATAAAACCCCTCGATCTATAAATTATTTCATTCAGCTAACTGTTCATCTTTGCTTTAGATTTATCATTGTTGATCAATGTATCGATTTAACTTCATCAAACGGTGAACTTTGTCTTTGAAGTTAAGATTATTGTATTGACTGAAATTTTATATATGTAATTCAGAATAAACTATTAAATGCATGTACTGTGTCGAGTAACATTTAATAAAATTTATAAGAGGGCGTGTGTTGTTTTAAATACCTTGTGATAGACCCCTCTTGTTAGCTGGGGAAAATTAACGTTCACAGTAGGCTTGTGGAAAGCCGAAGGAACCTAGCCTATCAATTTAAAGGGCCATCCGTCTTGGGTAGGCCGAATAATCCTGAACGAAAATAAGAGATAAAATCACCGGGTACGCCCAACTTAAAGGGTGCCCGTGAAGTGAATTAAAGTCAGAGAATGGGCGTTCAATACCATAAATAAATATACGGATTGGGCGCGTACGTCAGGTTATATTATATGGTTATTATATATGGTTATTAGCATAACACAAGTACATGAGCACATACAAGATAATTTATATAAAACATAACATGTTACATTATATTATAATATGTTATAAATTTGGATCAGAGCGTTCGATTTTGCTGTGATTCGCGAATTCGACCACTTACTTACCCAAGCATTTATGAATATCTTGTGAGGGGTGAACGCACTTAAAAGAGAAAAATAAAAAAATACATGTGGACGTATTTTACATGTAAGTAACAGAATAGGTTGTGTGCGTAATATAGACACGCGTAAAATATGGACTGATAGGTTGATAGGTATCAGTAGACAATAGGTAGGAAACAACATAAATAATGATGTATAGAGAATTAAGCTTTTTTCTTTTTTTTTTTATTATTATTATTATTATTATTATTATTATTAAAGAATTTACCATACATTCAATACGAAAGATGTCCAAATACTAAACACGTGATTCAGTGTTCAAGGTATGGAAAACGTGAAGAGAATTAAGTTACTTTATGACGTCATAGTTATTCACATTATGTCATACGTACAGTATAACTGTAAGTCATTATTTGGGAGGACCTAAAAGAAACGAATTAAAGACAGAATGGGTATCAAGGACTAAGAAGCACAACTACGGGTTCCAATCCTCTTATATACAATGTGTATGTATAATCTAGGGTCGAGGGTGAGATGCAAGACAATCATAATTAATTATAATAACTTCTATAACAAATGGAAAATGGATACGACTAAACCATAGATATGGTAGATCGTAGGGTTGTGACACGAACAAAAATAGGAAGCTACAAGTAAAATCATTATCCAAACTCGCGTTAAGCGATTTTGGTTCTTATGTAAAAATGAATATTGATTATTCATTTCAATTTTACATTGCTCTCCCCTTTTAAAAAATGATATTTATACAATAATCTAATAGAGTACCATTAATACAATACAAATGAGAAAATAACATCCTAACTACTTCAAGTTAGATGACGAATTTTTCTTTACATTACAAATTTTTATACAGAACAAGTGAGTTATTATATAATATAAAAAATTCAAAGATTAATACTTAATTTAGACAAACATTTAAGTTAGACAAACAATGATATGGTTAAATTTTTTTTTTTTTTTCAAGATTTTATTTTTCTGTCTGATAAATTATGTACATAATGAATAGAGTAGATAAAAGGGAAAAACGTACATCGTACAATCTATAAGCTAATTTTTATTGACTATTGTAGGTAAAAAATCGAATTACGTAATGGATGATGTATAGACCTGTGGTCTAGTGTGTATTTGTGTGTATTAGATACAAAGTGTGTATCTTATAATTTTGAGGGACAGATTAGCTGAGAGGATTTTTAAATTAACTGAATAAATGCCTGAGCAAAAATTTATATATACCTAGTAAGCAAAAATGCTTAGGACTATATAAATAGCATAGTTAGCACTTACACGCTATGAAATAGTTTGTGATATCCAATGATTTTAGAATAAGGTTTGTATATATAGTATATGTAGTGTGCATACATGCGTGTGTATGTGTAGGGATTTGGAAGGTTTTTGAATTAACAAAGTTTAAAAATAATGTATAATAATTTAAGATGGGTTTAGGTTTAAAATCTTTTAAGTTTAAGTCAATTATTGTTAAAATCTAATTACAGGTAGTATTAATGATGGTGTATGCATATGAGTTTCATGTGAAAGTGACTTGAAGTACGGAAAGGAAATGAATTCGAATATGTATCAAAAGTAATAGAATTCTATTAGGATTATCGATTTTACGTAATTAAATCAGTTACACGTATATTAAGGTAATAAAAAAAAACGTACTTAGAGGACCTTACAAGTAATGAAAGCAAATCTAGCGGTATTAAAAATTAAATTTTGAAGGTGGAGTTAAATTCGACTAGTAACATTCCTAGCTATATTTGAACTATATAACCATTAACATTAACAGAAGTATCGGTACGATAATTGAATTAAGAAAATTAAGAATACAAATTAAAAATAGAAATCAATTATGCATTTTAATGAACTAAACATATAGTATACTTAAAAATAAAAAACACAACATAAATTGAGGGTATGTTCCATAGTACCAAAGAGAAATAACCATCGTTGAATCATTTCTCTGGTTGACACTGGGTTCAACTGAGGTTGGGGTGTTAAAACAAAATATAATACAAAGACAAAGTTTGGAGTACGACATTCGGGGGAATTGAGTGACTAAGCAGGGGGTATAAGTTCTGAAATTGACAATTACGTCTTTTCGTGAGCACTTTGCTCTTTTTTTAAAAAAAAGATTGCTTGTCACACTACTTAGAACAAAAATTGAAAGAGTTCAAACAAAATGGGGGACGGCATGTTCCTCATATACATTACAATAATTATCAAAATCGTTTGCAACCTTTGTAAAAACGGTTTTGGTTACAAATAAGATAATAGAATAACTATATATTTATATACGCAACAATGGCATGAAAAGAAAAAACAAATCGGTCATTTCCTTCTTACAAACAAATAAAAAAAAATTAACCTAAAGACAACCGGTCAATTCAGGTTGAATTTAATTCTCTATTACAACAAAAAAAAAAGGTTCAATTAAATTCTTAGATTACATTTTCTTAAATTAAATTCTCTTAAATTACAAGAAAAAGTTGAATTCAATGACTGCATTGAAATGACTTGGGACTTAAAAACTAATTTCTTCAAACTAACTTCTTCAAAACTAACTTCTTCAAAACTACTTCTTCAAAACTAACTTCTTCAAAACTAACTTCTCAAAACTAACTTCTTTAAAACTAACTTCTTCAAAACTGGCTTCTTCAAAACTGGCTTCTTCAAACTGACTTCTTCAAAACTGACTTCTTCAAAACTGACTTCTCAAAACTGACTTCTTCAAAACTGACTTCTTCAAAACTGGCGTCTTCAAACTGGCTTCTTCAAAACTGGCTTCTTCAAAACTGGCTTCTTCAAAACTGACTTCTTCAAAACTGACTTCTTCAAAACTGACTTCTTCAAAAACTGACTTCTTCAAAACTGTCTTCTTCAAAAACTGACTTCTTCAAAACTGACTTCTTCAAAACTGACTTCTTCAAAACTGACTTCTTCAAAACTGGCTTCTTCAAAAACTGGCTTCTTCAAACTGACTTCTTCAAAACTGACTACTGTAATCTCTGGGGCGGTTGTCCCTCTTGGCGCAACCTTCTGACTTGACCTCTTATCAAGTATTTCTATAAATCTCTGGTGCGGTTGCCCTCTTGGCGCAACCTTCTGACTTGACCTCTTATCAAGTATTTCTATAAATCTTCGGGGCGGTTGTCCCTCTTGGCGCAACCTTCTGACTTGACCTCTTATTCATTATTTCTAAAATCTCTGGGGCGGTTGTCCCTCTTGGCGCAACCTTCTGACTTGACTTCTTACAAGTATTTCTATAAAATCTCTGGGGCGGTTGTCCCTCTTGGCGCAACCTTCTGACTTGACCTCTTATCAAGATTTTATAAATCTCTGGGGCGGTTGTCCGTCTTGGCGCAACCTTCTGACTTGACCTCTTATCAAGTATTTCTATAAATCTCTGGGGCGGTTTGTCCATCTTGGCGCAACCTACTGACTTCAAAACTGACTTCAAAACTGACTTGCAACTTATGTGCAACTAAAACTGACTTCAAAACTGAGTTGCAACTAATTTGCAACTAAAACTGACTTCAAAATTACTTCAAGTATCTCTCTAAATCTATATAAACTCTCTAAAACACTCTCTTCCTTAATTTGCAAGTCAATTCAATTCAATAATTTGAAAAAAAATTGTAAACAAAAATAAAAAATGTAAACAAATTTCACTCTAATGTACGCGAAGGTACTGTACTATTATGTTTGGTACATAAATTAAAATTATTCTATACTGAATATAATAGTGAAAAATAACTCTGAAATTAACTTTCTCTGAAATTAACTTTCTCTAAAATTAACTTTCTCTGAAATTAACTTTCTCTGAAATTAACTTTCTCTGAAATTAACTTTCTCTGAAATTAACTTTCTCTGAAATTAACTCTTTCTGTTACATTTAACTTCTGTTACTTTTAACTTCTGTTACTTTTAACTTCTGTGAAAATTACTGTATCACTAAAAAAATTTATCACTGGTGTTTGAAATGTTCACTGTGTTTCTTGTAAATTCTGGCTTGATACTTATTATTAACTGTTAATAATACTGACTTTTCAAGTGTTTATAAATTAATTAAAAAAACAAACTGTACGTAACAAAATTTTCAAGGCGAAATCCTTAGAGACGTGTCCTGAAGACGTCTTGCTGGCTACTTCTTCTTGGATGAAAACTAGGCATGGAGAACTTGGAGTCGTGACACACCGGTTCAAGGGTGGATGTTACGAACAAGAAGTCGTGACACGCCGGTCAAATGGTGGGTCGCCACTTGTTAAAATCCTCTTCTTAAAATATTCTTCTTCTTAAAATATTCTTCTTCTTAAAATATTCTTCTTCTTAAAATATTCTTCTAATCATGGGGCAGGATCGCCAATTTGTTTAATCCTGGCTATAGGGTCGCCACTCTGTTAACCCCTCGTCTATGGCCCTGGGTGGTTCGAATTGACGGGGGTTCTAGTTAGGAGGCAGCAACGGATATTTCTTCTATAACATTAATTCTTTTCTCTCGCTTTATGATCGACAGTTGTTAATTCTTCTCTTTCTATAATACTCTGATACTTTCTCTTGGTACTAAAATTATCGGCTTTTCTTTTATAACTTATCAACTTTACTGACTAAATTCCTGAAAAGAACAAGGCTCGAAGGAAAAGATAAAAACTTTCTCTTTTTGTAGTTTACTTCTCAAATGTACAGGTAGTGCTCTGAATTTACAGGGGTAGAGGTTCGACCTCTTTCGAACATGGCTCAGGCCGGAATCTAAAAAAAATTTAAGGAGGCAAGGGGCTTCTGCCCCTCCCCGCAGCGAAGCTGCTAACAAGGGAGGCTCGTAGCAGTGCCCAAAGCAGAGTTCCGTAATGAAGTGAAGTTCATTTTACAAATACATGTATAATATAAGCCTAGGTTCCAAATAAAAAATTTTAAAAAAATAAATAAAAATAAAAACTAATCTTTTTTTTTTGCCGAATTTCATTTCTGAAGGCGATATCATTTCATAGTAGTACATAAGTACAATTGAAGTACACGACTGAGTATATTTTCGTTTGGGTTTATTACAATTATGATTGCGATTATGGATTACTTCCCATTCGCTTATGATTGTCCCTTACAGTTCTATTAAAGTATATTCTTACATTATATATTAAGTCATTACATTCAATTACAGTTTCATTGAAGTACATTACGTCGTTTACCATTCTTACAGTGTTTTTATATATTTATATATGGTTATAATATATGGTTATAATATATGATTATAATATATGGTTATATTATATGGTTATATTATATGGTTATTATATATGGTTATTAGCATAACACAAGTACATGAGCACATACAAGATAATTTATAAAAACATAACATGTTACATTATATTATAATATGTTATAAATTTGGATCAGAGCGTTCGATTTTGCTGTGATTCGCGAATTCGACCACTTACTTACCAAGCATTTATGAATATCTTGTGAGGGTGAACGCACTTAAAAGAAAAATAAAAAAATACATGTGGACGTATTTTACATGTAAGTAACAGAATAGGTTGTGTGCGTAATATAGACACGCGTAAAATATGGACTGATAGGTTGATAGGTATCAGTAGACAATATGTAGGAAACAACATAAATAATGATGTATAGAGAATGAAGTTTTTTTTTTTTTTTTATTATTATTATTATTATTATAAAGAATTTACCATACATTCAATACGAAAGATGTCCAAATACTAAACACGTGATTCAGTGTTCAAGGTATGGAAAACGTGAAGAGAATTAAGTTACTTTATGACGTCATAGTTATTCACATTATGTCATACGTACAGTATAACTGTAAGTCATTATTTGGGAGGACCTAAAAGAAACGAATTAAAGAGAGAATGGGTATCAAGGACTAAGAAGCACAACTACGGGTTCCAATCCTCTTATATACAATGTGTATTTATAATCTAGGGTCGAGGGTGAGATGCAAGACAATCATAATTAATTATAATAACTTCTATAACAAATGGAAAATGGATACGACTAAACCATAGATATGGTAGATCGTAGGGTTGTGACACGAACAAATTAGGAAGCTACAAGTAAAATCATTATCCAAACTCGCGTTAATCGATTTTGGGTCTTATGTAAAAATGAATATTGATTATTCATTTCATTTTACATTGCTCTCCCCTTTTAAAAAATGATATTTATACAATAATCTAATAGAGTACCATTAATACAATACAAATGAGAAAATAACATCCTAACTACTTCAAGTTAGATGACGAATTTTTCTTTACATTACAAATTTTTATACAGAACAAGTGAGTTATTATATAATATAAAAAATTCAAAGATTAATACTTTAATTTAGACAAACATTTAAGTTAGACAAACAATGATAGGGTTAAATTTTTTTTTTTTTTCAAGATTTTATTTTTCTGTCTGATAAATTATGTACATAATGAATAGAGTAGATAAAAGGGAAAACGTACATCGTACAATCTATAAGCTAATTTTTATTGACTATTGTAGGTAAAAAATCGAATTACGTAATGGATGATGTATAGACCTGTGGTCTAATGTGTATTTGTGTGTATTAGATACAAAGTGTGTATCTTATAATTTTGAGGGACAGATTAGCTGAGAGGATTTTTAAATTAACTGAATAAATGCCTGAGCAAAAATTTATATATATCTAGTAAGCAAAAATGCTTAGGACTATATAAATAGCATAGTTAGCACTTAACGCTATGAAATAGTTTGTGATATCCAATGATTTTAGAATAAGGTTTGTATATATAGTATATGTAGTGTGCATACATGCGTGTGTATGTGTAGGGATTTGGAAGGTTTTTGAATTAACAAAGTTTAAAAATAATGTATAATAATTTAAGATGGGATTAGGTTTATAAAATCTTTTAAGTTTAAGTCAATTATTGTTAAAATCTAATTACAGGTAGTATTAATGATGGTGCATGCATATGAGTTCATGTGAAAGTGACTTGAAGTACGGAAAGGAAATGAATTCGAATATGTATCAAAGTAATAGAATTCTATTAGGATTATCGATTTTACGTAATTAAATCAGTTACACGTATATTAAGGTAATAAAAAAAACGTACTTAGAGGACCTTACAAGTAATGAAAGCAAATCTAGCGGTATTAAAAATTAAATTTTGAAGGTGGAATTAAATTCGACTAGTAACATTCCTAGCCATATATGAACTATATAACCATTAACATTAACCAGAAGTATCCGTACGATAATTGAATTAAGAAAATTAAGAATACAAATTAAAAATAGAAATCAATTATGCATTTTAATGAACTAAACATATAGTATACTTAAAAATAAAAAACACAACATAAATTGAGGGTATGTTCCATAGTACCAAAGAGAAATTAACCATCGTTGAATCATTTCTCTGGTTGACACTGGGTTCAACTGAGGTTGGGGTGTTAAAACAAAATAAAATACAAAGACAAAGTTTGGAGTACGACATTCGGGGGAATTGAGTGACTAAGCAGGGGTATAAGTCTGAAATTGACAATTACGTCTTTTCGTGAGCACTTTGCTCTTTTTTTAAAAAAAAGATTGCTTGTCACACTACTTAGAACAAAAATTGAAAGAGTTCAAACAAAATGGAGGGACGGCATGTTCCTCATATACATTACAATAATTATCAAAATCGTTGCAACCTTTGTAAAAAACGGTTTTGGTTACAAATAAGATAATAGAATAACTATATATTTATATACGCAACAATGGCATGAAAAGAAAACAAATCGGTCAATTTCCTTCTTACAAACAAATAAAAAAAAATTAACCTAAAGACAAACCGGTCAATTCAGGTTGAATTTAATTCTCTATTACAACAAAAAAAAAAGGTTCAATTAAATTCTTAGATTACATTTCTTAAATTAAATTCTCTTAAATTACAAAGAAAAAGTTGAATTCAATTGACTGCATTGAAATGACTTGGGACTTAAAAACTAATTTCTTCAAACTAACTTCTTCAAAACTAACTTCTTCAAAACTAACTTCTTCAAACTAACTTCTTCAAAACTAACTTCTTCAAAACTAAATTCTTCAAAACTAACTTCTTCAAAACTGGCTTCTTCAAAACTGGCTTCTTCAAAACTGACTTCTTCAAAACTGACTTCTTCAAAACTGACTTCTTCAAAACTGACTTCTTCAAAACTGACTTCTTCAAAACTGGCGTCTTCAAAACTGGCTTCTTAAAACTGGCTTCTTCAAAACTGGCTTCTTCAAAACTGACTTCTTCAAAACTGACTTCTTCAAAACTGACTTCTTCAAAACTGACTTCTTCAAAACTGTCTTCTTCAAAACTGACTTCTTCAAAACTGACTTCTTCAAAACTGACTTCTTCAAAACTGACTTCTTCAAAACTGACTTCTTCAAAACTGGCTTCTTCAAAACTGGCTTCTTCAAAACTGGCTTCTTCAAAACTGCTTCTTCAAAACTGACTTCTTCAAAACTGACTTCTTCAAAACTGACTTCTTCAAACTGACTTCTTCAAAACTGGCTTCTTCAAAACTGGCTTCTTCAAACTGACTTCTTCAAACTCACTTCTGTATCTCTGGGGCGGTTGTCCCTCTTGGCGCAACCTTCTGACTTGACCTCTTATCAAGTATTTCTATAAATCTCTAGTGCGGTTGTCCCTCTTGGCGCAACCTTCTGACTTGATCTCTTATCAAGTATTTCTATAAATCTCTGGGGCGGTTGTCCCTCTTGGCGCAACCTTCTGACTTGACCTCTTATCAAGTATTTCTATAAATCTCTGGGGTGGTTGTCCCTCTTGGCGCAACCTTCTGACTTGACTTCTTACCAAGTATTTCTATAAATCTCGGGCGGTTGTCCCTCTTGGCGCAACCTTCTGACTTGACCTCTTATCAATTATTTCTATAAATCTCTGGGGCGGTTGTCCCTCTTGGCGCAACCTTTTGACTTGACCTCTTATCAAGTATTTCTATAAACTCTGGGCGGTTGTCCCTCTTGGCGCAACCTACTGACTTCAAACTGACTTCAAAACTGACTCCAACTAATTTGCAACTAAAACTGACTTCAAAATTACTTCAAGTATCTCTCTAAATCTATAAACTCTCTATAAACACTCTCTTCCTTAATTTGCAAGTCAATTCAATTCAATAATTTGAAAAAAAATTGTAAACAAAAATAAATAATGTAAACAACATTTCACTCTAATGTACGCGAAGGTACTGTACTATTATGTTTGGTACATAAATAAAATTATTCTATACTGAATATAATAGTGAAAATAACTCTGAAATTAACTTTCTCTGAAATTAACTTTCTCTGAAATTAACTTTCTCTGAAATTAACTTTCTCTGAAATAACTTTCTGAAATTAACTCTTTCTGTTACATTTAACTTCTGTTACTTTTAACTTCTGTTACTTTTAACTTCTGTGAAAATTACTGTTTCACTAAAAAAATGTATCACTGGTGTCTGAAATGTTCACTGTGTTTCTTGTAAATTCTGGCTTGATACTTATTATTAACTGTTAATAATACTGACTTTTCAAGTGTTTATAAATTAATTAAAAAAACAAACTGTACGTAATAAAATTTTCAAGGCGAAATCCTTAGAGACGTGTCCTGAAGACGTCTTGCTGGCTACTTCTTCTTGGATGAAAACTAGGCATGGAGAACTTGGAGTCGTGACACACCGGTTCAAGGGTGGATGTTACGAACAAGAAGTCGTGACACGCCGGTCAAATGGTGGGTCGCCACTTGTTAAAATCCTCTTCTTAAAATATTCTTCTTAAAATATTCTTCTTAAAATATTCTTCTTCTTAAAATATTCTTCTTCTTAAAATATTCTTCTTCTTAAAATATTCTTCTAATCCTGGGGCAGGATCGCCAATTTGTTTAATCCTAGCTATAGGGTCGCCACTCTGTTAACCCCTCCGTCTATGGCCCTGGGTGGTTCGAATTGGGGTTCTAGTTAGGAGGCAGCAACGGATATTTCTTCTATAACATTCTAATTCTTTTCTCTCGCTTTATGATCGACAGTTGTTAATTCTTCTCTTTCTATAATACTCTGATACTTTCTCTTGGTACTAAAATTATCGGCTTTTCTTTTATAACTTATCGACTTTACTGACTAAATTCCTGAAGAGAACAAGGCTCGAAGGAAAAGATAAAAACTTTCTCTTTTTGTAGTTTACTTCTCAAAATGTACAGGTAGTGCTCTGAATTTACAGGGGTAGAGGTTCGACCTCTTTCGACCATGGCTCAGGCCGGAATCTAAAAAAAATTTAAGGAGGCAAGGGGCCTCTGCCCCCTCCCCGCAGCGAAGCTGCTAACAAGGGAGGCTCGTAGCAGTGCCCAAAGCAGAGTCCCGTAATGAAGTGAAGTTCATTTTACAAATACATGTATAATATAAGCCTAAATGTTGGGGGACGGCAGTGGAAGGTTAAGTTTCCCCCCTTTTAAACACGATCAGATGTTTGAAAGATTCCAAATAAAAATTTTAAAAAAAAATAAAAAAATAAAACTAATCTTATTTTTTTTGCCGAATCTTCATTTCTGAAGGCGATATCATTTCATAGTAGTACATAAGTGAAATTGAAGTACACGACTGAGTACATTTTCGTTTGGGTTTATTACAATTATGATTGCGATTATGGATTACTTCCCATTCGCTTATGATTGTCCCTTACAGTTCTATTAAAGTACATTCTTACATTATATATTAAGTCATTACATTCAATTACAGTTTCATTGAAGTACATTACGTCGTTTACCATTCTTACAGTGTTTTTATATATTTATATATGGTTATAATATATGGTTATAATATATGGTTATAATATATGATTATAATATATGGTTATATTATATGGTTATATTATATGGTTATTATATATGGTTATTAGCATAACACAAGTACATGAGCACATACAAGATAATTTATATAAAACATAACATGTTACATTATATTATAATATGTTATAAATTTGGATCAGAGCGTTCGATTTTGCTGTGATTCGCGAATTCGACCACTTACTTACCCAAGCATTTATGAATATCTTGTGGGGGTGAACGCACTTAAAAGAGAAAAATAAAAAAATACATGGACGTATTTTACATGTAAGTAACAGAATAGGTTGTGTGCGTAATATAGACACGCGTAAAATATGGACTGATAGGTTGATAGGTATCAGTAGACAATAGGTAGGAAACAACATAAATAATGATGTATAGAGAATGAAGTTTTTTTTTTTTTTTATTATTATTATTATTATTATTATTATTATTAAAGAATTTACCATACATTCAATACGAAAGATGTCCAAATACTAAACACGTGATTCAGTGTTCAAGGTATGGAAAACGTGAAGAGAATTAAGTTACTTTATGACGTCAGTTATTCACATTATGTCATACGTACAGTATAACTGTAAGTCATTATTTGGGAGGACCTAAAAGAAACGAATTAAAGACAGAATGGGTATCAAGGACTAAGAAGCACAACTACGGGTTCCAATCCTCTTATATACAATGTGTATGTATAATCTAGGGTCGAGGGTGAGATGCAAGACAATCATAATTAATTATAATAACTTCTATAACAAATGGAAAATGGATACGACTAAACCATAGATATGGTAGATCGTAGGGTTGTGACACGAACAAAAATAGGAAGCTACAAGTAAAATCATTATCCAAACTCGCGTTAAGCGATTTTGGTTCTTATGTAAAAATGAATATTGATTATTCATTTCAATTTTACATTGCTCTCCCCTTTTAAAACATGATATTTATACAATAATCTAATAGAGTACCATTAATACAATACAAATGAGAAAATAACTTCCTAACTACTTCAAGTTAGATGACGAATTTTTCTTTACATTACAAATTTTTATACAGAACAAGTGAGTTATTATATAATATAAAAAATTCAAAGATTAATACTTTAATTTAGACAAACATTTAAGTTAGACAAACAATGATATGGTTAAGTTTTTTTTTTTTTTTCAAGATTTTATTTTTCTGTCTGATAAATTATGTACATAATGAATAGAGTAGATAAAAGGGAAAAACGTACATCGTACAATCTATAAGCTAATTTTTATTGACTATTGTAGGTAAAAAATCGAATTACGTAATGGATGATGTATAGACCTGTGGTCTAGTGTGTATTTGTGTGTATTAGATACAAAGTGTGTATCTTATAATTTTGAGGGACAGATTAGCTGAGAGGATTTTTAAATTAACTGAATAAATGCCTGAGCAAAAATTTATATATACCTAGTAAGCAAAAATGCTTAGGACTATATAAATAGCATAGTTAGCACTTACACGCTATGAAATAATTTGTGATATCCAATGATTTTAGAATAAGGTTTGTGTATATATAGTATATGTAGTGAGCATACATGCGTGTGAATGTGTAGGGATTTGGAAGGTTTTTGAATTTACAAAGTTTAAAAATAATGTATAATAATTTAAGATGGGTTTAGGTTTATAAAATCTTTTAAGTTTAAGTCAATTATTGTTAAAATCTAATTACAGGTAGTATTAATGATGTTGTATGCATATGAGTTTCATGTGAAAGTGACTTGAAGTACGGAAAGGAAATGAATTCGAATATGTATCAAAAGTAATAAAATTCTATTAGGATTATCGATTTTACGTAATTAAATCAGTTACACGTATATTAAGGTAATAAAAAAAAACGTACTTAGAGGACCTTACAAGTAATGAAAGCAAATCTAGCGGTATTAAAAATTAAATTTTGAAGGTGGAGTTAAATTCGACTAGTAACATTCCTAGCTATATTTGAACTATATAACCATTAACATTAACCAGAAGTATCGGTACGATAATTGAATTAAGAAAATTAAGAATACAAATTAAAAATAGAAATCAATTATGCATTTTAATGAACTAAACATATAGTATACTTAAAAATAAAAAACACAACATAAATTGAGGGTATGTTCCATAGTACCAAAGAGAAATTAACCATCGTTGAATCATTTCTCTGGTTGACACTGGGTTCAACTGAGGTTGGGGTGTTAAAACAAAATATAATACAAAGACAAAGTTTGGAGTACGACATTCGGGGGAATTGAGTGACTAAGCAGGGGGTATAAGTCTGAAATTGACAATTACGTCTTTTCGTGAGCACTTTGCTCTTTTTTTAAAAAAAAGATTGCTTGTCACACTACTTAGAACAAAAATTGAAAGAGTTCAAACAAAATGGAGGGACGGCATGTTCCTCATATACATTACAATAATTATCAAAATCGTTGCAACCTTTGTAAAAACGGTTTTGGTTACAAATAAGATAATAGAATAACTATATATTTATATACGCAACAATGGCATGAAAAGAAAAAACAAATCGGTCAATTTCCTTCTTACAAACAAATAAAAAAAAATTAACCTAAAGACAAACCGGTCAATTCAGGTTGAATTTAATTCTCTATTACAACAAAAAAAAAAGGTTCAATTAAATTCTTAGATTACATTTTCTTAAATTAAATTCTCTTAAATTACAAAGAAAAAGTTGAATTCAATTGACTGCATTGAAATGACTTGGGACTTAAAAACTAATTTCTTCAAAACTAACTTCTTCAAAACTAACTTCTTCAAAACTAACTTCTTCAAAACTAACTTCTTCAAAACTAACTTCTTCAAAACTAACTTCTTTAAAACTAACTTCTTCAAAACTGGCTTCTTCAAAACTGGCTTCTTCAAAACTGACTTCTTCAAAACTGACTTCTTCAAAACTGACTTCTTCAAAACTGACTTCTTCAAAACTGACTTCTTCAAAACTGGCGTCTTCAAAACTGGCTTCTTCAAAACTGGCTTCTTCAAAACTGGCTTCTTCAAAACTGACTTCTTCAAAACTGACTTCTTCAAAACTGACTTCTTCAAAACTGACTTCTTCAAAACTGTCTTCTTCAAAACTGACTTCTTCAAAACTGACTTCTTCAAAACTGACTTCTTCAAAACTGACTTCTTCAAAACTGGCTTCTTCAAAACTGGCTTCTTCAAAACTGACTTCTTCAAAACTGACTACTGTAATCTCTGGGGCGGTTGTCCCTCTTGGCGCAACCTTCTGACTTGACCTCTTATCAAGTATTTCTATAAATCTCTGGTGCGGTTGTCCCTCTTGGCGCAACCTTCTGACTTGACCTCTTATCAAGTATTTCTATAAATCTCTGGGGCGGTTGTCCCTCTTGGCGCAACCTTCTGACTTGACCTCTTATTCATTATTTCTATAAATCTCTGGGGCGGTTGTCCCTCTTGGCGCAACCTTCTGACTTGACTTCTTACCAAGTATTTCTATAAATCTCTGGGGCGGTTGTCCCTCTTGGCGCAACCTTCTGACTTGACCTCTTATCAAGTATTTCTATAAATCTCTGGGGCGGTTGTCCGTCTTGGCGCAACCTTCTGACTTGACCTCTTATCAAGTATTTCTATAAATCTCTGGGGCGGTTGTCCATCTTGGCGCAACCTACTGACTTCAAAACTGACTTCAAAACTGACTTGCAACTTATGTGCAACTAAAACTGACTTCAAAACTGAGTTGCAACTAATTTGCAACTAAAACTGACTTCAAAATTACTTCAAGTATCTCTCTAAATCTATAAACTCTCTATAAACACTCTCTTCCTTAATTTGCAAGTCAATTCAATTCAATAATTTGAAAAAAAATTGTAAACAAAAATAAAAAATGTAAACAACATTTCACTCTAATGTACGCGAAGGTACTGTACTATTATGTTTGGTACATAAATTAAAATTATTCTATACTGAATATAATAGTGAAAATAACTCTGAAATTAACTTTCTCTGAAATTAACTTTCTCTAAAATTAACTTTCTCTGAAATTAACTTTCTCTGAAATTAACTTTCTCTGAAATTAACTTTCTCTGAAATTAACTTTCTCTGAAATTAACTCTTTCTGTTACATTTAACTTCTGTTACTTTTAACTTCTGTTACTTTTAACTTCTGTGAAAATTACTGTATCACTAAAAAAATTTATCACTGGTGTTTGAAATGTTCACTGTGTTTCTTGTAAATTCTGGCTTGATACTTATTATTAACTGTTAATAATACTGACTTTTCAAGTGTTTATAAATTAATTAAAAAAACAAACTGTACGTAACAAAATTTTCAAGGCGAAATCCTTAGAGACGTGTCCTGAAGACGTCTTGCTGGCTACTTCTTCTTGGATGAAAACTAGGCATGGAGAACTTGGAGTCGTGACACACCGGTTCAAGGGTGGATGTTACGAACAAGAAGTCGTGACACGCCGGTCAAATGGTGGGTCGCCACTTGTTAAAATCCTCTTCTTAAAATATTCTTCTTCTTAAAATATTCTTCTTCTTAAAATATTCTTCTTCTTAAAATATTCTTCTAATCATGGGGCAGGATCGCCAATTTGTTTAATCCT
The DNA here is from genome assembly GCA_023014485.1 of Bathynomus jamesi. Lineage (NCBI taxonomy): Eukaryota > Metazoa > Arthropoda > Malacostraca > Isopoda > Cirolanidae > Bathynomus > Bathynomus jamesi. The sequence continues at coordinate 1,004,627 of JAJOZX010000015.1, read as the reverse complement.
GGCTATAGGGTCGCCACTCTGTTAACCCCTCCGTCTATGGCCCTGGGTGGTTCGAATTGACGGGGGTTCTAGTTAGGAGGCAGCAACGGATATTTCTTCTATAACATTCTAATTCTTTTCTCTCGCTTTATGATCGACAGTTGTTAATTCTTCTCTTTCTATAATACTCTGATACTTTCTCTTGGTACTAAAATTATCGGCTTTTCTTTTATAACTTATCAACTTTACTGACTAAATTCCTGAAAAGAACAAGGCTCGAAGGAAAAGATAAAAACTTTCTCTTTTTGTAGTTTACTTCTCAAAATGTACAGGTAGTGCTCTGAATTTACAGGGGTAGAGGTTCGACCTCTTTCGAACATGGCTCAGGCCGGAATCTAAAAAAAATTTAAGGAGGCAAGGGGCTTCTGCCCCCTCCCCGCAGCGAAGCTGCTAACAAGGGAGGCTCGTAGCAGTGCCCAAAGCAGAGTTCCGTAATGAAGTGAAGTTCATTTTACAAATACATGTATAATATAAGCCTAGGTTCCAAATAAAAATTTTAAAAAAATAAATAAAAATAAAAACTAATCTTTTTTTTTTTGCCGAATCTTCATTTCTGAAGGCGATATCATTTCATAGTAGTACATAAGTACAATTGAAGTACACGACTGAGTATATTTTCGTTTGGCTTTATTACAATTATGATTGCGATTATGGATTACTTCCCATTCGCTTATGATTGTCCCTTACAGTTCTATTAAAGTATATTCTTACATTATATATTAAGTCATTACATTCAATTACAGTTTCATTGAAGTACATTACGTCGTTTACCATTCTTACAGTGTTTTTATATATTTATATATGGTTATAATATATGGTTATAATATATGATTATAATATATGGTTATATTATATGGTTATATTATATGGTTATTATATATGGTTATTAGCATAACACAAGTACATGAGCACATACAAGATAATTTATATAAACATAAACATGTTACATTATATTATAATATGTTATAAATTTGGATCAGAGCGTTCGATTTTGCTGTGATTCGCGAATTCGACCACTTACTTACCTAAGCATTTATGAATATCTTGTGAGGGGTGAACGCACTTAAAAGAGAAAAATAAAAAAATACATGTGGACGTATTTTACATGTAAGTAACAGAATAGGTTGTGTGCGTAATATAGACACGCGTAAAATATGGACTGATAGGTTGATAGGTATCAGTAGACAATATGTAGGAAACAACATAAATAATGATGTATAGAGAATGAAGTTTTTTTTTTTTTTTTTATTATTATTATTATTATTATTAAAGAATTTACCATACATTCAATACGAAAGATGTCCAAATACTAAACACGTGATTCAGTGTTCAAGGTATGGAAAACGTGAAGAGAATTAAGTTACTTTATGACGTCATAGTTATTCACATTATGTCATACGTACAGTATAACTGTAAGTCATTATTTGGGAGGACCTAAAAGAAACGAATTAAAGAGAGAATGGGTATCAAGGACTAAGAAGCACAACTACGGGTTCCAATCCTCTTATATACAATGTGTATTTATAATCTAGGGTCGAGGGTGAGATGCAAGACAATCATAATTAATTATAATAACTTCTATAACAAATGGAAAATGGATACGACTAAACCATAGATATGGTAGATCGTAGGGTTGTGACACGAACAAATTAGGAAGCTACAAGTAAAATCATTATCCAAACTCGCGTTAATCGATTTTGGGTCTTATGTAAAAATGAATATTGATTATTCATTTCATTTTTACATTGCTCTCCCCTTTTAAAAAATGATATTTATACAATAATCTAATAGAGTACCATTAATACAATACAAATGAGAAAATAACATCCTAACTACTTCAAGTTAGATGACGAATTTTTCTTTACATTACAAATTTTTATACAGAACAAGTGAGTTATTATATAATATAAAAAATTCAAAGATTAATACTTTAATTTAGACAAACATTTAAGTTAGACAAACAATGATAGGGTTAAATTTTTTTTTTTTTTTTCAAGATTTTATTTTTCTGTCTGATAAATTATGTACATAATGAATAGAGTAGATAAAAGGGAAAACGTACATCGTACAATCTATAAGCTAATTTTTATTGACTATTGTAGGTAAAAAATCGAATTACGTAATGGATGATGTATAGACCTGTGGTCTAATGTGTATTTGTGTGTATTAGATACAAAGTGTGTATCTTATAATTTTGAGGGACAGATTAGCTGAGAGGATTTTTAAATTAACTGAATAAATGCCTGAGCAAAAATTTATATATATCTAGTAAGCAAAAATGCTTAGGACTATATAAATAGCATAGTTAGCACTTAAACGCTATGAAATAGTTTGTGATATCCAATGATTTTAGAATAAGGTTTGTATATATAGTATATGTAGTGTGCATACATGCGTGTGTATGTGTAGGGATTTGGAAGGTTTTTGAATTAACAAAGTTTAAAAATAATGTATAATAATTTAAGATGGGATTAGGTTTATAAAATCTTTTAAGTTTAAGTCAATTATTGTTAAAATCTAATTACAGGTAGTATTAATGATGGTGCATGCATATGAGTTTCATGTGAAAGTGACTTGAAGTACGGAAAGGAAATGAATTCGAATATGTATCAAAAGTAATAGAATTCTATTAGGATTATCGATTTTACGTAATTAAATCAGTTACACGTATATTAAGGTAATAAAAAAAACGTACTTAGAGGACCTTACAAGTAATGAAAGCAAATCTAGCGGTATTAAAAATTAAATTTTGAAGGTGGAATTAAATTCGACTAGTAACATTCCTAGCCATTATGAATTATAACATTAACATTAACCAGAAGTATCCGTACGATAATTGAATTAAGAAAATTAAGAATACAAATTAAAAATAGAAATCAATTATGCATTTTAATGAACTAAACATATAGTATACTTAAAAATAAAAAACACAACATAAATTGAGGGTATGTTCCATAGTACCAAAGAGAAATTAACCATCGTTGAATCATTTCTCTGGTTGACACTGGGTTCAACTGAGGTTGGGGTGTTAAAACAAAATAAAATACAAAGACAAAGTTTGGAGTACGACATTCGGGGGAATTGAGTGACTAAGCAGGGGGTATAAGTCTGAAATTGACAATTACGTCTTTTCGTGAGCACTTTGCTCTTTTTTTAAAAAAAATTGCTTGTCACACTACTTAGAACAAAAATTGAAAGAGTTCAAACAAAATGGAGGGACGGCATGTTCCTCATATACATTACAATAATTATCAAAATCGTTGCAACCTTTGTAAAAACGGTTTTGGTTACAAATAAGATAATAGAATAACTATATATTTATATACGCAACAATGGCATGAAAAGAAAAAACAAATCGGTCAATTTCCTTCTTACAAACAAATAAAAAAAAATTAACCTAAAGACAAACCGGTCAATTCAGGTTGAATTTAATTCTCTATTACAACAAAAAAAAAAGGTTCAATTAAATTCTTAGATTACATTTTCTTAAATTAAATTCTCTTAAATTACAAAGAAAAAGTTGAATTCAATTGACTGCATTGAAATGACTTGGGACTTAAAAACTAATTTCTTCAAAACTAACTTCTTCAAAACTAACTTCTTCAAAACTAACTTCTTCAAAACTAACTTCTTCAAAACTAACTTCTTCAAAACTAAATTCTTCAAAACTAACTTCTTCAAAACTGGCTTCTTCAAAACTGGCTTCTTCAAAACTGACTTCTTCAAAACTGACTTCTTCAAAACTGACTTCTTCAAAACTGACTTCTTCAAAACTGACTTCTTCAAAACTGGCGTCTTCAAAACTGGCTTCTTCAAAACTGGCTTCTTCAAAACTGGCTTCTTCAAAACTGACTTCTTCAAAACTGACTTCTTCAAAACTGACTTCTTCAAAACTGACTTCTTCAAAACTGTCTTCTTCAAAACTGACTTCTTCAAAACTGACTTCTTCAAAACTGACTTCTTCAAAACTGACTTCTTCAAAACTGACTTCTTCAAAACTGGCTTCTTCAAAACTGGCTTCTTCAAAACTGGCTTCTTCAAAACTGGCTTCTTCAAAACTGACTTCTTCAAAACTGACTTCTTCAAAACTGACTTCTTCAAAACTGACTTCTTCAAAACTGGCTTCTTCAAAACTGGCTTCTTCAAAACTGACTTCTTCAAAACTCACTTCTGTATTCTCTGGGGCGGTTGTCCCTCTTGGCGCAACCTTCTGACTTGACCTCTTATCAAGTATTTCTATAAATCTCTAGTGCGGTTGTCCCTCTTGGCGCAACCTTCTGACTTGATCTCTTATCAAGTATTTCTATAAATCTCTGGGGCGGTTGTCCCTCTTGGCGCAACCTTCTGACTTGACCTCTTATCAAGTATTTCTATAAATCTCTGGGGTGGTTGTCCCTCTTGGCGCAACCTTCTGACTTGACTTCTTACCAAGTATTTCTATAAATCTCGGGCGGTTGTCCCTCTTGGCGCAACCTTCTGACTTGACCTCTTATCAATTATTTCTATAAATCTCTGGGGCGGTTGTCCCTCTTGGCGCAACCTTTTGACTTGACCTCTTATCAAGTATTTCTATAAACTCTGGGGCGGTTGTCCCTCTTGGCGCAACCTACTGACTTCAAAACTGACTTCAAAACTGACTTCCAACTAATTTGCAACTAAAACTGACTTCAAAATTACTTCAAGTATCTCTCTAAATCTATAAACTCTCTATAAACACTCTCTTCCTTAATTTGCAAGTCAATTCAATTCAATAATTTGAAAAAAAATTGTAAACAAAAATAAATAATGTAAACAACATTTCACTCTAATGTACGCGAAGGTACTGTACTATTATGTTTGGTACATAAAATAAAATTATTCTATACTGAATATAATAGTGAAAATAACTCTGAAATTAACTTTCTCTGAAATTAACTTTCTCTGAAATTAACTTTCTCTGAAATTAACTTTCTCTGAAATTAACTTTCTCTGAAATTAACTCTTTCTGTTACATTTAACTTCTGTTACTTTTAACTTCTGTCACTTTTAACTTCTGTGAAAATTACTGTTTCACTAAAAAAATGTATCACTGGTGTCTGAAATGTTCACTGTGTTTCTTGTAAATTCTGGCTTCATACTTATTATTAACTGTTAATAATACTGACTTTTCATGTGTTTATAAATTAATTAAAAAAACAAACTGTACGTAACAAAATTTTCAAGACGAAATCCTTAGAGACGTGTCCTGAAGACGTCTTGCTGGCTACTTCTTCTTGGATGAAAACTAGGCATGGAGAACTTGGAGTCGTGACACACCGGTTCAAGGGTGGATGTTACGAACAAGAAGTCGTGACACGCCGGTCAAATGGTGGGTCGCCACTTGTTAAAATCGTCTTCTTAAAATATTCTTCTTCTTAAAATATTCTTCTTAAAACATTCTTCTTCTTAAAATATTCTTCTTCTTAAAATATTCTTCTTCTTAAAATATTCTTCTAATCCTGGGGCAGGATCGCCAATTTGTTTAATCCTAGCTATAGGGTCGCCACTCTGTTAACCCCTCCGTCTATGGCGCTGGGTGGTTCGAATTGCCGGGTTTTCTAGTTAGGAGGCAGCAACGGATATTTCTTCTATAACATTCTAATTCTTTCTCTCGCTTTATGATCGACAGTTGTTAATTCTTCTCTTTCTATAATACTCTGATACTTTCTCTTGGTACTAAAATTATCGGCTTTTCTTTTATAACTTATCGACTTTACTGACTAAATTCCTGAAGAGAACAAGGCTCGAAGGAAAAGATAAAAACTTTCTCTTTTTGTAGTTTACTTCTCAAAATGTACAGGTAGTGCTCTGAATTACAGGGTAGAGGTTCGACCTCTTTCGACCATGGCTCAGGCCGGAATCTAAAAAAAATTTAAGGAGGCAAGGGGCCTCTGCCCCCTCCCCGCAGCGAAGCTGCTAACAAGGGAGGCTCGTAGCAGTGCCCAAAGCAGAGTCCCGTAATGAAGTGAAGTTCATTTTACAAATACATGTATAATATAAGCCTAAATGTTGGGGGACGGCAGTGGAAGGTTAAGTTTCCCCCCTTTTAAACACGATCAGATGTTTGAAAGATTCCAAATAAAAATTTAAAAAAATAAATAAAAATAAAAACTAATCTTATTTTTTTTTGCCGAATCTTCATTTCTGAAGGCGATATCATTTTCATAGTAGTACATAAGTGAAATTGAAGTACACGACTGAGTACTTTTCGTTTGGGTTTATTACAATTATGATTGCGATTATGGATACTTCCCATTCGCTTATGATTGTCCCTTACAGTTCTATTAAAGTACATTCTTACATTATATATAAGTCATTACATTCAATTACAGTTTCATTGAAGTACATTACGTCGTTTACCATTCTTACAGTGTTTATATATTTATATATGGTTATATATATGGTTATAATATATGGTTATAATATATGATTATAATATATGGTTATATATTATATGGTTATATTATATAGGTTATTATATATGGTTTAGCATAACACAAGTACATGAGCACATACAAGATAATTTATATAAAACATAACATGTTACATTATATTATAATATGTTATAAATTTGGATCAGAGCGTTCGATTTTGCTGTGATTCGCGAATTCGACCACTTACTTACCCAAGCATTTATGAATATCTTGTGAGGGGTGAACGCACTTAAAAAGAGAAAAATAAAAAAATACATTTGGACGTATTTTACATGTAAGTAACAGAATAGGTTGTGTGCGTAATATAGACACGCGTAAAATATGGACTGATAGGTTGATAGGTATCAGTAGACAATAGGTAGGAAACAACAAAATATGATGTATAGAGAATGAAGTTTTTTTTTTTTTTATTATTATTATTATTATTATTATTAATATTAAAGAATTTACCATACATTCAATACGAAAGATGTCCAAATACTAAACACGTGATTCAGTGTTCAAGGTATGGAAAACGTGAAGAGAATTAAGTTACTTTATGACGTCATAGTATTCACATTATGTCATACGTACAGTATAACTGTAAGTCATTATTTGGAGGACCTAAAAGAAACGAATTAGGACAGAATGGGTATCAAGGACTAAGAAGCACAACTACGGTTCCAATCCTCTTATATACAATGTGTATGTATAATCTAGGGTCGAGGGTGAGATGCAAGACAATCATAATTAATTATAATAACTTCTATAACAAATGGAAAATGGATACGACTAAACCATAGATATGGTAGATCGTAGGGTTGTGACACGAACAAAAATAGGAAGCTACAAGTAAAATCATTATCCAAACTCGCGTTAAGCGATTTTGGTTCTTATGTAAAAATGAATATTGATTATTCATTTCATTTTACATTGCTCTCCCTTTTAAAAAAATGATATTTATACAATAATCTAATAGAGTACCATTAATACAATACAAATGAGAAAATAACATCCTAACTACTTCAAGTTAGATGACGAATTTTTCTTTACATTACAAATTTTTATACAGAACAAGTGAGTTATTATATAATATAAAAAATTCAAAGATTAATACTTTAATTTAGACAAACATTTAAGTTAGACAAACAATGATATGGTTAAATTTTTTTTTTTTTCAAGATTTTATTTTTCTGTCTGATAAATTATGTACATAATGAATAGAGTAGATAAAAGGGAAAAACGTACATCGTACAATCTATAAGCTAATTTTTATTGACTATTGTAGGTAAAAAATCGAATTACGTAATGGATGATGTATAGACCTGTGGTCTAGTGTGTATTTTGTGTGTATTAGATACAAAGTGTGTATCTTATAATTTTGAGGGACAGATTAGCTGAGAGGATTTTTAAATTAACTGAATAAATGCCTGAGCAAAATTTATATATACCTAGTAAGCAAAAATGCTTAGGACTATATAAATAGCATAGTTAGCACTTACACGCTATGAAATAGTTTGTGATATCCAATGATTTTAGAATAAGGTTTGTATATATAGTATATGTAGTGTGCATACATGCGTGTGCATGTGTAGGGATTTGGAAGGTTTTTGAATTAACAAAGTTTAAAATAATGTATAATAATAAGATGGGTTTAGGTTTATAAAATCTTTAAGTTTAAGTCAATATTGTTAAAATCTAATTACAGGTAGTATTAATGATGGTGTATGCATATGAGTTTCATTCTGTGAAAGTGACTTGAAGTACGGAAAGGAAATGAATTCGAATATGTATCAAAAGTAATAGAATTCTATTAGGATTATCGATTTTACGTAAATTAAATCAGTTACACGTATATTAAAGTAATAAAAAAACGTACTTATAGGACCTTACAAGTAATGAAAGCAAATCTAGCGGTATTAAAAATTAAATTTTGAAGGTGGAATTAAATTACTAAACGACTAGTAACATTCCTAGATATATATTGAACTATATAACCATTAACATTAACCAGAAGTATCGGTACGATAATTGAATTAAGAAAATTAAGAATACAAATTAAAAATAGAAATCAATTATGCATTTTAATGAACTAAACATATAGTATACTTAAAAATAAAAAACACAACATAAATTGAGGGTATGTTCCATAGTACCAAAGAGAAATTAACCATGGTTGAATCATTTCTCTGGATGACACTGGGTTCAACTGAGGTTGGGGTGTTAAAACAAAATAAAATACAAAGACAAAGTTTGGAGTACGACATTCGGGGGATTGAGTGACTAAGCAGGGGGTATAAGTCTGAAATTGACAATTACGTCTTTTCGTGAGCACTCTGCTTTTTTTAAAAAAGATTTGCTTGTCACACTACTTAGAACAAAAATTAAAAGAGTTCAAACAAAATGGAGGGACGGCATGTTCCTCATATACATTACAATAATTATCAAAATCGTTGCAACCTTTGTAAAAACGGTTTTGGTTACAAATAAGATAATAGAATAACTATATATTTATATACGCAACAATGGCATGAAAAGAAAAAACAAATCGGTCAATTTCGTTCTTACAAACAAATAAAAAAAAACTTAAGCTAAAGACACAAACCGGTCAATTCAGGTTGAATTTAATTCTCTTTTACAACAAAAAAAAAAGGTTGAATTAAATTCTTAGATTACATTTTCTTAAATTAAATTCTCTTAAATTACAAAGAAAAAGTTGAATTCAATTGACTGCATTGAAATGACTTGGGACTTAAAAACTAATTTCTTCAAAACTAACTTCTTCAAAACTAACTTCTTCAAAATTAACTTCTTCAAAACTAACTTCTTCAAAACTAACTTCTTCAAAACTATCTTCTTCAAAACTAACTTCTTCAAAACTAACTTCTTCAAAACAGGCTTCTTCAAAACTGGCTTCTTCAAAACTGGCTTCTTCAAAACTGGCTTCTTCAAAACTGGCTTCTTCAAAACTGGCTTCTTCAAAACTGGCTTCTTCAAAACTGACTTCTTCAAAACTGACTTCTGTAATCTCTGGGGCGGTTGTCCCTCTTGGCGCAACCTTCTGACTTGACCTCTTATCAAGTATTTCTATAAATCTCTGGGGCGGTTGTCCCTCTTGGCGCAACCTTCTGACTTGACCTCTTATCAAGTATTTCTATAAATCTCTGGTGTGGTTGTCCCTCTTGGCGCAACCTTCTGACTTGACCTCTTATCAAGTATTTCTATAAATCTCTGGGGCGGTTGTCCCTCTTGGCGCAACCTTCTGACTTGACCTCTTATCAAGTATTTCTATAAATCTCTGGGGCGGTTGTCCCTCTTGGCGCAACCTTCTGACTTGACTTCTTACCAAGTATTTCTATAAATCTCTGGGGCGGTTGTCCCTCTTGGCGCAACCTTCTGACTTGACATCTTATCAAGTATTTCTATAAATCTCTGGGGCGGTTGTCCCTCTTGGCGCAACCTTCTGACTTGACCTCTTATCAAGTATTTCTATAAATCTCTGGGGCGGTTGTCCATCTTGGCGCAACCTACTGACTTCAAAACTGACTTCAAAACTGACTTGCAACTTATTTGCAACTAAAACTGACTTCAAAACTGAGTTGCAACTAATTTGCAACTAAAACTGACTTCAAAATTACTTAAAGTATCTCTCTAAATCTATAAACTCTCTATAAACACTCTCTTCCTTAATTTGCAAGTCAATTCAATTCAATAATTTGAAAAAAAATTGTAAACAAAAATAAAAAATGTAAACAACATTTCACTCTAATGTACGCGAAGGTACTGTACTATTATGTTTGGTACATAAATTAAAATTATTCTATACTGAATATAATAGTGAAAATAACTGAAATTAACTTTCTCTGAAATTAACTTTCTCTAAAATTAACTTTCTCTGAAATTAACTTTCTCTGAAATTAACTTTCTCTGAAATTAACTTTCTCTGAAATTAACTTTCTCTGAAATTAACTCTTTCTGTTACATTTAACTTCTGTTACTTTTAACTTCTGTTACTTTTAACTTCTGTGAAAATTACTGTTTCACTAAAAAAATGTATCACTGGTGTCTGAAATGTTCCCTGTGTTCCTTGTAAATTCTGGCTTGATACTTATTATTAACTGTTAATAATACTGACTTTTCAAGTGTTTATAAATTAATTAAAAAAACAAACTGTACGTAACAAAATTTTCAAGGCGAAATCCTTAGAGACGTGTGCTGAAGACGTCTTGCTGGCTACTTCTTCTTGGATGAAAACTAGGCATGGAGAACTTGGAGTCGTGACACACCGGTTCAAGGGTGGATGTTACGAACAAGAAGTCGTGACACGCCGGTCAAAGGTGGGTCGCCACTTGTTAAAATCCTCTTCTTAAAATATTCTTCTTAAAATATTCTTCTTCTTAAAATATTCTTCTTAAAATATTCTTCTTAAAATATTCTTCTTCTTAAAATATTCTTCTAATCCTGGGTCAGGATCGCCAATTTGTTTAATCCTGGCTATAGGGTCGCCACTCTGTTAACCCCTCCGTCTATGGCCCTGGGTGGTTCGAATTGACGGGGGTTCTAGTTAGGAGGCAGCAACGGATATTTCTTCTATAACATTCTAATTCTTTTCTCTCGCTTTATGATCGACAGTTGTTAATTCTTCTCTTTCTATAATACTCTGATACTTTCTCTTGGTACTAAAATTATCGGCTTTTCTTTTATAACTTATCGACTTTACTGACTAAATTCCTGAAGAGAACAAGGCTCGAAGGAAAAGATAAAAACTTTCTCTTTTTGTAGTTTACTTCTCAAAATGTACAGGTAGTGCTCTGAATTTACAGGGGTAGAGGTTCGACCTCTTTCGACCATGGCTCAGGCCGGAATCTAAAAAAAATTTAAGGAGGCAAGGGGCCTCTGCCCCCTCCCCGCAGCGAAGCTGCTAACAAGGGAGGCTCGTAGCAGTGCCCAAAGCAGAGTCCCGTAATGAAGTGAAGTTCATTTTACAAATACATGTATAATATAAGCCTAAATGTTGGGGGACGGCAGTGGAAGGTTAAGTTTCCCCCCTTTTAAACACGATCAGATGTTTGAAAGATTCCAAATAAAAATTTAAAAAAATAAATAAAAATAAAAACTAATCTTATTTTTTTTTGCCGAATCTTCATTTCTGAAGGCGATATCATTTCATAGTAGTACATAAGTGAAATTGAAGTACACGACTGAGTACATTTTCGTTTGGGTTTATTACAATTATGATTGCGATTATGGATTACTTCCCATTCGCTTATGATTGTCCCTTACAGTTCTATTAAAGTACATTCTTACATTATATATTAAGTCATTACATTCAATTACAGTTTCATTGAAGTACATTACGTCGTTTACCATTCTTACAGTGTTTTTATATATATATTTATATATGGTTATAATATATGGTTATAATATATGATTATAATATATGGTTATATTATATGGTTATATTATATGGTTATTATATATGGTTATTAGCATAACACAAGTACATGAGCACATACAAGATAATTTATATAAAACATAACATGTTACATTATATTATAATATGTTATAAATTTGGATCAGAGCGTTCGATTTTGCTGTGATTCGCGAATTCGACCACTTACTTACCCAAGCATTTATGAATATCTTGTGGGGGTGAACGCACTTAAAAGAGAAAAATAAAAAAATACATTTGGACGTATTTTACATGTAAGTAACAGAATAGGTTGTGTGCGTAATATAGACACGCGTAAAATATGGACTGATAGGTTGATAGGTATCAGTAGACAATAGGTAGGAAACAACATAAATAATGATGTATAGAGAATGAAGTTTTTTTTTTTTTATTATTATTATTATTATTATTATTATTTTATTAAAGAATTTACCATACATTCAATACGAAAGATGTCCAAATACTAAACACGTGATTCAGTGTTCAAGGTATGGAAAACGTGAAGAGAATTAAGTTACTTTATGACGTCATAGTTATTCACATTATGTCATACGTACAGTATAACTGTAAGTCATTATTTGGGAGGACCTAAAAGAAACGAATTAAGACAGAATGGGTATCAAGGACTAAGAAGCACAACTACGGGTTCCAATCCTCTTATATACAATGTGTATGTATAATCTAGGGTCGAGGGTGAGATGCAAGACAATCATAATTAATTATAATAACTTCTATAACAAATGGAAAATGGATACGACTAAACCATAGATATGGTAGATCGTAGGGTTGTGACACGAACAAAAATAGGAAGCTACAAGTAAAATCATTATCCAAACTCGCGTTAAGCGATTTTGGTTCTTATGTAAAAATGAATATTGATTATTCATTTCATTTTACATTGCTCTCCCCTTTTAAAAAATGATATTTATACAATAATCTAATAGAGTACCATTAATACAATACAAATGAGAAAATAACATCCTAACTACTTCAAGTTAGATGACGAATTTTTCTTTACATTACAAATTTTTATACAGAACAAGTGAGTTATTATATAATATAAAAAATTCAAAGATTAATACTTTAATTTAGACAAACATTTAAGTTAGACAAACAATGATATGGTTAAATTTTTTTTTTTTTCAAGATTTTATTTTTCTGTCTGATAAATTATGTACATAATGAATAGAGTAGATAAAAGGGAAAAACGTACATCGTACAATCTATAAGCTAATTTTTATTGACTATTGTAGGTAAAAAATCGAATTACGTAATGGATGATGTATAGACCTGTGGTCTAGTGTGTATTTGTGTGTATTAGATACAAAGTGTGTATCTTATAATTTTGAGGGACAGATTAGCTGAGAGGATTTTTAAATTAACTGAATAAATGCCTGAGCAAAAATTTATATATACCTAGTAAGCAAAAATGCTTAGGACTATATAAATAGCATAGTTAGCACTTACACGCTATGAAATAGTTTGTGATATCCAATGATTTTAGAATAAGGTTTGTATATATAGTATATGTAGTGTGCATACATGCGTGTGTATGTGTACGGATTTGGAAGGTTTTTGAATTAACAAAGTTTAAAAATAATGTATAATAATTTAAGATGGGTTTAGGTTTATAAAATCTTTTAAGTTTAAGTCAATTATTGCCAAAATCTAATTACAGGTAGTATTAATGATGGTGTATGCATATGAGTTTCATGTGACAGTGACTTGAAGTACGGAAAGGAAATGAATTCGAATATGTATCAAAAGTAATAGAATTCTATTAGGATTATCGATTTTACGTAATTAAATCAGTTACACGTATATTAAGGTATTAAAAAAAAACGTACTTAGAGAACCTTACAAGTAATGAAATCAAATCTGGTATTAAAAATTAAATTTTGAATGTGGAATTAAATTCGACTAGTAACATTCCTAGCTATATATGAACTATATAACCATTAACATTAACCAGAAGTATCGGTACGATAATTGAATTAAGAAAATTAAGAATACAAATTAAAAATAGAAATCAATTATGCATTTTAATGAACTAAACATATAGTATACTTAAAAATAAAAAACACAACATAAATTGAGGGTATGTTCCATAGTACCAAAGAGAAATTAACCATGGTTGAATCATTTCTCTGGTTGATACTGGGTTCAACTGAGGTCGGGGTGTTAAAACAAAATAAAATACAAAGACAAAGTTTGGAGTACGACATTCGGGGGAATTGAGTGAATAAGCAGGGGGTATAAGTCTGAAATTGACAATTACGTCTTTTCGTGAGCACTTTGCTCTTTTTTTAAAAAAAAGATTGCTTGTCACACTACTTAGAACAAAAATTAAAAGAGTTCAAACAAAATGGAGGGACGGCATGTTCCTCATATACATTACAATAATTATCAAAATCGTTGCAACCTTTGTAAAAACGGTTTTGGTTACAAATAAGATAATAGAATAACTATATATTTATATACGGAACAATGGCATGAAAAGAAAAAACAAATCGGTCAATTTCCTTCTTACAAACAAATAAAAAAAAACTTAACCTAAAGACAAACCGGTCAATTCAGGTTGAATTTAATTCTCTTTTACAACAAAAAAAAAAGGTTGAATTATATTCTTAGATTACATTTTCTTAAATTAAATTCTCTTAAATTACAAAGAAAAAGTTGAATTCAATTGACTGCATTGAAATGACTTGGGACTTAAAAACTAATTTCTTCAAAACTAACTTCTTCAAAACTAACTTCTTCAAAACTAACTTCTTCAAAACTGTCTTCTTCAAAACTGGCTTCTTCAAAACTGGTTTCTTCAAAACTGGCTTCTTCAAAACTGGCTTCTTCAAAACTGGCTTCTTCAAAACTGGCTTCTTCAAAACTGGCCTCTTCAAAACTGTATTCTTCAAAACTGACTTCTTCAAAACTGCCTTCTTCAAAACTGACTTCTTCAAAACTGACTTCTTCAAAACTGGCGTCTTCAAAACTGGCTTCTTCAAAACTGGCTTCTACAAAACTGGATTCTTCAAAACTGGCTTCTTCAAAACTGACTTCTTCAAAACTGACTTCTTCAAAACTGACTTCTTCAAAACTGACTTCTGTAATCTCTGGGGCGGTTGTCCCTCTTGGCGCAACCTTCTGACTTGACTCTTATCAAGTATTTCTATAAATCTCTGGTGCGGTTGTCCCTCTTGGCGCAACCTTCTGACTTGACCTCTTATCAAGTATTTCTAAAAATCTCTGGGGCGGTTGTCCCTCTTGGCGCAACCTTCTGACTTGACCTCTTATCAAGTATTTCTATAAATCTCTGGGGCGGTTGTCCCTCTTGGCGCAACCTTCTGACTTGACTTCTTACAAAGTTTCTATAAATCTCTGGGGCGGTTGTCCCTCTTGGCGCAACCTTCTGACTTGACCTCTTATCAAGCATTTCTATAAATCTCTGGGGCGGCTGTCCCTCTTGGCGCAACCTTCTGGCTTGACCTCTTATCAAGTATTTCTATAAATCTCTGGGGCGGTTGTCCATCTTGGCGCAACCTACTGACTTCAAAACTGACTTCAAAACTGACTTCAAAACTGACTTGCAACTTATTTGCAACTAAAACTGACTTGAAAACTGAGTTGCAACTTATTTGTAACTAAAACTGACTTCAAAACTGAGTTGCAACTTATTTGCAACTAAAACTGACTTCAAGATTACTTCAAGTATCTCTCTAAATCTATAAACTCTCTATAAACAGTCTCTTTCTTAATTTGCAAGTCAATTCAATTCAATAATTTGAAAAAAAATTGTAAACAAAAATAAAAAATGTAAACAAAATTTCACTCTAATGTACGCGAAGGTACTGTACTATTATGTTTGGTACATAAAATAATATTATTCTATACTGAATATAATAGTAAAAATAACTCTGAAATTAACTTTCTCTGAAATTAACTTTCTCTGAAATTAACTTTCTCTGAAATTAACTTTCTCTGAAATTAACTCTTTCTGTTACATTCTAATTCTTTTCTATCGCTTTATGATCGACAGTTGTTAATTCTTCTCTTTCTATAATACTCTGATACTTTCTCTTAGTACTAAAATTATCGGCTTTTCTTTTATAACTTATCGACTTTACTGACTAAATTCCTGAAGAGAACAAGGCTCGAAGGAAAAGATAAAAACTTTCTCTTTTTGTAGTTTACTTCTCAAAATGTACAGGTAGTGCTCTGAATTTACAGGGGTAGAGGTTCGACCTCTTTCGACCATGGCTCAGGCCGGAATCTAAAAAAAATTTAAGGAGGCAAGGGGCCTCTGCCCCCTCCCCGCAGCGAAGCTGCTAACAAGGGAGGCTCGTAGCAGTGCCCAAAGCAGAGTCCCGTAATGAAGTGAAGTTCATTTTACAAATACATGTATAATATAAGCCTAAATGTTGGGGGACGGCAGTGGAAGGTTAAGTTTCCCCCCTTTTAAACACGATCAGATGTTTGAAAGATTCCAAAAAAAATTTTAAAAAAATAAATAAAAATAAAAACTAATCTTTTTTTTTTGCCGAATCTTCATTTCTGAAGGCGATATCATTTCATAGTAGTACATAAGTACAATTGAAGTACACGACTGAGTACATTTTCGTTTGGGTTTATTACAATTATGATTGCGATTATGGATTACTTCCCATTCGCTTATGATTGTCCCTTACAGTTCTATTAAAGTACATTCTTACATTATATATTAAGTCATTACATTCAATTACAGTTTCATTGAAGTACATTACGTCGTTTACCATTCTTACAGTGTTTTTATATATTTATATATGGTTATAATATATGGTTATAATATATGATTATAATATATGGTTATATTATATGGTTATTTATATGGTTATTATATATGGTTATTAGCATAACACAAGTACATGAGCACATACAAGATAATTTATATAAAACATAACATGTTACATTATATTATAATATGTTATAAATTTGGATCAGAGCGTTCGATTTTGCTGTGATTCGCGAATTCGACCACTTACTTACCCAAGCATTTATGAATATCTTGTGAGGGGTGAACGCACTTAAAAGAGAAAAATAAAAAAATACATGTGGACGTATTTTACATGTAAGTAACAGAATAGGTTGTGTGCGTAATATAGACACGCGTAAAATATGGACTGATAGGTTGATAGGTATCAGTAGACAATAGGTAGGAAACAACATAAATAATGATGTATAGAGAATGAAGTTTTTTTTTTTTTTATTATTATTATTATTATTATTATTATTATTAAAGAATTTACCATACATTCAATACGAAAGATGTCCAAATACTAAACACGTGATTCAGTGTTCAAGGTATGGAAAACGTGAAGAGAATTAAGTTACTTTATGACGTCATAGTTATTCACATTATGTCATACGTACAGTATAACTGTAAGTCATTATTTGGGAGGACCTAAAAGAAACGAATTAAAGACAGAATGGGTATCAAGGACTAAGAAGCACAACTACGGGTTCCAATCCTCTTATATACAATGTGTATGTATAATCTAGGGTCGAGGGTGAGATGCAAGACAATCATAATTAATTATAATAACTTCTATAACAAATGGAAAATGGATACGACTAAACCATAGATATGGTAGATCGTAGGGTTGTGACACGAACAAAAATAGGAAGCTACAAGTAAAATCATTATCCAAACTCGCGTTAAGCGATTTTGGTTCTTATGTAAAAATGAATATTGATTATTTATTTCATTTTTACATTGCTCTCCCCTTTAAAAAATGATATTTATACAATAATCTAATAGAGTACCATTAATACAATACAAATGAGAAAATAACATCCTAACTACTTCAAGTTAGATGACGAATTTTTCTTTACATTACAAATTTTTATACAGAACAAGTGAGTTATTATATAATATTAAAAATTCAAAGATTAATACTTTAATTTAGACAAACATTTAAGTTAGACAAACAATGATATGGTTAAATTTTTTTTTTTTTCAAGATTTTATTTTTCTGTCTGATAAATTATGTACATAATGAATAGAGTAGATAAAAGGGAAAAACGTACATCGTACAATCTATAAGCTAATTTTTATTGACTATTGTAGGTAAAAAATCGAATTACGTAATGGATGATGTATAGACCTGTGGTCTAGTGTGTATTTGTGTTTATTAGATACAAAGTGTGTATCTTATAATTTTGAGGGACAGATTAGCTGAGAGGATTTTTAAATTAACTGAATAAATGCCTGAGCAAAAATTTATATATACCTAGTAAGCAGAAATGCTTAGGACTATATAAATAGCATAGTTAGCACTTACACGCTATGAAATAGTTTGTGATATCTAATGATTTTAGAATAAGGTTTGTATATATAGTATATGTAGTGTGCATACATGCGTGTGTATGTGTAGGGATTTGGAAGGTTTTTGAATTAACAAAGTTTAAAAATAATGTATAATAATTTAAGATGGGTTTAGGTTTATAAAATCTTTTAAGTTTAAGTCAATTATTGTTAAAATCTAATTACAGGTAGTATTAATGATGGTGTATGCATATGAGTTTCATGTGAAAGTGACTTGAAGTACGGAAAGGAAATGAATTCGAATATGTATCAAAAGTAATAGAATTCTATTAGGATTATCGATTTTACGTAATTAAATCAGTTACACGTATATTAAGGTAATAAAAAAAACGTACTTAGAGGACCTTACAAGTAATGAAAGCAAATCTAGCGGTATTAAAAATTAAATTTTGAAGGTGGAATTAAATTCGACTAGTAACATTCCTAGCTATATATGAACTATATAACCATTAACATTAACCAGAAGTATCGGTACGATAATTGAATTAAGAAAATTAAGAATACAAATTAAAAATAGAAATCAATTATGCATTTTAATGAACTAAACATATAGTATACTTAAAAATAAAAAACACAACATAAATTGAGGGTATGTTCCATAGTACCAAAGAGAAATTAACCATGGTTGAATCATTTCTCTGGTTGACACTGGGTTCAACTGAGGTCGGGGTGTTAAAACAAAATAAAATACAAAGACAAAGTTTGGAGTACGACATTCGGGGGAATTGAGTGAATAAGCAGGGGGTATAAGTCTGAAATTGACAATTACGTCTTTTCGTGAGCACTTTGCTCTTTTTTTAAAAAAAAGATCGCTTGTCACACTAATTAGAACAAAAATTAAAAGAGTTCAAACAAAATGGAGGGACGGCATGTTCCTCATATACATTACAATAATTATCAAAATCGTTGCAACCTTTGTAAAAACGGTTTTGGTTACAAATAAGATAATAGAATAACTATATATTTATATACGGAACAATGGCATGAAAAGAAAAAACAAATCGGTCAATTTCCTTCTTACAAACAAATAAAAAAAAACTTAACCTAAAGACACAAACCGGTCAATTCAGGTTGAATTTAATTCTCTTTTACAACAAAAAAAAAAGGTTGAATTAAATTCTTAGATTACATTTTCTTAAATTAAATTCTCTTAAATTACAAAGAAAAAGTTGAATTCAATTGACTGCATTGAAATGACTTGGGACTTAAAAACTAATTTCTTCAAAACTAACTTCTTCAAAACTAACTTCTTCAAAACTAACTTCTTCAAAACTGGCTTCTTCAAAACTGGTTTCTTCAAAACTGGCTTCTTTAAAACTGGCTTCTTCAAAACTGGCTTCTTCAAAACTGGCTTCTTCAAAACTGGCCTCTTCAAAACTGGCTTCTTCAAAACTGGCTTCTTCAAAACTGTCTTCTTCAAAACTGTCTTCTTCAAAACTGACTTCTTCAAAACTGACTTCTTCAAAACTGCCTTCTTCAAAACTGACTTCTTCAAAACTGACTTCTTCAAAACTGGCGTCTTCGAAACTGGCTTCTTCAAAACTGGCTTCTACAAAACTGGATTCTTCAAAACTGGCTTCTTCAAAACTGACTTCTTCAAAACTGACTTCTTCAAAACTGACTTCTTCAAAACTGACTTCTGTAATCTCTGGGGCGGTTGTCCCTCTTGGCGCAACCTTCTGACTTGACCTCTTATCAAGTATTTCTATAAATCTCTGGTGCGGTTGTCCCTCTTGGCGCAACCTTCTGACTTGACCTCTTATCAAGTATTTCTAAAAATCTCTGGGGCGGTTGTCCCTCTTGGCGCAACCTTCTGACTTGACCTCTTATCAAGTATTTCTATAAATCTCTGGGGCGGTTGTCCCTCTTGGCGCAACCTTCTGACTTGAATTCTTACAAAGTATTTCTATAAATCTCTGGGGCGGTTGTCCATCTTGGCGCAACCTACTGACTTCAAAACTGACTTCAAAACTGACTTGCAACTTATTTGCAACTAAAACTGACTTGAAAACTGAGTTGCAACTTATTTGCAACTAAAACTGACTTCAAGATTACTTCAAGTATCTCTCTAAATCTATAAACTCTCTATTAACAGTCTCTTTCTTAATTTGCAAGTCAATTCAATTCAATAATTTGAAAAAAAATTGTAAACAAAAATAAAAAATGTAAAGAACATTTCACTCTAATGTACGCGAAGGTACTGTACTATTATGTTTGGTACATAAAATAATATTATTCTATACTTAATATAATAGTAAAAATAACTCTGAAATTAACTTTCTCTGAAATTAACTTTCTCTGAAATTAACTTTCTCTGAAATTAACTCTTTCTGTTACATTCTAATTCTTTTCTCTAGCTTTATGATCGACAGTTGTTAATTCTTCTCTTTCTATAATACTCTGATACTTTCTCTTAGTACTAAAATTATCGGCTTTTCTTTTATAACTTATCGACTTTACTGACTAAATTCCTGAAGAGAACAAGGCTCGAAGGAAAAGATAAAAACTTTCTCTTTTTGTAGTTTACTTCTCAAAATGTACAGGTAGTGCTCTGAATTTACAGGGGTAGAGGTTCGACCTCTTTCGACCATGGCTCAGGCCGGAATCTAAAAAAAATTTAAGGAGGCAAGGGGCCTCTGTCCCCTCCCCGCAGCGAAGCTGCTAACAAGGGAGGCTCGTAGCAGTGCCCAAAGCAGAGTCCCGTAATGAAGTGAAGTTCATTTTACAAATACATGTATAATATAAGCCTAATTGTTGGGGGACGGCAGTGGAAGGTTAAGTTTCCCCCCTTTTAAACACGATCAGATGTTTGAAAGATTCCAAATAAAATTTTTAAAAAAATAAATAAAAATAAAAAATAATCTTTTTTTTTTTGCCGAATCTTCATTTCTGAAGGCGATATCATTTCATAGTAGTACATAAGTACAATTGAAGTACACGACTGAGTACATTTTCGTTTGGGTTTATTACAATTATGATTGCGATTATGGATTACTTCCCATTCGCTTATGATTGTCCCTTACAGTTCTATTAAAGTACATTCTTACATTATATATTAAGTCATTACATTCAATTACAGTTTCATTGAAGTACATTACGTCGTTTACCATTCTTACAGTGTTTTTATATATTTATATATGGTTATAATATATGGTTATAATATATGGTTATAATATATGATTATATTATATGGTTATATTATATGGTTATATTATATGGTTATTATATATGGTTATTAGCATAACACAAGTACATGAGCACATACAAGATAATTTATATAAAACATAACATGTTACATTATATTATAATATGTTATAAATTTGGATCAGAGCGTTCGATTTTGCAGTGATTCGCGAATTCGACCACTTACTTACCCAAGCATTTATGAATATCTTGTGAGGGGTGAACGCACTTAAAAGAGAAAAATAAAAAAATAAATGTGGACATATTTTACATGTAAGTAACAGAATAGGTTGTGTGCGTAATATAGACACGCGTAAAATATGGACTGATAGGTTGATAGGTATCAGTAGACAATAGGTAGGAAACAACATAAATAATGATGTATAGAGAACGAAGTTTTTTCTTTTTTTTTATTATTATTATTATTATTATTATTATTATTATTAAAGAATTTACCATACATTCAATACGAAAGATGTCCAAATACTAAACACGTGATTCAGTGTTCAAGGTATGGAAAACGTGAAGAGAATTAAGTTACTTTATGACGTCATAGTTATTCACATTATGTCATACGTACAGTATAACTGTAAGTCATTATTTGGGAGGACCTAAAAGAAACGAATTAAAGACAGAATGGGTATCAAGGACTAAGAAGCACAACTACGGGTTCCAATCCTCTTATATACAATGTGTATGTATAATCTAGGGTCGAGGGTGAGATGCAAGACAATCATAATTAATTATAATAACTTCTATAACAAATGGAAAATTGATACGACTAAACCATAGATATGGTAGATCGTAGGGTTGTGACACGAACAAAAATAGGAAGCTACAAGTAAAATTATTATCCAAACTCGCGTTAATCGATTTTGGTTCTTATGTAAAAATGAATATTGATTATTCTTTTCATTTTTACATATATATATATATATATATATATGCGAAATAACCCCGAAGGAGAGAGAGAATAATTAAAAATATTTTTAAAAACGCATTTATCGTGACCTTTTATAAGTTAACACTGGTTGAAACATTACACTGGGGAACAAATTTCAACTTTTTGTCTATTGAATTAGATTTGACAGTTAGTTCTAGGTAATTTGGGTGCGCTGAGCACGAATTTTTACTCGGTTTTGCTCTATCAGGTCCTGATTTTGCTCAACACCCCTCCTCTTTCGTCGTATTCATAAAAAGGTTTTTTTCTCAATACTCGCTAAGTCTTTTTGCAGTTACACATTATGCAACTAGGTTTTTATCTAGGTATTTGTACCTATTGTTATGGTATTGTTGTATTATGTATATTTTTATATGTAACACCCTAAAAATATTTTTAATTTTGTCATTTTTAACCCATTTTAATATTAGTAAATTAAGCTAAAAATATCATAGAATTCTAAAATTTTCTCGAGCGTTCCTGCTCTCTGTAGAGTATTCTAGAGGGACAACTAAAATATATAAAAGCGACTCGTTTCCAGAGTCAGTCAGTCAGTCAGTCAGTCAGTCAGTCAGTCAGTCAGTCAGTCAGTCAGTCAGTCGTTAGTTTGGGCATTAACATAATTTTGAATTGGCATATGATTTAGTGAGTAATTTTGTCATCGTGATTTAATATAGTTGATTTAATTAGACGTAATTTATATTGTACCTACTCATCCGTGTTTCTAGTTTAATTTCATAGATTGTAACTACCTATTTCATAATAAGTACCTATTTAAACTAATTTTTGTGTTTATATTTCAGATTTTCTTAAATTTATATGAATTAAGGGCTTTAAATACCTTTACAAATTGGCAGAACAATCAAGCAATATGTCATCAAGCACTAGAAAGTTCAAATGCAAAAACAACCCTGATTCCTTCTGTTATATATGTGGAAATTTTACACTTCCACATCAACGAGCAAATATAACTGACTTCGTAAAAAGAGCTTACTTAGCTTATTTTGGCATAAAACTGGGGGACCAAGATAAATCGTGGGCTCCACATAAAGCCTGCACTATATGCATTGAAAGACTGCGACATTGGACGAAGGGTTCGGATTCAAAAATAGCTTTTGGAGTTCCGATGGTAAGTTTATGATTTCATAAAACTACGTAATTTAATCACTAGTATACTGTAACTTACCTAAATGTAATTGTAACTTAGGTACATAAACAAAAATTTACAGAAAATGTTTATAAGAATCTCAAATATTGCATAAGGTTGAAACACATAGAAATGTTAAATGTTTGGGTGATAACTTTTGATAAAATTCATAAAAACAAGTCTCTCGTCGCTTTTGTTAACGCTTTACAATTTTTTTTCCATATCAGGTGTGGCGAGAGCCTACTAACCACGAGACCGATTGCTACCTTTGCTTTGTCAAGACTTCGGGCTTCACTAAGAAAAATAAACATTGTATCGAGTACCCAAATTTCGACACCGCGATACGACCTGTGCTACATTCAAATGAGATCCCCATTCCAAAATTTAAGGGTCTGCCAACTCAAGAATTAGTTGAAGATGTTCCTGAAAATATTGTTATGCACTTTGAGGAGTCAGACACCGATTTTGACCCCAGCGTATTTGAAAGTCAAAACGATCCGCAAAAGTTTAACCAGGCCGAGTTGAATGATCTTGTAAGGGATCTAAATTTGCCAAAAAAGGCTGCGGAAATTTTAGCTTCAAGACTTAAAGAGAAAAACTTGCTTACTTCAAACACATACATTTCATTTTACAGAAAAAGAGAAGAAGAACTTGTTAAATATTTTAGAACAGAGGATAGTCTAGTATACTGCTGCGACATAGTTGGTTTGTTAAAGAAGATGGGGGTTGAGTCTTACGATGCAAATGATTGGCGCTTGTTTTTAGACAGTTCGAAAAGAAGTCTTAAGTGTGTGTTGTTGCATAATGGCAATCTATACGGCTCGATACCGATTGGGCACTCAACAAAATTAAAAGAAAAGTATGAACATACAGAAAAGGTTTTAAATCTTATCAAATATAGGGAGCACGAGTGGATCATATGTGTTGACTTAAAAATGGTTAATTTTCTGCTAGGACAACAAGGAGGGTATACTAAATATCCCTGCTTCCTTTGCTTATGGGACAGCAGAGCCAAGGAAGAACATTATTTCAAACAAATCTGGCCAGCACGAACATCACTTACTGTCGGAGAAAAAAACGTAATTAATCCACCTTTAGTGAGCAGAGATAAAATCATATTTCCTCCTCTGCATATAAAACTAGGCCTCATTAAACAATATGTAAAAGCTTTAGATACGAACGGCGAGTGTTTCAAATACATAACTTCAAAATTTCCAAGTTTAAGTTATGAAAAAATCAAGGCGGGAATTTTCGACGGTCCACAAATAAGAACAATGATTAAAGACAGCAATTTTCCTAATGTCATGAATGAACGCGAAAAAAATGGCTGGTTCTCTTTCGTGGACTTGATAGAAAACTTTTTAGGCAATTATAGGGCAGATAACTACGAAGAAATCGTAAAAAAAACTTTTAAGGGACTACAAAGAGTTAGGTTGCAATATGAGCATAAAAATGCATTTTTTGAATAGCCATCTTGACCAATTTCCAAGTAATTTAGGTGATGTAAGTGACGAACAAGGGGAGAGATTCCACCAAGATATAAAAATTATGGAGGAACGGTATCAAGGCCGCTGGGATTCCCACATGATGGCTGATTACTGCTGGTGCTTGAAAAGAGACCTGCCATCAACAAGCAAATACGCTAGAAAGTCTTACAAAAGAAACTTTTTGCCACAGTGAAAGCTTCATATCTGTTTGTTTTTTTATTTTAAGTCATTTCTATCGTTATAATGTAATTTTACTGTAGTTTGAACTGCTTGTATTCATGAAACTTGAAAAAAAATTTAACACATGACTTAATTTTTTAGTCCTAATTTGAAAAATCTGGAAAATGGCACATAGGCTGTCGACAAGAATCAGGACCTGATAGAGCCAAACCGAGTTGAAATTCGTATTCAGCGCACCCAAATTACCTAGAATCAAGTGTCAGATATCATTCAATAAAATACGTGTTGCCCAGTGTTATATATAGACCGAGAATAAATAGAAACTATTTTTCAAAACAATTATTATGGCACTTATAAGTTAATTAACACTGAATGAAACGATAGTAGGATATATTATGTCCCGGTTAGGTTATCTTATTATAAACGAGAAAGAACACTGGCCGATATATATATATATTATATCCCGGTTAGGTTATATTATTATAAACGAGAAAGAGTCCTGGCAGATATATATATTATGTCCCGGTTAGAATATATTATTATAAACGATAGTAGGATATATTATGTCCCGGTTAGGTTATATTGTAATAAACGAGAAAGAGTCCTGGCCGATATATATATATTATGTCCCGGTTGGGTTATATTGTTATAAACGAAAAAGAGTCCTGGAATTAATTTTTTCTTCTTAGGAAAACTCAGAATAAGCTAGGTTAGGCACTTACAAGTTAACACTGAATGAACCGCAGAATATAACCACTTACATTTCAAATGAATTGTCCGTATGATCTTGCATTTCGTCACAATTTTCTGTATCAATCTGCGTAGATAAAAGTTAATTCCGATCTGCAGCGCTGAAAATTAGACACGTTGCCTGAGCATAAAAATCTTGATCTTCAAAGAGTTCGGGGGAGTCGTACAGCTGGCTCATGGTTAGTATTTCAAAAACACTAAGCAAGAAAAATCAATGAAATGAGGCTCGGAGATGAAAGGGCTCCCTTTTATAAAGGGGCCTTGTGACCAACCCACAACGCACAAACGCTAGCTTCCTCTTGGCTATCAATGAATTTTGGGCGGGTCTTGACGCGTAGGCCTGCATCAGGGCCAACCAGAGGTCGTGCGTGGGCTCCGCCCACAGGGCTGTGATTGGCTGCCCCGTGAAATCTGGGGCGGGTCAGATATCCCCATTCGTGGAGAGACGAGAAACGCTTTGTTTTTTTTATCTTGTATTCGACCGAGAGCGAGAGAGAGAGCGAGTTGAGGGTGGCTTGTGAAACGGTTTATGATGCCCTATCTTGAAACATAAAAGTGGAAGATAGTTAATTACCCATGAAGAAAACCGCTGTAAAATTTATTGTAGCGTATAAGAATTCCACAATACGATAAATAAATTTAAAAATAACAGATGCGTGCTTGTTGCGGATCATTAGCCCAAAGTTTACGATCTCGAGTAGTTCGCTGATTAATATAAATGTATATATATATATATATATATATATATATATATACAGGGCGTCCCAAAAAATGTATACACACTTTAAATAATTATAAAGGCAGTGTTTATTAAAATACATTTCATTTTCAAAATGTAATAGAATCTACAGACATTATTTAATTGTTTTGTCAACGCCTGTTTTCAAACTGACGTCCGTTCTGGTCCAGGCACTGCTGATAACGCGAAGCAATGGAATCGCAAACATCACGAAACATTTCGTTTGGTATTTGTGTGCATTCTCGTTCAATGGCTGCTCTCAATTCAGCGACTGTTGCAGGTTTTATAGCGTAGACTTTGTCTTTTAAGTATCCCCATAAAAAAAAGTCTAGTGGTGTGAGGTCTGGTGAACGCGGAGGGTATTCTACGAAACCCCTTCGTCCAATCCACATCCACATCGTGCCAAGTACCACTCGCAATACTCCACTCTTCGGTCCGGATCATCTTCATTAATAGCATGGACTAATCTTGGAATGTAACTTTTCCATTGACAGCGCTTCAAAATGCGTTGGACAGACGATTCTGAAATTCCTACCTCACGACTCGCTTGCCGCACAGATTTTCTTGGACTTTGGTGATACGTTTCCAGTACTCTTTCTTGCTTTGTGGGGCTTGTCGATGTCCGTGGTCTTCCGGAACGCTTCTTGTGGACATTCTGAACAGTTCCATCGGCTTCAAACTTATCTCTAATTCGAGTGATGGTAAGTCGCGTTGGTGGATCTGTTTGAAACTCCCTCCTAAACTGTCTTTGCACTTCAACTGCGTTTTCACACTTCCAGTAGCATTTTAGAATGAATTTCCTTTGTTCAAAGCTTAGTCTGACTGCCATTATTAATTCTAATGGGTTTAACTTGGAAAGAAAGAAACATCAATTGAGCTATCAGCTGTTAAAGTGTGTATACATTTTTTTGGGACGCCCTGTATATATAGCGAGAGATAGAGAGAGATCGAGAGATTTGTACATATGTACCTTTGCTTTAGGTACAATAAATAAATTTAAAAAAATAAAAAAGATGTGTGATGTAGAGTTTCAATAAACACCAAAGTTTATGATGTCGAGAGAATGGAAATAAGATTCCATTTAACCCTTCGATTACTTCCGATCGAATTGTTCATTCTGACCTTTTCACAAAGAATCGTTTAATTATAGCTATTTAAAACTCGATCTTCTCATGGTTCGTATGCTGACCCGACGTTGGACTGTATAATTTAATGATGCGTACCTTATCTCGAATCTTGGAAACCAGAGAAACATCAATAAAGAATTAGATAAAAGACGTGTGTATATATATATATATATATATATGTATATATATATGACAGAAGTTCAGAATGGAAGTGAGAGGGTGTTTATAGGCCGTAATTAATTTTTGTTGTTGTAGAAACAGATGTTTCAAATTTTAATTTTAAAGGATAATCTTTAATAGGCGTGTATATATATATATATATATATATACACCTCGGTGGTGTAGTGGTTAGCGTCGCTTACTACGAATCCATCGGCCCCGGGTTCGAGACCCGATGGCAGCCGTCGCGCAGTAAAACCCATTTGTTCATCCTTCCACACAATAAAGAAAATGGTTGGTAGATAAATGGGTACCCTAGGTGGCCTAGTGTTTAAGACGCTGGGCTGCTGATGGGGCGTTGTTCGGATCCTACGTTAAACTGTAGGTCTAAGGTGGAGTGAAAAGCTTGACCTTCATCAGAATGAACAATTCGGGCGGCGAAAGCTAACCAAAGTTTATATGAGAGAAGTTCACAATAAGTCCATACATTTCTCGCATTAAAATTGTTTTTGTTGTAGAAAGACAAGAAAAACTGAATATCAGAGATATGTTCGGTACAATTCTCGTATGTTTGAGAGAAACGCTAAACTGCAAGTCAGTTGCTCGTGAAGTTTAAACTTTATGATATCTATGATCTCGAAATAAACTCCTGCGGAAAGAAATTTATTTATTGGAATTTTAAATCTATATTATCTATCGCTTCCTTCAAACTCTAAAATTTTCAGAACGATGTTTAATATAATTGCTTAATATATATATATATATTTTTTTTTTTCCATAAATATTTATGTCCTATTGTTCAGCTATTTACATCATTTAATTAGGAAATGTTTAGGAGGGTGTTTGCTTATATGGCTTTCACCTTTCATCTTCTCTTCATATCCCTCCTTTATCATATTTCCTTTCTATTTATTCATTTGTGCTGCACATTTTAATGCTACGTGCACCATTTGTCCTGTTTTAATTTGCAGAAGTTACAGATGAAAAATACCGTAATATTCGATTTAAGTTAGCCGGAGAATGAGTTAATTAATGCAATTTGACGTGATTAAAAATTTTTTGTACACTTCTTGTACCAATTTTCAGAATTTTTTAGATGAACTTTTTTCCGGAACTGTACATATATAAGCTTTCTTTGGTTTCGTTTGCTTCCGCCCGAAAAGATTGACATTCGTCAGAATTTCTGACGAATGTCAATCTTTTCGCCCCACCCTAGACCTACTTTTTAACGGAGATATATATATATATATATATGTAAAAGAGAGCGCGCGAGAGAAATCCCTGCTAGGGCACTCTGGGTACCCATTTATCTACCAACTGTGGAAAGATGTTTACATGAATTTTTTTAGATGAACATTTTTCCGGAATTGTACATATATAGGCTTGCCTTTGCTTTCGATGGTTTCCGCCCGAATTGTTCATTCTGGCGAAGGTCAAGCTTTACACTCCACCTTAGACCTACTTTTAAACAGGGAAATATATATATATATATATATATATATATATATATATATTTAAAAGAGAGAGAGGAAAATAAACAAACATAAACAACATGATCGAGTGTTGCAATACAGTTTAACGGGATCCCCTGGTTGCCCATTTATCTACCAACCGTGGAAGGATGTTTACACGCCACCTTAGACCTACAGTTTAACACGGATCATTAGGTCACCCTGACTACCAATCGCGGAAGGACGCGCCGCCGCCGGGTTTCGAGCCCGACGCATATAATCGTGTGTGCGTAATATTTTATGGGCGTATAGACGGGTGTGCTTGTGCCAAAACGAAGTATACACTGTGCCAACTCGCTGATAATGCCTGGAGGCACTGGCTGATTAAGCCGACTTGCTGATTAGGGACCCTATAAGACAACGGCTGATGTCTTAATATGCGCTTGGCTCCTGTCAAGCGAACACTTTTCCTCCTCTCTCTCTCTCCTTCTCCTCTCTCTTAGGTTAGGTATATCCCTCTCGGGGGTGAGGCCGTCCCAACTTCTCCCCAAAGAGGTCTCCACCAGCGGGAGTTCATTGCAACTTGGGGGATAACTCCGCCTCCATGTTGCATAACCCCTTGTTGCTCTTGCAGCAACTCCATCCCCCTTTAGGGGGATGCCTTGCAACATAGGGGGAGGGAGTTGGCACTGGTGCCAACATTTCCTTTGCAACATTGATCAACATTTGCAATTGCATTGCACTCTCTCCTTTTGCGCCCATGCTACTCCATCCAAAGAAAATTTTGCTATGCGTTTGGTGGAATATGCAAGGAATCATTCATTTTGAGCTTCTGCCAGATAACCAAACAATCACAGCTGAAGTCTACTGCCAACAACTCCAACGATTGAAGATGGCATTACAAGAAAAACGTCCTGCATTAATTAATCGCAGAGGTGTTCTATTCCACCAGGATAACGCGCGCCTTCACACTGCTCGAATCACCACTGCCCAATTGGAGGTATTTGGTTGGGAAAAAGTACCTCATCCACCTTATTCTCTGGACATCGCACCTTCAGACTACCATTTATTCACGAGTCTGCAACACCACTTAGATGGACAAAAGTTGCAATCCAGGGAAGCTATCAAAAATGAAGTGATCGCTTTTTTTTTAACTCGAAACCAAGGGATTTCTTCGAACGTGGCATAAAAAAACTTTTCTACAGGTGGGAGGCGGTTATAGAAAAGATGGGAATTACAGTATATTGATGATTAATTTGTCATTATGTCATTTAAGTTTTTTCGGGGGAATAAACTAAAAATTCGAGCAAATTTGTCCTTATAAGTCCTTTAATTTTTGTTCTAAATGAACAAAAAAATCAAGCAGAATATATGTTACAACCTTATATATATATACATATCAGTGGCGATTTCTTAATGAATGCAACGCATGCAATGCATGTGTTAAATATGTTCTCTTTTCAGATCTAAGTAAGGATTATAATTGACAAAAATAATTTTCAGAAACTAAAAATAGTCTAAGGCTTCAATCACGCATGTACTGGCTTATTGGGCGTAAGCAAAATTATGTCTTATTTCATTAGACAATTAAGAACATTTTTCTGTACACAGATCGAAATACTTGTAGCTAACGCATTCACTAATTCAGTCTGGGTACAGAAAAATGTTCTTAATTGTCTAGTGAAATAAGACATGATTTTGTTTACACCGCCTTGCCTTGGGCAATTTTTTAAGGAGACTTCTCACTATCCATAAGATATTTTTTTTGAGCCTCATAGCTAAATTCAAAAGGCAATATGTTTTAAAATATGCTTAGAAAATTTACTTAATATTTTTACTAAAAATAATTAAAAAGCTTTGTTCTGATTTTTTTTAATTAATGAAAATAATACGGCATGCATTCAGTTTTATAGGTGCATTCACCAAAAGTAACATCTGGCAATTCTGACAAGGCTTCTTTCCAGTACCACCGCCGCAAGCATCCACTTGTGTTCGGTGTTCCCTTTTGTGCTTTAATTATAGCATTGTAGTGCCCATAATGACTGACGATGTGTTTAATCAATTGAAGACTAGAAGATTTTACTCACTCTCTTTTGATGAGAAAAAGCGCATATTGAATAATGGCAGACCGATTCCACATTTGAATTTAAGCAAAGAAAATAAAGGCTTCACTAGGAAATTTAATCCTAAGCTGTATGATGATGTTCCCTGGTTATGTGGAAATATTTCAAATAACAAATTGTACTGTTGGTCGTGTTTCCTATTTTCAAGAGATAACTCTGTGTGGAATTCTGTTAGTCGTGGATACGACGATTTAAACAATTTACATACTGCAATTTCTCGCCATGAAAAATCTCTTGCTCACATAAATGCATTTGTTGATCTTAAAACATTTGGAAAGTCAGAAAGAATTGATTTAATACTCGACAAGCAGAAATCAGTTGCCATTTCCAGACATAACGAAGAAGTTAATAAGAATCGAGAAATTTTGAAACGTTTGATTAGGATAACATGTTTTTTAGGTATGCAAGAATTAGCATTTCGCGGTCACAATGAAGAAGAAAACGCTGACAATAGGGGTAACTATATTGAATTGGTATTTTGTATGGGAGAATTCGATGAAAAGCTTCAAAACCATTTAAAAACTGCGACTGTTTTTAAGGGAACATCATCTGCTATTCAGAATGACATAATTCAATCTATTAGTGCAGTTATGTTAGAACAAATAAAACGTGAGCTTATCGACTGCATGTATGTGGCGATTTTATTAGATGAAACATCTGATGTCAGCTGTTTTTCTCAACTCTCTACTGTTGTTCGTTATGTTAATAAACATGGAGAGATTTGTGAACGATTTATAAAATTCAATGACGTCAGCAATGATAGAAGTGCAGGAGCGATTTCTGATTTATCTATAAGGCAACTAGGTGAACTGGGCTGTTTGAAAAAATTAGTTGCTCAAACCTACGACGGTGCTGCTGTTATGGGGAGCGATCTTAATGGAGTACAAACAAAGATTAGAGAAACTGTACCAGAGGCTATTTTTCTTCACTGCTACGCCCATAAACTTAACCTTGTTTTATCCCAAGCTGTCGCTGAAATTTCCGAATGTAATAATTTTTTTTCAGTATTAGGAAGTTTGTCATCATTTTTCAGCAGTTCAACTAAGCGAACTTCAATGCTTGACAAAGTTGTTGGAAAGCGTTTCCCTAAACTGGCTCCAACGCGGTGGAACTATTCATCTCGTCTAGTTGAAAGAGTTAAGGAAAATAAAGAAGATTTAATAGATCTTTTAAAAAGCATTCTTGAAAACCCAAAGAAATTTGATGAAAAAAAAAAAATAGTGCACGCGGATTGCTTGCTGGTATCGATACTTCCGATTTTAATTTTTTATTAGAAGTATTTTCTTCAATTTTTCCTTTTACTGAATATCTATTTAATGTGCTGCAAACAAAATCTATGGATATTGTGTATAGCTCAATCACCGTTGAAAGCACTATGAAAAAAATCAAACAAATAAGGGATACAAAATTTGCAGATATGTGGGACTTGATAACAGAAAGATGTGGTGAACCTGTATGTAAAAGGAAACAGAGTCTTTCTCCACAAGAGAAGTATAGTCAACTATTTCATGAAATATTCGATAATATACTTCTTTAAATGAAAGAGCGTTTCAGTTCAATGGAAAAATTGGAATTCATTGAGCTTTTAGATTGCAAAAAATTTGAGTTCTATGATGTTACTTTCCCAGAGAGAGCTTTTGAATCTTTGAAAAGAAGCTACAATTCATTTTTTGAGTTTCCTCGTCTCCGTTCTGAATTGTGTGTTTTATATTCGCACAAATCTTTTGCCAAAAAGAATGTTGCTGAGCTCCTAAAATATCTACTGGAAAGCGAAATGCACAAAGGTCTTAAGGAAATATATAAATTGACGAATTTGATTCTAACTATACCAATATCGACAGCAAGTGTTGAGCGATCATTTTCTGCTCTTAAAAGAATTAAAAGTTATTTACGGAGTTCCCAAAGTGAAGAAAGGCTATCTAATCTTGCCTTAATTTCAATTGAAAAAAATTTCCTCAAGAAGCTTATGGAGAATCGAGAGTACTTTTACAATTTGGTCATCGAAGAATTTTGCAGGAAAACTAGGAGAGCAGAATTTCAATTCAAATAAT
Source organism: Bathynomus jamesi (assembly GCA_023014485.1). Lineage (NCBI taxonomy): Eukaryota > Metazoa > Arthropoda > Malacostraca > Isopoda > Cirolanidae > Bathynomus > Bathynomus jamesi. The sequence continues at coordinate 971,010 of JAJOZX010000015.1, read as the reverse complement.
GCTTCACAATTATTTAAGGTAAATTTTAAATTTGTATCTTTTTCTTTAGATCAATTCGGTAACTACTATATATAAATATGTCTAATTTTTTGTTCGCATATTTAAGCCTAACATTAAATGAACTTTCCTTCAAAGAGGTCCCCAAAAGTTTGTAAAACACCTTTAACTTGCTAAGTTCTATGTAAACAATATGCAAAGTTTGGGCAAGAGGGTTAGGCGGATGTTTTTCTTCCATTCCATAACATTGCATGCCTGAACAAAAATGTCACGAGTCGCCACTGATACATATATATATATATATATATATAATATATATATATATATATGGTATCTGCATAAAAATATAATGAATAAATCATTCTATGTATATATTGTACACATACTTTATATTGCATAATTTGGTGTATGTCTATATACCACTCATACAAAATGGGTGATAGGTATTTGCCATAAAATTGTACGTGATGAGAAAAAATGGATGTGATTTTTGGATTCAGCACACCTGAATTGGTAAAAAACAGTTATGGATGTTGAAACATCAGCTATGTTGCATGCCAATGTTATCGATTGCAGTAGCTTCCTACAACAGACGTTAAACTGATTGGCCTATAATTTTCCGCCACACGTTTATCGACTTTCTTAAAAATAGGTGTTACATCTACTAACTTGAAATTATCTGGGACGCATCCCTCAGAAATAGACGCATTAAAAAACTTTGTTAACGGCACAACCATGGCTTCTTTTAATTCTTTTAGTTGTATGGGATATATGAAATCCGGCACCGGTGATTTAAGCATTTTCATTTTACAAATATAGTGCAGTGCCTGCCTTTCACTCAGCACAATATTATCTAAAGTATTACCATTATCGAAAGGTATTATGTCTATGACCGTAGGGATATTCGTTACATCTTCTATTGTAAAAACTGACGAAAAAATTCGTTTAGCAAAGCAGCCATTTGCTTGTTCTCGGAAACAAGCTCACCGTCAGAATTTCTCAACGGTCCTAACGCGCTCTTTACCGGGTTCCTATTATTGACTTATTCAAAATATCGCTTGTGGTTTTCTTTGCCGTCACGAGCTATGGAAATTTGAAAATCGCGCTTGGACTTTTTTATTACGCTTTTCTCTTCACGCCTTAAAGATATATAGTTGTTTCGTAACCACAAATTGTCTTTATCACACTTATATAGTCTATAAGCCCTATATCTACTCTTTATAATATCCCCTACTCTAGAAGAAAACCACAAGAGCTTGTTATTTATTTTCGCACGCTTAATCTTGTACAGTACACATTCCTCATTTATAGTCCTAAACACTGTTTAAACGCTTCCCACATTTTTTTGCGTTGGAGGTCCCCATTACGTTTTCCCATTCGACGCGTGGCAATTTATTTCTAAATTTAGAAAAGTCTGCGCGTTGGAAGGCAGGAATTTTAATCGAGTTAGCTGGTTTCGATTGACTTACTGAGAGGACAAACTCTACCATATTGTGATCGCTTTTGCTTAACGGCTCTATTACTTGAAGATCAGTGATAAGCCTATCATCCATAGTTATTACTAAATGTAAAATACTGTCCAACCTCGTACGTTCCCCAACCTTTTAAATGAGAAAGCTATCCTCGAGAAAATTAACTAAACGCTTACCTTCCGCATCTCCCTACATTATATCGTAATTCACGTTAGCGCAGTTAAAGTCATCCATAATTAAGGCCTGTTCACTACCTATTATTCTCTTTAGTTCACCATATAACGCTTCGTCGGTATCAGCTGCTTCATTAGGGGGCCTATATATAACGGCAACAAGTTTGAAATCGCTCAGTTTAAGTTCTGTTATAGTCGAATCTATCGGTTCTGGAATTGTGTGCTTTAATTCTATAGCGTTCGCAATATTATCTTTGATATACAACATACCACCACCCCCTCGCCACCCTATCCTGTTTTTATCAAAAAGTCTATAACCTTTAATTTGATACACCACTCAAAGTCACGTGTTTCAGTGTTAAGCCACGATTCATTTATCGCAATTAAATTAGTCTTTGCAAGCAATTAAAGAAAAAAATTCGTTTATTTTGTTTCGTAGGCTAAGAACATTTAAATATAGAACCTTCAAATATTTTTTTACGTCATATACTTTATATATATCTTTAAAAATAAATAATATTAGGCAAATAATTTTATTGCTCTTCTCTCTTTATTTAAACCTTTTTATTGAAATTCAGTCGATTTTCCATTACAAGCAAGTCTTTGGTCTCAATTTACTTCTCAGAAAGGTTGGAAAGTATATCCAATTTATTTCGAAATTCTCAACTTATTGCTTTCAACGAAACAACACCAACAAAAGAGTAAAGATTGGGACGTGGAGTGTAAGAACAATGAACAGACCAGAAAAGTTAAAGAACATCAAACAAGAGATGAATAGGCTGAGCATAGATGTCATGGGGTTGTCGGAAGTCAGATGGCGAAAAGGAGGAGATTTTATTAGTGGAGACGTGAGAGTGATTTATTCTGGTGGCGACAGGGCTGAGAGAGGAGTTGCTATTTTACTTAGAGGAAGGCTTAGCAACACCGTAGAGGAGTTAGCCTGTGAGTCAGATAGAATCATATGGATAAGAATGAAAAGCGAAAAAGTAGATACATTTGTCATGCAAGTGTATATGCCAACAAGCGCCCATCTGGAAGAAGAGGTAGAAGAAATGTATGATAGAATAGAGGAAATAATTGAAGCACATGGAAGAAATACTAACATAATAATCATGGGGGACTGGAATAGTGTGGTTGGAGAGGGGAAAGACGGAAGGGAGGTTGGACAATTCGGATTAGGCAGAAGAAATGAAAGAGGAGAAAAGCTAGTAGAATTTTGCAGAAGGCAAGAACTCATGGTGACTAATACTTGGTTCCAAAATCACAAAAGAAGGAGATACACATGAAGAAAACCAGGAGACACTGAAAGATTGCAAATTGACTTTATTTTGGCAAGACAGAGATATAGGAATGCAGTGAAGAACTCGAAAGCTTATCCTGGAGCAGATGCTGACTCCGATCATAACTTGGTGGCAAGAGAAAATATGGTGAAGTTGAAGACTGAAAAAGAATAAAGTAGGAAAGAAATGGGATACTGAAAAGCTGAAGGGAGAACAAAGGATAGTTTTTGCTAAAAAGGTGAATGAAGAGATAAGGAGGCAAAGAAATGACGGCCACATTCATTGGCAAGTGAAGAAATATGGTGTAGACTGAGGGATACAATAAAGGAGAGTGCACAGGAAAATATCGGTTATGTGAAAAGAGAAGCAAGGAAACCCTGGGTCACTACAGAGATCTTGACAAAATGGAAGGAAGTAGAAAATGGAAGAGTATAAATACAGAAGGGAGACAACGATACAGACAGTTGAATAACGAACTGATAAGAGAAACTGATAAAGCAAGAGAGATGTGGCTTGAAGAGTAGTGCAGGGAAATGGAGGAATTAGAAAGGAAAGGAAGAACTGATTTAATTTACCAAAAAGTATGGGACATAAATAGATGGAAAAGAAGTAGCTTCGGAGTGCGAGAAATAGAGGTGAAAAATGGAGAAAAACTGAAAAGACCAGAAGATATACGGAAGAGATGGATTGAGTATATTGAAGAACTGTATGATAAAGAGAACAAACCTAATAACATCGAAATGGAGGAAGCAGATGAGGTGGAAGTAGATCGTATGGGACCGGACAAATTGGAAAGAGAAGTAGAGATGGCTGTAAAAGACTTAAGAAATAGCAAGGCCCCAGGACCAGATGATGTACCAGCAGAACTTCTGAAATGTCTTGAAGGTGATGGTAGAGAGGAGTTGAATGTATTGTGCAGAAACATGTATGAAAGTGGAGACTGGCCTACTGACTTCATAATAGTCTCTATGATTACTATCCCCAAGAAACCGAGAGCCACCAAGTGTTCAGAATTTCGAACCATAAGCTTGGTCAGCCATGCATCAAAAATAATGCTAAGGATACTAACCAGAAGACTAACGAACAGAGCTGAGTAATACATTGGAGAGGATCAGTTTGGATTTAGGTCAAAATGCGGAAAAAGAGAAGCTATTGGTATTATGGGAATGATGGGAGAGAAAGTGCTGGAACATGATCAGGAAATGTTTGTTTGTTTTATTGACTTTGAAAAAGCTTTTGACAGAGTCCACTGGAGGAAACTAATGGAAATATTGAAGAATATTAATGTTGACTGGAGGGACCGTAGGCTGATAAAAAACCTATATCTTGGCCAGACTGTGAATGTTAGAGTTGCAGGAGGAGAATCGGAGCCTGGATTGGTTGGGAGAGGGGTCAGGCAAGGATGTTCCTTGTCCCCCGTGTTATTTAACATATATGCAGAAGCAATGATAATAGAAGCACTCTCAGATCTGGAAGAGGGAATCAGAGTGGGAGGTACCTTGGTCAAATCTGTAAGGTTTGCAGATGACAAGGCATTTGTTTGTAATACTGAGGAAGGACTGCAAAAAATGGTCAATAGCTTGACAACAACGGCGGAAGAATTCGGAATGAGAATTAATGAGACCAAGACAAAGGTAATGAAAATTGCAAGAAGTAAAGGAGCACAAATGAACCTAACGATAGGAAATCTGACCTTACTGTAGAAGAAGCTGAGCAGTTCAAATATCTGGGAAGTTTATTAACCAACAATGGAGATTGCAATAAGGAAGTAAGATCTAGAATTGGTATGGGTAAGGTAGCTTTTGAGAGAGAGAGAAGACTACTTATAGGTAAACTCAACTTGAAGCTGAAGAAAAGGTTAGTAAAAAGCTTGATATGGAGTGTGGTACTGTATGGAGCAGAAACATGGACACTGAAAACAACTGAAAAGAAACTCCTGGAAAGTTTTGAAATATGGATTTGGAGAAGAATCCTAAAGATAAGTTGGAGGGAACACCAAACTAATGAGGAAGTACTGCATCAGGTGAGGGAGGAAAGAAGACTTATTAAGGTGATAAGAGAAAGACAGAAGAAATGGATCGGACATGTGATGAGAGGAGAAGGATTGTTGAAGGAAGTGATAGAGGGTAGATATGAAGGTAGAAAGCTGAGGGGAAGGTAAAGGAAAGCAATGCTGAATGATTTGAAGGCAGGCAGAAGCTATCATGAGATGAAAAGGATAGCTCAGGATAGAACACTTTAGCGGGACACATCATGAGTTTGACCTGCCTGATAGGCAGAACACGATGGATGGATGGATATATATATATGTATGAAAATTATTTCACGAAGGTAACACGTGAAAAATATTTATGATGAATAAAACCACGAAGGAAAGGAAACACAAAATGGTGCTCAAGCGCTTTCGTCTAATGACATCCTCAGGAACACTGAAGTACATAAAAAGGTTAAGCCTATATATAGGTTACAGAAAGAAAAAAAAGAAAAAATAAATAACATACATACACACACACACACATATATATATATATATATATATACATACATATCTTATATACAAATACATACATACATACATACATACATATATATACAATAAACAGAGAAGTAAAAATAATAAAAAATTAAAAATTAAAACCTTAAAGGATTACCAGTGAGGCGTACAGATTTGTAAGGAAAAATATCGATTTTTAGCACAAGATCAAATGGATTATAAAAATACAAAATTATACTGGAACTCTGCCGGGTTTTAACACAATGCTGCCTATGGTCAGGTTTCGATATATATAAAAAAAAATAAATAAATAAAATGCAAATTAAAAGTTAATCGATTTTTAGCACAAGATCAAATGGATTATAAAAATACAAATTTATACTGGAACTCTGTCCCGGTTTTAACACTGCTGCCTATGGTCAGGTTTTGATATATAAAAAAAAAAAATAAAATGCAAATTAAAAGTTAATAAAGTAGAAGACAAGTTTACCAAAGATTTAATGTTTTACCCTTCTTATTTAAATCTGTTTTAAAGGAATTCAACATAACAGGATCGAGTTGAAAAAGACCTTTGCTTATGTTGAAGTTATTTGAAAGTTGGATAATGGCAGACTCAAGAATATTTCTATTAACAATGTTGCTTGAATGGAATAAAACTGAAGCATTATTCCAATCAATACAGTGGGCTAACTCTGACAAATGGACAAAAAGGGCACTGGACAACTGTCCTGTTCTAACGGAATATTGATGCTGTTTTATACGTGTGTGCAAATCCTTTCCCGTCTGACCTATGTAAAAGGAATCACATTGTTTACAACCAATTTTATAGATAATGCCTGAATTATTGGTAGGGCTATTTTTTACTATGATATTTTTCACAATATTGTTATATGAAAATACCACATTAATATCCAAAAGTTTAAGTACATTAGCAATGCCTAAAAAGCCCGGGAAAAATGGAAGTACTAAAATATTTTTTGACAAAGTACGAGTGTTAATATTGACACGATAGAAAGTTCGTTTTGCCTTGTTGAGACAAGATTCCATAAACGCAGATGGATAACACAAATCACTTCCAATACCGTTGATTTTTTCCAATTCGGCATCGATGTATTCCGGACTGGCGATCCTAAGGGCGCGGAGAAACATTGATGAAAATATGGCCTTCTTAGTGGGGGTATCATGTCCCGAGTAAAAGTGTACGTAGGACAAATTGTTTGTCGTTTTCCGATAGATACTAAACTTAAAACCTGGGCTTTCCCTATGTACACGCACATCCAAAAATGGGATTGAATTGTCTTGCTCAACTTCTAAAGTAAACTTAATGGAGGGGACTTGATCATTTAACTGATCATTACAGTATTTCTCTTCCTCGTGTACAGAACACTCCTCTATACTTACGTCGTTTCTATACGTTAATATACTGCGGTCATTGCAGTTAAATGTACATATTCACGATTTGCGAGGGTGCCCTCTCAAGGCATTGGTTTCTGCCCTATGTAGGAGAATTACAACTTCTGACTATCGTGGCTCCGTAGTGTAGTGGTTAGCACGTCTGACCGGCAATCGGAAGATCCTGGGTTCGATTCCCGGGCGGGTGCCTTATTTTTCATTTGTTTGTTATTTCTCTTCCTCGTGTGCAGAACACTCCTCTATACTTACGTCGTTTCTATACATATATGTATATATATATGTATATATATATATATAAACTTGGAAAATAATGGAAAAACTAGTCCATAATCTTACTCTGAACCCTGTAACTCCCCAAATAACAGTGGAAAGTAGAAAAGGAAGACTGTGTCGTGTTCCCAATTTAAAGGCTAGACAGGGAACATCCTTAACTTGAAAGAAAATAGTTTTGTTGTGAGAGGACCAAAAATGTTTAATCAGCTGCCCAAAGACCTAACGAACACGAGTGGTGTTGCAGTGGACATCTTCAAAAGAAGATTAGACGCCTGGCTCAGAACAATCCCCGATGAGCTAGGCGTACCTGGCTATGTGAGGTAGAGAGTACAAGAAACCAACTCACTACTTCACCAGAGGGGCGACAAGCTTGACCTTCGTGAAATGAGGAATCATCGTGCGGAACATTTGAAAGGTTGAAAGGAAAGATATATATTTAGTGGTGGACCAGATATCCGCATCCGCATCATTTTTAACATCCTTATCCGCACTTCTGACTGCGGATGTTATGCGGATATTACCTCTAATAAATTAGGCAATTTACAATTAAATTAGCTTATAAAGTAGCTTATAAGGCCCAGTCATGCACATTTCATGTAAAGTATTAATTATTAACGAACACACAAATATATAAACCTCAAAATATAAATACCTGGTAACAGAAAATTTAATTAAACTTGTTTCATTGAATTTTCTATGGCTGAAACTCTTGAGAAAGTTATTATTTTTATCATAATGAAAACATTAATATTAATTTTAATTCTTATGCATTGCCTGCCATAATAGTAATATCACGAAATTTGAAAAATTATGTCATATATTCATAATTCTATATTATATTGATAGATTAACTAAATATCCGCATCCGCGGATATTGAAATTAAAGATCCGCATCCGCATCCGCAGATGTTGAAAAACTGACATCCGGTCCACCACTATATACTGGGTGATCCAGATAAATGGGACCCATAAAAAAAAGCCAAATATTCTTAATATTTAATTCCTTTCATAAAAACTATATATCATTCGAAAGAGTAGAGTTACAAGTTTATTATGAAATATTTATTTTTTAAAAATGACTCCTTTCAAATGTGCTCCATTAGTTGCCAAGCATTCCAGTGTTCTCGCTTGTAAGTTCTGCATCACTTTTGCAAGAGTGTGCGGTGGTATGGCCTGTATCTCATTTGTGATGGCGGCCTTCAATTCTTGCAAGGTCGTTGGGTTATTTCTGTAGACCCTACTCTTTAAATATCCCCAGAGATAATAATCTAAGGGAGAAAAATCCGGAGACCTTGCGGGCCATTCAACGTCTCCAAATCTTGAGATTAACTCGCCTGGAAACGTTTGACGCAAAACTGCCATGCAGTTCCTCGTGGTATGGCAGGTAGCTCCGTCTTGTTGGAACCAGTGGTTTTCTAGACAAAGATCTCTTAATTTAGGAATAAGGAAATCGGTCAACATTTTTTCGTAGCGATCACCATTTACAGTGACCGTGTTTCCGGTCGAATCCTCGAAAAAGTACGGCCCTATGATCTGAGATGCAATAAGACCACACCAAACAGTTACACGCTGACTATTAGGGTGGATCGATTTTACATTTGTTTCGATTTCCATATTCTAATAGAGACAAAAACTTGCGCATGCATGAGAAAATAGCCTCTGCAAAATCTTAGCTTAATAGGTAATCATCTTCTGCCCCCGGCAGAGCGATGAAAATCATATTTTAGTAGTCAAAAACGTATTTTTCTTATAATTTTTAAAATATTTCAATATGCGTGTGTGTTATTTCATGCCTAAGCAACGATATAAATGCTATGGGAAATATATAAATGCATTATTTAAGACAAAGAGCCGATCTGAAAATATGTGTAAGACTATGCAACGGGACTTCGGTAACATTCAATGGATTTTCTGTTGCCTAGAAACGACAATTTTGTTTGTTTACAGTTCCATTCAAGTGAAAATGGGCTTCGTCTGACATAATCAAAGTTGCTAGAAAATTGGTGGTGTCATTTACCTTCTGTTGGATCCATTGACAAAATTGTCGTCTTCGTGCGAAATCTCCATCGTTTAGTTGTTGCACTGTTTGAATTTTATATGTAAAGAGCATTAAATTTTGCTTGAATATACGGTGTGTTGTTCCATATCCAACTCCTAACAGCTGAGAAGCACGTCTGATGCTTATGTTAGGATTATCCTGTACAATTTCATGAGTTCTGTTAATGATCTCGTCTATCCTTGCTGTGCGCACTCTTCCAGTTGGTTTTCTTTTTCCAATGCTGCCAGTTAGGGAAAAATTTCTGACACACCGATGGATTACTTTCTTAGAAGGTGATTTTGACATCTGAAAATTTGTCTTGAAAGATCTTTGAGCTGAAACTACACTTCTTCTATGCTCATAATATTGCTCAGTTATGAAACGCAGCTGTTCCACAGTCCATGCAGTCATCTTGAAGGGTTAGTTTTAACTAACACTTTTATTTTGTTTTGTATCTTATCTTGTCTTGTATTGTCAAAACCTATACAATCCTGTACAAACTTGTAACTATCCTCTTTCGAATGATGCGTATGATTATATAAAAGGACTTATACTTTAAGAGTTACAGGGGTTTCTTTTGGGTCCCATTTCTCTGGATCACCCTTTATATATATATATATATATATATATATATATATATATATATATATATTTTTTTTTTTTTTTTTTTTTTTTTTACACAGGAAATAGGGGCCAAGGGCGAACGCCCGCAAAAATGTTCCCCCGTAGAAATAGAAGATGAGCGCCAAAATGCAAATATTATTCTAAATATTTTTTTTTTTTTAATTTTGAAAATATTGTGTAGTGAGGAATAGAGGAAGAAGTGTGTGTCTGAGAGCATGCTGGACTGCTCACTGGATAGATGAGACACGGAAAAGGATCAGTTAAGGAGGACAGTGACAGGAGAAACTGGAGTTCCAGCACTCCTTGTTTTCTGCCTAACGTCTCCCCAAGAAGTACTTCCCTATTAGAGTGGGTTTTTATTATCAAGTACTTCCCTGGTTGATTGGTGTCTACAATCTCCTCCTTCAATTTTGTTATATATACTGTATACTCGTGTGCGTGTATATATATATATATATATATATATATATACACACATGAAAATTATTTCACGAAAGTAACACGTGAAAAATATTTATGATGAATAAAACCACGAAGGAAAGGAAACAGAATGGTGCTCAAGCGCTTTCGTCTAATGACATCCTCAGGAACACTGAAGTAAATAAAGAGTTTGAAACTGCACACGCGGAAGAGAAATAACGAACAAATGAAAAATGAGGTGAACCGCCCGGGAATCGAACCCAGGGCCTTCCGATTACCGGTCGGATGCGCTACCATTACACCACGGACCTCGATCAGTCATAAGTCGAAATTCTCCTACATAGGGCAGAAACCAATGCCCTGAGAGGGCACCCTCGCAAATCGTGAATATGTACATTTAACTGCAATGACCACGCAGTATATTAATGTATAGAAACGACGTAAGTATAGAGGAGCGTTCTGCACACGCGGCGATTCCCGGGCGGTTCACCTCATTTTCATTTGTTCGTTATTTCTCTTCCGCGTGTGCAGAACGCTCCCCTATACTTACGTCGTTTCTATACATTAATATACTGCGTGGTCATTGCAGTTAAATGTATATATATATATATATATATATATATATATATATATATTGTCTGAGAAAGGTATGAAGTAAAATTTCGTATCTCTCAAACAAATTGACTTATTCTAAACATAAACGTTATGCGACATCTAATAGTCAAACTTATCAAGTTTATATTAATTGTACAATTAAGTTTAATTAATTATATCGAATTGTCTGAATGTGCAACACGTTCCATAAACAGAAGATGGTATAGGACGGCCAGCAACTGCACGTGGTATCTTTCACGATCTACAAATGTTGTGCACTTGAATAGGCCAAGTAGCATATATATATATATATATGATGTAAAATAACGCACTGTCGCGACAAAATATGAAGAAGGAAACCACTCTTCAGGAAGACAAATTTTTATTTCTTTAACACCAATAGAGTTTCGGCTCCTCATGAGCCCTTGTCATTTGTCAATGCCAGTTGATAATTACCAATTGACAAGGGTTCGCGAGGAGCCGAAATTGTATTGGTGTTAAAGAAATAAAAATTTGTCTTCCTGAAAAGTGGTTTCCTTCTTCATATATATATATATTAGCGTGGTCCTCAGAAATGAACTTGAGAATTTCTTATGTGGGAACCCAGGATATTATTCCTTAGAACCTTCTACAAACCAACTTTTGCAAATTTGAAAAAGTTTTAGAGGTTGCATAATAAGCTGTAATGTTTAATAGCTCATTTAGTATTATACTGTATAACACTTGGTATGAGTTTGCATATTGTCCAGCTTCACCCCGTGGGGTGAGTATTATCCTCTCAGTGGAGATGTCATGGTTGCTAACAACTCATTGAAACCAGACCTTCACGTAAACTTTCGTAGTAAAAACTGTAAATTATCTCAGAGTATTCACTTCAAGCGTTGTCAAGCATAACTGCGAACGGAAGAGAAAAATCCTCAGAGAGCAAATCAGCTTTGTTAACCAACCAGCAAGGTGCAGAGCTCATGGTCGACTACGCTTTATCCCACGTAGAGGTCCCAAAAGCATCAGAGTTAATTCAAGAAGTTCTTTGTACTCATCTCTGGCTGCTGTTCTAGTAGGTCATTTCTATCAAACTCAGTTATTTCTTCTTTCCATTGAGAAATGTCCATCTTTCTTTCTTCGTCATTAACAATGGGTTCCAGCTTTGTCTTGTCAATTGACTTCCATTGCTGCTGAAATCTCTTGAACAAAGCAATTTCAGGACCCGAAGAAGCCCCATGAAGCTTAACAAGTACCTTCTCGATGACAATTTCTAGTACAGTATGTGGTGTCGGCAGGCGAAATGTAGAAGTTCTTTTCGAAGTTCCTGTTCAATTAAGATGCATGCTCCCCTTCGGCATCCAGTATTGCTGGCGGTAGTGTCAAAAGCCATTTCCTGGACTTGATCAGTCAGATCCAGTCTTTTAAACACTTTATGACGGCTGATGCAATTTACTCTGATATTTTCGTAGGGAGTTTTGGTACACCAAGAAGCTTACAGACTTTATGTCTAGATACTAACACTGGCAGCAGACCAATTCTCGCTTTTCCTGTATATCAGTCAACATTTTTTCGTCCCAGTGGACAACAAGAAGTGTTTTTGATGCAAAAGTGTCTTTGATATTTTTTGCAGCCTTTTTACGGAAAGTCTTTCGTGCCTTGCGGATGGAGTTCCTATTGATGGCTAAAGACTTAACATCGTGTCCTAAACTTTGTGCAGTTGTAGCGATGACGTGTAATGCTGAGCGGAATTTTTTTGAAGTCGATGGGCCTTCCTCACTTGAAGTGCATGTTGCTTTTGGATTGATGATGTAATCATTATTATTGCTATCACTATCACTACTGATGTTTGACTCTAGTGCTAGTATTTCAGTTTGATTTTGAATTTCTTCTTCATGCTTTCGTTTTTGCCTAGCAAATTTTTGTTTCTTGATCTGTTTCTTATTCTCTTTAGCTAGCCATTTGACATTAATGCCAGACATATGACCTTTCCCTCCTTCGTGTTTTTGAGCTATGACTGCCTGTCCTCGATTTTAATGAGAGAAAGAGCATCTTCATAGGCGATGTCATATAGTTCTTTGAGCCTTGAGATGAAGTCTGCTTCATGAGAGAGCTGCTTAGAAGATCTACGAGATTTGCCCTTTTTAAGAGATTGCCATTCTGAGTGAAGTTTCAGTAATCTCTTCACAAGATCATGTTGATGAGCTGTTGGGAAACCAGTTTCCCCCCAAAGTTGTGTCACAACATTTAAGGTTTCCTTCGCACTGTCTTTAAAAGTTAATTTAATTTCTGTGTGATGGTAAAAAAACAATGATAAAACTTCGCCCTTTGTAGGAAGTTTGCTGCCAAGAATTTCGGACGAAAGTTGTCCAATAAGCCGTGTTCTCGCTCAGCAGCACAGAACAACTGAAGTGTTAGTACTAAAGCTCTCTCAGTCTCTTTTTTCTTAGCAAAATAATAGGCAATTGGGCTGAAATGTCTTTTGGGCCGTAAGTTTGAACTTTCTGCACTTCACATAACTGGATTTTTCTAGTTTGAACCTCCCCTCCTTGTATAAAACCGCTTTTAAACGCCCTTGTATAAAACCGATGGTTAACGCAGTTTCGAAAATGGCGTCTGACAGAGATGTGGTTCTTAACTGCGGAGAAGGAAACAGATGGAAATATTCACAAACGTCTACAAAACGTTTACGGAGATGCTGTTGTTGATCGAAGCACAGTTGGACGCTGGTCTAAACGTGTGAGATCATGAGAGAGAGGAGAGCCAGCCTCATTGATGAGCCACACAGCGGTCGCTCGGCATCGGCTGTGACATCTCACACTGTGCAACGTGCTAACAGCATCATTCGATCAAATCGGCCGTCACATACAAGGAGCTATCACTGGAGCTAGGAATTAGTGAAGAAAGTGTGAATACGACAATTCAGCAATTGGGATACTCAAAAGTGTGTTCACGGTTTGTTCCTCGCCAACTGACTGAAGATCACAAAGCCCAAAGAAAAGAAATTGCTTCCGAGTCGTTGGTTCGATACGAGACAGAAGGGGATGACTTCCTTTCACGAATTGTGACTGGGGATGAGACTTACGTACACCACTTTGAACCTGAAACAAAACGCCAATCCATGGAGTGGCATCACACAGACTCCCCACAAAAGAAAAAGTTCAAAATGGCTCCCTCTTCTGGAAAGGTTATGGCCACTCTCTTCTGGGATATGAAAGGGGTGATTCTGGTTGACATTATGGAGAAATGAAAAACAATCAACTCAGAGCCATATATTGCTACCCTACAGAGACTCCAGAGACGTATAAAGCGAGTTCGACCGGAAAGAAAAGTGGAAGAAGTCTTTCTTTTGCACGATAACGCAAGACCACACAACAGTTTGCGAACAAGAGAGGCGATCACAAAAATGCACTTGACTGTTTTACCACACCCTCCATACAGCCCGGATCTGGCACCTTCAGACTTCCATTTGTTTGGGCCAATGAAGGATTCTTTTCGTGGAAGAAAGTTTCAGAGTGACGATGAGGTTGTTAAGGAGGTTAAGAGGTGGTTCCAGTGGAACCCAGTGGACTGGGTTTGCTGGTTAACTTAAACCAGTTTGAGGTTTAAGGTTAAATGGTTTGAGGTTAACTTCAACCTCAACTGGCAAAATTGAGCGTCGACATTTCAAGGCACATAACATGTCCGTTTCATGATGGGATTGAACTCAGAATGGTCCCCTGAGGTCTTTTCATGATACACACAGACCGTACATGGAACAAGGAACTCTTCTGGGAAAATTAAACTTGAAAAGTGGACGCTCAATTTTGCCAGTTGAGGTTTAAGCTTTGGATTTTGGCTAAAAATACAATAGTTGCCCCTTTTTCTTTGATGTATTCAATCAGACGCGAATGCAAGGAGACTTTTGCTTATATTGAGGTTCTGGATATAGTGGGCTAGGTGTAGATGTCCCTTAGATCCTGTCCCAAAGCTGGATCCTCTCTGCTTTGTAGATAGCTGGTGAGGGAAGCTATATTTTTGGGGCCACTTTGCGAGTGACCCCTTGCTCACGTCGGGCTAACATCATGAAAAAGAAAAACTATTGTGTTTGTCATTTACCATTACTTATTCGGACTATAGTGGATTTAATTTTCCCGAAAAAGTTTCTTGTTCCATGCACGGTGTGTGTGTATCATGAAAAGACCTCAGGGGACCATATATTGTTCACTTTTATAGTAGGTTATATTGATATTTTTAGCAATAAATTAACCTATTTAGATTTATTTTACATTCTATTGCTATTTATTAAAAAAATTGGTACATTCTTAAATAAATTTGGACTCCGTCGTCGTTTTGCACAAAGGTTTAACATTAAATGTAGACGAAAATTTGTATCATTAATCCTCATTCCAGTTCTGTTCTCTCATTGGTTGATACCTCATTGTCATGATAATCTTCTCCGTCCAAAAGCATAAAATTTTAATTTAACTGTTATTTTGTTTTATTAAAGGATACAAGAAGACTCCGAGAATTCACTCCCACCTGGGATTCTGCAAACGGTCATCAAGAGTACGTGACAACTTGCGTGTCACATTAGACTTGGGACGCTGGCCTTTCTTTTGCCATCGCCATAGCCGTTTCCGTAAAAACGAAGTGAAGATATTGATGTCAGGGGGTTCATTTCCAATGGTGCTGGTAATAATAAGAGCTATCTCAATGAGCCGCAGTAATTTACCTTGAGCACCGTGACAGTTTCTGGCCCTTCTCGCTCATTATTAAGAAGAATGTCCCGGTGAGGTGAAGCTGTATGTACAGTATGCATAAAGTGTTTACATAGTGTGTTTAATAATATTCACTGGAAATGTCTTTTATAACATGAAGAAAATGTATTACATGAATTTTATATCTACAGCTGAAAGACTACTTTCATTATGCAAAACCGGTATATATATCATTGAAAGACCTTCAGAGGGCTGACAAAAGTAAATAGACAACTTCGTTTTTTTTTCCATAGTTCTTGATTTGATAATAAAAGTCAATAAATAATAACAGATTTATTGAATCAATATATGCAGAATCATGTTTCTTTCCACTTTGTAAAGCTAACACACGTTATGGCATTCCATTGATGTGCTTTGCAATTTGATCTTGAGAACATTCATAATGATGTCTCTTTACTATTGTCAACCTCTCTCTCTCTCTCTCTCTCTCTCTCTCTCTCTCTCTCTATATATATATATATATATATATATATATATATATATATGTGTGTGTGTGTGTGTGTGTGTGTGTGTGTGTGTGTATACACAGTATATATTGAGATATGGAAGGAATGAGGAACTTAAACAGATAGTATACTATGCCCCAGAGAGAGAGGAAATTTAGAGACGCACGAAAGCAAAAGATTTATGGGTAATAATGACCGATGATGCAAAATTTGAAACACAGAATCAGATAGCGATAAACAACGCAAAAAGTGCTACGGGACAACAACTGAGAACCTTTAAAAGAAGGGGCAAGAAAGTAATAATTCCTCATAGGCTTTCAAAAAAAAAATTAATTTAAAATTTTTTAAATTTTTTAAATTTAAAAAAATAAAAAAATTTAAAAATAGATTCAACCTCGCATTCTTTTAAATAATAATAAAAAAGGATTCATGTTCGCCTTCCTTCACGAGAAAAATTCCTTCTGTGGGTTTCTTTCATGGTCTTTTACGAGACAAACAAACCAACAAAAACAGACAAACCAACATTCGAGTACTTTTCCGTTCCGGCAAGTTCCGCCAGCGTGCCGTCGTATTCGTGGACCCGCTAGTTTTATCTTTCTGGAAGTGTTCGTGCAGAAGATCCATTTCTGGAGCACAAGGCTTCTGCTGATATATATATACAGGGTGTCCCGTAAGTCTAGACCCATAGGGATTTATAATATATTTTTTTATTGTTATTATTATTATTTTATTATTATTATTTTTTTATTATTTTTTATTATGATTTTTATTTGTGGGGCCACTTGAAAGCCAAAGTGTACGAGGTCAAACTTCAGAACATTTTCCACCTTAAAGCACGCATTGTGGAGGCGTGTCAAGAAATTTCTGCGACTGTGATTCAGAAAGTGCTGTCGCAGTGGAGATTGCGTCTTCAACTATGTTGCGACACAACGGCGGACACTGAACAGATTATGTAATAAATTTTTGGACTATTTTGTAATTTTATTATTTTTCCCTATGGGTCCAGACTTACGGGACACCCTGTATATATATATATATATACTAGTAAATGGAAACAACATATATATTTCGTATATAAGAGCTGTAATATATGGCAAATAAAGATTTCTTAAACGCCATCCGTGATCATCGTTTCGGTTTAATATATTAATAACGATAGCACACAAAATAAAACTAGAATAAATACAGTTAACCCATAAACAAATTTTGCGTTGTTCTAACATTTGTATTACGAAATAGATCCAGAAACAATTAACTAAATTAATTTTAATTTCATTTAGCTAATCTAAGGGGAGTCTAATATATTCCAATTGCTTCGTATAGTAGCGTGGTAACAATCACCATGAACAGCAAATATTATGAAAACTATATATAGATATATATATTATATATATATATATATATATATATATACATATATATATATCAGCCCTTTTAAAAACACTAGGATGAATGCGAATACATGCATTTTATATTTCATAATTTCAAATATCAATATCTTCCTTCATAGTTCATCCAATTAACCTATAACGGTTGTTCTAAGCTTGCATGAAAATACATTTTCAATAACTCAACATAGTCATGCATATTCGGATAGATTCAAATAATGAAACATCAAATTCATCTCTAAACATCCACTTAACCCTAGAAAGGGTAAGGTAAAAAAATCCTTCAGATGCTTGAGGTGAGTCTCTCAGGCTCATTGCAAAAATTCAAAAAATTAAGTTGATTAAATATGTATATATGCTTGGCGTGATGGAAAAACGTTATAGTTTAACATTTTTTATTCAATGCTTAACTCGTACAGAACTATAAAACGTAAATATAACCATTTATACATGAACTAAAACGTAAAATAAAATGAAATAACCTTTTTTTACTATTAATCAAATTAAATATTACTTTTATATGAAAGTTTATTAATATATATATATATATATATATATATATATATATATATATATTATATATATATATATATATATATATATATATATCATATTATATATATATATATATACAGGGCGTCCCAAAAAAATGTATACACACTTTAACAGCTGATAGCTCAATTGATGTTTCTTTCTTTCCAAGTTAAACCCATTAGAATTAATAATGGCAGTCAGACTAAGCTTTGAACAAAGGAAATTCATTCTAAAATGCTACTGGAAGTGTGAAAACGCAGTTGAAGTGCAAAGACAGTTTAGGATGGAGTTTCAAACAGATCCACCAACGCGACTTACCATCACTCGAATTAGAGATAAGTTTGAAGCCGATGGAACTGTTCAGAATGTCCACAAGAAGCGTTCCGGAAGACCACGGACATCGACAAGCCCCACAAAGCAAGAAAGAGTACTGGAAACGTATCACCAAAGTCCAAGAAAATCTGTGCGGCAAGCGAGTCGTGAGGTAGGAATTTCAGAATCGTCTGTCCAACGCATTTTGAAGCGCTGTCAATGGAAAAGTTACATTCCAAGATTAGTCCCTGCTATTAATGAAGATGATCCGGACCGAAGAGTGGAGTATTGCGAGTGGTACTTGGCACGATGTGGATGTGGATTGGACGAAGGGGTTTCGTAGAATACCCTCCGCGTTCACCAGACCTCACACCACTAGACTTTTTTTATGGGGATACTTAAAAGACAAAGTCTACGCTATAAAACCTGCAACAGTCGCTGAATTGAGAGCAGCCATTGAACGAGAATGCACACAAATACCAAACGAAATGTTTCGTGATGTTTGCGATTCCATTGCTTCGCGTTATCAGCAGTGCCTGGACCAGAACGGACGTCAGTTTGAAAACAGGCGTTGACAAAACAATTAAATAATGTCTGTAGATTCTATTACATTTTGAAAATGAAATGTATTTTAATAAACACTGCCTTTATAATTATTTAAAGTGTGTATACATTTTTTTGGGACGCCCTGTATATATATATATATATATGTCATATTATATATATATATATATATATGCTTTATTTATTTCAAATGATGCATATTTCTTGTTCTTACAAACTTTTACTTGTCGCATTCTATGCATTTTCTTTTGCATACAGAATGCTCAGAACATACGTTTTTGTTGCATAAATCGCATGCTTGCTTTTGCATTCTGCTTTTTTTGGACTCACATAAATAACATCTCTTCCTCTTAGCTCCAGTAGATGAACTTGTTGATGGTTGATGGTGACTCCCCATATAACCTAAAGTTTTGTCCATTGTGTTCTGTAAATTACGTTGAAGTCCCATTCGGGACCTTTTACTTATCTGTGGTTGAATGAGGCTTTCTGATAATTCGATAAGAAATGTTCGTCTTCGGGTTTTTTCTGCACTTTTATGCCATAGAGGATTTTTGTTTGTCCAAACAACAAATGCTGCCACAGCAGAGACATCCAATAAATTCATGAAAAAAGCGGCCGGCCATCTGTTTGTTTTTCGTTTGCATGAATATGTATGAAGAAGCTGGTCAAGAGAGTCTACTCACCCTTCGTAGCATTATAGTACAATATAATTTCAGGCTTGTTCGCTTCCTCTACCACAATATGATCTGAATGGTGCATACTGGAGAGTAATATAACAGATTTTTTAGGTTTAGGCACATATGACACAAGAGTAAAATTATTACTAAACCCAAATATTGAAGATTCAGATCGTTTGTCTTTCTTGGGCTGAAATTCTGCAGGAACAAATCTCTTATTCTTATGAACGGTTCCAACGATAGTCATACCGTGCCTTAGTAGGTGTTTTGCTAAGCATAAGTCTGTGAAAAAATTATCACAGGTAACATTTCTGTTTGTGTGATAGTAAGGCTCACATAAGTTACTGACAACTGATGTCCCTAACCCTGATGCTTTTGTTTTTCCTTCTTTACCTAGATATGGTATACCTTTGAGCGGATAAAAGGTTTTTGAATCACATACCCACCAGATCTTCAATCCATATTTATCAGGCTTTGAACTCATGTACTGACGGAAGCTGCATCTACCACGAAACGGAAGTAACTGCTCATCCACTGTTACATTTGCTCCTGGAAGATAGCTTTTGGTCAAATTATTGTTGACTTTTTCCCATATATCCCTTATTGGGGCTAATTTGTCTTTTTCTCGGCGATGTGATCTGGTAGATTTGTCATCAAATCGTATTTTTGCCATTATTTCCTTGAATCGATCTTGGCCCATAGTAGCTCTAAAAATAGGTGGTCCGTACTTTTTATCCCAAAGAGCACTTATATTTAGGTGGTTTGATTTCAAGTGTCCAGCTGTGAGTAAGAGCCCAATAAAAGCTTTTATTTCTATGTCATCACACGAACGCCAATTTTAGATTTTCCTTTCGCTTCATAAACGCGCTTCCCTTCATCATTGGTGTACTTCACTATAGCAGAAATAATGTCGGGAGAAATAAATAGTTCGAAAGAATCTTCGCAACACTCTATTGTTTTATTCGGACTAAGTATTACCTTATTAGTGGGTGATTTTATTACATTGTGGAATCTAGTTTTGGATGGTGGTGGAGGAATTTTACTCCATTCATCACCATCCTTGCTGATATATTTTCCACACGAGACACTTTGGATTTCTTCATTTTCACTTTCGCTCTCCGTAACTGCATTATCACAGTCACTTGCCACAATTACATTGTCAATTTCACTTTCATTATCACTTGGGTTGTATTCACTTTCATCAGAATCACTTGGCATAGTGTCTTCATTTAGCAAGCATAATTCAATATCTTTGTCAGATATTCGTGGCATTGTTATTTCTACAGTATATATGACACGACAAGTAATCGACCAGTTCAATATCTTATCAATGACTGACCGACCATGTGTGTCCCAATTCTGTAAAAAAAAAAAATAATAAAACAAAATAACCAATCACAGCCCATCTAACAAATGGCGTGATTTAAGACACGCCCATTAGCAGATACATACTCGCTGGGCATTGAAAAGAACGGAAATATAAGCTAAAATGAATATGAGTCAAACAGACTCACGTTAGCTTTTATGCAAATACTTTCTTTTTTTATTTTTATCACTAAAATTATTATATGTAGAAAACACTATTGTTAGTAAACATACTTAACTGTAAATAAGGAAGGAATACTAAAACGCTTAGCTAAAATTAAAAATAATAAGTCAAGATTTTTTTAACAAAACATCATAAATGAGCCTATCAGGCTCACCTTACGCTGTCTAGGGTTAAACATTATTATCATGATCATTATTATTATTTATGTACAAGATTATTTAAATTAATCATTTGATTTCTACAAAACAGCTGGCATCTCAATCTTTAAACGTACCTTAACACGTACATTATACTGTTTAATGATGGTATTTCATTTCCTATAGTCCTACTAAGTTTATGAATAATATCATACTATTAGAAATATATAATACACACAAACACACACACACACTCACAAATATATATATATATATATATATATATATATATATATATATATAACCAGATACGATGGTTTGTCCCCAAAAAACAACATTCTTAATACTTGCAATTAATAGAAAGCGACTAGTGAGCTTTACAGTGCATAACTCTAGTATTTAACCTCGTAGCAAGATTGTTGACTAAATATAGCACCAGTCTTTCATGGAGCAATACCATCAAATTAGTTGAACGCATCTTCAATAATAATTCCAGCAAAGATCTTTCACTACACGGTCGCTTCCGCCTATTTAAACAAACATAAAAGTTGCATACTCTGAAATTCTGAACGCTTTATGCAAAAAGAGGGTGAAATCGTAACTTCTTTCAAAACTGTCCAAAATCCACTATTCTAAGTCTATGTATTCTCTTTGAGATATACACACACACACACACACACATAATATATATATATATATATATGACTTCTTACTTATGTCTGTGTTTGATTTCTACCCATTCTTCAACAGTTCGGCGTAGGAGGAAACTGTATTATTATTATTATTAATTATTATTATTATCATTATTATTATTAGTAGTAGTGGTAGTAGTAGTAGCAGTGGGAAGAGTAGTTTAAAACTTATCTTCATTTCTACATTTGTCTCTTTCAATGCAGTCCTAAATCACCTAATCTTTCCTCTGAAGCAGGAGTCACTCCAAACTATTTAACATTGAACGCTTTCTAACATCTATATACTAACAGAAATGAGGAGACCGCATATATAAATGTAGTACAACATACGATTTTATCAGTTTGGTTAATTCCTCAGTGCTTTTGCATCACTTATTTCCTATCTGTATTACCTAAAAATTAGTTAGCTAGTTACCAGCTAATGATAAAAAATGTAATATGCAAATTTTTAGTTGGGGACCCGCACCTTCAGCTTACTCCCGCACACACACACACACACACACACACACACAGGTTCTTTCAGGGAAAGGCCAAAAATATATGTACAAACACACACACACACACACATATATATATATATATATATTATATATAATATATATATATATATATATATATACCTTTCAAACTTTTTAGTGTTCCGGGTGATTATATTATATATATATATAAATATACATATATATATATATTAGGGTGTTTCATAAATTAAAAGTTTGGAAAAATTTTAATCCACATGGATCCCCTTGTTCCATTTGCTGAGGAGACTGATAAACCGAAGTATTAATTCAATAGTTTAAAGTTTACGGGTCCCCAGTTTGATGCTCTGGCAGATCATAAACGGAAAAATTAAACAAAAATCTGTCAATGAATTTTTATTCAACAAACGAGTACCATTTCACTACACATTTTCACAAAGATACAAAAAACATAACCACTTCTTGCGAATCATTTGTCCATGAAATCCTTCTCGGTTTTATTCGGGTATTTCGCCCTATGCTGCATCACAGTTTTGAGCAAATACTGCTTCTGCTCTTCGTTCTTCGTCAGAGAACAGTTGAACTCTTTGGTGAGCGCGATGGCTCTTTCGGCCCGATCGTTGACGACAGAGATTTTGTTAACAGTTGCCGCTGCTTGCTTGAAGCCCTCTACTTCAGTCCACTCGGCAACTGGCTTTTTCAAGAATTCTGTGTCCAAGTCGAATGCATGGAAGAAAGCCATCGTCTTTCCTGTCACGAACTCCGTCAGGTGTTTCGAGGCAAGATTCCTGACGTTCTTCCCTTGGGGTCGCTTGAGTTCCTTTTTCGATGCGGGCTTACCCAAACTGACGACCATCTGAGCCTTTTCTTCATCTGCCACATCTGCGTCGAAGAACGCCATGGCAATAAGAGTCTCAGAGATGTACCATAGGTGTCGAGACATGGCTTCTTGCGCAGCGTTAACACACGAATATCCCGACATGGCAAAGGCTTCCGCGTCACGCAGAAATTCCAGATCAACTGCGGCAGCCTTGCTTGAGGTTGCAGCACGAGTCCAACCTCGGATGTAGACGAGGGACACGAAGAGACCTACGGCTGTCAGAGCTTCCAACTCGTGACTCGACATCTTGAACTGCTTCTTCAGTAGAATTACTTTCAAGGAGTAGATGGCTATCGCCATCCATCGAGCGTGATGGTAAGCGCCAGGGGCTCTGAGAGGGAAATCCACCACTTTTGCTTCTCCCAGGAAGATGAGAACCAACTGTAGCAGTTCCTTGTAGTCATCGCGCTGATGCGACGTGCTCACCATCCCTCTCACCAGCAGGACTGACTTCTCCCTCAGTTCCCTCATAGAGTCATTGACTTGAGCAAAATCGTACGGCCGCACGTCCAACCGGTCGATGAACTTCCATTGTGCCTGAAACCTCTTGAAAACGGGTATATCGGGGCCACTTGAAGGGCCGTATGCACGCTTGAAGACGGAGCTGAGGATGACTTCATAGATGTGATGCCGACAGGGGAAGTACATGAGTTCTCTGCCAAGACCTTTCTCAATCAGGACGCAGGCCCCGATATGAATCCCGGTGTTCGACGCTGTCGTGTCGAAAGACAGTCCCCGCACGCGCTCTTCCATCCTGTGTTCCTTGACCAAATCCAAGCAAACTCGCGCTATCTTCTCGCCGGTTCCGGACGTCACCTTAGGAACGCCAAGCAACTTCTCCTTGCCGTCGCCAGAGACGAGGACGGCGATCCGGTCAACGCTCTCCTTCCATTGCTCATTGTCAGGTAGGAGCTTACCGTCCCAATGCAAGACAAGAGGCTGACCAGGACAAACTTCGTCGGATTGATAACTTTCAGCAGCCACCTTCCTGAGAGCCTTGCGTGTGCGGTACATGGTACTGGCAGAAATGGACAGTTCATCCAAGTCAAAACCTAGTGATTTAGCCGCTGCAGCGTACGACATAGCTGAATCGCGGTACGAAATATTCAGCCGATCGTAGGTAGTCGTCACATCCTGTGAGATCAGATTCCTGCGTCGCTTCTTGGTATTTCTCTTGGAGGAGGATGGAAAAACTTCCACGGTTGGGTCAACGACATCTGAGTCAGTCTCTGACGAAGTTGAAATCACTAAAGCTCCCGTATCTTCTGCAGCTCCTTGTTCCTTCCTGGCCTTCTCCTGTTGTTCCTTAATCTTGTCCAGCCTCTTCCTTTTCCTAATCTCCTTATAGTGAAGCTTCATGTCAACAGGGCCCATGCTGCAGGAATTTGGATCTTCACGCTGCATGTCGAGAAAGTGGATGTCCTCCTGATTCTTCATCATTTCCTTAGCCTGTGAATGAGCAATGTCCATGATCTCCTTCGCTATTGCCTCCTTGAACATCGCCTCCTTCACTCGGAAGGACTCTGCTTTATGTGACTTGTGCTTCACAAGCCGGTCGTATTCCTTGAGAAGGGATTCCATCTTCCTCAAGGCCGAATCTCGACGCATCATGGGGATTCTCGCTCTCTCCCAGAATATGAGACAGGTTCAGGCATTTAGTACGTCCAAATTTTTGCTCCTTTTGGTGGTAAAAGTACTTTTTGAGTACTTGCAACTGAGTTGGAAGGCCACTTGATGTGATGTTCGCATCCGTCTGGCCAATAAGAAACACTTCTGTTTTCGCTCTGGTAGACACCTGGAAAAGAAAACAAACTAAATAATTCTACAGAAATAATTTCACATCGTAATTAATTTCATTAATTAAATAAAGAAAAGCAGTAACTGAGACTCGAACCAGTGTCATAGCCGTTTGGCGGCATCGCTCAAGTCGGCGTACACAGCACGCTATCCACTACACCATCTAGGGAGTGGATAGCGTGCTGTGTACGCCGACTTGAGCGATGCCGCCAAACGGCTATGACACTGGTTCGAGTCCCAGTTACTGCTTTTCTTTATTTATAAAACTGATACGTGTACACTACGTTCTCTTTGACAATTCATTAATTAAATAAATTTCAATACCGCAGTAAAATTACATTAATTAGTATCATAAATAATTACCAGCTTAGTTGTCCAATGTGCAACAGACTAATTAATTTCATGTAATATTAATAATAAATATCACTACCACAGTAAAATGACAGAAATTAAATAATAAATTTCAATACCACAGTAAAATGAGATAATTAGTAGCATATATAATTACCTCCATAGTTGTCCAATAGGCTATACAACACGAACCGCTCAAGTGACGAAGAAAACCGTCTTCAATGCAGGCAGGCGAGAAATGAACTGACAAAAGGTCGTCAAAGTTGGGGACCTCTAAATGCAGCGCGATCTGGTTCAAAGTTGCACAAACGTGTTTTCTTGTTCTTTAGAATACGGAGAAACGTGTGGATTAAAACTCCAAGCTCATATTTATTTTACCCCATAGGTATGAAACACCCTAATATATATATATATATATATATATATAAATATATAAATATAAATATATATATGTATATATATATATGTGTATATATATATGTTATGTATATATGCAGCATACATAAATAATTATATGTATAATATATATAAAAATTTAAATATAAAATATGCATAATATAAAGTTTTTATACAAAATAAATGACTAACAATAAATCTCGTATTATGAAGCAAACTGAGGAATGTCATCTCGATCTCAAATGGTTTTAATTTGCAATTCCCTCAAAATAAATCTGAGAGTGATAGAAAAACGTGTTTTCATTTTGTAATCAGCGTAAAAAAGAACATAAGAATCACCCATATTTATGAAATGTAGGAAAACGTTCTTGAATAATGTTATGAGCTGATGAACATGTGCATTTGTATATTGGGACAAGAAAATAGTTCATGTGACAAATATTAATAATACGAACTGACGCTAGATTACATTTGACAGCTCAAATACTAAGGATAGAAATGGAGTTAATAGGAAATAGTACAATAATATCGGATGTAAGTAGAGCTACAGTCAGATGCCTTTATATCATGAATTCCATAACTTCCGAAGATATATATATATATATACAGTATGTATGTGTGTATATATATATATAGTTTTACAATCATTCACGGTACTATGTTCTAAAGCATTTATTCAACAATTAATGTTCTCATATTTGCTGAAATAAATTTCTAATAATAAATTTTGTACAGTGCCCGCGAAAAGTATCCGATCACTCAAGAAAATACAATATTTTCCCTTAATATTCAGAGACACGTAATTCACTTTCTATTTGTTCTAGCGACATCTGGTAACTTTGAGGTTGCTCGCTGATATGAGAGCTATCCAACGCATTCTCAAATTAGTGTTCTGGTAGCCTTCGTTGCGGGTGGCTGTGTCTCAAATTTGTCAGATTTCACTGTTTGTGTAAATTTCTTGATATTTTTTTTTTTTTTACAGAGTGGTGTAAATAAAATTTATATATAATGTGTGCTAAAAAACAACTTAAGAGTGATTGTCGAGGTGCTATTGTTGCTTTGCATGCATGTGGGAAATCACAGAGACAGATAGCTAAGGAATTAAACATATCCCAAAGTACCGTTAATTATGGGTTTCACGGGCTAAGAACAATGGTGGCCTAACCACGCCAGTCCCTAAAAAACGATCTGGCAGACCGAGAAAAACAAATTCGCGAACAGACAAACTTATGAAACGTTTAGTATTGAAAAACCCAACAATAACTGCGAAAGAAATAAAATTTAATATGAATAATTTGTTATCTGGTGTTTCTGAACGAACTATCCAGGAGCGGCTCCAAAAAGAACTCGGATTACCATCTCGCCATGCTGCTAAGAAACCGTTCATTAATGAAAAAATGCGTAAAAAACGTGTCGCATTTTGTAAAAAATACATTCATTGGACTGTTGATGACTGGAAGAAGGTTTTATTTAGCGATGAGTCGACATTTTTGACATTCAGAAGTTGTCCAAAAAAGGTTCGCCGGCCTATTGGCTCAAATAGGATGGACCCTAAATACACCCTAAAGACAATGAAACACCCTCCAAGTGTGATGGTTTGGGGTTGTTTCGGTTACTATGGGCGTGGAAACTTATATTTTCTTCCGAAGAACACAACTATGAATGGTGCACGGTATTTAGCAATGCTACAGGATAAACTTCCAATGGCAATGGCAATCCAAAGGACAAAAACATACATGCATGATGGTGCACCATGTCACAGGGCCAAAATAGTGACAAAATGGATTACTGACAATAAATTTGATATTTTGGATTGGCCTGGTAATAGTCCAGATCTCAATCCGATAGAAAATCTGTGGCTAATAATAAAAAATAAGGTTGAATGCCACGACACTGGCTCAGTCGAAAAATTACAAGAGGCCATCAAAAAGGTATGGTGCAAGGAAATATCAGTGGAAGTTTGTCAAAACTTGATTAAATCCATGCCAAAATGTCTAGAACAAGTCATCCAAACCAAAGGACAGATGACAAAATACTAATATAAGGTTAGTATACATTTAAACATTGTTTTTTATGTAAAAAATACAAATTTCAAGGGTGATCGGATACTTTTCGCGGGCACTGTATAAGTGTTTCATCTCAATTTTGCGTTTATGTACAACACATTTGAGAACAGTTGGACGGGGGAAGCCATATATAAAGATTTCACATGATTTAACTCTACACTAAACACAGTTTTTATATAGATATCTGCTCTAACGTTGAAGCATCTGTGACATTGTCTGGTTACAATACATCATTTACTTAATGAAATAACTACAAGGCCACACCTATTAACTTGTAGCATCATTCACATGAAAACTACCCAACCTACCAAAAATTACCACCAGAAATGTATAAATTACATAATTCGACACGGATTAAGCAATTTATAAACTTTCATTCATGAACAGATCAAACATTTTCTTAAAACAATCTAAACAACTATTAATTATTTATTACCATATCACTTCAAGCTAAATTGCTATACTCGGTGGTTAAAACTGTGCTTTCAGTGCTTTCAGGGCCAAAACAGTGCTTCTACCATATCTCAAGAAGTGAAATTTCGCGATGTTAAATGTCATGTTGTCTTCTGACCAATTGTATATTTCGCTTGTGACCCTACGCATGACCTCCACCTCAGTACTGTACTTTGGGTACTTAACTGCGTACTTCTCATTCCGATGATGATATACCTTGAATTCTGACATCCCGTATGCGCTCTCTGAGGAAGTTGTAGACCCAATTTACCACTTTGCCTATCATTCCCATATTTTTCACTTTATATACTGTTATACAATGATCACATTTGTCGAAAACTTTAGTGAAATTCATGTATATGACATCGTAGTGTGTGTATATATATATATATATATATATAAATATATATATATATATATAATTACATTAGTGATAACAGCAAGAACTATTCCAGTTTAATAGCCAATACATTAAATTACCAATAAACAAATATATATATATATATATATATATATATATATATATAGATAAATAATACCACTAAACTACGCAGGGATGCTGATCGGGAGATCATGAGTACGAAACCGAGCGAGGACTTTGTAATTTATTACACACACCCGGGTAGGGTGTGGTTCGCATTCCACTTCAAGCTGCGGGACTAAGCTGGTACGACGGGCACGACTTTTGCCAGAATGCACAACTCGGTTAGTGGCATAACGCAAAACTTAGTCTCTACTCATTTCGCCACCACATTACAATATGTGAGTAGTTTCCTACTAATTTAGGGCCATTAAGCCTTCTACACATATTTTAAATTCACTATTCGACTAAATTTTGGGAAATGCTTCACGAATTTGAGGTTTATTGCCTACGGCTATGAAGATTAAAATTTGTATATATCGGATGTGTATATTTTTGGGTACACACACACACACACACACACACACAAACACACGCACACGCAACAAAATAAACTAGAAGATTTTCTCATCTTGTAAACCGCTATAATCAAACAAACTGTACAGAATCGGAAGTTACTTATAATCATGTTTTCTTTAGCACAGAGCTATCCATATTGTTTTCTTATATCTGAGTCATCACTCAAGGAGTTGTTGGTGCTTTGCCCCAAATACTTACCCCTAGAAATCCAGCATGGCCTATTACAATAAAAGTACGACGTCACAGTAGACACAAAAACAACGTCACAGTAGCTTCAACGTTAGAGCAGATATCTATATAAAAACTGTGTGTTTGATGTAGAGTTAAATCATGTGAAATCTTTATATATGGCTTCCCACCGTCCAACTGTTCCCAAAAGTGTTGTACATAAACGCAAAATTGAGATGAAAAACTTATAAAAATTTTATTATTAGAAATTTATTTCAGCAAATATGAGAACATTAATTGTTGAATAAATGCTTTAGAACATAGTAGCGTCTATGATTCTAAAACTATATATATATATATATCTTCGGAAGCTGTGGAATTCATGATATAAAGGCATCTGACTGTAGCTCTACTTACATCCGACATTATTGTACTATTTCCTATTAACTCCATTTTTATTCTTAGTATTTGAGCTGTCAAATGTGATCTAGTGTCAGTTCGTATGATTAATATTTGTCACATGAACTACAGTCTTGTCCCACTATACAAATGCACATATTCATCAGCTCATAACATTATCCAACAAAGTTTTTCTACATTTGATAAATATGGGTGATTCTTGTTCTTTTTTACGCTGATTACAAAATGAAAACACGTTTTTCTATCACTCACATATTTTGAGGGAACTGCAAATTACGAATAATACGAGATTTATTGTTAGTTAGTTATTTTGTAGAAAATCTTTTTATTTTGCATATTTAATATTTATATTTTTATATATAATATGCATATAATTATTTAAGTATACTGCATGTATACATCTTAACATATATATATATATATATATATATACACAGTGTGTATATATATAGTATATATATATATACATATATATACAGTGTGTGTGTGTATATATATATATAGAGTACATATATATATATATGGATATATATATATAGAGGGAGAGAGAGAGAGAGAGAGGAGGGGCGAGAAGCTTAACTTTCGTGAAATGAGGAATCATCGCCCGGAACACTAAAAACGTTGAAAGGTGTATATGTGTGTGTGTGTGTGTGTGTTTGTGTGTGTGTATGTGTGTGTTAGTGTGTGTATGTATATATATGCCCTTTCCCTGAAAAAACATGTGTGTAGCTGAAGGTGCGGGTCCCCAACTAAAAGTTTGCATATTACATTGTTTTGATCACTAGCTGGTAACTAGCTAACTAATTTTTCAGTAATACAAATAGGAAATGAGTGATAGAAAAGCATTGAGGAATTAACCAAACTGGTAGAATCGTATATTTTACTGCATTTATATATGCGGCCTCCTCATTTCTGTTAGTATATAGATGTTAGAAAGCGTTCGATGTAAAATAGTTTGGTGTGAATCCTGCTTCAGAGGAAAGATTAGGTGATTTAGGACTGCATTAAAAGAGACAGATATGTAGAAATGAAGATAAGTTTTAAACTAGTTACTACTGCTGCCACTACTACTACTACTAATAATAATAATAATAATTATAATAAGAACAATAATAACTTGCAACAGATAAATGGTGTACATTCTGTTGAAGAATGGGTAGAAGTCAAACACAGACATACTGTAAGTAAGAAGTCATATATACTATATATATATTATATATATATATATATATATATATATATATATATATATATATATATATATATATATATATATATATATATATATACTAGGGATATACCGATTCCAGAATTTTGGCCGATACCGATAGTTTATTTTAAAAATCAATAAAACATATTTTATCAATAATTATTTATACAGTAATAGTCGTACATACTGTAGCATATTCAATGTATTAATATAACGTACTGAAATAAATTTAGTGACAAGAGAGTAGACACTCTTTATAACTACGTATGCCACTATATAGTTACTAATTACTACATTACTCTAGTCCAACTCGGGGCCCGAGGTGCGTTGCATAAGTACACCTCTAGATATAAGTCCTCCCTAGGCGTTAATGTTTAATTCTAGTGGAAAATTGATGTAATAATCTCGTGATACGCAATTCGTTTCAAATTATAGCAGTTTAGAAAATAAGAGGAAGAAATGAGAAATGAAACTTCATATGTATTCAATAAGTTTATTCAAGTGAAAATTTATTCAATTGCATTTTATAAATAATTTAAAATGAGAACTTGGAAAAGTATCGGAATTATCGGTCGATACCGATACTCTCTAAACAGGCCGATACTGCCCATACCGATACCTATACATCGGTACATCCCTAATATATATCACATGGAATACATGGAATTAGAATAGGGGATTTTGGACATTCTTGAAAGACGTTACGATTTTGCCTTCTTGTTCCATAAAGCGTTCAGAATTTCAGAGTATGCAACTTTCACGTTTGTTTAAATAATCGGAAGCGACCGTGTAGTGAAAGATCTTTGCTGGAATTATTATTGAAGATAAGTTTAACTACTTTGGTGGTATTGCTCCATGAAAGACTGGTGCTACATTTTGTCAACAATCTTTGCTACGAGGTTATATACTAGAGTTATGCCTTGTAAAGCTCACTAGTCGTTTTCTATTAATTGGAAATATTAAAAATGTTGTTTTCTTTTCGAATAAACCATCCTATCTGGTTATATATATATATATATATATATGTGTGTGTGTGTGTGTGTGTGTGAAAATGAACAATGAATAAAATCTTATATAATCCTTATATTCAAATATTCATTTTTACATAAGAACCAAAATTGCCTAACCCGAGTTTGGATAAAATTTTGATTTGCTTTCTAGGTTTGCAGTGTCACAACCATGCGACGTACCATTTCTATGTTTCAGTCGTATCTATATTTGTGTCATTGGAAGTTCGTTGTGAGAAGCGAATGTCTCTTAATTTCATTCCCTTAAAGTACAAACAAGACAATCAAGATTTAGATCGTTTAAAATTTCCATCACAATATTACCCATATCTCCATTTTCCATTTATTATAGACTTTTTGATAATTAATTATTGTTGTCTTGCATCTAACCCTCATCTCTGAATTTTATTAGATTATGCATACACATTGCATGTGGCATGATTTGAACCCTTGTTTGTACTTCTTTATTCATTTACTTAATTCTTCTAATTCATTTCTTCTAATTTCTCCCAATAATGACTTGTACTGTACGTACGAATTGAATAACTATGGCGTATTAATTATGAATTAACGTATTGCATAATTTGATAAGCTATGACGTCATAAAGTAACTTAATTCTCTTCACGTTTTCCATACCTTGAATACTGAATCACGTATTTAGTACGAGTATGTGGATATCTTTCGTATTCAATGTTTGGTAAATTCTTTAATAATAATAAAAACTTCATTCTCTGTAATTCATTATTTATATGTTGTGTTGCAGTATAAATATTGTTCGACCATATTCATTCATACATCCATGTCCTTTCTTGACCGCTATCCATTATTATTTTTATTACTTATTCATTCATCTACTTATTGTCTACTTATGCCCAATCAACCTATCAGTCCATGTTTACTCGTGTTTATATTACGAGCACAACCTATTGTGTTACGTACCGATATGTATACAATACTTTGTGACTTCGTACGTGTCCCCTGATGATCATGATTACGTACATAGTTACGTACATGTAAATACGTCCACATATATTCCTTTTACTTTTCTTTTAATTTTTTCACCTCGCAAGTTATTCGTTAATGCTGATACGAATGTTCGAATTCCGATGACGTCGCCAAAAGTAAGCATCTGAATTCGAAATCTTCTCTCTTGCTTCTGCTACCAATTTATAACGTTAGGATGTTATGTTATATTATTATAATATACTGTATTCTTTCCCTGCCAGACCACTGGTTCGTTATCTGCTTACGTCACATAGTTATCCCCGTTCTCATCACTTGTACTTACTATTTCTACCTAATTGTCATTCAAATTCTATATTACTTATGTATTACGTTCTCATAAATGTCCATGTACTGCCAATGAAAAGTACATCGTATTTTCCTCCGCTTTCCTCATCGCTGGCTAATTAGATTTTCAAACTCTGATAACCAACCATGTTCCAATAATATTTGACATAATTTGGCGTAATTATAGTTAACTATAAATACATAACATTGTTGTTAATCCCCTTTAAATTATAGAACAACGGTTAACTCTCCTTCATTATATAAATTGTATCACCTATTTAGATTACTTCAGTATTAGATATGTCAATTAACAATTTGCTAAAATTGTAACTAAGTGTAATAACTTAATATAATGTAATTAATGTACTTTAAAGAAACTGCAATTAAAGATAATATGCGAATGTGAATTAATTGGTAATTATAATCATAATTGTAATAAACCAAAATTACAATGTACTCGGTGATGTACTTGGAATTGTACTCAATGTACGACCCGACATTATGTCACCATTTAGGAATGTATACTCGGTGATATTATTATTATTTTTTTAATTATTATTTTTTCGCTGGGATAAATTCTTGATTTGCTTCCTAATTTGCCAAATAATTGGTGACTTGTTCTTTTCAAAATTTCTTAACAATTTTTTTAGATTTAGCTTCATAATGAACCCCAGTTAGATTTTTCCATGTTCGTGTTTTGTATGCATTCTCTCTTCGTTGTGGAGGGTGAAGTCGTGTCTTGCCTAAGCATTGAAAATCTTAACCCTTTAATTTTCGCTCATATGCATATTTTAGTTCTAATTAACTTGGCAGACCCGGAAAACATCAAATCTGAAAATACACGGTTTAAGATAAAAATATAGCTTCCTCTTCCTATATCCTGTTTATCCGTTTAAACATTGCGACAGCAAAAAAAATTACTTTTTTCAAATATTGTGCAAAAATAATACAGCCTTTTCAACATTTAATAATAATGATGTTACCAGATCATGGTTACATAAACCTAGAAAATTTCTTCCATGTTCATTCTGACTAAACTGATCTAACTTAGCGGCTGAAGTATTTACCTGTAACATTTTAGCAGTAAACTACAGTAAGAAAAAGTCTTTATTTTCTACTTCGAGCAGTGCTCTCTTCAGAGAACTTAGTCATTAAAATCTCCCGGTACGTTACAAGAAGAATCAGGGAACCGTCAGAGAATTTAATAAGCCTCCCAGAATCCTCCGAACCACTATAGAAGAACTCGGAAAGTAGTAGTCTATAGGAGAAACTACTGCAAGTAACAAATCCGTTGCTGCCATCTAACCAGAACCCCCGTCAACTTCGGACCAACCCAGGCCATAGACGGAGGGGTTAAGATATATATATATATATATATATATATATATATATATATATATATATATATATACATATATATATATATTTCTGTGTGTGTGTTATATATTGTTAATGGTATGATACCGTTGATAAACTTAATAGAACTGTAGGAAATGAAATAGCATCATTTAACAGTATAAAGTACACGTTAATATACGTTAAAAGATTGAGATGCCAGCTGTTTTGTAGGAATCAAATGATTAATTTAAATAATCTTGTACATAAATAATAATAATGATAATGATAATAATGTTTAAGTGGATGTTTAGAGATGGATTTGATGTTCCAATATTTGAATCTATTCGAATATGCATGACTATACTGAGTTATTGAAAATGTATTTCCATGCATAGCTTAGAACAACCGTTATAGGTTAACTGGATGAACTATGAAGGAAGATATTGATATTTGAAATTATGAAATATAAAATGCATGTATTCGTATTCTTCCTAGTGTTTTAAAAGGCTGATATATATATATATATAATTAATTGTGATAATATTTGCTGTTCATGATTATTGTTACCACGCGACTATACGAATAGATTGGAATATATTAGACTCCCCTTAGATTAGATAAATGAAATTAAAATTAATTTAGTTAATAGTTTCTGGATCTATTTAGCAATACAAATATTAGAACAACGTAAAATTTGTTTATGAGTTAACTGTATTTATTCCAATTTTATTTTGTGTGGTATCGTTATTAATATATTAAACCGAAATAATGATCACGGATGGCGTTAAAGAAATCTTTATTTGCCATACACTACAGCTCTTATATATGAAATATATATGTTGGTTACATTTACTAGTATATATATATATACACACACATTCAGTATATATATGTATATATAAATATATACATACACACACACACATTCAGTATATAATGTATATATAAATATATACACACACACATACATTCAGTTTATATATATATATATATATATATATATATATATATATATATATAGAGGGTTGGCCAAAAAACTATTACCCAACTTTTGAAAAAATATTGTGGCTCAATCTCTATACTGATCTTACTGCTGAGGCTCTATGTTGTACCCATACTTTTACTCTTTCAAACGCTGTCTTTGAATCTAGATTCAACGCCCCAGGAGTAGAGGTACAACTGGAGGGAGTTATCAGAATATGGTGCGCAATTGAAAAGCTGTCAAAGTCAGCACAGATGACAGTCAGTTTCTCTATAAATAATTAATTTTCCTAATTTTTACACAGAATATTTCATTTATTGCCTTTTTTATTTCAGACCATCATTCTACTATACTCTAGTTGGTGAACAAGTTATAACATAATTAAATACTCTTTGGAAGATGAAGCATTGATATTGAACCTGCGTAAGGAGAAACACGGGTGCAAAACGAATGAAGAAAGAGTTTCCAAATAAACGATGGACGATACCTGGACTTCAATATCTCATAAAGAATATCAATATCAGAGGGTCGACCAAACGAAAAGAAGGCAGTTGAAGGCCAAAAACATCACGTACTGAGGAAAATATTGACACGGTTTCATCAATGATATGCAGTCAAGAAGAACGGCTCAACACCCACAAGTCCGTTAGAGAAATTTAAAAAAACTACTGGTATTTCTCGCTCTAGTGTTCGTCGTATAGTTAAAGATGATCTGGGACTTAAATGTTTTAAAAGAGTCGAAGTTCATAAGCTCTCTGCATCAAATAAGCAAGCAAGAATTGAAAAATGTCGTGCTCTGTTAGATCGATTTCCAGGCAGAGAAGTGTCGAAAATATGGTTCAGCGACGAAAAGACCTTTACGGTTGCTTCAACAATAAACACACAAAATGACCGAGTTTATGGAAGACAGGGCAAAAAATCTATCAGTCTAGATCGACTTTGCAGGGAACGTCTGTATTTTTCTCAAAAAGTCGGTTTCCATCTTTATTTCAAAGTTAGGGAAGTCAGAGATTGTTTTTGTTGATGAAAATGCCAAAATTACTGCTGCTTATTACCAAGAAAAAAATCCTTGATCCGGTACTGCCGTCGATAAGGGAGATGTGAAGGTTGCAAGCGTGCATTGATAATGGAGGAGGGCACATTTCGCATAATCTTGGACTCAATTAGGTAACTGTATCGAAACAAAGTTTTTCTATCCGTGTCTGTATAACAGCGAATTTTCAAAATAATGGTTACAGTTAGCAAAAATCCAACATCACCACGAGATAGACGATGAAATTCTATACAGAACACATATATTGATTGTACAAATAACATTTGATAAAGGTAAAATTATATTGTCCAAAATCAGGGTTATAGTTTTTTTTGGCCCACCCGGTATATATATATATATATATATATATATATATATATATATATGGGTGTTAGGTTCTTCATATTTTGCTATATTTGTTTTTGTATATGCAGTGCCATTGAAGTAAAAAATATGCCGATATAACTACAAATACATGAACCCAGAATCTATTTGATACACAAAAGATAGAGTGATCTTTCCGTATCTTTTACGAGCGTCTGCAAATAAAAGCTATCCCCCATGAATAAAATTCTGCTTTTTGGGTCTCATCCGCCAGCGTTCATTGTTGTCAATGTGTATATCCATTCATCTTTTTCATCCCCATTGTCCGCGTCAATGCGTTTTTGTCTTCTACTTTCTATTGTGTCTACGCATTCAGAGTGTCCCCTGGCTTTGTGTTTCGAGTTACTATGTATTTTATTGCTGGGCTCAATGCGGGCACGAATGAATAATGAGTATCACAAATATCTTTCGCCGTTTTTTTGCTTGTTAAGGTTATTTCAAGTCCTTTGAATGGTTCGTTATTTTTAATGTTTGGTGATCATCCAGACCCAGCGAGCTTTATATACTTGATCGGGTTTGATTATAATGGTCTAAAATTACCATTAATTAACATAACATGTTTTCATACTCTCTTTCACGAACTTCAGGTTAATGTTATTATAACATTTGAATGGTAGGCGCTATATTATTTACTCCATAGATGTGTGTGTGTGTGTGTGTGTGTAAACAACTGGGAATATGTGAGGTCGTTTTTTTTGTGATAATTCACGGATGTAATGGAGTAAATTTTTTGTGGGGTAAGATTTTTGGTCCTTCGGTATATTAAAATATTATACTCGTATAAAAAATATAGAAACGTTTTTATTGTCGGCAAGACAATATGTTAGGTTAAGTTTGGTTAGGCTAAATCTGCGAGTATCTCACTATTTAATGACTTGACAGAAATCACTCTTCGAGCCATCAATTGTGTCCGAAACACTTATCATGACCTTTTCGGTTCGATGGCATTTAGGTTATGTTAGGTTAAATTAGGTTTGGTTAAATAGTTTTTTACATATATGTGGATTTATAAATGTTGGTACTCGTTTATGTGAAGATACGCACGTGTGTGTGTGTGTGTGTGTGTGTGTGTAGAAAATGAGAGTTGGTGTCAGTTAATTAAACGTTGTTGACTGAAAGTAAACAAGTTAGTAAACATTTCCTGTTTTCATAACGTGATTTTGAGTTTGAAATGGCCAACCACCTACATGGTTAGTTATGTTAATTAAATTAAAATTCAGAGATGTGCTTCAATAAAAGATAAGAACTTTGTCCGAACGACATCATTGTCCCCGCCTATATTTGAGACCTTCATGTTTGATACAAGAACCTGATTCTTGCTCACGACACATCGTCTTATGATGATTCATAGGTGTGTTGAATTTTCATCAGTTTATGTTCAGCGGCTCAAAAGTTACGGCATGAACCTCCATTTGATCTTTGACCTTTATTTGTGATTTTGATCTTTGATGCAAGGACACCATTGTTGTTTATGACGCATCGTCTTGTGACGATCTATATGTTGTGAAGTTTCACCAAGTTATGTTGAGTGGTTCAAGAGTAATAGCGTGGACACTAAAGTGTGACGAACGGACGGACGGACGGACAAGTACAATCCAGTATGGCCCCTTCCAAATTAATTTGGTCGGGGACATCATAATAAATCTGTAATATGGCTTGGACATCAGTGACGTCAGTATATCTTTCATACAGTAAAGTTTAAATAAGACATTAGGATTAATAATTGTGGTGGTGACACTTTAATGCTTCGGGGTACTTTTTGGGACTGAATAATCGTATGGTGCGAACAGTCATGCTCTTTGATTTTTAGGGCATTGTTTTTTACTTTATATTTTGCATAAAAAAAACATCGACTCCGTTTTCATTGCATTTTATGATTTTTTTAATGCTTAAAAGTAATTTTATTTAACACATAAACTTAAATGTGATCAAATAATGTAAAAAGCCTTCTTTTGACTTACTTTAGGATCATATTAATTCTTACTGTTGAACATACAGTATTTTAATTACCACATACTACTAACATAAGTAGGTCCTTTATAGTAAAAAGGTTAGTACAGTAATTACTGTTGCATATTATATGTATGTACAGTACAACGCACAATTAATTTACCTACAGACATTTATTAATGTATATCAATAAGTATTTTTATAAAAGCCGATCATGGTATGATTGGGATTTTGAATATGGCGTACTTTCCTGCCCATAATTGCTACTAACTATTAAAAAGGAAGAGTTGAAAATATTGTATTAGATATCCTCAAGGTCACTGTTTCTTAACCTGGGGGTCGCGGGCAGTGCTTAGTAGGGTTCCGGTGCTTAGCAAAAAAAATCAGCTGAGATGGAAAATTTATTTTGCCAGTAAAAATTACAGAAATATATAAAGTTAGGGATCACCTGAACATCAGGGCCCCAGCCTTATTTAGCTAGCTTTATAAGGCTAACTAACGAAAATATCACGACCTAACCTAACCAATCGTCAAAGGTGTACAGTTGACCTAACGATTGGTTAGGTTAGGTCGTGATATTTTCGTTAGTTAGCCTTATAAAGTAATTAAAAAAGGCTGGGGGGCCCTGATCTTCAGGTGATCCAATGTTAGAAATACTGTACTTTTTTATGTAAAAAACACGTGTAATGTTATAGTTTTACAGTTGAAATTATTTTCTGTTAGACGTCAACTTCATAAATGTTGGTGTAGGTCTTTCAATGTGATACTTGTGCCTTCTAGTAGCGTGGCCCAAAATGGACGAGTGCAGAGCAATTGCAATGCTGATCATATGAGTGCCAGTGCCACCCACACCACCCCTCCTGTTACAAGTTCGAAGCCCCCACCCCATGGTGCCCCCACAAAGGGAAGATTCCCCCAGCAAGCTGGGGGAGTCCACCTAACCTCTTTAGGGGAGAGGTTGGGACGGACTAACCCCCTAAAGGGGTATACATAACCTAAGAGAGGAGAAGAGAGTGTAAGAGACCATCCAGCGTCTACGAGATGCAGACGCTTAATAAAAGCTCAGGTAGCATCACTTGGGTTAGAACTCGAAATCCGCCAGTTGGCATAGAAGACTAAGAAGGCAGATGTATGTGTTTATATATATAACTTTTCAGCTGCTAGAGTGCGCTATTCAGATATTCTTGACCGTTGGCTTAGAAATCCGTCAGTCGGCTTAGAAGGCGTAAATGGCAGATGTGTATATGTATGTATATATATATATATATATATATATATCTTTTGAGCTGCCAGATTGCGCTATTCAGATATTCTTGACAGTTGGCTTAGAAACTCGCCAGTCGGCTTAGAAGGCGTAACCAGCCATTTGATATATATATATATATATATATATATATATATATTCCCATCTCCCCAGTTATTCCTTAATATCGTCTATATATACAACCAAAAGAAATAAATAAAACACCATTACATCATTCTGTTTATTTAGATGAGTTAAGGGAAACAATTCGTGAAATATATAGGAAATAGATATACATTCAAAAATAATATACAGCAAAAATACACACATTAAGCGAAGGATATGTACACATTAGGATGGTCCAAAAAATAGATGAAATTGTTTTTTTACTTTTTCTATTCCCACCCATTCATTTTGTTCCCCTACTATAGAAAGTCATTTACACAAAAAATGACGAGAATATATACATATTTAGAGGTTGCGAACTGAAACTCAATTTTTGAAGAATAGGCATTTTATTTGCCAAAAAACAAATTAAACAAAACTGCAACCATATAAAGAAAAATTCAAAACACTTTAAATGGACTTTTTGCATGTAGGGGATTAATTAAAGATAGAGTTAAAGATAGTTTGTTGTAACCAATATAATAAAAAAAATTATGGCTTTATGAGTTTACACTACAAATATGTACACACATACATACAATACACACATTGTATATAAAATTAATTTAAGAAATTAATACACTACACTAAGAGATAAGATGGGACACGTACCACCGCGATGATAGCTGGGCAAATACTGAAAGTGCTATTTTTAAAAATTATTTCGCAACCCCTTATCCTATTTCAATTGAGCTATAATTTTGCAAATCTTAATATTTACCATACAGAAATAAAATGCGAGGATGGGAGAAAATAATTTCAAAACTTTGGTTTTTGGACTATTTGTCACACATATATACAATACGCACATTGTATATAAAATGAATTTAACGACATTAATACACTACAGTAAGAGAGAAGATGGGACACGTACCACCACGATGATAGCTGGGCAAATACTGAAAGTGCTATTTTTAGAAATTATTTCGGAACCCCTTAACCTACCTCAATTCAGCTATAATTTTGCACATCGTAATATTTACCAAACAGGAACAGTATGTTAGAGTGGGAGAAAATAATTTAAGAATTTTGGTTTTTTGGACCACCCTAATATACATTCTTAAATAATAATATTCGTAGAGGATAAAACTATATAACCATTTAATATATGTACGAGCAAATACACCCTTAGATATACAAACACCAAAACTTATATAAAAAATAGTAATAGTACAGGATAAAACTATATACACCCATTAATATATATATATATATATATATATATATATATATATATATATATATGTGTGTGTGTGTGTAAAAATGAACAATGAATAATCAATATTCATTTTTACAT
Source organism: Bathynomus jamesi (assembly GCA_023014485.1). Classification (NCBI taxonomy): domain Eukaryota; kingdom Metazoa; phylum Arthropoda; class Malacostraca; order Isopoda; family Cirolanidae; genus Bathynomus; species Bathynomus jamesi. The sequence continues at coordinate 929,344 of JAJOZX010000015.1, read as the reverse complement.
GAGAAACCAAAATCGCTTATAACGCGAGTTTGGACAAAATTTTTATTTGTTGCTTTCTATTTTTTTTTCAGTGTCACAACCATGCGACCTACCATTACTATGGTTGAGCAGTATACATGTTTGTGCCATTAGAAGTTCCCTTAACTGTCTCTTTAATTCATATCCTTCAAATTCTCCCAATAATGACTTATACTATACGTATAACGTAATAAAGTAACTTAATTCCCTTCACATTTTTCCCGTCATTAATTTCCCTTCATCATATCTCCAGTATACAATGTATGTAAATTCTTTAATAATAATAAAAAAAAACCTTTACACTCTAGACGTCATTATTTATATGTTGTCGTGTTATGTAGTATAAATATTATTATTCAACCATATTCATCCATCCGTCCATATCTTTTCTTGACCATTACCCTATATCAATTTTTATTACATATTCATTTTTTTACTCGTGTCAGTCTATGAAATGTGTACAAAACTCTAGGCATTCGTACCTGTTCGTTCAAAATCGTGTAAATACGTTCTCCTGTATTATTTTTTTATTTTTACTTTTTATTTTAATTATTTCACCTCCCACAATGAACACGAAAACGCTTATGCAAGTGTACGCAATTCGATGATCACAGCATAAATCGAGCATCTGAAAACGTGAAACCTCCTATCCCTCTGATTCAAATTTATAACATATTATAACATATTATGTTGTGTATAAATACATACCGAATGTGCCCATTAAGGTAGGTTGATTTTCCGCATTTTTTTAGATTTCGACTTTGGACTAGTCGAGATAGTCAGGGCTTAATATGATGACAACTGATAAAACATTTCAGATCCCTAGCTTTAACCGTTTTTTGAGGAAACCGTTTCAAACATCGTCAAAAAATCGTACCGAAAAATATCGCATTTTCTCAATTTTCGGCCGAAAAAACATGCTATTTTCATAAAAAAATCCTGAAAAAAGCTACAATTTTATTGAAAATAAGTAAAAAAAACATGTACAGAGTCAAATAGAAACATTTAGATCCCAAGATCATCATAATTTTCACTGTAAGAGCCCTTAGAAGCAAAGGAAGGCCTCATCTGGAGGCTTAGGGCTTTGGCCAGAATGTGTTTGTGCCTTGATTCGAGTCCATAAACAGTATGGGAAGCTTCAGATATCAGCTTCACGGCCCTTTCAACACTCTGAGAATGTGAAGGCAGATCAGGCAGCTCCAGCTTGGTGCCATTCAGCAATGCTTCTTGAAGCTCCTGGTCAGAAAAGTCTTCTGTGAGAGCAGGTTCACAGATGCCACTTTGAGAAAGGTTGATTAGTTCTGACCAGTGGGTAGCTTCAATGTTGATGGCTGTGATCTTCTTCAGCCTCTTCTTGGCTGGCTTCCCACTTCTGAAAGAATAATAATTAATTTATTTTTTATTCCAGTTTAAGATTTAATCCCTATTAGTCTCAGAATTGCTGATTTAAATTAAACTTAAATTAAAAAAAAAAAAACCCGAGTTCTATAAATCCCCATAATCGAATTTTTTTTCAGAAAGAAGGTAAGATTAGTTCCATTATCAGAGGGGAAGGGGGAATTGGGATAAGAAAATGTGAAAAAAAATTCGATTATGGGGATTTATAGAACTCGGGCCTTTTTTTTATGAAATAAATCCCCATAATCAAATTTTTTTTTCACATTTTTTAAAATTAATAAATGCTTACCTGATGGACAGAATTTTCTTGGGAGCAGCTTCTCTCACTTCCAAGTCATTAGACTTCATCATGGAGTACAGCACATTCTCGGGCAGCAAGGCAAAAGCATTGTACTTCAGGTTCTTGAAAGCAACACCCTGGATTTCTTCAGACTGCTGCTTGATCCTCTGGATCATGTTGAAGATGTACAGCTGCTGATTGTGGAACTTGCTGTCCCTTTTGATTTCAAACCAACTGACTGCATACACTTCCACAATGAACTTGATGGCCTGGTAAAGCTTATCCTGTAGTTCTGGAGGGTAAGCACCTCTTGTCCACAGACATATCAATCTAATTGCCAAAGTCAACCATCTTGCATGGTTTAATGGTCCAATTTTCCAGGCAGCAAATCTTGGGTTGACTTTGCCCCTGGAAATTCCAAGCACATACTCCAAAAGAAGCCTCTGGTCGCTACTGAGATCATTCAGTGTCTCCTCAGCAAATTCCATGTCATCCAGGGGGCCACTGAGTTTGGTGAATTCCACTTGTGGCAGATCTTGGTAGTCAATTTCACAGAGTTTTCCCAACGGACCAGTGAAAGTAGTGGGACTTTTGGTACTGCCATCAAGATGCTTGAAAACAGCTCTGAAAGGAAGCTCATTCTGACGGAGTGAACAGCCAATGGTGTGCAATTTCCGCTCAATTTTACTTTCCAGAGCTGTTACAAGGCCTCCCTCCCAGCCAGTGTTTGTATTTGTGTTGTCAAGGAGGACAGCTTTCAGGGTATGAACACTGTTAAACTCCTCCAAGACACTAGCAACTTCTTCACCAAGAAGAACTCCAGTCGCACCTTTAATTGGGATGACTCTGTGAGTAAGATATGTTCCACTTTCAGTTCCCGGCTCCTTTGTGAAAGTCAAATGGTGCTCTTGTCCCTTTCCTTTCTTCAGCTTAGTCTCCCCATCTTCATCCCTAACTTCTCTGTACAGCAAAGTGTCCTTGTCAACTTTCCCATCAACCCCAATACATACTAACTTTTCTAGACCCTCATTGTGCTTTTCATCACTTTTCAATTTCATTCTAGCTTTTTCCCTGTCCATTTTCGATTTATCAACTATTATCTGTTTCACATCAAGGCCAGGCTTAAGCAGGTCCATAGCTTGTAAGTCCAGGAGGAAGGCATTAGCAAGACTTGCCCCAAGATTGGAAGAAACATCACCCCTGATCAGTTTCATGGCATATCTGGGGTTTTTCAAAAGCTGTAACCTCCACTTGGGTGCCTCCTTGGCTTGAACTCTTCAGCTTCACTACCAGACGGCTGAAATGAAAATAAAAAATAAATTACTGAAGCGAAAATGGGGGAAAATATGGGAAAAAGTAGGGAAAAATATGGGTAAAAATCGACTAAAATGGGTGGAAATAAGAATAAATTACTTGAACGAAAATGGGGGAAAAAAGTGGGAAAATAGAGGGGAAAATGGGTAAAAATTCAGGTAAAAAGTCGGCGAAAATGGGCGAAAACAAGAATAAATTACTAAAGCGAAAATGGGGGAAAAAGGGGGGGAAATGGGGACAAAAAGTAGGGATAAATTTGGGTAAAAATGGGCTAAGATATAAGAAAAAAAATATATTACCTCTCCTGATTCTCCTGAGCTGGATTCAAAAGAAATATCTTGTGAAGGTGTGGAGGCAAAAGTGGCCAAATCCACTTCCTGCTGCTGTTGAATCTGGCTCCGTAATCTTTCTGCTTCAGCTGCAGCCCTCTGGTCTCTCTTCACAGCAGCTTTATCCACAGATCCCAGCTGGAAAGAGCCCTTGGGTCCTATTTTGGCCCTCTGATCTCTCAAGTATTCCCTCTCCGCTACTGGAACCTGAAATATTAAAGTATATTAAATAGCGGATCTAAAATAAGAGATAAAATCCTGAAAAAAAATTGATTATTAATTTCTATTACCAGGGGGGGGGAAAGGAAGATTACAGGAGGAAAATGAAGATATTTTTGAATTACAAGCATTGAATTTCCTTCCATTTAAAAGGCACCTAATCGCACTAAGTTAGGCCAGTTAAAAGTTAAAAAAATAATAGCATTACCTTCTTACTGGGAGGACAAGTGCAGATTATGTGCTGTATTTGACAATTTTCTTTCTTGCACTTCACAGCATTGTCATCACAGGGACGAACAGGTAGCTTACAGGTGCAAGCAGAAATGTCAAAACGTTTATCCAGCATTTCCTCCAGATTCTGGTTTCTTGAAGCACACTTTATCCACCAATTTCACTACATAATATTCCTCATAGAGGGGCAGCCGCGGGTTCACTGCCTGCCAGATCTCAATCACATCCTTTGCTATCATTTTAGCAATTCATAGTCTTTCAAGTCCAGGTGGCTGTTTTGGAGGAAATAACTGTACTGAATAACTTGGCGGAGGGTAGGAGGCTCTGTTTTATCCAAAGGGGAAGGCTGGCCACTGAATTTTTTGGCACTATTACTTCGAGTTAACACTGCAGACTTCCGTTTTTTACCCATTTTTATGAAATATCTGAAAATAAACACAATTAAATGAACGCATCATAAACTAACTTAATTTAATACACATTTTATAGGTAAATATCATTAAAAAATACAAAATAATACACTAATAAACATCTATAATGCATTTACAATAAGTTTCAAGAATAGTTTTCTTAAAAAAGCCGACTTTTAATTGATTATTTTGATGAAATAAGGTCCAATATTTTGTTTGTTTACATTGCGCGAATGCCGCACGCGCGATTTTACGCGTAAAATTCGACAATTTTACAACTTAAAAATAATTAACAATCCTCAAAAAATACAATCATTTTCACAAATTTGAGTTGGTGCAACGTTTTTTATACATTAATACCTTTCTATCTAGACTAGTCCAAGATTACAGTTCCAAAATCAACCTACCCTAGTGCCCATGTACTTCGTGTTGTACTAATAACCATTATAAATATAAAAACACTGTAAGAATTGTAAGTGACTAATGTACTTAATAATGTAATTGATATAATGTACTTTAATGAAACTGTAATTAATGATAATAATTTAATATATAATGTAACAATGTACTTTAAATTGAATTGTAATTAACGATACTAAGTGAAATATGAATTAATTGGTAATTATAATCATAATTGTAATAAACCCAAAATTACAACGTACCCAGTGATGTACTTAGGATTGTACTTAATGTACAACCCAACATTATGTCGCCATTCAGGAATATACACTCGGCAATATGCTGTTTAAGATAAAAATATGGCTTCTTCTTCCTATATCCTGTTTATCTGTTTATTTTTAACTGTGGTGCAAAAATAATACAGCCTCTTCAATATTTAATAATGGTGATGTTAGTAGAATCGGAGTATATAAAACCCAACCATTTCTTTCATAGGCATTCTGATCCAACCTACGAGGCTGAGCATTACCTGTAACATTTTAGCAGTAAATCACAGTAGGAAACAGTCTTTATCTTCTCTTTCGAGCCGTGCTCTCTACAGAAAACTTAGTCATTAAAATCTCCGGGTACGTTACAAGAAGAATCGGAGAAACCTCAAAGAATTTAATAAGCCACTCAGAATCCTCCGAGCCAGTATAGAAGAACTCGGAGAGTAGTATAAAATAAACTACTACAAGTAACAGATCCGTTGCTGCCTCCTAACCAGAACCCCCGTCGACTTCGAACCAACCCAGAGCCATAGACGGAGTGGTTAACATATATATATATATATATATATATATATATATATATATAAACAGCAAAACTTATATAAAATCAAAATGCATACACCTTAGTATGTTCTACCGCGCTTAACTAAAATGCTAAACTCGCACGTGATCGAATCTACAGTTACATCAGTGTTGCTTTGTACTATACAATCAATACGAGTTAGCATTATTTCACCACTCAAGGTGTACGGGTGCCTATACTCGATGTAAAGGGCCTTCATATCGTTCAATACTATTTTTGTGCCCACCTTACAAATGGTTGGAAAATAATCTTTAAACACGGAGAGAATACAATCAAAAGCACGCACAAAGATGGAGTCGTTAGCCACAACATCATTATTAAATTCAAGTTTATAAACACTCCTTTCCAATCGAGGGATTTTTTCGTACCGATCCGAGCTTTTCAATTGTGAATTCTTTTCCACAACGCACAGCGACAGTTGAAATAATCTTCTAAATCTTAAAGACAGCACCTCATTATATAAAGATACAACTCTTCAGGGTGAACAGTGTGGGCGAGCTCTGCCCTGTACCGCTCATGTCTTTTGTTCCAAAGTTCATGATATTTCGAACAGTCTAAACCATTTAAATAAGCATCCAGCTTTAGACCATTCTCGTCATGTTCATTCCTACATTCGATAAACCCGTCCAGCAGAGCGGTGTATGCGTATTAGGAACAGTATCAAAATAAACCATATCTGTAACACGTGCGTCTGATATAGGTTTTAGTTTGCGGAAACCAACGATTTCAAACATTCTGTCGAGGATGAAGCGGTTTCGCGTGGGGACAAGAACGTTATTATCAGCTGCATTCTTCCACATCAGTCGTATATCAATGCATGGCTGATCGTTATTTATACACAACGTACAATGGCATATGAGGGGGTATCACTAATATGTTCTCTTCTTGTACCTGCAGGTATTTTATAACGATCCTCATCCCACTTCTCAACTATCACGAAGACTCTATTCATCTCCTCAACCCTTAAATAAACAACATTACGTTTACCAGAGTTTGCTTGTCTACAAGTCATTTCAAGGACATAGTTAATGGAACCGGTTTTACGTCTGAACACACGCAATGACTTCGTCACGGACACTTCGTATACGGCATTGAGAATGCTGCTCAAAGAAGCTCCATCATTTTCTATTTTAAGAGTGCACAACCATTCGGGTCAAGCTCTGAGATGACTACGAGCAACCGGTGTGTTGTTTGGCTCGGGGACAGGTGTGGAGGAGTGAGTCATACCAAGCGTTAATGTTTGGTGTACGGGTTTGTTCCAGCATGAAAGAATCATGAGAGTACTTGTACCTATTATACCGGGCAATTTCCCGATACATGGGGCAATATCAGTTTTAATGTTTTATCGGAATGCGCACTAGACGTTCATTTTCACAAACTAAACACATTAACAATCCGGCGCACTATTTGAGAGAAACATGTGCCCGTATTTATCCTTTTTCTTTAACAGTCGATGCTCGTCTCTAAATTCTATTAAAAACTCGCACAGGCCTTTAGCTACAACTTCACTGCGAATCTCGTCATGATATATATGAATGTAGTGGTAAAGGTACTTTAGCTTGTCCATGATGACAAGATTTACATCCTCAGGCGCAGGGTACGCGTACTCGGTATGATGCAGCATGACATAATACCGCTTGTCACACCACTCATCAACAAGACTCACAACCCATACCCGTTGTTTCTCTTCTGCACGTGTTGGTTCTTTCACTTAATGGTATATGTACGCTTTTATACAGTTTAGCCCTACAACGTAGTCCATTACATCGTTTGTGCCACGAAATCCGGCAATGCTCTCGCCAGAATATCCATTTGAACATCTTGTTCCTCAAGCTTCGCGCGGGTCAATGTAGCCTATAAAATCTCAAAGGAGGGGGGAGAGGGGCTAGGCCGTCTTTCAGTATCCACCACATCTTCCGACTTTACCGAATACCACTTCATAAACGTCGAACACGCAATATCAAAAGTCGCCATAACTATTTTTTGTCTACGTGAGAATTCTTCAAATATTCGTCTGAGATCCATGGCTTGCAGCGGCCAACTGAGCACGCAGGGTAGAGATATGCCCAGGTGACCCTTTGATTGAGCTTACAGTGGGCGGAGCTTAGGACTTTCCTGTACATACGCACACACACACACACACACACACACAAAGGAGAAAATGAAACCCTAATTGAAACAATTACATATTCAAATATACATAATAAATAAACATATCCTTAACAATAGACATATATGATATTCAGTTACTATGGTACCCAAAGGGCACGGTATCATAGGTGCCAGGCACCTGATAACGTTTCCTATAGGTGTTACGACACTCCTTTCTGCCCCTAAGTTCCTTCACACACCCCAGTTTCTGGACCCGAAAATTGTGGGTTCCTACAGTCAGTTGGGGTGGTTGGTCACCTTCATCTTCTAAGCACACTAGCTCCTTCACCGAGTCAAAATGAACGACCCGTCGGTTGGCCAGGTTAAGCGTGATGCCTTTCGCCTTCACGATAAATTTCAGCTCTTTCCCCACCCACACCCGCACCCTATAAGTTTTTGGCCTGTTGATACAAAGGAGTCAGCGTATGCACCATCACCATACTCATCCTTCCAAGAAAGTGCAGTAGTCCCCAAAGCTTGATGCGTGTGTATGCCGTTGTGAAGCTGGCTACAGGTATGTTTGTAACAGGTAAGGTATCTGTTGTCAGTTCGGTGATGTACTTAATTATGCAACCTCGCACCTCTTTATAACTTTGGGCTAGGTGAACGTTCCACTCACCTGCATTCTGTGCAAACTTTCCCCAAAGACTATTTAGGCATAACTTTGCACTAAAGCGCTTGCCAGAATTCTTAACAATTTGGGCCCGGTCAAGTTGTATCCCTTCAAGATCACGGTAACGCTGAATATAAGCCGATTTTTCACCCTCGCACCCACCTCCTCGAGGGATAGCCTGATGCTTCTACTTTATCCTCCAAAAAAGTATTTATATACGGCGTGAAAAGGTTGGGGAGTTTCTGAAACCTCCACACCTCATATATCTTCAATATTCTGTAACCATGGCGGAAGGCTAGGGACAGTTCAGGACTTGTATATACACCTCTGATCTTCCGCTGGTTGATTGTGTGATTACAGGACACATTGTTCTCCTCTGCGCACTTCACGCAAAGGGGAAACATGAGCTTGTGATCTATAACGCCGGGTAAGATCGGCATCCGTAAATCGCGAGCGGGGAGCACATCTATGAAAGAAAGACCGAAATAGTACTTGTTCAAATTTGTTGAGAACACCTCGACGGTGGGCAGGTCAGATCCCACCAGTTTTTTAGGTGCACCCACGGGGTACGGATTGTTCTTCATCACGTAGGGATATAAAGAACAGAAGTAGTAATGGAGTTTCACGCCCTCCGTAGGTGGAAAGTATAGCTTGACAGGGTTTCTACGCCCTCTGAACCTATAAGCTGATCGAGGGTGCGGGTCCATGCAAGACTGGCGGCAGGAGATGTATCGTGGATATCTCCTACGATTCCACACTCAAGACTTGGGCATCCATGCCACCAGCAACCGTTAAAGGAGTACACAGTCTTCTCACCAGTGGCACGATCTTCGCTTAGACTATCAAACCAAAAAACACGACCTTTGACCTTAATGGTTACTTCCCCCGTGTTCTGGGCGTGATTTATATATACTCCGGTCTGCTGTTGTATGTGTATGAGCCAGTAAATAGCCTTGTGTCCATAACTGCGAGGGTTGTTTCTGTGAATGACGGCTAAGGTGTCTTTAGGCATGAAATTGTTTTGTTTTTGAACACAGTAAAGCACAATGAGGCGATTGTGGTTGCGACTTGCAGGGGTCGCAGTTGAAACGGTTTATGTCCATCCTTCTAAATTAGGCCTGATTAGGGACTTGTAAAGGGGTAATATAATATTCTTCGATTTAAATTCGAAATTACGCGCTATGAAGCCTAACATCCTCTTAGCTTTTGCGCAAGACTCCAGGCACTGGTTCCTAACTTTTAAATCTTTAGATACGCGTACGCCAAAATCTACTTACTCGTCAACGCTCGCTAACTCTCTATCATCCATCGTGTACGTGTAATTATTGTTACGAGAACCTATATACAAAACTTTACATTTGTCTACGTTAAATTGCATCTGCCACTTATCCGTCCACTCCATAATCCTATTTACATCCTCTTGGAGCCTATTTCTATCGTCCTCGTTAAAAACCTTACCGCCTATTTTAGTATCGTCCGCGAAATTTGACACGTTACTAGTCAATCCTACATCTATGTTGTTAATGTAAATTACGAATAGCAATGGGCCTAACACTGAACCCTGTGGGACACCGCTACCTACATCCAACCACCCCGATTCACTACCATTAACAACGACCCTCTGTCTCCAATCACGAAGCCATTCCTCTAACCAGTTAACTACCTGACCGCGTATACCGTGCGCTTTGACCTTCGTAATTAATCTATGCGGAACTGTATCGAACGCCTTTTTAAAATCTAAATAAATAACGTCAGCCGCTCTATGCCTATCGTAATCGCGCACTGTTTTGCTATAAAATTCTAACAAATTAGTTAAACAAGATATATGGCGTCGAAACCCATGCTGATTAATATTAATCAAATCGCGACTTTCTAAGTGATCGATCATACTATCCCTAACTACTGATTCCAAACGTTTACCGACAATTGACGTTAAGCTAATGGGCCTATAATTGCTAGCTACTGTGCGGTCACCTTTTATAAAAATGGGCGTGACGTTGCCTAATTTGAAGTCTTCAGGAATAATCCCCGTTTCGAGTGACTGATTAAAAATCTTCGTTGAGGGGCCTACGATAACCTACGATAACCCGGAATTGAACAGGAATAAGGAGGTACAAATTTAATTGAGGAGGGAGCTAGCTAGCGTGGGGGTTGTGTCGTAAGACGTAGAGGGTTGGGACTCTATTACTGGGAGTCTAGCAACCGGTGCACTCGTTGCACGTTTTATACCTGAAAGGTTCTTCATTATCATGTCTCCGCTTTGAACTGCCACGTGGTGGAGGTGTCGCTGGTGTGGGTTCGTCAGCGGGGGTGGAGTCTGTAATCACAACTACATTCTCATCGGGGTCGTGTGTAATATCGATGATGGAGTGCTGTACCTCATCGTCATTCACGATTCTGTGGAAGAAGAAGAAAAACAAGATTTTAGAATAGAAGGAGCAACACTTAAATTTTGTTATATTTTGTAAATGTTCCACTTAGGGGTGTAACGTGTTAGAGATGGAATCTGTAGAAAAATTCACGTTCACAAACCCATCCACATGTATTATATCTGTCCCTACAGGTTGCACTAAAACTGTGTTTATGCTTAAAATCATTAAAGATAAGGAGGAGATGTTCTCAAAATTTGTGCAAAAAGTAATATGATGCTATTCGACGTACCAGTCAGTGTTCAACGAGTACCAAGATGATATTTTGTTCCACAAAGGCGTATATGACGTTAATTCGTTAAAGGGAAATGAGTATACAGTCATTGTAATTGACGATCTCATGTTGGAAATGGATAAAACGTTTGCCGAGACATTTACAGTGTTCTCCCACCAACTTAACATAAGCGTATTCTTCATCAATCAGAATCTATTTTTCAAAAATAGATACGTGCGTGATGTGTCATTAAATACACAGTATCTAGTCTTATTCGCGCAACGTAGAGATGTGTCACACATTAGGGGATTAGCCAATCAAATATTCCCGAATCAGCGTAAGGAGTTTTTGGAAGTTTATAAAGAAGCTACACGTCAGCGTTATGGATATTTACTTTGTGACCTTCACCCGCGAAACACGTGTAGGGTACATCCAAGAACGAATATATTCCCAAACGAGCCTGAAACGGTGTATATTCCAGAACGAGAAATAGGCTAAAGAAATACCGTGACTTGATAAAAAGCAGACGCTTTTTAAAAATATCGACTCGGACTTTTTAAAATGCATCTGTGAAATCTGCTTTAATGTTATAAAATGTAATGTACCAATGAAATCCCCTCAGAAGGCTCGCCTACGTCGTTACAAGAACATAATACGTACGATCTCTCGTAAAAGTCAAACTGTGGGGAAGAAAAAGCGAATTATTGTACAAAGATAAGGATCATTCCTCCCCATCTTATTTTCAGTTTTGGAACCTTTACTGACTAGATTAATAAAATGAAGAAAGTGGTAGTGATTCCGCACGAGGTGTATGCTTCATTGCAAAGTTCAAAGAGTCCAGACACGGTTCTAGAACGCCGTAAAAAGCAGGCTTAAAAGAATGGAAAACGAATTGGTAGACCTATTAAACAGTGAAAAGTCACCTGATGAGAAAAGGATCTTGTACCAAGAGGCTCTGCAGAAATTTCTTCATGAGTACGAAGATTATAAGAATCCGACAGAGTTCCCGTGTTTATTAGGCACAGCGCGAGCAACGATGAATATGGAGACATAGGACCTGGGGCCAACGTTAGGGATGACCAACCAAAGAATAACGGAACGCAACACATCGAGCATGTATTAAAAAGCAGTCTTCCACATACATTGAGGAATAAAGGCTTAAGTCTTTATAATCTATTGAGTGAAGACCCCATCACACCGATACAGGCGAGCTCATTGTTGAAGGAACAAGGGTACAGGGATCGAATATCGTCGACATTGTCCATGATCTAGTGAGAAAGTGGGACAGGCCCTCACCATCAGGATGGAAGCATATTAAAGCAAGACTACAACAAATAAATGTATCTAGAACATTCATAGGAAATCTGAATAGGTTAAAAGACTTGGAGCAAGTCTCGCATGTGCCACAACTGAGTACGCCATCACCCCGAACGGTAGCATCTCTGAAGAGGAGAAAGAAGAGACGAAACAACAACAACGGCCAACCCTATCTACGTGCCTCTAAAATACACAAATTACTATCATGTTAAGAAAACGCGATTATGACATTTCTAACCCCAGCCTCCTATGGCGATGTTGATAGACTGTACAGAGGTGTTTACAATGATGAAATAGGGAAAAAAGATGTTGAGAGGTTTTTGCAGGAGCAGGATGCTTATATACTTCATAAGTCGGTGAGAAAAAGGTTTAAAACAGTCAAGACAACAGCGGCTTCGATTGATTCTATTCGACAAGCGGATTTAACAGATATGCAAAGATATTCAGGAAATAATGATGGCTATCGCTACATCCTATTCATAATAGATGTATTCTCTAGATATCTGTGGCTAATTCCTCTGAAAAATAAATCGCATGAAACAGTTGCTAAAGCTACCAAAACGCTGATGTTGAAAGAAAACAGGGTTCCAGGCTATTTTTGTACGGATATGGGGGAAGAATTTATAGGCCGAGCTTATCAGAACATGTTGGCAGAGTTTAATATCAGTTAATACATTAGTAAGGCCTTTTTAGCTGAAAGAGTTCAACGTACCATAAAGGTACGCATGCATCGCTATTTTACACATAAAAACACATACAGATATATAAACATTCTGGAATCATTGGCCTCATCATACAACCGTTCACACCATCGCGCGATTGGGACAACACCAAACGAGGTTTTAGAAAGAGGTACGCACACAGAGTGTGAGGTGAGAATAGATATTCGTAGAGCACCGCCACACACTATACGTTTCAAAATCAATGATTATGTAAAGCTATCGCGTTCGGGAAAATAACTTCGCAAAGGGATTTGAGTAAGGATGGACACGTGAGATTTTTAAAGTTAGTGCTATGAGACCTAAAGGCGAGATAATGATGTGTTACGTTGAAGAATTGAATGAGGAAGAAATCGCAGGAGGCTTTTACCGCGAGGAGTTGCAGAAGGTGGCATTTAATTTAGGAAAAAATGTGTTTAAAATTGAAAAAAAATTTATGCAGCAGAGGTTCAGGAAAGAGAAAAATATACCTGGTGACGAAGTCATTGCTTGTCTACAAGTAGTTTCAAGTACATAGTTAATGACACCGGTTTTACGTCATATACGGCATTGAGAATGTTGCTGAAAGAAAGATCCATCGTTTCAGAAATTATGTATTTAATTAATGTATCTATCAGTTATCCTCCTTTTAATTAATAATAACTGTTGATGAATACCGTCCAAACCTTAATTTTAAAAAAGAAAATACAAACAGATTCGGAAAGAGAGAGAGAGAGAGAGAGAGAGAGAGAGAGAGAGAGAGAGAGAACTTATTTAGCTGAGCCATCCGTGCATCATACTCATGCTCCCACAAGATCTTGTGAGTGAACTGGGTGCTTAGCTAGTGGCCCTGCCTCTATGCCTGGTTTGATGTAGGAGCGAGTTGCTCTCTTGCGCTCTCCAAATTTCTCAAAATGTTCAAATAACATAACTAATTCACTGCTTACCGCATTCTGGCAACTAATCTTGTAGCCCGATATATATATATATATATATATATATATATATATATATATATATATATATACGCACTGCCTTTTAAACACTCGAATCCGTGTTGCTTTTCGTTGAATCTTTCCAGTGTCTCCTAGAAATCATAAATTTTCTCTCTAACTATTCTTTCAAATACTTTGGTGAGGTGGGACGTCAATGACATTGGTCTATAGTTCTTTGCTTGAGATCTGTCCGCTCCTTTATATATAGGAACAATGTTTGTTCTTTTCAAGATGCTCGGTATTTCCCCAGTGTCTAGGGATTTTCTCCAGTTCCATTATAAAGGTGTAGCTATTTCATTTTTACAGTTTTTAATCAATAATGTGTTCCAATTTTCCGGATCTGCAGTTGAATGTGGTTTCATTTGTCCTCCATCTTCTGGGGTAAAATCATCGTCTGCTATACACTTTGCTTGCCAGAATCACTCCTGGAGTAGATAAAATTAACACGATACATCTCGTCGACAATTCATTCTGGAGTTCTGAATCTTCCTCATTCTATCTTTACCCCTGTCTATGACCCTATATATGTTAGAAATGTTGAAGCCCAGTAACGTAAACTGTGTTGTATACACTAATTCGATGAATAATTAAGAACCCCCTTAAACAAAATTCCGTTTTCTTTATAAATATGCATAGAAAATTTCATTACTTGGATAGACCCTACTAAATGCATCTATAAATACTATTTCATAACATTACTGTGGAAACAATTTTAACTCTAAGCATTAGCTAGTTACTGTTTTAAGACAAATTTGTGTATTAAGACGGATGCTGAATAAATTCTTTTGACATGAACGAGGAAAATATGTACAAACTATACTTTTCCCTTAACAATACGTACATAATAAAGAAATTAATTATACGGAGAGCACCGCTTCTCCATTAAATATATACAAATTAAATAAATAGCGCAGTTTGGCACCTAATCTTGTAGTCCGATATATATATATATATATATATATATATATATATATATATATATATATATATATATATATATATATATACACAACACATATACTGTATATATATATATATATATATATATATATATAATATATATTTTTAGTTTTTAACTATGGTGCCATAAAGCCCATCTTCGTCCTCACAGTCTCATCCCTCGTCCTTCACCCCATTGAAAATTCAAACGCCCCCTCTAATTTCAACTCCTGGGGAAAGCACTGTTGTAACCCCTTACTCTGCTAACATTGTTGGTATTATTGTCTTTGGTAGCGCTGAGAGACACTGACTGCGGCGCATTGTTGTGGACTGGCAGGGGGCGAACCGCGAATGTAAACACCGACAAATCACGGCTAACGCCATTAGAACCAATAACAGACACACACATTGTCGCCTATCAGGCAGAAAATGTTCAGTATATTTCCTTTATTGTTGTAAAATTTCAATTTACGGATTAATCTTCTAAGCGTTACAGCGGCTTTTATTTAAAGCCTGGAATACACTGCTATATATATTTGAAGTTTATTTGGTACGGCAAGCAAAGTTATTTCATATATTTAATTAATCCCCCCACCTACATTAAGGAATAAAGGTTTTTAAGTCTTTATTTCTAATCAGTTAAACTTCATTGGGTAACAGCTCTCCAAATAATTAAATAGTAGCGTATGTATAGGAAAAGTCCTAAACTCCGGCCCCTGTGTGATTAATCAAAGGTCACGTGTCTCCTGCTACTATCTGGGCATATATCTACCCTGCATGCTCAGTTGGCCGCTGCAAGCCCTGTATCTCAGACATATATTTGACGATTTCTCACGTAGACGAAATATAATGATGGCGACTTTTAATATTGCGTGTTCGACGTTTATGAAGTAGTATTCGGTAGAGTCGGAAGATGTGGTGTATACTGAAAGACGGCCTAGCCCCCGCTCCTTTAGACTTTATAGGCTACATTGACCTGCGCGAAGCTTGAGGAACAAGATGTTCAAATACTCTATGGATATTGTGGGATAGTTACCCCGAAATACAATCTATTTTTAATATAAAGTTATATTAATATTTTTTTTGTAATAAGGTTTAAAGATATATTGCTGTCTTAAAGATAAATTTGTATTGAAACAAAATAGTTGTGTAAAAGAGGAAAAATTAATAAGTTACCCCGAAATAGAATCTACTCTGTTTTAAAAATCATATAGGTTTAAAGATATATTGGTGTCTTAAAGACAAATTTGTATTGAAACAAAGTAATTGGCCAAAAGAGGAAAAATGAATAAGTTACCCCGAAATAGAATCTATTTTGTTTCAAAAATCATATCAATATTTTTTTGTAATAGTTTAAGGATATGTTGGTGTCTTAAAGACAAATTTGTATTGAAACAAAATAATTGCGTAAAAGAGGAAAAATGAATAAGTTACCCCGAAATAGAATCTATTTTTATTATAAAGTTATATTAATATTTTTTTGTAATAAGGTTTAAAGATATATTGGTGTGTTAAAGATAAATTTGTATTGAAACAAAATAAATGCGCGAAAGACGAGAAATGAAATAGTTATCCCGAAATACAATCTATTTTTAATATAAAGTTATATTAATATTTTTTATGTTATAGTTTAAGGATTAAAAAAGTAGTATATTAAAAACAAATTTGTATTGAAACAAAATAATTTACCGAAAGAGGAGAAATGAAATACTTACCCCTAACTTAATTTCTATTTTGTTTTAAAAATCATATTAATGCTTTCTATGTTATAATTTAAGGATAAAATTGTATATTATGATGAAAATTTGTTTTTGCATTAAACTTAGTTTATCTTATTCGATTTTTTGCTTAAAAGGTCGCCCATCAAACGTCAAATTGGCCGCTTGGTGTTCTAACATGAGAAGTTTAATAGAAAAACTCTTAACATTGTCCTTTTTTTGAGACCTTGTCGGTCTACTCCTGGTCTCAGTAAATGTATTTGTTTATGCTTAATAGCTTAGCATAGAATAGAATAACCTTTATTAATAATAATAAAATAAATACATTTTTTCAATTTACAATGACATGAATAATTGTGAGGCTCCACTATTTATTTTATTTAATTTGACCCTTAAGCTTTAGGCTTTACTGGGCTCTTATTAAAAATAAGCAACTAGTTGTTATTAATTAATAATAATAAATAAATAAATAAGTAAATAAGTAATATTAATAGTTAAAACATGTATTACAATATTTTACAATATTAATGGACAATATTAAACAATATTAGTGGACATTAATCCTAGATTTTTGTTAGTATGCCATTACTAATCGGGATTTCAACTTGGTTTTAAAAAAAATTTTATATCGGCATGCAAGTCATTCCATAGTTTCAATCCAATGAAAATGGGTAGTTTTTGAGATGAAGACAATCTAAATTGAGGTATAACAAGCTTTGATCTATTTCTTGTCTGATACGAGTGGATTTCTTGATGAGTTACAAAATATTTATTTACCCATTGCAAATTAATGATTTTGTTCTTACACTTGTAAATAAAAATAAAATGTGCCAGTTTGGTTATATCGTTCAGCTTTAGTAGGTTTAGCTCTTTAAATAATGCACTAGAGTGATCAAGGAAATCAGCATCAGATAATAACCTAATTGCTCATTTTTGGATGACAAAGATACCATTTAATGCGTTGTTAGCGGAGTTTCCCCAAACAAGGGTGCAGTATGTTATATAAGGAAGAACAAGAGTATGATAAAGAGTCAATAAAACTTTTTTACGGACTACATTTCTAAGTTTAAACATTAGAGCAACGCTCCTTGAAATCTTTTTCGCGATATAATTTACATGATCACTCCATTGCAAATTCTTATCTAGCGTTACACCAAGAAATTTTGTTACAGTACAATCCTTTATGGCGATTTCATTAACATTACGTTCATCAAGATATCCAGTTCTTTTATTAGTAAAAATCATGAAATTTGATTTACTAGTGTTTAGGAAGAGTTTATTGGTGGTCAACCATTTCATTACACTGATGAATTCTGAATAAAATATATTCTTAGCTGTATTAACATCTTTGCAAGAAAAAGAGACAATTGTATCATCTGCAAACATTATGAAGTTCAGTATTTCAGATGAACGTGGAAAGTCATTTTTATATAATAAAAATAACAGTGGACCCAGAACTGAGCCCTGTGGCACACCATGTTTGACAAGCGCTTTACTTGAGCAAATCTTATTTACTGATACAAAATGATATCTATTGGACAAATAACTTTTAAACCAATCACTGATTGCTCCTCTAAAGCCGTAACAATATAAGTTATTAAGTAGAATATTATGGTCTATTACATCAAACGCCTTACTCAAATCCATAAATATTGATAGCATTATTTCTTTGTTCTCCTTAGCTATATTTACATTTTCCATAAGATTTAAAATAGCCATTTCCTTTGTTTTATTATTACAGAAGCCATATTGATTTTGAGATAATAAATTGTAGGATTCTAAATATCGTTGCATTCTACTTTTTACAATTTTTTCAAAAACTTTGCTGAACACGGATAATGAACACACAGGCCTGTAATTTGTTGCTAGTGTAGGATCACCACCTTCAGAAAGGGGTGTTATACAACCAGTTTTTAGCATTGATGGGAATATTCCTTTGAAATACTTTGATTGATAATTTTAGCCAAAGTTACAGATATCTTATCTTTAACAAGTTTCAATATAAGTGCAGGAATGTTATGAATGTTACTTTTTGTATTTTTTAATTTACCAAGAATATTCTGGACCTCAGTAGAGGTAGCAGGAACAAAAGAAAATTAATCTAGTGGGCTGGGTGGCATATATTCTAGAGGTGAGTGATCATTATTTATTAATTGTGAGCGAAGCTTATCCGCTATTGAAGTAAAATGTGCATTTAAAGAGTCTGCAATAGCAGTATCATCAGTAATTTCTTTATTATCAACATTTAATTTCTCCATTGAATTTTTTTTAATTTGTTTTCCGAGAAGATTGTTTATGGTTGTCCAAGGGTTTTTCATGTTTCCTTTATGTTTGGAAAATTGATTATAATAGTTATATTTTGCAATTTTGATTATTTTAGTTAATTTGTTTCTGCATTGAGTATATTGTTTCTTTTAGGAATTTTGCTCTGTAATTGCAATTTGAATAATTTATCTCTGTTCTTCATTGAAGTGATAATTTCTGGAGTGATCCATGGATTTGCGACACTTTTGGGAGAAACTGTTTTTCTCCTTAAAGGAAAGCAAATATTAAAAATATGGAATAAGTTGTCATAGAAGAACTGAAACATATGGTGTGGGTCATTTAAAGGTTCGTCACAGTCAAGTCGAGTATTTTCTACAGCCCCAATAAATTTTCTTTTATTAACCTCTGAGAATATTCTCTAATTAATAGTTGTTTTGTCCGCAACCTGAACAATGTTACTGAATATAGCGTAAGTAGGAAAATGATCACTGATGTTTGTGGTTATAATTCCAGAGATTGTTTCAGATTGTAAATTGATGTTGAAGTCTCCCGCAACTATGGCATTCGATTTATGAAAGTTGCATAGCATGTTATCTAAGTGAATTAAAAAGCTATTGATATTAGTATTAGGTGGTCTATATATTGCATGGACAGAATATACATTACTTTTGTCTTTTATATTAACAATTAGGTTTTCATTGTCACTATTACATAGAGAAAATACTTCGTTAGAGTCGTAAGTTTGATGCACATACACAGAGATACCCTCACCAATCTGACCATCTCTTACAGTATGATAAGCATCGTAATTATCTATATTATACAGGTTTTTAATACTACTATTTAACTAGGTTTCCGTGAGAATTATAATACTAAATTTGGCCGTAGAAGTTTTCAAAAGGGCCAATAAGTAGTTATAGTTTCTAGGTAAGCTTCGAATGTTTAGATTTAGCACAGAAAGATTTTTATAAATATCTTTTTGTAATACAAAGGCATTAAACTCATCTGTCGATGAGACCATGCAATTGCCTACAACAGAATCCTGTTCTAGATTCTCTAAACTGGATACGGAATTTTTTGGTAATGAATTGAAATGATTAATATCGGCACATATACTATGAAAGTCTTTATCGATGAAAGCCATTTAACAGTAGTTCTCAAACAATTTCACTAAATACAGAATAGGGGGATAAGGGGTTACCGCCCAGTTGAGCCGAGAATTGGAAAGTCGACTGTTGAGATTGTATGCAGAGTTATTCGCAGGCCTCCTGTGTGCCGACTGTCGGCTGCAGTTTTCGTAGTTCTCATAGCTTCGAATGCTTCTTCACTAACAAGGTGAACTCCTTTGACCGAAGTATTCCGCGTTGGAGGAGTCTCTCTTTCTTTAATGATTAATTAACTTTGCTCCAAGGAAGTAGGCAACTTTCTCCGAGTCTCCTCGCGTCTATGAGTTTAGGGAGCTTTTCTTTACGAATTTTACGTGTTTCCTCACATACGTCGTCATTGACGAAGATTTTTTATCGTTTCAGATTTCTTCTGTTTTTTAGTACTAAATCTCTGTGAGTTTCATCCTCACATATTACTTTTACAGCTGAAGTGGGCGTCTTCGATTCAGTCGTGAGTCGTGTCTTTAACTCTAGAATTTGCTTATTGTGGTGGAATTTGTTTTTTTTAATGTAAAAGCACTTTTGATCTTAATATTCCCCAAACTCAGTCTATCTTTTATTATGTCCTCCACCTTTTTCTTCGTTTCACCGTTTGTTTCTCTATTCATTTCAGATACCCCCATTATGATTAAATTATTGGCACGTGAATTATCGTCTAGGCTGTTTAATTTATTCCTAATCGAATCGTGCTCGTTTTTTATCATCTCTACGATTATTTTTAGTAAGCGAGTTTAGACTAGAGTTAAGATCCTTTATCTCGTCGTGTGCATACTGAATGCTCTTTTCGAGCTCTATATTTCTATATTCCAGTTTTGCATTGTCCCTCTTTAACAATTCGTTATTATGTTGTACAACTTTTATTACTGCCTTAAGGTCTTTGATTACACTATTACTTTTGTGCACTAAGTCAAAGAGGGAATTATACTTATTTGCTAGATCCTTCATTTCTGATTTCAGGGCGTTCTCCTGACCTTTGGAAGCCATTTTGAGCAATTTATGGGTTAAAATTCACTCGTTCATTCGTTCGTTCGTACGTTTAAAGGTCTCGTTCGTTCGGTTGTTTGTATACCCGTTACTTCAAGGTCACTGCTTACCGTAGGACTGTAGGGGCAGTGCCGGATGTCGCTACAAAATTTTGAAGATATATTTTGTGTAATATTACTAGTTAAGTATTGCAGTTTATCTGATGAGATTGTAACTGCGTAATCTTGGCACATTCACAAATTTTAGTGGAGAAGTAACACAATGGTTCACTGACTTTGAACACTGTTAATTTTGATAGGAAGAAGGAGCACGAAACTGACAAGCGTCACCAGCAGAAACACACACACATATTTTCAATTAAACAGCTTTGTCTATTGGGTCGTATTTAGAGACCTTGTCTGTCTATCAGGAGTCGGTAAGTAAAAGCCGTGAGTAAGATGGGTTTGGTTAGGTGCTGGTAAGCTGTACTTAGACGATTGGTGGTTGTAGTGCTGGTTGTCGTTTTTTGTGTGGTGGTTATGCTCGTATATATTTTGCTATTGTAACTGCGTAATCTTGGCAGATTCACAAATTTTAGTGGAGAAGTAACACAATGGTTCACTGACTTTGAACACTGTTAATTTTGATAGGAAGAAGGAGCACGAAACTGACAAGCGTCACCGGCAGAAACACACACACATATTTTCAATTAAACAGCTTTGTCTATTGGGTCGTATTTAGAGACCTTGTCTGTCTATCAGGAGTCGGTAAGTAAAAGCCGTGAGTAAGCTGGGTTTGGTTAGGTGCTGGTAAGCTGTACTTAGACGATTGGTGGTTGTAGTGCTGGTTGTCGTTTTTTGTGTGGTGGTTATGCTCGTATATATTTTGCTATTGGGGCTTTACATGCATCTGTTTATATACGTTGTGTGTGTGCGTGTGTGTGTGTGTGTGTGTGTGCATGTTAATAATAGGGGATCTATGGGCGTATAGTCGGGGAGTATATGTGCGTTTGTGTGCGCTTTTAAGTCTTATAAGCGAACTGGAGGATTGAGCCAACTGTCAACTGGTTGATTAAGCCAACTGGCGGATTTCGAGTTCTAAGCGAAGTGATGCTACCTGAGCTCTCATTAAACGTCTTCTTCTCGTAGACACTGGATGGTCTCTTCCTCTCTCTCCTCCTCTCTCTCTCTCTTAGGTTAGGTATACCCATTTGGGGGTGAGGCCGTCCCAACTTCTCCCCAAAAGAGGTTAGGTGGACTCCCTCCTTTTGGAGGGCACCTTGCAACAAGGGGGTGAGGTGGGTGGCACTGGCACTCATATGATCAACATTACAATTGCTCTGCAGTCGTCCATTTTACGGCCATGCTGCTCCTGCTTTGCATTTGTTAATCTTCTATTTGATTAAATTGACTAAAGACAAAGTAACATATATACAAACAATTTCAATGCTCTGTTTTAATTGCAACCACTGATGAGAAATCCAGTTGAAAATGGAATTAAAATATTCAATGTGTCAGATACCAGTTCTGGAGACTCGCTTTTCCATGGTATCCAAAATGCACCTAAGTCTTCTAACGACAATGATAACTGTAGGGTCTCGTTAAAAGAATGTTCAATTAATTTGTCATGTAGGTTCCCCATAAGTTCGGCAGACTCTACCACCCTTTCATTAGACGGATTATGTATTCACCTCTTACCAAGCTTTCCCTCGTCACGTAGGAAATAGTTCGGGAGCTGTTTTTGTATCTTAAGTGTATGCTGCATCATCATTTTTTGGAAAGAGATCGCGAAGTATTTTGCAAAAACATCGCTCTGGGGCCTAAGCCTAACATCAGTTACTATAAAATTTTTATAAATTTTACACGCATGTTAAATATTTGTTTTTTTTTTATAACACTTAGTAATTATTTTTTGTACTATAGGCTGATACTTATCTATATTTTGGTATTAAATATGAAACAAGATGAAAAATTTATTAGGCCTAATTATTATTAGGTCTAATTTTAATTTAAAGAAAGTCTAATTTATATATTTAAGCTATATCTTTTATATGTTTTTACAACATATAAAAGTAATTTATTGAAACTATATATTTAATTTTTATATAAACGCAAAAAATATTAAATATTAAAAAAAAAACCCGTCATAAAACTTTTAAAAGAATTGGAGCAAAAGGAAAAAACTTTTTCTTTGTGCAACACTAAATTTTAACCATAACAAAATCAATATACATTGGCTTGGCGCTGAATGGTTACTGAAATGAAGATATGTCAGGAAGTCGGAATGATGATGATTCATACAAGCTAGACGATCGAGCAAGGTAATGACACGGAAACGGAAACACCAATGTAGCTCGATTCATACCGAATGTCTGGCGGAATTCTAGTGATAAAAATAATTAGTTGGAAAGCTCGTATCACATTTCTATTTCTTCAATTTATCAACTAGTGGAATTTTGTATATGACTGATTCCTTGGAATTATTACTGCCAAACAGGACCGCTTTTCATATTTCTTGAGCCCTGGTCACACACCAAAAACATTAATAACACTATTCAACAAAGTTTTTCTCCTTTTGATAAATGTGGGTTATTCTTATGTTCTTTTTTTACACTTATTACGAAAATGAAAACAAAAGTTTTCTGTCACCCAGTTTTTGATGGATTAGCAATTTAAAACCCTTTGAGATCGAGAGAGCATTCCTCAGTTTGCATCATAATATGAGGTTTATTGTTAGTGATTTATTTTGTATAAAATCTTTATATTATTATTTATCTTATTATATATTATTATTTTATATTATTATTTGTATTTACATGTTGATATATAATATGCATATATTTAGTTAAGTATACTGCTTTTATATACATCATAACACACACATATATATATACAGGGTGTCCGGAAAAGATGGTACACATACTGTATCATGAGGCTGTACTACACTACCCATGCAAAATTCTGGAATGAGTTTGGGAATCTGAAAATCCACACGACGTTATCGAACAAGTCCATGATTCTCCAAAAGTTAATGTTTGGTGTGGCCTACTGCATAACAGTCATGTGAAAGCGAATTGCCTTTACATGCTTCAGGAATTTGCCTTCCCACAGCTGGAAGAAGATGGCATTGTCTTTCAACAAGATAGTGCACCACCTAATTTCAAAAATGTTGTTCGCGCTGCACTGAATGAGAAGTTTCTGGATCGCTAGATTGGGAGGCGAGGTCTGATCACATGGCTTCCTAGATCACCAGATTTGACACTCCTAGACTTTTTCTTTTGATGTTACATAAAAAATGTGGTATATGGATATACAGGAATGTTAGACAGTGTGGACAATAGCGTGTAGCGTCATTGGGCAAAGTGTAACGGATCAAGAGGCACATTTCAGGTTTTGTACAATTGACCTCCTTAAATTCAAAAATGAAAACAAAATTTTTTTGTGACAAGTGCAACACCTCCTTTTCCGCATGTGAAAATCGTGAAAAGCGTGAAAATTGCTAGTTACCCATAACTTTTGGACACATGCTTTCCTAGGGTTTGAGCTATCATTTGACCCCTTACAATGTACTGCTTCTCAGGAAAAATAGAAAAATTTATTTTTGGAATAAACATATACACTGTAGGTAGGTAGGTAGGTAGGTGGACTAGATAGTTTTATTTAGTAAATAATACATTAAAATCTTGTTTAGTTTTGAATGACGGCATAAAGTCACGAGATTTAAGTACTGCTCTAATGTAACCATTACTTGAATCCTTTCCATACACTGCCCCAGACGCTTCAGTTACCATCCTAACACAGCGTTCTACACCTTGGAAGTGACATGGTATCCGGACAACAAGGGGCTCTTCAGTGATCTTATCGAGTTGTTCGACAGAGAACTGCTTCGTGAGTGGTGGTTCCATTGTGCACTCCTCCACTGGTGGAAGTAAATCTTTCAAATTCTGAGCACTTTGTTTGATCTTTGGTGGCCGAAATTCTCTGACTTGCTGTTGAGTAGGTTTGGGAGCTCGTCGAATGGTCTTGATTACATCGATGGCCAGTTTCCGGTTTGCTTGATCTGCATCTGCAAGCATTGCCAGTAGAACATTTTCAGGGTGAGCCCAATATGCATTTCTTTGGATCACAGGCCATGTGACGGTCTTTCTAGCTGGTGGCAGTAATCGTAGCAGCTTGATTTGCTCCAGGAAATGTTTTGGGCCATCTGTGCACCTTGGATGGCACTTGATGCTAAACCACATGGGTCCATAGTGGCACACGACAAACTGTGTGAGTGAATACAGTT
Organism: Bathynomus jamesi; assembly: GCA_023014485.1. NCBI lineage: Eukaryota > Metazoa > Arthropoda > Malacostraca > Isopoda > Cirolanidae > Bathynomus > Bathynomus jamesi. Next base: position 904,142 of record JAJOZX010000015.1, on the reverse strand, counting down.
CATCACTTGGCTGCGCCATCGCTACATATAGCCGACAAATTCTGCTAGCAGTTGTAACCCATCTTGCATGGGAGAATGGTCCAGGCTTCTCTCGTAGAAGATCTTCATTAATGACACCAGTCCTTATCGCTTTCATCATTCTGTAGAGGTAGCTTGGTCACGACTCAATTCAGTAAGGTCAACATCCGAGAGAGTGTGGCCATCAGCAATACATTGAATTCCTCTAGAGGAAAGTGGCAAACTTTCACATGTGGCCAAAGCTTTGCCAATTGGTCCTTTCCATTGAGTTGCAGATTCTGTTGGGCCGATGAGTTCCTTGCACAAATGGCGCAGTGAGTTCATTTAAATGCAGACTACAGATGAACCAGTGCAAAGGGCGACCCAGGCGGCACTCTAGCAGGTGTATTGCTCCACTTCTGTGCCCTATGTTTGTGGCTGTGCTGTCGGCTCCCACTGCAATTATCTTGTCTGCAATACCCATTTCTTCAATCGCATTTTGAAGTCCATCCGCAATGACAGTGCCAGTTCCTCGTTCCAGTGTCAGATGGCTTAGATAGAAGGTTCCAGGCTCTCCGACCAGCACATAGTGGTCCTCAACTTTCTTTGTGCTGTACCATTTGTTCCCCTTTATCTCTTTGACAAGTGTCGTGTCTTTCCGCCCATCAAAAAATAAAGCAGTGACTTCCACATCGTGGTAAGTTACTGCTTCCTTCAGATCCCTCCGTACCTTCTGCCGTGCTCTCCATACTTTGTGGTGGTCAATTACGTTTATCTGATCATCAGAACTAATGATGCCATAGTCAACCAATGTTGCAGTGCTGATAGCTGCAGCAGCCCTGTTCAATACACCATACCGGTCAGCTTCCAAAGCAACAATGGGAATCGGTGTGATGTTCCTGTCCTCCTGGGCACTATCACCCATCCACTCATCACCAACACTTTCACCACTGGAGTCTGCTTCTGCTTGAGCTGATTCGACCACATCTGCAGAGGATGCTACTTCTTGCCGTTCCGTTTTTCTTCTATTCTCTTCTTCTTATCTTTCTTGCATCCGATCCTCTCTTGACTTCCTTCTCTCCATCATCTGAGTCACATTCGTATCCACCCGACTGATCTGCATGATCCGCGTGGTTCTCTGGTCGATCAGAAAGGCATGCTTTTGTCGTGGAACTTTCATTTCTTTTTCGCAGTGGCATGCAGACAGATCATCGCATTGGCAGACAGCTATGTCAAACAATTGATTCAGGCTTTCCTCGAACTTCTTGGTTTTTGTGGCCTGCTTGCCTTGCTTCGATGCTTGTGAGCCTTTTTCCACCAATCGGAGCAGCTTGGTCTTCACATTTTTGATTGGCTGTGATGGAATGTTAGCACGATTCCAAAGGTCAATGAGTGTTTGGCATACCTCCGGAAGTATCTCCCTGTTGTTGGTGTACTTGTTCTCCTTCAAGAAGAGGAAATGCCTTGCAACTTGTATACGGGTTGGAAGTTCAGACAGAGGAAGCTCTGATAGTGGAGAACCAAAGACAATGTGGCTGGCAGATCCCCGTGTTCTTTGCGTGCTCATTGTACCAGCAAAACTCAACAAGTATCACACATGAACACTGAAACAAAAACACAAACGTATAAATAAAAAATATATATGATTATGAGTGTATATATATAAGGCTTGGTTTATTGGTAAACAATAAGTTTACCAATATATACAGGGTGTCCCAGAATTAACTATCTATTTCAATGAAATCGGACAAATTTTTTAAAAACACACTTTTATTTATGTTTATCATGTTCAATATGTGTTAAAAATGTATAAATTTCTAAATTTTGTTCATAATTTTATTTTCATAATTTTTTCATTATCTGGTCCAATGAAAGATCGTCTGAAGTCATAGAATGGCAAAGAGACTCTCCAAAAGTTAACGTGTGGCTTGGAATGACCAAATCCAAAATTTATGGCCCATTCTTCTTTGCGGGAGCAACTGTAACAGGTACCGTCTACCTTGATATGCTTCAGCAATTTCTCGAACCACAGCTTCTTGATGATGGCATTCTTGATAATGTTGTGTTTCAACAAGATGGAGCACCATGTCATTATGCTCTAATTGTTCGAGAATACCTCAACAGACGCCTTCCGAATCGGTGGATTGGACGTGGAGGACCTCGACCTTGGCCTCCGCGTTCTCCGGATTTGACACCCCTGGATTTCTTTGCATGGGGTTTCATAAAAACAAAGGTTTATCGCCAAAAGATCAATGCTTCTTGTTGAAACACAACATTATCAAGAATGCCATCATCAAGAAGCTGTGGTTCGAGAAACTGCTGAAGCATATCAAGGTAGATGGTACCTGTTACAGTTGCTGCCGCAAAGAAGAATGGACCATAAATTTTGGATTTGGTCATTCCAAGCCACACGTTAACTTTTCGAGAGTCTCTTTGCCATTCTATGACTTCAGACGGTCTTTCATTGGACCAGATAATGAAAAAATTATGAAAATAAAATCATGAAAAAAATTTAGAAATTTATACATTTGCAACACATATTAAACATGATAAACATAAATAAAAGTGTGTTTTTAAAAAATTTGTCCGATTTCATTGAAATAGATAGTTAATTCTGGGACACCCTGTATATAAAAATATACTGCACACACATATGTATTATGTATATAAATATCCATAGGTATATATATATCCTAAGACATACAACAAACTTATAAACAATGTAAAACACAACAAAACAAAGAAATGTGTATAATGTATATATCACAAAACGCACCTTTCGTTAGTACCTTGGGGTTTTTGAACACCCCATCCACAGAAAAAAACACTTGTTTCTCTCAAGCGAGCTAGCGTAGAACTAAGAAATTCCAGGGGATGACTCACTGAGAATAATTGGAAAGCTGCCAGAAGTACCATGTCAGTCAGTGTTGCCAACTGTAATTAACAAGAATTTTGTATTTTTTAAATGCGAAAATGGTGGTGTTCTGCTTGTTGCAGAAAATTTTTGATTTCTTTTCTGAAATCAGCAAGGTTGATTGTACAAAACCTGAAATGTGCCTCCAGATCGCTCATGACGCTACACGCTAGTGGACAACCTGAAACAACGGATTATTGCAGCCATAGAAACCGTAACTCAAGAGATGCTGAGTCGTGTTTAGACTGAAAATGACTATCGGCTAGACATATGTCGTTCCACAAAAGGAGCCCAGTAGTATGATTGCAAAAATGTCGAGTACAAATCAACACGCAACATGTTTAATAATTGCAACATTGCATGCAACAAGGCATGGGCTAGACCCCCCAATGGGAAGAAGGGGTATGCAACAAGTGGGAGAGGGGGTTAGACCCTCCAAACGAGGAGAGGAAGGTATGCATGAAAAGAGGAGTGGGTAACCTAAGAGAGGAGAGTGGGTAAACTAACCTGGCAGATCAGGGCCACAAAAGCATATATATATATCTATATATGGACTATGTGTGTATATATGTTGGTGTGTAAAAGGAAAACAAAACGTCTTTATTAAGGCATAACTGGACATCTGAACGCTGCAACTTCTTAAAGCATAATACCAGCTTCCCTGACCCTCCTTGGCTTTTCGTCATGCTGGCTGAGTGACTGGACGTCTAAGCCATATTATATATATATATATATATATATATATATATATATATATATATTAGTGATGTAGCGGATGTCATTTTTTTCACATCCGCGGATGCGGATGCGGATGAGGATGTTTGATTTCAACATCCGCGGATGCGGATGCGGATGCGGATGTCTACATTTTCGTTATTTTTTAGGATATATTCGAGATTTGTTGTGTTTAACGTATATAATAAGTTATTATATAGAGAGAGCTGTAGCTATAATGTAGTATAATTGATTAATTGTACAATAATTGCTGTACTTTTCTCTGAACATAAAATAATATCAAGCATCTAACTAATATAGAAATCAATTAGTGAATTCGTCTGCAAATAAATTCGTTATATTTTGATATTTTGTTGAGTTTCAGCCACAATTAGAAACCATAATTGTTTTACCAGGATGGGGGACGTGAACCCAACTCAAATGCACCCCACCGACCTCTTTCCCCAACCTCCACCCTTATAGAAAGAGATCTTTAATTAGCTTGATAACTATTTATATTAAGTTTAAAGTTTTATTAGGCATATTTATAAATGAGTAATTAAAATAAAGTAAACTAAGATGTTCATCGTTTAATGTTCAAACTTAATTATAGGAAGGTTATGCTTAAGGAACATTAATTTTTCTGCCTTTTCTGCTGCCAGTCTGTTTCTCTTTTCATCATATATTAATCCAGCACTGCTAAATAATCTCTCGCTTGGTACGTTTGTTGGAGGACAGGCTAAATGTTTCCTTGCAAGTTTACTCAAGTATGGATAGATATTCTGCGTATTTTTCCACCAACTAATAGGATTGTCACATGCAGCCAGGCGTTTTTCTTGGTGATAGCTCTCGATCATTTTTACTACATCTTTTGACATCGCGTAGGTCTCGTCATTGCTGCTTGACTCAAGAAACTGAGAGACAGATTCTGTGATAGATTTGCTTGTTCAAGGTGTTGGTTCTGTTACTGAAACTTTTATTCTTTTGGTGGGTGGCGAAGCGACAGATTCAAGAGATTGAAGCTCTTCAACTGCTTTGCCAAGTGATGATTTAACTCGTTCTAATGTACTAGGTGAAAATAACTTAGCTTTGTAACGTGGATCTAAGTAGGTTGCAAGAGGGTAACTTCATACAAGAACAGCCTCTCGTCTTGTCGCTTGCATCACTTTTGCGCACAATGAACTAGTTCTATTAATATAGTAGAATTTGATAATTTCCGCTTATTAATGACATTTTATCTCAACGGTCCACATCCGCACGACATCCGCAGTCCAAAGTGCGGATGCGGGTGCGGATGCGGATGTGAGAAAATGTGCGGATGTTCCGCGGATGCGGATGTGACCTACATCACTAATATATATATATATTCGCTTTCTTTAAAGAGGTTTATTTTTTCTGATATGAACGGTTTTGTCTGAACGCGCTCGCGCGCGCGCACACACACACACACACACACACATACATACACACACTGTATCGTTTTTATATATATATATATATATATATATATATGCACCCTTGATTTCCATTAATAGAGTTAATTGTTTATATGGTGTAAAGGAGAAATTAAACACAACTACATCAGGTGCAAAACAGAGATAATACATACATAATTTATTTAACACATATTTACATCAAACATAAAAATAACACAACCAATATATACACTGGGTGGCCCATAATTCAGGAACCCTAAAAATAAATGTATTTTTTTCTAAAAATTCTTGTACTTTCTAATAATGTTTTTTTCTTTAATTTCTTTTTGATGAATTACCTGTATGACGTACCGATAAACAGACGACGTGGCATCTTGGTCAATACGAGGATAGCAATCGGTCGCAAATATCCACCCCTCCCAGTCTTTTATTGTACATAAAACTAAGAAACGGCTGACTAACCTTTTCCTTATGTTCTTGTTTTACTCGCCTTTCCGTTGTTTGAACTGGAGTGACGCCGTAGTAATTACTAGCCGCGGTTACAACTGAATTATCGTTCCATTTGACGCACAACACTTTTCAATCTGATCTAAAACCAAATGACCCTGGTTCCTTTTTTTTCATTTCCGACTTAGACAAAAGGGGGCAGTGCCGGATTATTATTGTTAGCAACATGTAGAAATCGTTTTATGGACTTAAACCTTTCTCTACTCATTGTTTTAGCAAATATAAGCGCTTCCATGTCAACACAGATCGACCAGTAATCATTTTCAGAGGGAACACTATGATAACCACTTATTAGTAACAATCCTAAAAATTTTCTTATTTCTTCTTCGCTAACTTCAAAGCCTTGAACATTTTTGGCTCGTACCGCATACAAATTTGTCTGTTCCATTATAAATGAAATCATCTCATTTCTAAAAAATAAACGAAATATTTCATAAGGTTCCTAACCGCAGTGATCTTCCCCTACTTTATGTGGAATAGAATGGGAGGTCTAAGAAATCTTTTCAGTTTTTCGCCAGCCGGACTACTTTGCGAAGAGCTTACAGTTTCGGCACTATCCTCATCTTCTTCATTCAAATGCAGTTCAACCTCGCCAGCAACTTCATTTGGCAAATCTTCTTGATCAAAAACTGCATCATCACATTCTTCATCACTATTGACGTTCTGGTTACCCGTTTGAGGAAGCAGAGCCACAACATCTACCTCAGCGCTTGAATTTGCAGCAGCTTCTGTCGCCGTCTGAAGGAAACGAAATCGAAGTCGTGATCTAAAAAAAAAAGGATTGCAAAACAATAAAATCAGGCAGGTGTCACTTCTAAATTTACACTCTTTATATTTTTCATAACTTGTATAAAAATCCTTATCATGCAATAAAATAATGTAAATCTAGTCCTAAAACAGATAATTGCAGACGATGCATTTATATATATCACACAGTAAAGTACATAATATATATATATACTATAGACTGATGAAGCTTCCATAATCACAAAAAAATGTTCATTGCTTGCTACTAATATGACAAATGATGAGAAATGCGTTCCTGGGTTGCTTTTATACAAACTTATTACGCTGAAAGTAAAGAAATTGCGTCATCACAACTGCACCAATGACTCAATAATTGATATAAATGCATCATAAACATGTGATACATGTATTTCTGTCTCATTTTTATGCGTCATCTATTTTATGCGCCTTATCTTTCAAGTAAGACATATTCCATTGCTTAAAATTTACGATATGCGCAAAAAAGACCGGAAAAAGCATAGCTTGACATGCCAACGTTCCCATTCAGCATCAAAATAAAAATTCTATAAACAGCTAATTAGATAAAGTGAGGGGTCCCGCGTCTTAAGGTACCTAAGCGCCAAAATTAAAATTCGCCAGAAATCGCATCCAAAGTTCAGCAATATTCTCGCAATAGTATCTCTGTTATTAATTGAGCTAGAACGTTCATTTTTGGCTAAATTAGAGTTCTAATTATGCTAATGAAGATGTTGATGAGATTTTGGAATGGATTTTCATATTTTATATTTTATATATATATATATATATATATATATATATATATATTTTTTTTTTTTATTTTCTTATTATGTCGAACTTTCGGTGAACTTTTGGCTGGCGATAGAAGTGAAAAAAGTAGTTCGCTTCATAAGGTTTTCAACCATACTTCTAGTGTCGTAAGGTCATTATAACCCAAACCACGCGATAGAGGAAGGGTGAAAATAGTGATGTCCATCAAAAACACGTTTTCGCCTGTGGTGGCGCTTAGGTATCTTAAGACGCGCGACCCCTCAATTATCTCATAGAAAAGTATATAATATACTAAAACAACACTCTGTCGTTGCATAAGAATCGGTGTTAGCATCCTGACAAAAGTTTTTGTTTAAAACAAAATTAGGTAAAGAACAGTAGTACAAAACGGCAAAAAGCAATAATTTCAAACATTTCAAAAACAACTTTAAAAATCTAAAATTTTGAAATAACCATTAGGATATATTAAACCAACATTCAGAGAGAGAGAGAAATGTTAAAAATTTTGAAAGTTTTTGAAAATATAAAAAAATACAGCTATTTTATTTTATGTTCCCGAAATGGGAACGTTGGCATGTAAAGGGTTAATTAAATTTCTCCTTTATACTACTTTCGTCTTTAGTCTGATAATAGCACTGTGCAGTTAAAAAGGTATCCTTCGCTTCTTTGGAAAAGTTCAGCACATTTTCCAGATATGCTCGTAGGTGATAGTGCCCCGTTCTTGCCGATATGTTGACCTCATTTAAATATACATCATACTGGTTGAATATGGAGTGCAGAAAGTTTGTTTCAAGGTATACAGCGTATTTGTCATTACAGTCCGCTCAATCAAAATGGGCTATACGTAGTTTAGCGTACATGTGCACACAGCTTGGATAAAAAAAGTAAGGGCCTGAGCTGGGTATTACGAATTCTATAGGAGCACTCGGAGAACATTGTGTTTAACGGATTAATTGTAATAAAGTTACTGTGTTCAATAGAAACTTGAGTTGGAGGCATGTCAAAGAGGGACAGCTCCGATTTACAACATTGTGAACTACACGGATGGATGAAGCTTGAAGCGTGCCATGACGAGTTAGAAATAGTGCCTCCTCTCTCGACAAGCACTAAACAAACTATGATTCATGAGATCAATGTCCTTATCTTATATCAGTCAAAAAAATGGGCAACCATAGGTTTCATTCGCTTAGAACACTTCTTTTTTGATATCCTTTTACGTTTAATGTCACGTGGTGGTAATCAATCCCTTCTTCCGGACAGCCCTCTTCTTCTTCCCACCACCACGCATTTTTCTCTTTGCATCTTTGCACGCTTTCCTACCGAGGTATCTGCCACCCCTCTTCAGCAAAGAGACAGCCGTACGTAGTATGGTTGAAAAAATGGATCCAAGTCCACTACCACGCTGGTATCTCACCCTTCGATAGACTGTGAAAGGCTTTCTGTCCATTATAACTCAGTGCGTCGAAAGTGCAGCTTCACTGTTAAGCTCCCATCGCCGAATGGGAATTTTTTTCCCTCAATCGTTCTTATATATATTGAGATATTGGTTATTAGATTAGTTGCGACATTCACATAATGGGCCCTGTCATATGTAATACTAAAACTCTTCCCTCTATGGTTGGGGATGAGCGAGATGCGCAGCAGACGCGCCTGGGTATCCCCAATAAACTGTTGCTTCACTATACTGCTGTAAATATAGCACATGTCTTGGGGTGTATGGTCGTGAAAGGTATCTCTTTAGAAGGCTCATCGATATCGCCCCCCCGGTTATAATTTTGAACAGCCTTTTGCCTTTAATATTTATGTTAGCCTGTGATTTTAGGATTAGAGGATGTGCAGGGTTTTCTTTGTTTAAGATTTCGTATACTAAATCAGCCGTAAAATTTTAATTTTTTAAACTAACGTTTAAGTCTCTCACAACATCCTCAGCCGCACCATAACGACTCGGACCTAGTATTACTATTGTACTGTAATACCTTGTATCCCCAATCCGGCCGATACGTAAGGTTTCATCCCGAGTTACCCCGGCTTTTTCACATTCATAAAAGTCTCTAAGAACCGTAAAAACGGGTTCTTTATAGTCAATATTTAAAAAGAGGGTATCCAGCTGAATTTCGCATATCTCCACCTCATATGAATCATGACTCAATTGAATGGGGCCATGAAGTTCTGTTATAAAGTTGGCCAGGGTGTTGTTAGGATGTACAGACAGAGAAGAAGAGGAATGTAGTGTGACATAGAAATGGTTAGGCGCAATGTTGCATACTATTTAAGCTTCATTATTGCATCAGCTTTTATATAGGTGTTGTAGCTTTTTGGGTACCCCTATCCATTTCACCAGGTACATTTTTCTCTTTCCCGAGCCTTTGCTTCCTCAATTTTTTTCAATTGTAAAAAATTTTTCCTAAATTAAATGTCACTTTCTGCAACTCCTCGCCGTAAAAGCCACCTGCAATTTCTTCCCCATTCAAATCTTCAACATAATGGAACATTATCTCCTCTAGGTCTCATAGCCCTAACATTAAAAATCAAATGTGTCCAACCTTGCTCAAATCTTTTCGCGAATTTATTACCCGAACGTGACAGCCTTACATAATCATTGATTTTGAAACGCGAAGAGTGTGGTGGTGTTCTAGGAATATCTCTTCTCACATCAGGCTCTGTGCGAGTACCTCTTTCTAAAAGCCCGTTAGGTGTTCTCCCAATCGTGCGATGGTGAGAGCGGTTGTATGATGAGGCCAATGATTCCAGACTGTCTATATACCTGTATGTGTTTTTATGTGTAAAATAGCGGTGCATGCATTCCTTTATGGTGCGTTGAACTCCTTCAGCTAAAGAGGCCTTATGTATAGAATTGGTAGTGTAGTAGCTTCATCAAATAAAAATGTACACCCTTATTCCTGTCCAAATCGGGGTATATCCTCCACAATAGCAGCATCAGCTTCTTGTGCTGTAGAGGAAGGTATAACATTCGAGTTGGTGCGCACCGCTACCCGCACCCTAGCTCTGACGAGAAATCGGTATGTAGTAAGTGTTGAACCTGGATCCATGTATAGCAATGGTGTTGATCACGGACTACGGAGTGGAGTTGAACGTATTGTGGAGTTTGCCTTTCAGAACTGCGACGAACGTGAAGTTAGGATGAGGCTGTCCTTCGGGTTCGGTTCAGATGACGGGGATGTAGATGATTTTTGGGTAGTAATACGATTCAGACACTTGGCAGTTGTAGATATAGAGTATATATTAGGCCGTATAATGCAGGCTTCTCAAAGTAATACAGCCGCCAATGGACAACTTCGCGGTAGATATTGACCACGTGTTCCGTGTTGCGGTTCATAGTGCAACACCTTATGCTCTTAACTTCAATTCTCAGGCTATTTTCAGGCAGCATATAAACGCCAATCGTGGTTGCGGCTTTATAGCATTAATCTTGGACCGTATGTTTACTGTACTAAATACACGGGCCCAAAAAATTTGGTTGCCTTCAGTTCTGCAGCGTACTGGTAAACTGGCTTCAGATTTCAAGCTTGAATTTGAGTGTAATATGGGTTCTGAAGAGTTGAGAAGGGTGGAGCAGGAAATGGATGTTCGTTTAGTTGCATTTGGAATGGATGATCGTCGTAGGACTGTGTATTTTTTTTAAAAGCAGTTTGAGAGATCATACAAGACCCCTACTTATTTTAGGGCTGTCATGGACAACGTATCTCCCAATCCGTAATAAAAGGGGCCTTTACGCGAGTTATGATTAAAGCCGAAAATATGGAAAGCATCATAATTTGTGTAAGGGATGTCTCGACTTTACAGATGATATAGTGAAACATTGTAAAGATTGCCACATGGTATGTGAGCAGTATAAAGCTCCAAATGTGAAGCGGTGTGGTTGAAGCTGAGAAGAGGGATTGTGTTGTATGCAGACGCACATTTTTCAAAAATAAGTGCTTTGAGCTCCATAAGTCAATTGGAACGTGCTGGAAAATGAGAATCTGTGAATGTGGTATGTTTCATATGATGGGTAATTGGAGAAATTTCAAGCATAAATGTGATGAAATTCACTGTTCTACATGCCATGAGAAATATAAGGCGGAAGGAGTAAAGCATGTATGTTATGTGAAAGACGCTAAGCCTAAAAATAGGCCTTGTATAACTGTGTACTACGATATAGAAACATGTAAGTTTGTTGAAACCAAAGAGGTTATCACACATCTACTTGTAAGCGAGACTATCTGTGATGAGTGTATGGAAGTCGAGTGTGATGAGTGTCACAAATGTGGTAAACGGACAAACGTTTTTAAAAAGAATGCACACCACAGTCCCGTGAAACTCTTTGTGTCCTATATTGTCAAGTTAGCGAACAAGTTAAACAAATTTACTGTATATATTCTTGCCCATAACGGGGCAAATTTTGACGTAAGTTCCTTTATAAGGAACTGCTTGAGCACGAGTCATCGGAGATATTTAGAGGCGACCCCTTGAAAAGAGGAAACAAACTTATACAGATCCAAATAAGAGGTAATGTGCAGTTTAAAGACACTTTATTATTCACACCTTGTAAATTAGCCAAGTTACCCAAGGTAATGGGCGTAGCCGCCGAAGTTTCAAAAGGATATTTCCCTCATGCATTCCACACTAGCGAAACTTTAAATTTCGTAGGACTACCTCCAAACATTACTTTAACTATGAATGTATGAGTACAGGTGAACGTGAAGATTTTGACCGCTACTACAACAGTTTTAATGAATCTAATATTTACAATATATCTGATGAATGTGAGCGATATTTCGTGAATGACGTGCGCGTGCTTAGAGTATGTTTTCAGGCCTTTAGAGGGATGTACATAGACCGTTTCAAGTGCGATCCGTTACAAGTCGCAACCACGATCGCCTCATTGTGCTTTACGGTGTTCAAGAACAATTTCATGCCTAAAGACACGTTAGCCGTCATTCACAAAACAATCCCCGCAGTTATGGGCACAAGGCTATTTACTGGCTCAAAGTGGTTCATACACATACAGCATCAGACAGTTGTATACATAAAACATGCCCGCAACACGGGGGAAGTACCCATTAAAGTTAATGGTAGTGTTTTTGGGGTTGATGGTCTAAGCGAAAACTGTGCCACTGGCGAGAAGAGTGTGTACTCTTTTAACGGTTACTGGTGGCATGGGTGCTCCCATCCTGAGTGTGGAATCGTAGGAGATATCCACGGTCGATCTTCTGCCGACAGTCTTGCATGGACCCGCACCCGCGATCAGCTTATAGGCGCCCAGTTCACTCACAAGGTCTTGTGGGAGCATGAGTATGATACACGGATGGAAACAGATGGCCAGTACCATGAAGAAATAAACACGATCAAGCATTCAATGTGCTGGATCCTCTCAAATCCGATGATAGCTTGTTCGGAGGGCGTACAAATCCCTTCAAGCTATACTTTCCGCATACGGAGGGCGTGAAGCTCCATTACTACGACCTCTGTTGTTTATACCCCTGCGTGAAGAAGAACAATCCGTACCCCGTAGGTACACCTGAAAAACTGGTGAGACCTGACCTGCCCACCATCGAGGTGTTCTCAACAAATTTGAACAAGTACTACTTCGGTCTTTCTTTCGTAGATGTGCTCTCCCCTCGCGATTTATTGATGCCGATCTTACCCGTCGTTATAGACCACAAGCTCATGTTTCTCCTGTGTGTGAAGTGCGCAGAGAAAAATGAGGCTTGTAATCACACAACCATCCACGATAAGATCAGAAGCATATATACAAGCCCTGAGCTCTCCCTTGCCGTTTGCCATGGCGACAGAATATTGAAGATATATGAGGTGTGGAGGTTTCAGAAGCTACCCAACTTTTTCACGCCATATATAAACACTTTTCTGAAGGATAAGGTAAAGGCATCAGGGTATCCGCGAGGAGTTGATACCGAAGATGAAAAATCGGCTTATATTCAACGTTACCGTGAACTTCAAGTGATGCAGCTTGACCGTTACCAAATTGTAAAGAACCCAGGCAAGAGCTTTAGTGCAAAGTTGTGTCTAAACAGTCTTTGGGGAAAATTTGCACAAAATCCAGGCAAGGGGAACGTTTATGTGGCCCAAAGTTATAGTGAAGTCTGGGATTATGCCAACGCTCCCGATAAAGAGGTCATAGAGATCGTGAATGTAGGTAATACGTACATAATAAAGTACAACTTTACCGAATTGGCCATAGACACATCGTTTGTTACAAACATACCTGTAGCCAGCTTCACAACGGCCTACGCACGCATCAAACTTTAGGGTCTATTGCATTCTCTTGGGCGGAGGGTTCTGTACACTGATGCAAAGAGTGTGATATTCACAGCGAGGGAGGGTGAATACATGCCGCCTATTGGTGAAATTCCTCGGAGAGTTGACTGATGAGATCAAGGATGAGTATGGAGACATCGCATACAATGATTCCTTTGTATCAACAGGGCCAAAAACTTATGGGGTACGGGTGCGGGTGAGGGTGGGTGAATAAAATGTGCTTAGTTCGTGAAAATCCCCCTGAACGAAAATGTCTGGTGCGCATTTTGGGGAGTGCGAGCGATAAAACATTAAAACAAGTATTGCTTCATGTATCGCAGATGGAAAATTTCCCAAAACACCTACCCAGTATAGTGGTATATAAGTATTCACATGAATCTTTCACGTTGGAACAACGCCGTACACGATTCATCAGTTCATGGTGTGACTCACTCCTCCACACCTCCCGTCGAGCCGGTCCGCCCACATGTGGCTAATAGTCATCTCAGAGCTTGAACCGACCGGATATGCAGTCCTCGCAATAGAATACGATGGCGCTTCCTTTGAGTAGCATTCTTAATACCGTGTACGATGTGTCCGTGACGAAGTCATTTCGCGTGTTCAGGCGTAAAAGCGGTGCCATTAACTATGTACTTAAAACGACTTGTAGACAAACAAACTCTGGTAAACGGAATGTTGTTTATTTAGGTGTTGAGGAGATGAATAGAGTCTTCGTGTTAATTGAGAAGTGGAGCGAGGATCGTTATAAAAGACCTGCAGGTGTAGGCACAAGAAGAGAACAGATAAGTGGTACCCCCTCATATGCCATTGTTTGTATGTTGTGTATAAATAATGATCACCCATGCATTCATACACGACTGATGTGGAAGAATGCTTCTGATAATGACGTTCTTGTCCCTACGCGAGACCGTTTCATCCTCGACAGAATGTTCGAAATTGTCAGTTTCCGCAAGCTGAAGCATATATTAGACGCGCGTGTTACGGATATGCTTTATTTTGATACGGTTCTTAAATATGCATACACCGCTCTGCTCGACGGGTTTACCGAGTGAGGAATGAACAATGCGAGAATGGTATAGAGCTGGATGCTTATTTAAAAGGTTTAATATCATGAACTTTGGTACAAAGGACTTGGGCGGTACAGGGCAGAGCTCACCAACACCGTTCACCCTGAAGAATTGTATCTTTATATAATGAGCAGATGTCGTTACGACTTAGAAGATTATTTCAACTCTCGCTATGAATTGTGAAGAAGAGTTCACGATTGAAAAGCTGGGATCGGTAAGAATAAACCCTCGATTGGAAAGGAGTGTTTATAAAATTGTATTTAATAATGATGTTGTGGCTAACGATGACCTTTCTCTAAGTGCTTTTGAATGTATTCTACCTGTGTTTAAAGATAACTTGCCAACCGAATGTAAAGTGGGCACAAAAAAAGTATTGAACGAAATGAAGACCCCTTAGATCGAGTATAGGCATCCCTATAACTTGAGCGGTGAAATAAGGTTAACTCGTATTTATTGCATAGTGCAAAGCAACAATGATGTAACTATAGACTCGATCACGTGTAAGTTTAGTGTTTTAATTAAGCGCAGTAGAACATAAAGTGTATGTATTTTGAGGGTTTTGCAGTATATTTATTTTCTATATATTTAATTATTTAATATAGATGTGTATATAGATTTCTCCTGTACTATTATTTTGATGATTGTATCCCATCGTTTAAAAGTGAGTATTTCTTATATTATTTTTTGTTTATTATATATATATATTCTTCGTTCAACTTGTGTATTTCTTATACTGTTATTATTTTTTGATTGTGTATATATATTCTTCGTTCAATTTGTGTATTTCTTATACTATTATTATTTTTTATTGCATATATTCCTCGTTTAAACTGCGTATAGAAAGAATTAATTTGATTGTGTATTTATTTTCTATATATTTCATGAAATTATTTCCAATAATTCGTCCTAATAAACAGAATGATGTAATGGTGTTTTATTTAATTATTTTGGTTGTATATATAAACGATATTATTTAACTAAATAAATATATATATGTATACCAAATGGCAGGTTATGCCTTCTAAACCGACTGGCTGCATGAGACTTCTAAGCTTTAATTAAACAAATAGTGCAATCTGGCAACTCAAAATAATAATGTGCACCTGAAGAAGCCATTTATGCCTTCTAAGTCAAATTAAGCCTTCTAAGCCAAGTGCAAAGACCAAGAGCTTTATTATGCGTCTGGCGGATCCAGGCGAAGGATGGTCTCTCTCTCTCTCTCTCTCTCCTTCTTAGGTTAAGGTTAAGGCTTACCTTCTTAGGTTAGGATACCCCTTTAGGGGGGTAAAATTCATTACTAGTTCTAACGGTTTATGATCAGAAGGAAGGAAATCACGTACCATATAAACCAACGGTAGCCAAACCCCGGCTTCCGAGCCGCATGCAGCTCTGTAGGTTGTTAATTGCGGCTCGCGAGACAATTTTGATTTTTATTGTATTTATCATAAAAGACAAAATTCATAATACAAATATAATTTTTTTTTCACATAATAAAAAAATATGAAAAAACAAGAAAAAATTGAATTGACAATAAAATGCGTCATGCGTACGACAATTTTTTTTGCTTGACAGGCACTAAGCGGGATAATTACGTAATTAACACCAATCGCCACTCACCAGTGTCCAGTACCCCTCGAGCTACCCTGCGTGCCGCGTGTAGTAACGAGTGAGTGTGTTTTAAAATTGGCTTCTTAGATCAAATAGTGGCTATTTTTCTCAGCTATACAAGTGAAAGTTATACAACCCCTTAGTTGATTAAAATGACTAAGCAGACAAAGTGTAAGAAACGGAAATATGAAGAAGAAAATAGAGTTTTTAAACAGGAGTGGGAGGAGAGCTTTGCCTTTACTGTTAAGGGTGGGAAATCTGTGTGTCTTATCTGCCACGTGGCACTCAATCACTTTAAAGCCAGTAACTTAAAGCGTCATCATGAAACTAACCATAAAAATTTTATTACTTAACTACTGAAGCTAATTTTGTTGTGGCATGGAATATTGCTCGTGCTCAACTTCCCTACAGTAGTGGAGAATTTGTGAAGAAGAATATTGCCGATGTTACTGCAATTCTCGCTCCAGATAACACAAAGCTTCGAGAACATATAGCAAGTATTTCTATTTCTCGCCACACTACAGAGAGACGTATTTCCCAGATCAGTGCTGAAATTACATGCTCGTTGCAGAGTGATTTGAAGAATTCTGTTGCATTCAGTTTGGTCCTCGATGAATCCACAGATATTAAAGATAACCCTCAACTGGCGATATTTGTTAGTTATGTTACTGGCGATGGAAATGTGAAAGAAGAACTCTTGGACTTAATGAACATAAGAGAAACCACCAGAGGGGTTGACATAAAGAACGCACTTGACGAGGCATTATCAAATGCTCAAGTGCCATTGAATAAACTTGTCATTTGCAACAGATGGAGCACCAGCTATGGTAGGACAAAATGTAGGCCTAGTTGGGCTCTTGACACGCGATCCCAAGTATCCTGTGTGTCTCTTTATTCACGGTATCATTCACCGTGGTCATTTGGTAAGCAAGTACTTTAGGTATGACAGTGTTATGAAATGTGTTCTAGAAATTGTGAATTTCATTCGTTCAAATTCAAAAACGCACCGAGTGTCTAGAATTTTTATCGAAGAGCTGGATCTTCAAGATAAGCCAGATGACCTTTCATTCTACTGTATTGTAAGGTGGTTATCAACTAGTAATCTCCTGAATAGGTTTGTTGCACTGTTGGAGCCTATCATTGATTTCTTGAAAGAAAATGGAAAGTCATACCCACAACTAGAAGATCACGAATGGGTGCAGGATCTGATGTTTTTTACTGATATAATACAACACCTTCAAAATCTAAATTTGGCTCTTCGGGGAAAGGATAAGGTAATTTCTGACGTTACACAGACAGTTTTCAGTTTCCACAATAAAATAAAGCTCTTCCAAAAAGATCTAGTAACGAAAAAATTTGACCACTTTCTCCACCTGAAAAACCGAGCAAACAATTTTCCTGATATTGAAATAAAAGATAGTAAATTGGAGGAATACAAAGGTAAATTAGATGGACTAATTGATGATTTTCAGTTCGGGTTTGATGAACTAAAGAAGCTAAAACCATGCTTCGATTTTCTTGTAAATCCTTTCCTGATTGATGTCGCCAACGATGACTGTCCTGTTACCACACCTTTTGTTACGGAAGCTGCTTCAATACAAACAGAACTTTTGGAACCACAGGAGGACGTGGGTTTAAAGTTGATACATAAAAGCTTATCTGCATTTGAGTTTTGGAAGCAAGTACCAGAGACAAAGTATCCTCACCTCAGGAAAACCAGTTTCCGACTTATCTCAGTTTTTGGGACAACTTATTGCTGTGAAGCACTCTTTTCGGTAATGAAGTTTGTAAAGTCAAAGCATCGTGCTGCCCTCACTAACGAACACCTGACTGAGCTTCTTCATACCGCCTTAACATCATATCAGCACGACTTTAAAGCATTAACAGCCAAAATGAAGACCCAAACTAAGCCTTCCACAAGCAGTAATTAAACAATTTAATAATGTGAGTATAACTATATGTATAATGTTTTTAATAATTAAATTCTTTTAAAAATATTTTGCGGCTCTCGTACATCTGAAAAACGTCGTATGTGACTCTTGGGTCCAGGAAACGTGGCCACCCCTGAATTATAAACAAAGAAAATTTCACCCTTTCAATTATTACTGGTAAGAAAGTGATCAGTCCATCTTGTGATACTATTCATATCACCAACGTGTATATAATTATTGCTAGTTATACCTAATCATTCTATAGTACTTGTACTTAAATTAGCAGACTCGCGCATGTTACCCAGTTCTACAGAGGATTCAGAGTTCACATCGCATTTATATCCCCTATTATTATTATACACTGAGAATATGTGGGATCATCTGAGACTGATTTCATTCTGTGAACAGAAATCGATATCAAGAAACCATGAAAATAAAAACCCACTCTAATAGACAGAGTTTATTTCCACAACAGTTTCAACGCCCACTGGCATCCTCCTCGGGTGGATACAGAAAAACGAATGAACCAAAACAAGAGGGAAAAACAGTCCAGGGACCGACCGTTAAGAAATTCGCACCTAGGTTAGATCCCATTCTCCCGACACCGGAAGGGCATTTTCATTAAGTACATTCGCACAAATTTGAAACTATCTTCCTGTTCTAAACATACAGATTCTATTATTTTTTAATTTTTTTACATAATTATTACATTTATTATTAAATTTATTACATTTAATATTGCATAATTATTTATTACAGAAATTATAAATTTATTATTACATTGATTATTACATTGTTGTTTATTATACAGAACTTATAAACCGAAAAAACGAATGAAAAAGGCGATTAGGAAACAATCACAGAGACCATTGAGAATTCGCACCTAGGTTAGATACCGTTCTCCCGACACCGAAGGGCATTTTATTACAGGGTCCCGCTTATAAGTCATTCGCACAAATTAAAACTATCTTCTTGTTCTATACATACAGATTCTAATATTTGACATAATTACTGCATTTATTATTGCATTTACATTTTTTTAAACATTTATTATTATTACCTTTACCCTAATTATTAAATTTATAATATTACCTTTATTATTACATCTGTTGCATTTATATTTATTTCCACATTTATTACTTCCATTATTACATTTACTAAAAGCGAGTAAGGAAACAATCCAGAGACCTTTGAGAAATTCACACTTAGGTTAGAACACGTTCCCCCGACTCCATAAGGGATTTTTTTACCAAGAATCTCATTAAAGGGTCTAACTTATAAGTACCTTCGCACAAATTAAAATTATCTACTTTTTCTATACACACAGATTCTATTATTTTTCTTTTGACATAATTATTACATATATAAAGTACCTTACTTGATTCCCAATCTATAGCATGATTATTTTGGCTGGCGTGATAAAAAATGGCATTATTAGTATTACAACTTCTGAAGGCATATTGTGTTCTTTAATACGGGTTTCAATATTTCTTCCAGTTTCTCCCACATATACTAAATCACAACTTTTACAGGGAATGCTGTAGACACAGGCTTGTTCCTCTTTTGCCACGTTATTCCTAACCAATTTACTTTTCACAGTAGACGAATATTTGAACGCCAAAGCAAACTTAAAATCTTTCGGCAACGGTTTTACTCTTTCTAAGCCGACAATGTAAGACAAACTCACATATTGTTTTTGGTTAACTGAAGGTTCCCGAGGGGCATAAAAAGATTTTCTGGCTTTAAAATACGCCTTTCTGATAAACCACTCGGGATATTTTAAATCCTTAAAAATGTTCCAAAACTTTGAATTTTCCGGGTCCAGCAAATGTGGGCTACAAATCCTGAGTGCTCTTAGAAACGTGGAAGAAATAATTGAGCTTTTAACCCCTTCATCATGATATGAAAAATAATGAATGTACGAATTACAATGAGTAGGTTTTCTATAGACCGTGAAATTGAGCTTTCCGCTTTCGTTAATGACCAAAACATCTAGAAAAGGTAATTGTTTGTCGTTCTCCCATTCATATTTAAATTTAATAGAGGGAACAAGATTATTTAATGACTGAAAGAAAGTGTCAAAGTTGTTCCAGTGGTCAGGCCAAAATGAGAAAATATCATCTACATAACGAAACCAAATTAGATTCCTGGGACATAATCTTTGCAACAATTCCGACTCATAATATTCCATGTATAATGTACTCAGTATTGGGGATAAAGGGGACCCCATTTCCATACCAAAACGTTGCAAATAAAATTCTTCACCGAAAGAGAAGGCATTATTGGTGACACAGAGTTTTATCAGTTCTAAAAATACAGATGTGGGCATGCCTAGTTCTACGTTACATGTTGGCAATTTTATATCTAAAAACTAAGTACATCATCAATAGGAACTTTCGTAAACAAGGACTCAACGTCAAAACAATAATTCTACTTCTTCCCCGTTTTAAATCTAAGGACATAACTTTGTTAATAAAGTCACAGGAATTAGTGATGTGCGAGCCTGAAAATTTACCAACTAATGGGGATAATTTATCTGCAAGAAATTTAGATAACCTGTAACTAAGGGAACCCCTGTGTGAAATAATGGGACGGAGTGGTATATTAATCTTATGGGTTTTGGGTAGGCCGTAAATGTGGGGGAGTTTGGGGTTAATCTGTAGAAATCTTTTAGGATCAATCGCCGGGACATCTTTTAATAAGTTCCTAATGGTTTTGTTGAATTCAGCAGAAAGACGCTTCAGGGGGGACGATCTCACTTTGGTGTAGGTGAATTCATCACTAAGTAACGCTTCCATTTTTTGTTTATAATCACACTTGTCCAAAATAACCACAGTGTTACTTTTGTCCGCTTTAGTGACAAATATTGCTTCGTTCTTCCTGAGCTTGTCTAAAGCTAACCGGAATCTTTTGGGAATAGAGTCTATTGAGTTGAAATGTATTTTTAGAACTGATAAAACTCTGTCACCAATAATGCCTTCTCCTTCGGTGAAGAATTTTATTTGCAACGTTTTGGTATGGGAATGGGGTCCCCTTTATCTCCAATACTGAGTACATTATACATGGAATATTATGAGTCGGAATTGTTCCCAACAATATGTCCCAGGAATCTAATTTGGTTTCGTTATGTAGATGATATTTTCTCATTTTGGCCTGACTACTGGAACAACTTTGACACTTTCTTTCAGTCATTAAATAATCTTGTTCCCTCTATTAAATTTAAATATGAATGGGAGAACGACAAACAATTACCTTTTCTAGATGTTTTGGTCATTAACGAAAGCGGAAAGCTCAATTTCACGGTCTATAGAAAACCTACTCATTGTAATTCGTACATTCATTATTTTTCATATCATGATGAAGGGGTTAAAAGCTCAATTATTTCTTCCATGTTTCTAAGAGCACTCAGGATTTGTAGCCCACATTTGCTGGACCCGGAAAATTCAAAGATTTGGAACATTTTTAAGGATTTAAAATATCCCGAGTGGTTTATCAGAAAGGCGTATTTTAAAGCCAGAAAATCTTTTTATGCCCCTCGGGAACCTTCAGTTAACCAAAAACAATAGGTGAGTTTGCCTTACATTGTCGGCTTAGAAAGAGTAAAACCGTTGCCGAAAGATTTTAAGTTTGCTTTGGCGTTCAAATATTCGTCTACCGTGAAAAGTAAATTGGTTAGGAATAACGTGGCAAAAGAGGAACAAGCCTGTGTCTACAGCATTCCCTGTAAAAGTTGTGATTTAGTATATGTGGGAGAAACTGGAAGAAATATTGAAACCCGTATTAAAGAACACAAATATGCCTTCAGAAGTTGTAATACTAATAATGCCATTTTTTATCACGCCAGCCAAAATAATCATGCTATAGATTGGGAATCAAGTAAGGTACTTTATATATGTAATAATTATGTCAAAAGAAAATAATAGAATCTGTGTGTATAGAAAAAGTAGATAATTTTAATTTGTGCGAAGGTACTTATAAGTTAGACCCTTTAATGAGATTCTTGGTAAAAAAATCCCTTATGGAGTCGGGGGACGTGTTCTAACCTAAGTGTGAATTTCTCAAAGGTCTCTGGATTGTTTCCTTACTCGCTTTTAGTAAATGTAATAATGGAAGTAATAAATGTGGAAATAAATAAATGCAACAGATGTAATAATAAAGGTAATATTATAAATTTAATAATTAGGGTAAAGGTAATAATAATAAATGTTTAAAAAAATGTAAATGCAATAATAAATGCAGTAATTATGTCAAATATTAGAATCTGTATGTATAGAACAAGAAGATAGTTTTAATTTGTGCGAATGTACCTATAAGCGGGACCCTATAATAAAATGCCCTTCCGGTGTCGGGAGAACGGTATCTAACGTAGATAGAGATAGCTTTTTCGAAATATCTCAATATAATAGGACTAGAAATAACGGGTGTAAGTTGACAAGTAGAAGGTTCGAGACAGCAGTTGCGAAAAACTTTTTTACGCATAGAATAGTAAATAGCTGGAATAGTTTGCCGGTAGAAGTAATTAGTAGCACGTCTATAAACATGTTTAAAAATCGATTAGACGCATATGTTGATAGAAAGGGTATAGTTTAAGATAGTAAAATTAAGGCTTTCTGGGGATAGATCCCACAGCTCAACACAAGTGTTGTGGGATATAGGGAGGCAGCGTCTTGGGTTAGGGGATACTCTCTGTCCTTACACACCCCATTTAAAGAGATTCCTCTGCCGAGCGGTGCCCCCCATAGTACTGTGAGGTATTGAAAAACTCATGATCTTCACTTTCCCACAAACACCTTTAAATGGGAGACCCAAAATGGGTGCACACACATTCTACATTACTGTACAGTCTTTACAGCCACACCTACTCTTTTTCTCGTAAGTGTATATATATGTAATGTATATGATTGTAAATTTTGACTTGGTCCGCTATCGATATGGACCGTGACTTGATGGATAGCGTAATGAAATTGACTGGATTCTTTGGATCCGATATATTTGAATGTCCTTTATAAATAGATATAGAGTGTAACATATTGTGGATAGTAGTCTATTATGACTTGATCCTCTGGATCAGAGATTCTATCTTTAATTTTAAATCGATAATTAATTAGTTTTAAATTGATAATTATTTAGTTCGTAAAAATTGGTCGTTGCCAATTTACCGGCAGTTTTTACATAAATTTCTTATGTTCTTGTGGTTCGGAACCCACGTAAAATTGTAGGTCCCCTCCGCCACCACGGAGGACATACACAATACACGAACACAGTTAGGTAGACCAGCCATGAGTGGATCCTAGGGTCTTTGTTGGTCTGAAACATTATAACATTATAACATTATAACCTAGGTGCGAATTTCTCAATGGTCTCTGTGATTGTTTCCTATTCGCCTTTTTCATTCGTTTTTCGGTTTATAAGTTCTGTATAATAAACAACAATGTAATAACCAATGTAATAATAAATTTATAATTTCTGTAATAAATAATTATGCAATATTAAATGTAATAAATTTAATAATAAATGTAATAATTATGTAAAAAATAAAAAAATAATAGAATCTGTATGTTTAGAACAGGAAGATAGTTTCAAATTTGTGCGAATGTACTTAATGAAAATGCCCTTCCGGTGTCGGGAGAATGGGATCTAACCTAGGTGCGAATTTCTTAACGGTCGGTCCCTGGACTGTTTTTCCCTCTTGTTTTGGTTCATTCATTTTTCTGTATCCACCCGAGGAGGATGCCACTGGGCGTCGAAACTGTTGTGGAAATAAACTCTGTCTATTAGAGTGGGTTTTTATTTTCATATTTTGACATTCACGTAGAAAAAAAGTGAAGTTTTTTGCATTTATCAAGAAACCAATTCCACTAAAGAGACTACCATATAATAGATCGTTTGATATACAGAGTGGTCCCCCTAAATGTACCCACTTTCATATGCGGAGCACTCTGCACACACACACACACCCACACACACACACACATATATATATACATATATATATATATATATATACATATATATATATATATATATATATATATATATATATATATATATATCAGAGAGAAAAAGTTTTATGAGCAATGTCTCAAGCGTACATTTTTTATTATTTGGAAACTCTTATGTTCCTTAAAAAAGAAAAGTATGGAGAGGAGAAACGATGTTGACTTAGATTTTACTGAGACTAATTTTGATCTTTATGTTTTCTGGCTTTTATAAAAGTTTCCACAGTAATTTAGAGTTCAAACAAAATTTGTTGTCGATTTTTGGCGAAAACTAAGAAAAGTCTGCGGTGGTTTTTACCTGTTTGTGACTGGGATAAAAAGGAAACTGTTTTAAAACGGGAGAACGGAGTACATGATGAAGTGAAAGCGAACACACGAAAGTAAAAGTATAAAAAAATATTAGTAACGACAAACTTTTTTAGAAGACCAAAGAAAGAGCCTCTTTTGTTTAATTTAATTTTGTTTAATTGTAACTCTCTTACAATAAAATACTTTTTTCTGGAAATTATGTCTTATTGTACGTAAGTTAATTATTATTATTGTTTAGTAACAACAAACTGTTTAATTTAACCTATAAATGTAATTTTCATTATGGAGCTACTTAGACCCCCGACACTAATCGCTATGTGTGCGGTCCCACACTGGCCTTCTAGGGTTAAATGTTTGTAAAAAATAATAAATGCTTCGCAGCGCATTATGATCGAATCCCCTGCAAAATGTGGTGAAGAGATGAAGTCCTGCATTCATTTTGGGTGTTGTATGGGACCGTTTGAAAGACAGTTTGACTCATGGACCAAATTCTCGAGATGCCGAGAAATTTTTTTTCGAATGCAAAATTTTTCGGTGAAAACGTTTGGAACATGATTACGATATCTAATAAATCTGACATTCTATCGATAAGTATGTTGTGGTTTAGATTAAGTTAATTTAGGTTAGGTTAGATTAAGCTAGTTTAGTAGGTTAGGTTAGATTAAGTTAATTTTTTAAAGTGTCGATATTATGATCTTATCAATCTGATGCGCATAAGTCCGTCTGGACCTCCACTAACAATGATGAGGAAACATAAACTGCTCTAATTTAACTTAAACAAATTTTGTCAAATCTATTCTAACCAGATCTAGCTTAAGGTAATGTAATCTAACCGGGCATGAACTAATCTAATTTAATTTCCCCTTACTTACCTTAACTGTACATAACCTTTGTTAGGTTAATCTTAGAAGTTTCGTGGACGATAAAATTTGAAAGAAATCTTTCTAAGCACCATTTTGGCTCTCTGGGTATGATAGGACATCATAAAAGCGTCATTGGCCAATAATAGAATTATTTTTTCAGTTAGAAAAATTCCAAAGGCTTTCTTTTGTTACAGAAAGGAATTTTGCATTATTTTGAATAAACGTTCCTGCGTTATTTCAGAATAAATACGCTAAATTGTTTTCAGGAAGGAGACACACTCTTAACTTTACTTTGTACTCAACTGCCATCCGTGCACCCCTCCTATCCCCACCTCTTCCCACTTCCATACCTTAGAATTGTATTCATGCCCCACTTCACTATTTTTGCTGCACTAAATTGCAAGATAGGTAAAAATTATAAACTTTTCAAAAGGACGATGTATTCCAAATACAAAATTTTTAAAATCTTCATAATAAATTCGATTCAAAAACGAGCTAAGAATTATTAATCGTTGCATGCATTTGCGTTGCCATTTTCTTTTCTCTTTAGGATTATATTCTACAGGTTGGCTTTTAGTCTGGGAGCATGTGTTGTCCCGTAGGACTTTTGTGATGAAAGCAGATGACGAAGCCAACTTTGTTAAGTGTGTCCCAAAGAACAATAAACAGTTTGTTGGCACTCTGGCAATCTGCTCATATAAGCAAAATGAAAAAAATAAGAACATGCCAGTAGTATAGCCGCAGAAGGGGAGAGTGTAAGAATGTTGCAAGTGATGACGTAATGTTGCAAAGGGGGGGGGTGTTGCAAAAAAAAATTAGAAAAAAGAAAAAAAAGAAAAAAAAAAAAAAAAAGAAAAAAAGAGTACTGGCCTTTGTTGCCAAGGGTTGCAAGGGGCATGCAACTTGGGGCGGAGTTCTCCCCCAAGCTATTCCCCCAAAGGACCAGAGAAAAGGAGGAGAGAAAGGAGGAGAGGTGTTCACCTGGCAGGAGCCAAGTGCATATTAAGACTTCAGCCGAGTAGGCGTTGTTTTATAGGCTCCTAATCAGCCAGTTGGCTGTAAATGGCTTGAGTTGCCAGATAGCGCCATGTATTCATTTAATTCTAATCGAAGACTGAGTTGCCAGATACCATTGTATACATTATTATAGACTCCTAATCAGCCAGTTGGCTGTAAATGGCTTGAGTTGCCAGATAGCGCCATGTATTCATTTAATTCTAATCGAAGACTGAGTTGCTAGATACCACTTTTTAGCAATTGTATACACTATTATAGACTCCTAATCAGCCAGTTGGCTTAGAAGGCGTAAATGTTGCCAGATACCGCAATACCGTTGTATACATTATTATATTTCTTAAAAGTTGGTTTAGAAGGCGTAACATGATATAATTAAGTAAAACAACATTGCATCATTCTGTTTATTATAAATATATAGAAAATAAATATACATTTCAATTGAGGAATATGCATATAACAGTACAGGAAATATATACACACAATTATGGATATATATAAAATAAATATACATTTCAAATAGAAATAAATATACATTTCAATAGAAATATGTACATAACAGTACAGGGGAAATATCACGCAAAATATATATAAATACAATTCAATAGAAATATGTACATAATCGTACAGGAGAAATATCAAGCAAAATATATATAAATACATTTCACTTTTTTTCAAAATACTAAACTCGGTCTTAATCGAGTATATAAAATAAATATACATTTCAAATAGAAATAAATATACATTTCAATAATAATAGAAATATGCCTATAATCGTACAGGGGAAATATCACGCAAAATATATATAAATACATTTCACTTTTTTTCAAAATACTAAACTCGGTCTTAATCGAGTTTACAATTACATCATTATTGCTCTGCATTACGCAGTATATGCGGCTAATAATATTTCACCGCTTAAAGTATAGGGAAACCTGTATTCGATATGAAGGGCTTTCATATCGTTCAGTACTATTTTTGTTCCCACTTTACAACCGGTTGGTAAGTCATCTTTAAATACGTCTAGAATACAATCAAAAGCACGCACAAAGAGTTCATCGTTAGCTACATTATTAAACACAAGTTTTAAACAGGCTTTTCCAATCGAGGGTTTATTCTACCGACTCGAGCTTTTCAATCGTGAACTCACTCAACATAGCGCAATTGAAATCTTCTAAATCGTTACGACACTGCGCGTTATTAAATAAATAGTTCTTCAGGGAACGGTGAGGTGAGCTCAGCCTTGTACCGATCAATTGCTTTGTACCAAAGTTCATGGTATTTCAAAGAGTCTAAACTTTTTAAATAAACGTCCAGCTCTAGACCATTCTCACCAGCCCTACACTCGGTAAACCATCGAGCAGAGCGGTGTAGCGTATTCAAGTACTGTATCAAAATAAAGCATATCCGTAACACGCGCGTCTAATATAGGTTTCAGCTTACGGAATCCGACGATTTCAAACATTCTGTCGAGGATGAAACGGTTTCGCGTAGGAAAAGAGCGTTATTATCAGAAGCATTCTTCCACATCAGCCGTATATCAATGCACGGCCGATCGTTATTTATACACAACGTACATACAACGGCGTATGAGGGTGCGTCACTAATCTGCTCTCTTCTTGTACCTACGTTAGCAGTATTTTATAACGATCTTCACTCCACTTCTCAACTATCACGAAGATTCTATTCATCTCCTCGATACTTAAATAAACCCGTTTGTTTGTCGTCTACATTCCGTTTCCAGTACATAGCTAAGGTACCGGAATTACGCCTGAACACGCGCAACGATTTCGTCACGGACACATCGTACGAGGCGTTGAGAATGCTGCTCAAAGGAAGTTCCATCGTATTCGAGGAGCGCACGTCCACTCGGTTCAAGCTCTGAGATAACTATGAGCCGTGTGAGGCACGCAGGTAGGTAGGAATGGTTCGACGGGCGGCTGACTCGATGATACGTGAATGGGCTTGTTCGTATGACCGCGAGTCGAATTGCTGTACATATTTCGGTACAAGAATTAATTTCATCACTACCAGCCTACGCACCAGACATTTTGGATAAGAACTAGGAACATTTTATGTTTTACTAAACATCTCCACACTCCGGCGCACTATTTGAGAGGAACATATGTTCATATTTTTCCTTTCTGCCCATCAAACGATACTCGTCTCTAAACTCTGTTAAAAATTCACGCAGGGCACTAGCCACAACCTCACTACGAACCTCATCATGATATACGTTAATATAGTGATAAAATACTTAAGATTGTCCATGATCACGAGATTCACATTTTCAGTCGTAGGGTATGAGTAATCGACATGGTGTAGCATGACGTAATACCGCTTGTCACACCACCCATCAGCAAGACTCATTATCCATACCTGCTGCTTCTCTTCTGCACGCGTTGTTTTTTTACTTCACGGTGTATGTGAGACTTTATAAAGTTTAGCTCTGCAGTATACTTCAGCACATCGTCTGTGCAACGAAAGCCTTCAACGGTCTCACCAGAACATCCGTAGAGTATTTGTACATCTTGGAACTTCGCACAATCCAATGTGTTTTTAAAAGAGGCATAGGAGGGAGGAATAGGAAGTTTTTCGGTATCCACCACATCCTGGCACTTTACTGAATACCATTTCGTAAACGTTGTGCAAGCAATATTAAAGGTAGCCATTTGAATACACGTCTGATCTGAATACACGTCTGATCTCTCGGGCTTACTGCGGTCGACTGACCACGCAGGGACTCCCAGATAGTAGCATGACTCACGGTCTTACAGTGGGCGGAGCTTAGAACTTTCACCTGCACACACACACACACACACAAAGGAGAAAGTGAAACGCTATTTGAAACATGATTTATTTAACAAACGAGATATTCAAGTTATATATATTTACAAATACGATTTAATAAACGAGATATTCAAGTTATATATATATATTTACAAATACGTGTAATAAATCAATTTTACAAATACGATTTAATGAACGAGATATTCAAGTTATATATATATATATTTACAAATACGTGTAATAAATCAATAGATACGATTATATACAAGACGTGTGAGTTAACAATAGAAGCATCATTGGTATCCAAAGGGTACGGTATCATAGGTACCAGGTAACTGGTAACGTTTCCTATAGGTGTTACGGCACACCTTCGTACCCCTAAGTTCCTTCACGCCCCCCAGCTTCTGCGCCCGAAAATTGTGGGTGCCTACAATTAGTTGGGGAGGTTGTTCATCATCGTCCAAACATACTAGATCCTTCAACGACTCAAAGTTAACAACCTCCCGATTCGCATGGTTGAGCGTAATACCCTTTGCCTTCACGATATATTTCATTTCCTCCCCCACCCTGACCCGTACCCCATAAGTCTTAGGTCCTGTTGAGGCAAAAGAGTCGGCGTATGCGTTGTCCCCATACTCATCCTTGATCTCATCAGTGAGCTCGCCGAGGAACTCCCCAATAGTGGGCATGTATTCACCCTCCCTCTCTGTGAATATCACGCTATCTGTATCGGCATACAATACTCTCCGCCCAAGAGAATGCAATAGACCCCAAAGTTTTATACGGGCGTAGGCTGTTGTGAAGCTGGCCACAGGTATGTTTGTAACCCTTGAGGTATCTGTGGCAAATTCAGTGTTGTTGTACTTTATTACGTAAGTATTACCTACATTTACGATCTCCATGACCTCTTTATCGGGGGCATTGGCATAATCCCAGACATCGCTATAACTTTGTGCCAAATGAATGCTCCCTCTGCCGTATTCTGCGCAAATTTTCCCCATAGACTGTTTAGACACAACTTTGCACTAAAGCGCTTGCCAGGATTCTTTACAATTTGGACACGATCAAGTTGTATACCTTCGCGGTCGCGGTAACGTTGAATATAGGCAGACTTTTCATCTTCGGTATCAACTCCTCGCGGATACCCTGATGCCTCAACCTTATCCTTCAAAAAGGTGTTTATATATGGTGTGAAAAGGTTGGGTAGCTTCTGAAACCTCCACACCTCATGTATCTTCAGTATTCTATAACCATGGCGTACGGCTAGGGCCAACTCAGGACTTGTATATACGCCTCTGATCTTACGCTGGTGGGGTATATGGTTACATTCGCCGTTATCCTCTTCCGCGCACTTCACGCACAGGGGAAACATGAGCTTGTCGTCGATAACGACAGGTAAGATCGGCATCCATAAATTGCGTGGGGGGAGTACGTCTACGAAAGAGAGCCCAAAGTAACGATCATTCAAATTTTTTGAAAATTCATTGATGGAGGGTAGGCTAGGTCCCACCAGTTTCTCAGGAGCGCCCACGGGGTACGGATTGCTCTTCATCACGTATGGGTATAAAGAACAGAAATCGTAGTAATGGAGCTTCACGCCCTCCGTAGGTGGAAAGTATAGTCTGAAAGGATTTGTACGTCCTCCAAACAAGCTATCACCACATTTGAGAGGATCCAGCACCATTGAACGCTTGATCGTTTTTATTTCCTCACGGTACACCTCGTCTGTCTCCATCCGTGCATCATATTCATGCTCCCACAAGACTTTGTGAGTGAACTGTGATCCTATAAGTTGATCGCGGGTGCGGGTTGATGCGAGACAGTCGGCAGGAGACCTACCGTGGATATCTCCGGTGATTCCGCACTCAGGACGGGGGCATCCATGCCACCAGCAACCGTTAAAGGAGTACACAGTCTTCACACCAGTGACACGGTTTTCACTTAACCCATCAACCCAAAAAACACGTCCATTAATCTTAATGGGTACTTCACCCGTGTTGCGGGCGTGCTTTATGTATACACCTGTCTGTTGCTGTAGGTGTATGAGCCAGTAAATAGCCTGTCCGTAACTGCGGGGGTTGTTTCGGTGAATAATGGCTAAGGTGTCTTTAGGCATGAAGTTATTCTTGAACACCGTAAAACATAATGATGCGATGGTGGTTGCGACTTGCAGTGGATCGCATTTGAAACGGGCTATGTACATCCTTCTAAAGGCCTGGAAACATACTCTAAGCACGCGCACATCATTCACGCAATAACGCTCACATTCATCAGCTATATTATAAGGGTTACTTTCATTAAAACTGTCGTAGTATCGATCAAAGTCTTCACGTTCATCCATACAGTCAAAATAATGTTTGGGGGGTGGTGGGCCTACGTAGTTTAAAGTCTCGCTGGTGAGGAAAGTGTAAGGGAAGTATCCTTTGGAAACTTCAGCTGCTACTCCCATCACCTTGGGTAGCTTTGCTAATTTACAAGGTGTGAATAATAAAGTATCTTTAAATTGTACATTGCCTCTTATCTGCATCTGTATTAATTTGTTGCCTCTTTTCAATGGATCACCTGTAAATATCTCAGAGGATTCGTGTTCAAGCAACTCCTTATAAAGGAACTGCGTGTCAAACTTTGCCCCGTTATGGGCGAGAATATACACAGTCATTTTTTTGAACTTGTCGGCTAACTTGACAATATAGGACACAAATAGTTTCACAGGACTATCGCGGACATTCGTTTTAAAAACGTTTGTCCGTTTACCACATTTGGGGCACTCGTCACATTCGATACCCATACACTCATCACAGATGGTCTGGCTCACAAGTAAATGTGGAATTACCTCTTTGGTTTCAGCGTTCGTATATGTTTCTATATCGTAGTATACAGTTATACAAGGGTTATTTTTAGGCTTAGCATCTTTCATATAACATACATGCTTTACTCCATCCGCCTTATATTCCTCCTGGCATGTAGGACAGTGAATTATGTCACACTTGTGCTTAAATTTCCCCAATTATCCATTGTGTGAAACATACCACATTCACAGATTCTCATTTTCCTGCACGTGCCAATTGATTTATGGAAATCAAAACAGATATTATTGAAAAATGCGCGTCTACACACATCACAGTCTCTCTTCTCAGCTTCAACTACACGGCTTTCACATTTGGTGCTTTTACACTGCTCACATACCATGTGACATTCTTTACAATGTCTCACTATATCATCCGCAAACTCGAGGCACCCCTTACACAAATCATGATGTCTCCCATATTTTCGACTTTTGTCATAACTAGCGTAAAGCCCCCTTATATTACGGATGGGGAGATACGTTGTCCCTGACAATCCTAAAATAAGTAGGGGTCTTGTACGATCTCTCACACAGCTTTTAAAAACATACACAGTCCTACGACGATCATCCAACCCAAACACAACTATGCGGACATTCATTTCCTGTTCTACCCTTCTCAGCTCTTCAGGACCCATATTACAGTCAAATTCAAGTTCACAGTCTACAGCTAGTTTACGGGCACGCTCCACGACTGTAGGCAACCAAATTTTTTGAGTTCGTGTATTTTGTACAGTAAACATACGTGCTAAGAGTACTGCTATAAAGCCGCAACCACGATCGACGTTTATATGCTTTCGGTAAATAGTCGGAGAATTGAAGTTAAGAGTATACGGTATGGCACTATGACCCGCAACACGGTATACATGGTCAATATTTACCGTGAAGTTGTCCATATTGAAGGCTATACTACTTTGGGCGGCTTGCATTATACGTCCTAATATATATTCTACATCTTCAGCCGCCAAACGTCTAAATGGCACTATCACCCAATAATCGTCTACATCACCGTCATCTGACCCGAATCCAAAGGACAGACTCGTCCTGACTTCACGCTCGTCACGATTCTGAAGAGCAAACTCTATAATATGCTGTACAACCCGGCGTAACCCGCGCTCAATTCCATTGCTATACATGACTCTAGGGTCGACCCTGACTCTATACCGATTTCTAGTCAAGGCTGGGGTGGGGGCTGCGGATCGCACCAATTCGAGCGTTATACCATCCTCAACAGAACGGGGGGCGGCAGATGAATTAGGGGGTATATTAGCGGAAGGTGCTGCTGGGGGGTCTGTTGCGTAGGAGGTTGAGGGTTGGGGCTCTATTATTGTAGACTTAACAGAACGGGGGGCGGCGGATGAATAAGGGGATATATTAGCGGGAGGTGCTGCTGGGGGGCTTGTTGCGTAAGAGGTTGAGGGTTGGGGATCTATTACCGCTGCAACAGGCGCGTATTTCGGGCGCTTTATACCTGACGTGGGGTTCTCATACCTCCGCTTTGGACGTGCTACCGGTCGCTGGTGAGGGTTCGTTGGCAGGGGAGGAGATCACAACTACACTGTCGTCGAGGTCATCCGTAATGATGGGCTGCTCTACCTCATCGTCATTCACGGTTCTGTGGGAGAAGAAATATAAGGAACAGCACTCAAAATTTGTAATATTTTGTAAATGACCCACTTAGGAGTGTGACGTGTTAGAAATGGACTCTGTAGAAAAATTCAGATTCACGAGCCCATCCACATGTATTATATCTGGACCTACAGGATGTGGTAAAACTGTGTTTATGCTTAAAATCATTAAAGAAAAGGGGAGATGTTCTCGAAATTTGTGCGTAAAGTTATATGGTGCTATTCGACGTATCAATCAGTGTTCAACGAGTACCAAGATGATATTTTGTTCCACAAAGGCGTATATGACGTTAATTCGTTAAAGGGAAATGAACATACAATCATTGTAATTGACGATCTCATGTTGGAGATGGATAAAACGTTTGCCGAGACATTTACAGTATTCTCCCACCATCTTAACATAAGCGTGTTCTTCATCAATCAGAATCTATTTTTCAAAAATAGATACATGCGCGATGTGTCGTTAAATACGCAATATCTAGTCTTATTCGCGCAACGTAGAGATGTATCACAAATTGGGGTATTAGCCAATCAAATGTTCCCGAATCAGCGTAAGGAGTTTTTGGAAGTTTATAAAGAAGCTACAAGCACGCGTTACGGATATTTGCTTTGCGACCTTCATCCGCGAAACACGTTTAGAGTGCTTCTGCGAACGAATATATTTCCAAACGAGCCTGAAACGGTGTATATTCCAGAATGACAAAGAGACTAAAGAAATACCGTGAATTAATAAAAATCTATCATCGACTGCCCCGGGCATTGCAGCAGATGTTTATTAAAAATATCGATGCCGACTTTTTAAAATGCATCTGTGAAATCTGTCTTAACGTTATAAATTGCAATGTATCAATGAAAACCCATCAGAAGGCTCGCCTACGCCGCTACAAGAACATAATACGTGCACTCGCTCGTAAAAGCCAAACTGTAGCGAAGAAAAAACGAATTATTGTACAAACAGGAGGGTCATTTCTCCCCATCTTATTTTCAGTTTTGGGTCCTTTACTGACTAGATTAATATAATGAAGAAAGTGGTAGTGATTCCCCACGAGGTGTACGCTTCACTGCAAAGGAATCCAGACACGTATCTAGATCCCCGTAAAAGCAGACTTAAAAGAATGGAAAGCGAATTGTTAGCCCTATTAAACAGTGAAAAAACACCTGATGAGAAAAGAATCTTATACCAAGAAGCTCTGCAGAAATTTCTTCACGAGTACGAAAATTATAAGAGCCCTACAGAGATTCCTGTGGTTATTAGGCACAGCACGGGGGACGATGGACATGGCGACATAGGATCTGAGCCCGACGATACAGCTGACCAACCAAAAAGATTAGCCACACAACATATCGAACATGTATTAAAAAATACCCTCCCACTTACATTGAGGAGTAAAGGCTTAAGTCTTTATAATCTATTGAATGAGGATCCCGCCATACAATGGACCGATACAGGGGAGATCATTGTGGAAGGATCAAAGGTACAGGGATCGAATATCGTAGACATTGTCCATGATCTGGTGAGAAAGTGGGATAGGCCATCACCATCAGGATGGAAGCATATTAAAGCAAGACTACAACAAATAAATGTCCCTAAAACGTTGATAGGAAATCTGAACAGGTTAAAAGACTTGGAACATGCAACGCCTGTGACACAATTGAAGGCGCCGTCACCCCCGGCGGTAACACCTTTGAAGAGGAGCAAGAAGAGGTTAAACCAACCCTACCCACGTGCCTCTAAAATACGCAAATGGCTAACGTATTAACTAAACGCTATTATGACATTTCTACCCCATCCTCTTACGGCGGCGTAGATAGACTGTACAGAAGTGTTTACGGAGTAGGAAAAAAAGATGTTGAAAGATTTTTGAGGGAGCAGGACGCTTATACGCTTCATAAGCCTGTGAGAAAAAGGTTTAAAACAGCCAAGACAACGGCTTCCTCGATTGATTCTATTTGGCAAGCAGATTTAACAGACATGCAAAGATATTCTGTGTATAACGATGGTTACCGCTACATTCTATTCATAATAGACGTATTCTCTAGATATCTGTGGCTAGTTCCTCTGAAAAATAAATCACCTGAAACAGTTGCTAAAGCCACCAAAACGCTAATGTTAAAAGAAAACAGGGTTCCTGGCTATTTTTGTACGGATATGGGGAAGGAATTTATAGGCCGTGCTTTTCAGAACATGTTGACAGAGTTTAATATCAGCTATTACACAACCAATTCTATACATAAGGCTTCTTTAGCTGAAAGAGTTCAGCGCACCATAAAGGAACGCATGCACCGTTATTTTACACATAAAAACACATACAGATTTCTAGACATTCTGGAATCATTGGCATCATCCTACAACCGCTCACACCATCGCACGATTGGGACAACACCTAACGAAGTTTTAGAAAGAGGTACGCTCCCGAGAAGAGATGGATCACCACCACCACCACACTCTGCGCGCTTCAAAATCAATGATTATGTAAGGCTGTCGCGTTCGGGGAATAAATTCGCAAAGGGTTTTGAGCAAGGATGGACACGCGAGATTTTTAAAGTTAGGGCTGTGAGACCTAAAGGTGAGATAATGATGTATTACATTGAAGATTTGAATGGGGAAGAAATCTCAGGAGGCTTTTACCGCGAGGAATTGCAGAAAGTTGCGTTTAATTTAGAAAAAAATGTGTTTAAAATTGAGAAAATTTTAGGAAGCAAAGGTTCAGGAAGGAGAAAAATGTACCTGGTGAAATGGCTAGGGTACCCAGAAAGCTTCAACACCTATATAAAAGCTGATGCAATAATGAAGCTTAAATAGTATGCAACATGGCTCCTAACCATTTCTACGTCACACTCCCGTCCTCCTCGTCCCTGTCTGTACACCCTAACAACACACTAGCCAACTTTGTAACAGAACTCCATGGGCACATTGAATTGGGTCGTGATTCGTATGAGGTGGGGATATGCGAAATTCAGCTGGACACCGTCTTTTTAAATATTGAACATAAAGAAACCGTTTTTACGATTCTTAGAGACATTGACGAGTGTGAAAAAGCTGGGGTAGCTATGGATGAAACTATGCGCATCGCTCGGACTAAGATTGCACGGTATTACAGTACAGAAGTAAGACTAGGGCCGGGTCAATATGGTTCGGCCGAGGATGTTGTGAGAGGCTTAAACGTAAGTTTAAGAAACTCAAACCTTACGAATGATTTAGTATACGAAGTCGTAAACAACCCTGCACATACACTAATCCTAAAATCAAAGACTAACAGACGTATTAAAGACCATAGAAAGTTCCAAATTCTAGCCAATGGCCGCTATAGCGCAGTCTTCCAAAGAGACACATTTCACGAGACACAGCATGACTTGTCCAGATTAATGTATCAATTGAAGATGGAGAAATTGGCTGAAAGGTCCCCAGACATGTGCTATATTTACAGTAATATAGTGGAGCACCAGTTTGTTGGGGATACCCAGGCACGCCTGCTGCGCATTGCTCACATCCCCAACCATAGAGGAAGGAGTTTGAGTATTACATATGACAGACCCCATTATGTGAATGTCGCAACTAATTTAATAACCAATATCACAATATATATAAGAACGATTGAGGGTGAAAACTTCCCATTCGGTAACGGGAGCTTAACAGTGAAGCTACACTTTCGACGCACTGAGTTATAATGGATAGAAAGCCTTTCACCGTCTATCGAGGGATGCGATACCAGCGCGGTAGTGGACTTGGGTCCATTTTTTCATCCATACTACGTACGGCTGTTCCTTTGCTGAAGAGGGGTGCCAGATACCTTGGAAGGAAAGCGCTACAATCAGGCCTTAACACTGCAGAAGACATATTGGCCGGGGCTAAACCTAAAGAAGCTCTAAAAAAACATTTAAAGCGTACACGGGACGAAATCATCAAAGATGCAAAGAGAAAAATGCGTGGTGGCGGGAAGAAGCGGGCTGCCCGGAAGAAGAAGGGGTCACGTGGTATTAAACGTAAAAGGCTATCAAAAAAGAAGTGCTGTAAGCGAATGAAACCTATGGTTGACCACTTTTTTGACTGATATAAGCTAAGGACATTGATCTCATGAATCATAGTTTGTTTACCACTTGTCGAGAGAGGAGTCACTATTTCGCCATGGCACGCTTCATCCACCCATGTAGTTCACAATGCTGTAAATCGGAGCTGTCCCTTTTTGAGCTACCTCCAACCCAAGTTTCTATTGAGCACAGTGACTTTATTACAATTAACCCTTTAAACACAATTAGTTCCCCGAGTGCACCTATAGAATTCGTGATACCCAGCTCAGGCCCTTACTTTTTTGATCCAAGCTGTGTGCACATGTACGCTAAGCTACGTATAGCCCATTCTGATGGAACGGTCTGCGATGACAAATATGCTGTATACCCTGAAACAAACTTTCTGCACTCCATATTCAACCAGTGTGACGTATATTTAAATCAGACCAACATATCGGCAGGCACGGGGTACTATCATCTACGAGCCTATCTGGAAAATGTCCTCAACTTTTCCAAAGAAGCGAAGGCTACCTTTTTAAGTGCGGAGGGATATTATCAAACTAAAGATGAAAATAGTATAAAGGACAAATTTAAAAATTCTAAAAAGAAAATATACGAGTGTTTTGGACGGTTGCACACAGATTTCACTTTCCAGGAGAAGTTGCTTGTGAACGGGGTGGATATGAAAATAAAGCTCACCCGCACGAGTCCTGAGATCTGCTTAAATCTGGCTGCGGATCAAGAAGAGGGTGCAAAGCCCGTTGTGGTTCACATTATGGACACATACCTCCGCGTACGGCGAGTGAAATTAAGTTCACCAAAACAACTAGAAATTGAGAAAAATTTACTAAACGCTACAGTGAAATATCCTATTAACAGAGTGCAGATCAAACTATATACGGTTCCTGCAGGGTTGGCATCGAAGCAGATAGAAAACATTGCCCTGGGAAATCTTCCTAAAAGGTATTAATCGGCATGCAGGACCACGCTTCGGTGAATGGAAAATATAAAAAGAGTGCCTTTAAATTCGAGAATTTCGGACTTAAAAATATAACTCTATACGTTAATGGCACTGCTTTGGGTGGAACAATGGGTACGGACTATTCATCAGACGCTGTGTTACCGCTTTGTGCCAGAGCCTATAGTAATCTGACCCATATTGCAGGTGATTGTGATGAGCTTGGTAATGGGGTAACGCAGGAAGAATTCATTGATCAATTTAACCTTTATCCGTTTGACATTACACCTGACTTATCTGCTAGCGTAAATACCCATTTAACCCCACAGCAGAGCGGAAACATCTCAGTGCGGCTGGAATTCGCCAAGCCTATAGACGCTCCTATTAGTGTACTAGTATATCTCGAATCGCAAGCCCTAATAGAAGTAGATAGATTTAGGAGCGTTATCACTGACTTTTAAAATGGATGCTAATACACTTCAGAAAGTAATGGAGCGAGTCACACGTTCCAAATTTATCGGCGTGTTTGCGAAGAATGAAACATTGAGTTTGCCAAGTACGCGAGAATGCGGTAGTCTTATTGTGAACACAGACATCATCGGTAATGAAGGGATTCACTGGATCGCTGTCTATTTTAAAAATAGACAGCGCCTGTACTATTTTGATTCACTCGGTACTCAACCCTGGAGTGACCCTATTATTGTAAAATTTCTCGCTCAGTTACATATTCCCGAAGTTGTATGGACCCCATTTCGCATGCAAGGATATTTTACTAATGTTTGCGGAATGTACTGCGTCTCATTTCTCATGCATATGTCAAATGATAAAGAATTTATAAATTTTTTAAATTTATTTGACCCGTGTCACACTCGCCGAAACGATGAAATGGTATGCAGACAGATAAAAAACCGTTTTCCAATTGTACGTACTCGTTGTATATTATAATGTTTTTGTTCGTATATTTGTAACGATATATTCTGTAGTTGTTTATTGTACTGATTTCTTTCATTTAATAAATTTATGAAAATATATTGTGTCTTCTTATCCCAAAAAGATCGAAAAACACTTACATTATTTCGGTGTGACATTGTTGACTGATCAGTATATCCTCCCTATTCCGAGATTCTTCAAAAGATTGTATAACACGTGTCAAATCCTCATCGGACCTTAAAGGAATAATGTTCATTCTTTTAAAACATATACAGAGTATACAGACAGATCCCCATTATGTGAAGATATCTTTGGTTCGAGGAATAACATTGAATGCCATAAAAATTTCGATTTTAGCATAATGGGGATAACCAAATAACATTGATTGACATAAAAAATTTTTGGCGAGTATCTATTTGACGAGATACTACAACTCTCCATATATATATAAAAACGAATTATAGACACTTACATTTCTATGGTAGTCCCCTGCGTCGGGTTGTAAGGAGCGTCACTGCAAATATCTTCAACGGTTTGCGTTGGAAATAATTCGCCACGGTCAATCGCATTGAAAAGACTAATTGCGGTTAATGCTGCAGTATCACGTTCTTCATACAATTCCGGGGAGACGTACAGGTCCATGGTGGAGGATGTGTGACATTGTTGACTGTTCAGTATATCCCCCGTATTCCGAGATTCTTCAAAAGATTGTATAACACGTGTCAAATCCTCATCGGACCTTAAAGGAATAATGTTCATTCTTTTAAAACATATACAGAGTATACAGACAGATCCCCATTATGTGAAGATATCTTTGGTTCGAGGAATAACATTGAACGCCATAAAAATTTCGATTTTAGCATAATGGGGTAACAAAATAACATTGATTGACATAAAAATTTTTGGCGAGTATCTATTTGACGAGATACTACACCCCATCCATATATATATATATAAATTCTAATTATAGACACTTACATTTCTATGGTAGTCCCTTGCGTCGGATTGTAAGGAGCGTCACTGCAAATATCTTCTACGGTTTGCGTTGAAAATAAATCATCACGGTCAATCGCGTTAAAAAGATTAATTGCGGTTAATGCTGCAGCGTCACTTTCTTCATACAAGTCTGGGGTGACGTACAGGTCCATGGTGGAGGGAATGATTAATCACTGACGCGAAAATAGCTACTGTTACTCCCAACTGAAAAATATCCCCTTTTATATGCACAATCGCCAAGCTCCGCCCAAAAGACCAGATGTTCGTAGTGATTGGCTGCCGATGTAGCTGGGTGGAGCTATGACGTGTACCAATCCGCTATAACGGGACCGGATGAGTAACATATATATAAAATCGTGTTTCTTGAATTATAGGCACTTACATTTCTATGGTAGTCCCTTATATTATATTTTTACTTACAAGTTAATAGTATTGTTTTCTTGTGTTAACATAATTGTTAACTTATTTTATAATAAAGAAATATAGCCTAATTATATTTTTAAAATAGCATTCAGTTTCCACATTAAACTGTGGATCTAAGGTGACGTGAAAACTTTATCCGTTGTCACTCTTCGAGCTAGTTGTTATTATTACTAAAGAGAAAATCATGCATGCTTTTCGGTCATACTACTGACTCGTCAAATGATGCATTAACACGTTTTTCGGGCGTACTACTGACTGCCTCGGGTCAAATGATCCTGTTATTTTAAATCCGGTTCAATAATCCTGTTATGTTGAAATGTGGAAGAGTAAGCTACGACCCCCATCGACGAGATGTATTTCTGAATCCATGTTAAACTGGAGGTCTAAGGTATGTTGAAAAGCTTACCAATTCGGCGAGAAAGAGTTGATTATTATTGCTACATAGAAAAAATCGTGCATTACGATGTTTTTCGGGCATACTACTGACTGCCTCGGGTCAAATGATCCTGTTATTTTAAATCCGGTTCAATAATCCTGTTATGTTGAAATGTGGAAGAGTAAGCAACGACCCCCATCGACGAGATGTATTTCTGAATCCATGTTAAACTGGAGGTCTAAGGTCGGGTGAAAAGCTTACCAATTCGGCGAGAAAGAGTTAATTATTATTGCTCCATAGAAAAAATCGTGCATTACGATGTTTTTCGGGCATACTACTGACAGCCTCGGGTCAAATGATCCTGTTATTTTAAATAGATTTTTTATAGTTTCCGGTTTTTATTTTTACTTACATGTTATTAGTGTCATCCCTGCATGACATCAGTAAGTACGATACACTCCTAAACAAAGAGGTATGGTAGGGGTAAGTACAGTAGGTAATTTTACGGCCACATATTTTTTGGAAAAGTCGGAAATCACGCCCAACGATCCCTGACTGTCCGAAAGTTGATGACATGGGGAAATTGCTCTACAGCCTAACCTAGCGTACGCCTGACGTGGCAGAAGACTCACCCTGACTGATATAACATAATATGGGTATGGTTTTCGATTTGGATTTCCTTTCTCACTAGAAACAAACTCTGCCATTTTAAGGGTGGTATACTACTGCAGCACTATAAATGTTATAGTTTAAATGAAGAGGCTAACCTTCTTATTTACATCTTCGTATTTGCGTCTTGGCAACTAAGATTTTATTTAGTTGGTTGTTCATTCGAACAATTATAACGTCGAATAATTGCTGCTTCGAACAACTGTTTTTCGAACTATGGTTTTCGAACAATTGTGCTCGAACAATTGTGTTCGAACACAATGGCAAAAGATACAAGCATATCCCGTTATTTGAACAAAACTCTCTCTCTCTCTCTCTCTCTCTCTCTCTATATATATATATATATATATATATATATATATAATTGTGGGCATATCTAAGAAATGGAGTCGAGAGAGGTTTTGTTCAAGCTGTCTGGGAGAAAGGTCATTATGGTCACGATTCTCGGAATCCCTTTCCTCTAGCGGATTGTATTTTGGATAATTTCAACTTTTAATTGAATTGTTTCGTAAATTTTCATATTGTTTCGTTGTTCAAATATTTATAATAAAAATAAGTGTGTAAAAATTATTTATTTAATAAACAGAATTTAATAGGATTCATCCCACAGAACATTCGAAAAGTTTAACTAAGTTTAATGAAGTTCAAGTTAATGTTATATTTGATTCTAATCGTTAAACACTATACATCTATTGTAAAACCCTATATACATCTATACATCTATAGTGAAACACTATATATATATATAGCTATTTTTGTACGGATATGGGGAAGGAA
Organism: Bathynomus jamesi; assembly: GCA_023014485.1. Classification (NCBI taxonomy): domain Eukaryota; kingdom Metazoa; phylum Arthropoda; class Malacostraca; order Isopoda; family Cirolanidae; genus Bathynomus; species Bathynomus jamesi. Next base: position 861,571 of record JAJOZX010000015.1, on the reverse strand, counting down.
TTTATACGCCGTGCTTTTCAGAACATGTTGATAGAGTTTAATATCAGCTATTACACAACCAATTCTATACATAAGGCTTCTTTAGCTGAAAGAGTTCAGATATATATATATATATATATATATATATATATATATATATATATATATATATATATATGTATCATAATGTTTAAAAGACTGTATATATATAATTATAATAAACTTATGTCGAAATAAACTAGTTAACCATAAAATTAATTATTTTCTATTATTAAGTTTTCTATGTTGAATTATGTGTGGTTAACTACGTTATTTGTTTCGAAAAGTTTAACTTCAAGTTTAATGAAGTTCAAGTTAATGTTAAATTTGCTTCTAAACGTTAAACACTAAACTAAAATTAAATGTTATAATATGAAAAATACATAAATAATATATATACCTTACCTTACAACATTACAAAGGTTCCGCGCGATGATTTCTCATTTCGCGAAGGTCAAGCTTGTCGCCCCTCCTCTCGAGTTGGCCTGGTGAAGTAGTGAGTTGGATTCTTGCGCTCTCCACCTCACATAGCCAGGTACGCCCGGCTCATCGAGGATTGTTCTGAGCCAGGCGTCTAGTCTTCTTTTGAAGATTTCCACTGCAACTCCCTTCGTGTTTCTTAGGTCTTTGGGCAACTGATTAAACAGTTTTGGTCCTCTCACTACAAAACTATTTTCTTTCAGGGTTAAGGATGTTCCCTGTCTCGCCTTCAATTTGGGAATACGACACAGTCTACCGCTTCTACTTTCCATCGTTGTTTGGGGAGTTATGGGATTCAGAGTAAGATTAGGGACTAGTTTCTCCATTATTTTCCAAGTGTAAATAATGGTGTATCTCTCTCTTCTCCTTTCCAGTGAATATAGGTCTAGTTCTCGTAACCTTTCCCAGTAATTTAGTTCTTTGCACCCATTGATCTTGGCTGTGAAGCTTCTTTGAATCCCCTCCAGCTGTCTAATGTCTTCTTTTTTATATGGGGAAGTTAGGACCGAGCAGTATTCTAATTTGGGTATTATCAGGGTTTTCAGTAGAGGAATCATTACATTCCTATCCCTTCGTTTAAAGGTTCTCAATATCTGACCCGTTATTCTCTTTGCTCTGTTTACTGCAATCTTATTTTGTGTTTCAAATTTCGCATCATCTGTCATTACAACCCCTAAATCTTTTGCTCTGGAATTTCTCTGACTTTCCTGTCCATTTGGGGTATAATATTCCATGCACTTTAGGTCTTCTCTTTTTCCGTACCGTAATAGCTGAAATATATATATATAATATATATATATATATATATTATATATATATATAAGATGTTTAAAAGAATGTGTATATATAGGTATATATAAGCATAATAATATATATCTAGCAAGAGCAATCCGATCATTGCAAAAAAAAACTGGAAAGGTATGCAATTCCATAATAATAAAGATTGAGTGTGTAAAAATTATTTATTTAATAAACAGAATTTATTTGGATTAACTACCGTCATATATATATTGTGTTACACAATGGATGATTAATATATGGATTTCTGGGACACATGGCGCTATCTGGCAACTGAACACATTGCGCTATCTGGCAACTCAGCCAGAATAGAGGTTTATAAAAGACCGAGAAGCTGATGAAAGAATCATTCAAGCTCGGCTCCCAGCCGAGCAAGGACCTCTGGTTCTTCTCTTTCAGGCCCTTTTGTAAAACCCCTTAGAGGCCTCTTAGGTTAGGAAAACGAAAATAACTTGGGGGAGAACTCCTCTCTCTGCTTCAGGTGTCTCTCTCTCTCCTTCAGGTGTCTCTCTCTCCTTCAGGTGTACCCCTCCCCCCTTGGCTCAGCCAACTGGCTGATTCTGGCTGATTAGGAGCCTATAAAACAACGCCTACTCGGCTGAAGTCTTAATATGCACTTGGCTCATGCCAGGTGAACACCTCTCCTCCTTTCTCTCCTCCTTTCTCTCTGGCCCTTTGGGGGGAATAGCTTGGGGGAGAACTCCGCCCCCAAGTTGCATGCCCCTTGCAACCCCGGTTGGCAACAAAGGCCAGTACTCTTTTTTTTCTTTTCTTTTTTCTTTTTTTCTTTTTTTTCTTTTCTTGCAACACCCCCACCCCCCTTGCAACAACCCCACCCCTTTGCAACAACCCATTTGCAACATTACGTCATCACTTGCAACATTCTTGCACTCTCCCCTTTTGCGGCTATACTACTCATGCCCATTTTTTACAGTAGCGGAGGATTAGGAGTCATGGAAATAAAACTCTTAAACAATCAAATGAAATTTTTTTTTTCATGTTTAGGTACATTAATTCACTTATAAATGAATACCTTGTGTATTTGAGGACATTTCATGACATAAATTAATGAAAAACAAGACTTATTATGTCATTTAGGCTATACAAAACATTCCGCATGTTAACTCAAAACTTACATATTGTCTTCAATTTCAACAACACTTATATATGATATTGCATGGTAAAATTAAACAATATTGATGCACATCAAATCAATCATAGGTGAATTTCCATTTCTAATAGATGCTTTTTTCAATAGTAAGCCTAATGCAGTTAGAACAAAAGGTGCTTCTACATTGGGATCGAACTGGGGTAATGCATGATAAACCATAATTTCAATACACAACATAACATCAAGTCAGTGAAAAAAAAAAGAGTATTCTGTTACTTGTTGTAATAACTCATAAGTTCATGAAATGTGTCTATGAATTCTAGAAATTTATATCATCTACAGCAATGTCCTCATTGCTGTAGATGATGCCAAATTAACCCACTTTTTCTTATACTCTTCATACTTTTCTTTTCTTATCCTCTTTACTTGCATGTCTGTAGTTTGCATGGTATGACAGTGCTTGAGTTAAGACTATGTTTGCATGGTATGATAGTGTTTGAGTTAAGACTGTGTTTGCATGGTTTGTAAGCGTTCTTATTTTACTTCTTTTCATCTTTCACCCATTTCCTATTCTCTTCGACTATTTTCCCGACTTGTCGGCAGAGGCCGGCGGATGATGATGGTGAGTCTTTCTCTCTCTTTTTCTGAATGAATGTTAACCTACGAACATAAGCGTATGAGGCAGGGGGTCTGGAGGGGCGGGAGCCCCTCCCCAGGACTGGGAATTGAGCATTTTCAGGGTAGATTTTTCTTGACTTTCCTTTATTTGTTTTTTACTTCTTGAGGTGAATTAACTACTTGCTACTATACTTGTAGCTAATAATTAAAACGTAAGTTGAGGACTTACTGAATTCTATATCAACTGTAATGCCGTAGTTTTGCTTGTCATTTAGAAATGTTGTAGCAAAATTTTCTCATTTTTATAAATTGTAATTTTTTTATATCAAAAAGGCTTTAATATATGCTACTCATACTCTAACCTTTGTGTTATTTTATGCTACACATAGTGCTTATGCGGAAATCAGGGCACCATGAAAATTTTCAGGGCAAATTTTTTCCGCCCACCCCCCAGTAAAGTGCCATCTCACTCGCCTATGCCCACGAATGATAGGTTTTAGTACTTACTTAACCCCTTATTCTCTTCTTTTAACCCGCTACTCTCTTCTTTCTCTCGGGCTAACCTGAGAGTGGATCTTAGGGTCTTTCTTTGCCTTAGCTTCTGGAGATCTATAGATTAGTTTCATCCTCTTCAGTAGCATGATGGCAAAAATCCCGAGTGCAAATCAATTGCATGCATATCTTCACTTCGCAACTTGCAACAGTGCATGCAACAAGCGAGATTACGCAACAAAGGGAAGAGGGGGTTAAACCCTCCAAGGGGGAAGGGGGTTAAACCCTCCAAGGGGGGAAGGGGGTTAAACCCTCCAAGGGGGGAGAGGGGATTATGCATGAAGGGGTGAGGGGTTATGCATGAAGGGGGAGAAGGAGTTAAGCATGAAAGGGGAGTGGGTAACGTAACCTAACAAGGGAGTAGAGTGGGGGTTGAAGAGTGCCGGGGATAGACCCTCCAAACGGGGGAGTGGGTAACCTAACCTAACAAGGAGAGAGAGAGAGAGGAGGTCCTTTCTCTGGTATGTGTCGGAGCATAATGGAATCTTCACAAGCCATCTTGGTAGTCCTTAGGATCACAGCCATTTGGCAAAGAAGTCAGTCAATCGTATGACGTAAGCGGCTATCAGCCAGTTTGTTTAGAGGTAAGCAGCCAGTCGCCTTAGTTTAGTGACTTATATATACATATATAGGCTAACTGGAGTGGCACCTCCTCTCACAACAAATTCTTAAAGTAAAACGTGGCCTTCTTAGTCAGCTTCAGAACCCCCGCCAGTCAAAACAGACAGAGAATACAGCCAGTCGCCTTAGACACACATACACACACACACTGTATCGTTTATATATACTATATACACCCTCATTTCCCTTAATACAGATATTTGTGTACATGGTGTAAAATAAAACACAACTACAGCGTTCTGTCTATTTATATATATCATTCATGAAATGCACTGTAAATATATACATACATTAGGTGCAAAACCGAAATAATACATACATGATTTATCTAACACATATATTTACATCAAACAAAAATAACACAGCCAGTAGAGAAGAATTTAAATACATTAGACGCAAAACAGGAATAATGCACACTATCGTTTATATATATATATATATATATAAACGCTCCAAAGATATCTGACGATCCCCCGATCTTTTAAGAGGTCTTTTGAAAGAAGCTTAGGCTTTTCTCTGTGCACATAGACGGGAATAAAGCATGCTTTATCTATATCTAAATATATATATATATATATATATATATATATATATATATATATATATATATATATATATATATATATATATATCAAAGCTACTGACTTCTCCTTAGGGAAACGGAGCTTACAGATGAAAAGAAGGACCAACACAACAGCAAACATTTTCGTATATTTTTGTACTTCAGCCGTTTCGACAAATCTTTTGTCATCATCACTGAATTATAAACTTTAAGACCTGAAAACAAAAAATAATTAAAATTACATTAATACGCAAATACGGGCACCAAAACTGAACGGCATATTCTAAATGAGGCCTGACTAGGGACTTGTAAAGGGGCAATATAATATTCTTCGATTTAAATTCGAAATTACGCGCTATGAAGCCTAAAATCCTATTAGCTTTTGCGCAAGACTGCAGGAACTGGTTCCTAACTTTTAAATCCTTAGATACGCGTACGCCTAAATCTACTTCCTCGTCAACACTCGCTAACTCTCTATCATCCATCGTGTACGTGTAATTATTGTTACGAGAACCTATATGCAAAACTTTACATTTGTCTACGTTAAATTGCATCTGCCACTTATCCGTCCACTCCATAATCCTATTTACATCGTCTTGGACCTATTTTTATCGTCCTCGTTAACACCCTTACCACCTATTTTAGTATAGTCCGCGAATTTTTAAACGTTTCTAGTCAATCCTACATTTATGTCGTTAATGTAAATTACGAATAGCAATGGGCCTAACACTGAACCCTGTGGGACACCGCTACCTACATCCAACCACCCCGATTCACTACCATTAACAACGACCCTCTGTCTCCTAGCACGAAGCCATTCCTCTAACCAGTTAGCTACCTGACCGCGTATACCGTGCGCTTTAACCTTCGCAATTAATCTTCTATGCGGAACTGTATCGAAGGCTATTTTAAAATCTAAATAAATAATGTCTAACAAATTAGTTAAACATGATATACAGTATATGGCGTCGAAACCCATGCTGACTACTATTAAACAAATCGCAACTTTCTAAGTGATCGATCATACGATCCCTAACTACTGATTCCAAACGTTAACCGACAATTGACGTTAAGCTAATGGACCTATAATTGCTAGCTACTGTGCGGTCGCCTTTTTTAAAAATGGGCGTGACGTTAGCTAATTTGAAGCCTTCAGGAATAATCCCCGTTTCCAGTGACTGATTAAAAATCCTCGTTAAGGGGCCTACGATAACGTCTTTCAAATCGTTCAGATGTCTAGGATAAAACGCGTCAGGGCCTGGAGCCTTGCTATATTTTAGCCTATCGATATAATGCGCAATCTCACCCTCGAAAACAGTTGTTTCATCCAAAATAGTCTCGCTGCTAAATGGAACGATATCGTCCACATCGGGGACATTATTAACATCATCTACGGTAAAAACTGTCGCAAAAAAGTTATTAAAAATACCCGCAAGAGCGTCGGAAGCCAAAGCGCCATTAGCGTCCAAGAGATGGCCTATATTATTTTTTATCGGCTTACGATTATTCACGTAATCGAAAAACTTTTTTAGGTTATGTTTACTATCCGCAGCTATAAGTATCTCTAAATTACGCTTAACATTCCGAACTGATCTTTTAACCTGAAGTCGAAGCTCGATATATCTATTAACGTTAGCTACCGTGCCATTGCGCTTATTAAGTCTATACGCTCTGTTACGCTCGTTTATGAACTCGCCTATTTCCCTAGTCCACCACTAGCGCCTACCATGATTTCTAGCGCGCTTGGGCCTACGAGGAATAAACTCCCTTCCGATATTCAAGAAACTATCTTTATACGCTTCCCAATGCAAATTTGCGTCATTACCCATAAATAAGTTATCCCAGTCCACTACTCTCATCCTATCCGCAAAACTATCACAATTGGCGCTACGAAAATCAGGGACTTTTATTACGTTAATATCCTTAGTGTTTTCTATCAATAGCTTAAATCTAATAATTTGATGATCACCACATCCTAAACTCTTGCTTACTCCTAAACCTTCGACTCTATTTTCGCCGTTCGTCATCATCACGTCTAAAATATTGTCACCGCGCGTTGGTTCGGTAACCATCTGTCGTAAAAAATTATCTTCTATGAACTCAATCAATTTCAAACCCTCATCGTTACCAGTAAAAGTCTCGTAATTAACGTTAGGGAAGTTAAAGTCTCCGACAACTATACTATTCCGATCATTAATAAAGTTGCAAAGAAGTGTGTAAAACCTAGTATCGGTATCGAGGGGTTGAACGGGAGGTCTATAAACAACAACAAAATTGAAACCAAGACGACGCACCCTAACTTCAACGCATAAATTGCTGCCGGAAAATCTATCTTAACCTCGATAGCCCTAAGGGAATTACGAATATACAGCAAAACACCGCCACCAATCCTATGTAACCTATCATCAGTAAAGAATTTAAAACTCGGTATATCAAATTCCCCAAGTCCTGAATCACGGTATTTAACCACGTTTCAGTGATAGCAACTATAGCGTAGTTGCCGGAATAAATTATCGCCTTAAATTCGTTTAATTTATTTCTAATACTACGCGCGTTACAATAAAAGACGTTTAAGTTTGTTTTACCATGAGTCGGCGTCTTAAACTATTTTTCACGTCGGGCCAGCGTTTCCCAGACCCACAACGTTTACAGAAGGCTTCGACCTATTCAGCTTTCGAACGTTTTCGTCAATTAACCTACCTAGCCTAGCATTACCCATTTCATTAAAATGCACCCCATCTTTTATAAAAAGGCTAGGATCACTGAATTCTGACCACAGCTTTACGAAGGGTACATTTTCCTCAGCACAAATCTTTTCTAATTTAGCATTAAAAAATATCGTTTTGGACGTAATCCTAAGACCCAAACTGTGCCTAGGGGTAATACCTAGAACTAGAGACCTAGCTGACCTCGCCTTCAGGGACCTAATTAATCCCCTATATCTCTCCAAAAGGTCAGGCACTCTCGTATCGGGCCTATACGAGTCGTTGCCCCCTACCATCGTCACTAACATCGAGTGACGGGAGGCAACATCAACCCTATCCACTTCGGCTCTAATTCTGTCAACCCTGGTCTTGGGAGACAGACCCTCCTCCTCTTGGTTGGATGCCGTTCAACGAACTCTATCCATATGGCGCACTAAAGAGTCCCCAATTAAAATAGTTCCCCCTCGTTCACGTCCCTATCCAAATGGGTGAAAGGGTTCGAAACCTCGATAGGAGGTATTCCTATCACCTAACCTACCTGGCCTAGCTCCACCCTTAACTTCTCTAAATCCCTCCCCATCTACTAATCTCGAACCAACCTTAACCCCTTCCTCAACTCTATCCAACCTTCCCGATAAGCTACCTAAACTAGAAACTAGGTTACGCACCTCACCCTTCAAATTACTAACGTCTTCAACGTTACTATTGGTTCGGCTTTTCAACTGTAGCCCTACCCCTGCCCTCATCAAGCGTTGCAAGTCTTTTCGCTACCTCACGTACACTACGTTTTATGTCAACTATTTCCTCCCTTAAATCACAAAAAAAAACGATCTCTCGGTAATCGCCATAGGACTACCGTTATAAGCCTTAAAATCCGTATACCACCGATTTACCCCACACCTAACACACGACGCTTTCTGCAACGGCATCTCGCAAGTTAAATTAGTTTATAACCGTCACAAGTTTAAGTTAAATTAAGCCGGCACGCTATGAAAACTTCTAAATCGCTAAAAACCACTAATATTCAATTACTTAACTATAACAGTGTGAATACAAACGCAAGTAAATAAAATTCAGAACTTTCCAAAAGTAAAGTTATTGGCAATATCCAAAAGTAGAAGCAATATCAGAGAGCTCAGGAAATGCGTCCGCTCAGTACGGAGCCTGGCTGACGATTCACAGAGAGAATCCACAAATTTATCATAGCGGATGCAGAACTCTTTGAAGGTTAAACTACAATTTAACAAAATATTTGTATAACTAAAATTCTTATAGACTTTTTATTTGATTTGTTTCATCATTTGAACACTTATCTGTATAATATTGTTAACTAAATAGTTGTATGTATAAAATCCTTAGACTTTTCTTCCACCCGTGTATATAATAATAATAATAATAATAATAATAATCTTTATTCAGAAAGAACACATTACATAACATATACATTACATCCATACTGGTTTACACAATGCTGGGATTAACATTTAATTTTGTAGTTTAATTACAGTATTCTTATATGAATATGCCGTTGGGAAGCATTACAGCTTTTCAAGCAAAAGTCTTTGAGATTCATTTCTATTTTTACATAGGAAAATGTCAAATATAAATTGAATTTTTGGGAAATGAAATAATGTTGCATTTAGTTAACTTTGTCATTACAAATGAAAATTGAAATAATCTTTGAAAATATAGAAAATAATAATAGAAATAATAGAAAAAAATGGTGAACAATACAAATGATGATACAATCTTAAAGTTACAAAGATGCAGATGAGTGAGGCCTATAATAACTATGGCGTAATACTCTATATTGAAAACTCTTAACATCTAATTTATATGGTTTATAATTCCCCCATTTAAGATTGTTTAGTAATATTTACAAGTTGCAATATACTGTATATGCATATATATACACACACACACATATATATTGGGAGGAGTTTATAAAGTGTTTCTTTAGTGAGATGCGAAACGATATTAGTGATGGTGCTTCTCTAATGTTTATGAGTATAGCATTCCAGATATCTGCCCCTTTGTAGGAGAGAGCATTTCCTGCAATTTGCATGTAATAATTTGGTTCATATATGAAATCATTGGGAAGCCTTGTATTATAATTATAACACTGATTCTGTTTCTATAGAATTTTTTATGTTTTTATATGCATTTGTGGGCGCTGAGTCCAAATCTGGCCTTGGTTTGTGTGTATCATCAATGGTTTCAGAGATAATCCATTTTTCATGTTTTACCAGTTTAATGTTATTATGGGCACCGCAATATCAGAATAATCAGGAATTGTTGAGAACAATCCGGATGTTCGTTGACAGTTTCTTGCTCTAGAAATTGCCCGAAACTTCCACTGTGCTATGTAAAGAAGAGAGCAGAGTCTGAGAAGTCAGTAAGTGTGAGCACACAAAGAAAGCAGGTTGTTTGTCTGATGGTTACCAGCACTGAGGTACTGTGTTTCTGTGCTTCTCTGTGCTGACGATTTGAGTGTTATCGATCCTTTTTTATTGCGAACATTATTTCAGTGTTGTGAATACATCTTTTTTCTAGAATCTGTAATCTGTTGCAGATTTAATAACTCTTCTCTCTATATCTGCAGGTTATGATTAATGTAGTACAGTTTGGTAAAGAGAATGGCAACTAGAGCTTGTAAACACTCGCCGGATATATTCTGCTACGTTTGTGGGTATTACATTGGCCCCAAGCAAGTATTGCAGAAGATTGTGAAAGGCAACAAGTTCTGGATCGCGTATCGGCTCTATTTTGGTATGCCTATGGGTGACCAAGATAAGCCCTGGGCACCCCATGTGATCTGTGGAAGCTGCCGCTCCACACTTGAAGGGTGGCTGCGGGGAGTACGCAAGGCAATGCCCTTTGCGGTACCCAGAATATGAAGAGAACCAAAGAGCCACCACGACGATTGCTATTACTGCATGGTAGATGTTTCTAAGTACAGGAAAGTTAAAGGAAGGCAGACTCTTCAGTATCCAAGCATAGCGTCGTCCATAGCTCCTGTACCACATGGCGAAGGTCTTCCAATACCACGTCCACCAGAACAGGTATCTATCCATTACTTTACCTTCTGTATTTACAGACTGTGGGTCATTATGTGTCGATTTTTCTTAATGCTGATGCTCTTCTACATATATAGCTATGCCTATATTTTGCTTCTTTGCTTTGCAGGTTGAAAATGAGGATGCAGCTAGCTCATCTGAGATGTCGGCTGGTGAGGACAGTCATGATGAAGAATATAGAGTAACTTTCAGTACAAACCCTCACTTTCCAAATCAGAGGGAATTGGACTACTTAATTAGAGATTTGGGTCTGACAAAATCAGGGTCTGAGCTTCTGACCTCCAGACCCAAAGAGTGGAATTTGCTTGGAGAAGACTGCAAGAGCACTGTGTACCGAAAGCGGCATGAAGAGTTTGCAAGGTTCTACGATGTCACTGGCTCTCTCTGTTATTGCAGCGAGGTTAATGGTCTATTCACAGCTATTGGGTTAACACATAAACCCTCAGAGTGGCGCCTGTTTATTGACAGTTCAACTCGGAGTTTAAAAGCTGTTCTACTCCATAATGGGAACAAATATCCATCTATACCAGTTGCACATTCTGTTCAAATGAAAGAGGACTATGAAAATGTCAAACAGCTGCTCACTCAAATCAGGTATGAACAATATAACTGGGACGTGTTTGGTGATTTCAAAATGATTGGTTTCCTGTTAGGTTTACAAGGAGGGTTTGCTAAATATTCATGTTTTCTTTGCCTGTGGGATAGCAGGGCTTCAACTGAGCACTATAAAACAGTTCAGTGGCCTCCACGTGAAGGACTGCAACCAGGAAAGTACAATGTACTCAGGGAACCTCTTGTGAAGCCTGACATAGTTGTGCTACCACCTCTCAATATTAAGTTGGGTCTAATTAAGCAGTTTGTAACTGCGTTAGATTTTGGAGGGGAAGTTTTCCAACAGATTCGGGTCATGTTCCCTAAACTCTCTGAGGCCAAAGTCAAGGCTGGCATCTTTGTAGGACCACAAGTCAAGGAGCTGTTGAATTCAAAGAACCTTGAAGCCAAGATGACTCCGATCGAAAAAGAGGCTTGGTGTGCTTTCCGTGATGTGGTTCGTGGGTTTTTAGGCAACCATAAAGCACCAAACTATAAGGAATTAGTGTCAAACTTGATTAAGTGCTATGGCAAAATGAGGTGCCGTATGTCTTTAAAATTACACTATCTGCATTCACATCTAGACTTTTTTCGTGATAACCTGGGCGATGTGAGTAAAGAAGATGGCGAAAGATTCCATCAAGATTTTCAAACGATGGAGAAAAGGTACCAGGGCCATTGGGATGCTTCCATGATGGGAGACTACGTATGGTCGCTGATCAGAAAGGATAAGAATGTTCATACGCGGAAGTCGCGTTCTTCAGTGCATTTTTAAGGAACGCACACTGCATAACGAGGCTTGTTATTCTCTTATCGGTTCTCCTCATGATATATATTATATCCTTTGCACCATTTTGGGTTTGTCAAACAATTTTGGCTCAATAAATATTAATTTCCAATAGTGTTTTTATTTTCAGAAAATATTTATGTTAGCCTTCTTTATACTTTGCCATATGAAAAGTGTGATAACCTATATTTTTGAAACGGTTGATGATAGAGCAAAACCAATATCATTTTTGGAATCAGCGCCCAGAAATCACAATAAACAGAATTTTTTTCAATTTTTTTTACCCAGTTTTATCAGTAACTTTGTACATACTGATACCGACAGTAAATATATACAGGTCACTTAGTTTCAGAATATTTAAATTTCTGAACATTGGAGAGGTATGAGATCGTCTGTTATCATTGTTTGAGAGAGTTCGTCAATATTTTTTATGGATTACTTCTAGCGGATACAGTATATAATTCTTTGGACTACCCCATGCTGTGATTCCATATTACAAGTGTGGATGGATAAATGAGTGATACAATGTGAGGAAGGCATTTTGGAGAATTGTTTTTTTTGAGTTTAAACACTATGCAAAGAAATCTAGATATTTTTTATTTGATATGTTGTGTTTGGTTTTTTAAATTTAACTTGCCATCTGAATTCAGCATATTTCCCCTTTTGTCACATGTTTTTAATTTATCTCGTAAGATAGCATGTGAGAGCGTTTCAAAGGCTTTTGACAGGTCAAGCAAAATGAAGATTGTGTTTTTTGTAGTTGAAGTTTTATAGATATTTTCTAATAGCATGTTAATGGCGTATTCCGTGGTGTGGCTTTCTCTAAAACCAAATTGTGTTTTTGTTAGGATGTATTTACTAAGCATTGGATTAGTCTATTGTATGCGATTCTTTCAAGTACTTTACTCAGAGTTGGTAAGACGGAGATTGGTCGGTAATTGGATGAAGAATCAGGGCTGCCTGAATTGAATACGAGACAAACCCTGGCTATCTTCACGTGATCAGGGAATATATCTTGTACTATTGACTCATTCATAAGTCTTGTGAGTGGGGTTTTTATATCATCTCATATTAGTTTATATATTTTCACTGGAATTAAACTGATATCAGCGCTTTTATTTTTTAAGATTTTTAATGTAGCTGATGTTTCGTTTTTGCAGAATTGGTTCAAAGAAGAAAGTATTTGGTGTTGGTTGTAGCATATATTTTTGGGAGTGACTCTGATTCTGGAATGACAGCTTCCGTATTACTTACTGTTTTCGAAAAGAAATTGTTTAATAAAGTGGCCTCTTTGGGATCACTGTAGGAAATTCCATTCTGTGTTAACGAAGTTACTGGATTTGTCTTTACTATTTTGGCGTTAATAGGACCTTTAAAGTATTCCATAATCCTTTGGGATTAGATTTTTGTTCGGTCATTTTAGAACAATAATAGTTATTGTGTTACAATAATTTTTATGTTTGTTCATTGATAATATCATTTTTCCATAGTTTATAGAGCGAATGTTTAGGGTTTATGCTTACAATGAGGGCTGGAGTGATCCACTAATTGTTATAGTTCTTTTTAGACACGAGTTTCGGTTTGATAGGAAAATTAGTATTAAATATATCCATTAGTGTGTTTGAAAATGATTGAAATTTTGCTTCTATTTCACAGTTACTTTCAATTATGATCCACCAGTCAAAACTTGATAGCTCTCTGATAAATTTCAATTCATTATTATAGGTGTAGGGTCTATATATTGGTCCATATATTGGTTTCCGCTGAATTTCATATTATTTATGATTTATTCATATACTTTGGAAACATTTGTATATCACGCGGGGCCTCTGAAAAAAAATAGTGTATATATATATATATATATATATAATATATATATATATATATATATAATCATCGATGCATTCACAATTCAAGTGGAAGTATGAAGCGTTAAACACCGTTTTATATAGAACACCATTCCGCCCATACGCTCATTTCAGGGTACGAGCAACTCGCAGCAACAATGCCAAGCAAATAGGGGCTCAAAGTGTCATGTATTGGTTTTTAATAAGAAATTTAATAAACTGATTAAGTTGTATAAAATTAAGATAAATAAAATATAATTATTTGATATATAAATCACTAATTAGCAACCGTTGGAGAGAGGTTGAAAATTCTGAAGGCATATATTATTGGCGTCTCGGACTCAGTGGCATATGAGAGGAATGTTTTTTTTCTAAGATGTAATTGAAAATTTAAATTTACTTAAATGAATCTCTGCCCATGGTCAAATTATAATAAATTCCCCGCTCGCCTTCCCTGTTCTGTGCATTTTTTAAATCAGTGGTCCTCAACTTTTTCTCACTTATGGAGTCATAGAAGAATATGGATTATTTTTGAGGACCCCTTAGCGAAAATAATTTGTATGTTCTAATTTTGTGTGAATTAAAACATACCCCTTGTCTTCTGTAGACCCATGAAACTCATCCACGGACTCCAGGTTGCGGACCACTGGTTTAAATTTAAATAAAAATCAGAAAATACTGATAAATTGTCTTCATTTCCCGACTCCCTCAATTTGTTCGTTCTAAGTTTCAATGGCGGGTCATGCTATTTGTCTACTCGATTACAGAACTGAGAAATCGGTGTAAATAAGTATTAAGAGTGATAATAATGTAAGAGTAAAGAGGCGTAAATAATAAACACATAATTTTACTACATTCTTTGTGGCGGCGAGTAGTATGCCCGCAAAATGGTAGAGTGCACATTGCAATGCAATGTTGATCAAATGTTGCAAAGGGGGAGAGGTGTTGTACGAATGGGGGAAGTGGAGTTGGCACCGATGGGGGAGAGGGTTTGGCACCCATGGGGGAAGGGGTTGGCACCCATGGGGAGGGGGTATGCAAGCAAGGGGTAGGGTGTTTAGCCCCAAGCTGCATGAAGTGGGAGAGGGGCTTGGTCCGGGAGAATGACCTCCCCCTAAAAGGGGTACCCTGACCTAGAAAGGTAGCCCTAGAGAGAGAGAGAGGAGAGAGGAGGAGAGGAGAGCTTTTCGCAGGCATGTCTCATCGCATACTAAAGTTCTTGGCAGCCTCAGGTGGCTAAGAAATCTTAATCAGCAGGTTGGCTTAATCTGGCTTAGAAGGCATAATCAGAAGGAGTGTATATGTATATATATTAGGGTGATCCACAAAATCGAAGTTATTTTTTTTCGTGCCAGGAAAACAACTCTCCCGTCCTCACGATTACAAGTTAGCCTTGCTTGCACTAGGAAACTGGCGTCGATGTGTAGTCACCACCTGCAGCAGATACTGTTTCTGTTCTTCGTTCTTCGTAATGGAAGAGTTATAATCCTGAATTAGCTTCACCCCTCTTTCAGGCACATCATTCACTACCAGCATTTTTGGAGGACTTCTTTGGCCTGAAGGAACTGCGGATCATCCTTCCATTGAGATAGAACTTTAGAGATGAATCCGGAGCCTAGTAGCGTGGTCTGGAAGAAACGGTTGGCATTCTTGGATGCCAGCTTCTTCAGCGTCAGTGACGGAATATCCTCTTCCGGCACTTTAATTCTCTTCGGTGGATCTTTCTCTCCTTCCCTTACCCTCATCGACTCCAGGATTCCTCTCTTCTCCATATTGGAAACTGCGCCACTGAATAGAGCCACAACTACCAACTCCTCGCTCAAATACCACAGATATCTGAATGCCTTTGTAGCTGCCGCTCCAACTGCTCCATCCACTTAATTCCTGTATTCTTGAATTTTCTTAAGGAAGGAGATATCGTTGCTCGGGGCTTCAAAGATTATGGGAGCCTTGAATCATGCTGGTCCATAGACAAGAGCAACAAAGAAGGCCATGGTTCGAATGGACTTCTCTTCCTTGGGGGACACCTTAAACTGAGGTTGAAACATGAATATTTGGAGACAGTAATTGCCTCTGACATCCAGCGAGGATGATGTATGGGGCCAGACTCTCCAAATTGAATCCTTCGGGGAGGTGTTCCACCTAGGAAGACCACGCTTAGCTCCAGGAGTCGGCTGGTAGTCGTCGCGGGGTTGCGTACACTCATGAGCTTTCATGTAGTAGTTGAGAGCTTCTTGTACCCATTCAGGGTTCCCTTTGAAAACTGCACTGACGTGGTCGTCCATCATATCATTCCAGTCTTGAAGTTTGCTTGATTGACCCGCTGCCAATTCTTTTGGAACCGTTGAAATAGTTGAACCTCTTGACCCGTGGACGATCCATGAACTGTCTTGAAGACGTCTCTGAGAACGACCTCCAAGATATAGTGTCTGCAAGGAAGGTGGAGTAAATTTCTTCCCAGTCGCTGTTCAATCAGAGTGCAAGCTCCACCAATATGACCCGTATTGCTTGGAGTCATATCAAAGCTCATAGCGACGACTCGGTCTTCGACTTCCAATCCTTCAAGACCTCAACCACGGCGTCTGCTTCCGCCATTCCTGTTCCACATTCGAGCTTTGGAACACCGGGAGTTGGATGTTCTCCTCTGACGATGACAAAACATCCTTCCCAGAGATCAGTACTGCGAGACGATCGATCTAGTCATTTTCTGTGAGGAATGGAAGGAGTTTCCCGTCCCAATGATCAACAATTCCAGTATTGGCGCCAGAAGATGAGACAGTTTGTTTCACAGAAGTGATGTGGTCACTGCGATGTCGCATACGGGTTCTCCTGAATGGGGAGCGACTGCTAGCTAGTTCATCATTGTTCCCTCCAAGGCTTTTCACAGTAGCTGCCACGATGTGAACTGCCTCACGATCGCTGGTGTTGGTTCTATCCAGGGCGGCAGCGAGACAAGGGACATGAAGTTCTTAGGCCTCGTTTGAGGTGTAGGACGAGGAGCTGCATGCTGCATTTGACGGGTCAGGGGCCTGAAAATCTGGATCCATTCCATCTCAAGGCATCTTCGGAAATGAACGAGGGCCTTCATCATCAGAAGAGATGCTGGTTGACTCCAACTGAACGGTCTCTTGCTCTTCACGCATCTGCTTATCTGCTACTTCCCTTTGCTCTCTGGCCTTCTTCTTAAGGTACTTCTGTTTCATTTCCTTCTTAGCCAGGGCTTCGTCGACTCGGCCCATGTGACACTTGCGTTCCCTCTCTTGGTCTTTCAAAAAGACTCGGTCTTCCTCTCTCCGGATCAGTCTTTCCACATTATGATGCTTAATGTTGAAGAGCTTTTCAAGATTGTTTGAGAACTCTTGTTCCTTCTGTATTTGTGGTTTACTTCTCCTGTTGGAACCCTTTTTCAACTTCTTCCAAGTGGACAGGATTCCATTCAGGGTTCGTTTGACATTCCGCTCCTCTTCAGTAGGGATGCGGGCTATTCCCAAGATATCCATGGTTTCCTTCACCACCATATTGATACACTCGTTTTTCGTAGGAGTTGGCTCACTCATTTTCAGGAGATGAAAATAACGTTGGAGAACTTGCCTAAGAGTAGGCAGACGGGACTTAGGAATCGCTTCGATGGCGCCGCCAACCAAGTAGATAGTTGTTTTCTTACGCAATGCAGTTGCCATCATCACAACCTAGAAAGAGAAACCAAAAATTGATATTTTTTATTACTATGGAAAATTATATATATATATACACAGTAGTGTAAGCCAAGCTTTCATGTTTCAGAGTACAAATACCAGCCACCTGTTGTTGTTTCGAATTCATCGCTCACAAACCATTCCTCCAGAAGGAATCCCGAACACCTGTCCGATAGAATCAAGTCTACCTTGGGCAAACCAGGCACCTCCTACCCAATGCACCTCTGTTTTGATTTTCAGAGCGATGTACCTAAACTTCCTTAACTAACCCTATTTTCAATTTTATTTTCCAAGCAGCATTCTCTGCCGATAATAAAAATAAAACAAATTTAAATAGAGATAAAATAATATTTAAATTAATTATGTTGTCCGAAATATTTTATCACTTATATAGACATTTTTGCATGCTAATTCCGAAAATAATATTAATTTTTCGCAGTCACGTACAGATTTTTCACAAAATGTCATATTTCATATTGCATATGTAAGTAATTTTCATTAAAAATTGATTTAAAACTACTGCCTATAAATGCTTATAAATGCTTGGTTTCACCAAGACATCAAAGAAATGGAGAAGAGATAAGAGATATCAGGGAAGGTGGGACATCAGCATGATGGCTGATTACTGCTGGATGTTGAAGCGGGGCACTTCAGAATTATTACATAAAAGAAAAGGAACAGCGCGTACATTCGAGACAAAAGGGTATAGATCTCACAAGAAAACTCAGCACAAAGAAAGATGAATATATAACACCAGTACACATTTGAAAACTTGTCGATCGATTTTTACAAACTAGTTGGTGATTCTATATAATTTGAGTGCGCTGATCTCAAAAATATAGTTAGTGTTTCCCTATCACGTATAGTTTTCTTACTACAGGGTGTGTCATAAATCCCCCATTTATCCCCAAATGTGAACCATCTTATCGAGACCAACATTGGATTGCACATGCTAAACCATAAATTTTGTTGTTATAGACTACAGTAACGCTTACATAATAATGTAGGGTAAATATATATAACAACCAGTCCCGTTCCCAGCAAAATACTCTCTTCCCTCCCATCAATGGGTGGTTAACATTTGGGGACAGATGAGGTATTACAACACCCCTTGTAGCACGAAGTCTTTAGGTGATAGAGTAAAACCTAATTAAAGCAGAATTAAATAGCTCCTAGCTCTTGGACAAGCATATTGCTTGTTTATGAAAGAATAAAAAAATACCTGAAAGAAACAAAATATATTTACCTTCTTTACTTGCAAACATGTGTCGGATGCCAATAAATTGTTCTCCTGCAATCTAGACCCCAAAAGTTCTGCAGAATCCTTAGGCAGATTCAAATCCCTGACTAAGTCATTTAGTTCGGCTTGGGTTAATGGTTTAGGAGGATCTCGGTCAGCTGTTGGCTGTTCATAAACATCATCATTGTCTGGATTTGGAGCTGAATCAGAATCTGAATTGTATTGATCCAGACTCTCGGGTGGGCGGGGAATAGGAACTTCTGAACCATGGGGTACCGGCCTTATTGCAGATGGAAGACTTGGGTATTGAAGGCTCTCTTTATTCTTTGCATTATAACCTTTAACATTGCAAGATCAGAAGTAGCAGTCGTCGGTATGGTTTCTATGCTCGCGCCATACCATAGGGATCCCAAATGGCAAACTTTTCTTTTTACCTTTGCTCCAATTCCTTAGTGCCGCAACACACGTAAGACAAACCTTGTGTGGAGCCCAACTTTTGTCTTGATCTCCTAATTTAATTCCAAAATAAGCATGATAAGCTCTCTTAATGAAGGTCGTTACATTTGTCCTTTGTTTTACAACATACCGACCACAAATATAACAAAATATGTCTGGACTATGGGTACATCCTCTAGAAGCCATTATTAAAATTTTAAAGACGTAATATTAGAATTATCTATCTGAAAAATATGAAAAAACGAAATTAATTAAAGATAAAAAAGGTAAAAAATTACAAAACGCCCCAAAATTGTTTTGCTAATAACTTTAAAACTGTGAGTGATAGAAAAAAACTGGTAGCATTTTTTAATTCAGCGCAGCGAACTGCTTCAGAATTACAACTCAAAATAAAGAAATCGATTTTCATGCAGACCGGTGTAATTGACGTTAATACTCTTCTTTCTTTTTAAAGTTGTTTGCATTTGTAATTAGTATAACAGCGAAATAGGTACCTAATGTAAATTGAAATAAATAATATTTATTTATGTTGTTTTTTCCTTCCAGTGTGCAGAAAATCCTTACGTGATAGAAAAAATGGTCACCTTTTTCGAAATCAGCGTAGTTGAATTATATAAGTCAATTATTAGTAAGAAAACAACTCTTACAAATTTCTCATTCGCAGGCCTGTGTAATAATAAAACAAATTTGAATTAGTTATTAATTAATTAATTAATTAATTAAATTAATTAATTTAATTAATTATGTTAAACAAATTATTATTTTTATTAAAAGTTATTCTTGAGTGTGTATATATATATATATATATATATATATATATATGAAAAAAGGACCAACACAACAGCAAACATTTTCGTTTATTTTTGTACTTCAGACGTTTCGACAAATCTTTTGTCATCATCAGTGAATTATAAACCTTAAAACCTTAAAACAAAATAACAATAAATAATTAAAATTACATCAATACAAAAAAGAAATAAAATCATTAAAATTAAAGTTAATTGAATTAAAATTACATCAAACGGTAAATACACAATAATTACGTCAACGTCCATATTCAGCAGATACTGAGAGAAAACTGTATGAATGTCAGTCACATTGGAAGGTATAATATAGCTATGAAAGTAGGTTCATTAGTTAGTTAGTTAGAAGAGCTGTAATTTGTAAAATGAACTATTGTTGTTAATGGAGGGTTTGTTTCTATAGATGTACAAAGATTCTAAAATTCGGAGTTCTGTAAGGTTATTGGTTCTTGTTAAAATTTCGAACTGAGTTTTGTAAAGGGAATGGTTGTTATCATTATTATGGTTTCTAATTGCGGATTGTGGTGGGTTACTGAGGGGACGGTTGGTTCGGATTGAGAAGCCCAAATGTTGAGAAAGGCGTACTTCCAGTTGGAGTTGAGTACTGCCGATATACGCAGCCTTACAGCTGTCGCACGTGTATTTATAAACAACATTAGGGCATACAGTTTTGGGGAATTTGTCTATGAACTTTAAAAAATTTGATAATTTAAGTGGGTTGACGAGGGCGATTCTAAAATTTATTTGGGGATAGCTAGATTTAAGAAGTTTGGATACTTCACTTCGAATATGTAATGATAAATAACCATAAAAAGGTAATTTAATATACCTGGTTTCTTTGTTTACTGTGGTTATGGGGAGTTTAGTATTAAAAGCGTCACTTAAAAATTTCTTTAATTCGTTGTCAAAACGATTAGAAGTGTAGTAATTATTAATAAAGTACTATCTTAAATTCTGTCTGAATTCTGCTGGTTACGTATTGTGTAAGTTATACGAGTATTGTAGATTATAGATATACAATGGACCCCGTTCAACGATCGTAATTTTTGGAAAAATAAACCATCGGTACACGAAAAAATCGTTACACGAACCCATTATAATATGTAAATGGTCTAATTGGTGCAAATCTTTCGAAAATTCACTCTTGCAAGATTTAAAAACACTAATTTTCCATGTTTAAAATGATATTTTAACAATACATGATATTTTAACACCAAAAATGTATTATAACTTATTTTGCTGTAAATAAATAATAAAAACCATTAAATAACACAATTAAGTAAAGAAATAAATAAAAAATTATTTACCTTAGGTTGGTGGAGTGTAACATGAATAAAAATCGATGGTGGTAGTCGTGGGGTTGGAGGAGAAAATTATTGTTTGGAAGGAGAATTTCTTTCCATCGTGAATTTGGCGCGATCGTTCAAAAATAGTTACACGGAAATTAATCGTTACACGGGCAATATATTCTCAATGAGGCTTGATCGTAGCACGATATAATCGTAACACGAACCAATCGGTAAGCGGGGGTCCACTGTAAAGCCTTTGTTACGTGGAGAAAGCTTTTTTATCATGGTAGTTATTTCTCACAATTATAACCAGCTTTTGACGTTTGGCAAGGTGACCATACTATCAATACGCTGTAAAATTCGTTTTAATATTAATCAGATATGTGAGTAATTTTAGAAATGAAAACTATTATTGACTCCGAACGCTAAAATGTTTGAGATGGCTTTGTTGTTTAAAATAATAAAGGTGTTGCTGACTACGATTCAATCGAGCGGGGGCCGAGACCCGGCGACGACCGGCGGCGGGCAGTAAGTCCAGTTGTTCATCCATCCGCACAATAAAGAAACTAGTTAGCAGATAAATGGGTATCCTGGGTATATATGATAAGTTAGAATATTGATTATATCCAAAGCGGAAAATAAATATTCATAATTCAGAGCTCCAGAAACTTTCTTCAAAAAAAATAATTACAAAATTTCTGCCTACAACCGTACTTTTTTTTCCTTAAAAGACGCGGGAGGAGCTGGGAAACGTTATAGAATCTTTTCGTAATAGTTTTGAAGAAACACATCGTGGACGAGGATTTGAGCATGGGGGTTGAAGTTTTACTGGACACTCGATCCAACGAATGCCAGGTCGTCGAAGTAATGTGAGTTTTTTCTTTTTCTTGTGTGTTTTTCGGGATAAGAATAAGCCTTGTATTTTCATCATTTTATTAAATGATAAAACTATAAGGATTGTTTTATAAATTAATTCATAATAGCGTTTACATTTTATAATTTTACACAATATTGCTACAGTTGATGAAGCTACAATTATATATATATATATATATATATATATACGCATAAAACTTCACACAATACACTGAGGACGCACAAACGGGAACCGGTTTTTATGTGGTTGCATACCATTTCATCATTCCGTTCTGTGTCACATAAATCGATAATTTTTAAAAATTGGCAAATTTGTTCTCGCGGGCCATATGCATGAGAAAGGAAAGGCAGTACATGCCGCAAGTATTGCTATAGTATCCCTGGAATTGATAAGGGTTCCAGATAATTTGGGGAATATGCAATTGCGCGAGAAATTTTACAATAATATCGTCATTCCAAGGATGGCTCCCCAGTGAATTAAAATAGTACATTCGCGCCCTATTTTTAAAATAAACGGCTCGTCAATGAATCCATTTTCCGTCACTAACATCTGTATTTAGAATAAGTGCGCCACAGTGTCTCGTAGCTGGAAGCTTCAGTGTTTCATTCTTCGCAAACACACCGATGGTATTCTTTTGATGGTATTCGCATCCCTTTTTAAAAGTCTGTGACTACACCTCTAAACCTCTCAATTTATATTAGGGCTTGCGATTTCATGTAAACTAGTACACTAATAGGAGCGTCTAGCAGCTTGGCGAATTCTAATCTGACTGAGATGTTTCCAGTCTGCTGTGGGTTTATGTGCATATTAATACTCACAGATAAGTCTGCCGACATGTAAAACGGGTAAAGGTTAACCTGTTCGACGAATTCCTTTTGTGTTACGCCGATTCCTAATTCGTTGCAAGTACCGGCAATATGTGCAAGATTACTATAAGCCCTCGAGAAAAACAGGAACACGGCGTCTGTTGAATAATCCGTTTCTAATGTCCCACCTAAGGCAACTCCATTGATGTATAGGTTTATGTTTTTAAGGCCGAAATTTTCGAAAGCAAAGGAATTCATTTTATATTTTCCATTCAGAGAAACGTGTTCCTGCATTCCAATTAATAACTTTTTAGGTAGAATTCCAAGGGCGACGTTTTCTATCTGCTTCGATGTCAACCCTGATGGCACCGTATATAATTTGAGCTGGACTCTGTTAATCGGGTATTTTACTGTGGCGTGTAGTAAATTTTTTCAATTTCTAGCTGTTTAGCCGAGCTTAATTTCACTCAACGCGCGCGGAGATATGTTTCCATGATATGAATCACCACAGGCTTTGAGCTCTCTTCTTGGTCAGCACCCAGATTTAAACAAATTTCAGTGTTCGTACGAGTGAGCTTTATTTTCATATCAACCCCATTCACAAGCGGCTTCTCCTGGAATGTGAAATCTGTGTAGGCGTCGACAGCATTCATATATCTTCTTTTTAAAATTTTTAAATTTGTCCTTTATACTGCTTTCATCTTTAGCTTGATAATAACCTTCGGCAGTTAAAAAGGTATCCTTTGCTCCTTTTGAAAAGTTGAGGACATTTTCCAGATAGGTTCGTACGTGGTAGTAGCCATTTCCTGCCGAGAAGTTGATATGATTTAAATACACGTCGCACTGACTGAATATGGAGTGTAGAAAGTTTGTTTCTGGGAATACAACGTATTTGTCTTCGCAATGCGTTCCATCTGAATGTGCTATTCGCAGTTTAGCGTACATGTGCACACAGCTAGGTTCAAAAAAGTAAGGGCTTCAACTAAGGATCACGAATTCTATGGGAGCACTCGGGGAGTTAATGATGTTTAACGGATTAATTGTAATAAAGTCACTGTGTTCAACAGAAACTTGAATTGGGGGCATGTCAGAGAAAGCCAGCTCCAATTTACAGCATTGTGGACTACACGGATGGATGAAACGCCCCATGGCGAGCCAGAAATAGTGCCACCTCTCTCAACAAGTAGTAAACAGCCTATGATTCAAGAGGACACTGTCCTTAGCTTATATCAGTTAAAAGAAATGATCAACCATAGGTTTTATTCGTTAAAACACTTCTTCTTTTTAGATGTCACTTTACGTTTAACGCCACGTGCTGGTAACGCCTTCTTCTTCTTCCCACCACCATGCATTTTTCGCTTTGCATCTTTGATGATTTCGTTCCGTGTACGCTTTAAGTGCTTTTTTAGAGCCTCTTTAGGCTTAGTCCACGCCATTATGTCTTGTACCACGTTAAGACCCGATTGTAACGCATTCCTGCCGAGATATCTGGCACCACTCTTCAGCTAGGGGACAGCCGTACGCAGTATGGTTGAAAAAATGGATCCAATCCCACTCCCGCGATGGTATCTCACCCATCGATAGACTGTGAAAGGCCTACGGTTCATTATATCACAGTGCGACGAAAGTGCAGCTTCATTGTTAAGCTTCCGTTACCGAATAGAAAACTTTTCCCCTCAATCGTTCTTATATATATTGAGATATTGGTTAGTAGGTTAGTTGCGACATTGACTTAATGAGGCTTGTCATATGTAATGCTTAATCTCCTTCCTCTATGACTGGGAATGTGAACGATACGCAGCAGTCGCGCCTGGGTATCCCCGACAAACTGATGTTCCACGATATTGCTATAAATATAGCACATGTTTGTGGGAGGGTAGCTATCATTCAATTTCTCCAATTTCAGCTGATACATTAAGCTGCACAAGTAATGTTGTGTTTTGTGAAAGGTATCTCTTTGGAGGGCTGCACCATATTGGTCCTCGGTTATAATTTTGAACAGCCCTTTGTCTTTAATATTTCTGTTACCTCTGATTTTAGAGTCAGAGTATGTGCCGGGGTAGCTTTGTTTACGATTTCATCCGTAAAACTTGACTTTTTTAAACTACCATTTAAGTCTCTCACAACATCCTCGGCTTCACCATAATGACCCTGGCCTAGTGTTACTACTGTAATGTGTAGTAATGTCTAATTAAGAATTAAATGTTTTGTTTATAAGAATTTAATAATGTTTAATTAAATGTTTTGTTAATAAGTGTAGTAATGTCAAATTAAGAATTAAATGTTTGTTTACAAGAATTTAAGGATGTGTAATTAAATGTTTTGTTATAAAAAGAAATTAAAAATATAAAAATACAAATTAGCAACCCCCGAAATGGGTCCAGGGACGAGAGAGAAATGCCCAAAAACGGGAGTTATCGGACGGCCTTGGGCTAAATAAGGTGTTTTTCGGTATTAAGATGTTTTTGTAAATTTAGAATATTATTTCGTCTCTCTCCGGCTAAAATGTTAACGTTACTTCCCCCCCTCGCATTATCCCGTTTATCTAAAAATGTTTCGGTACAAATAAAAGTCGGTAAAGTGTTAATGAAGTGTATAATTAATCCCCGGTCTTTTGCATTATTCGAAAGTGAAAAAGTGGCGCTCACGGCCACGTCTACCCATATTTATAAAGTACAGCGAAGCAATTGTAAAGAGGATGATGAAGTGTAAAGAGAAAATGAATAGACAGTAAAGTAAATAATGAATTATAAATGAAGGAATGGGAATCATTACAAGTATAGTACTGTGCCTGGCCACTCCGGGCAGCATGCATGGTTTCGTCCCGAGTTACACCGGCCTTTTCACATTCATCACGGTTTTTAACAACCGTAAAAACTGATTCTTTATTACCAATACTTAAAAACTTGTAGCCAATTAAATTTCGCATATTCCTACCTCATATGATTCATACCCCAATTCGATGGGCCCGTGAAGTTCTGTTACAGAGTTGGCCAGAGTGTTGCCGGGATGTATAAAAAGAGAAGAGGACGGGAGTGTGACGTAGAAGTGGTTAGGCGCCATGTTGCATACTATTTAAGCTTCATTATTGCATCCGCTTTTATATATGTTTTGAAGCTTTCTGGGTACCTAAGCTATTTCACCAGGTACATTTTTCTCTTTCCTGAACCTTTGCTGCCTAAAAATTTTTAAATTTTAAACACATTATTTCCTAAATTAAATGCCACTTTCTGCAGTTCCTCGCTGTAAAAGCCCCCTGCAATTTCTTCCCCATTCAAATCTTCAACGTAATGCAGCATTATCTCGTCTTTAGGTCTCATAGCCCTAACTTTAAAAATCTCGCGTTTCATCGATTTTGAAACGCGCTGAGTATGGTGACACTCTACGAATGTCTTTTCTTACCTCACGTTCTGTATACGTACCTCTTTCTAAAATTTCGTTAGGTGTTGTACTAAACGCACAGTGGTGTGAACATTTTTAGGATGAGGCCAGCGAATCCAGAATGTCTATATACCTGTGTGTTTTTGTGTGAAATAGCGATGCATGCGTTCCTTTATGGTACGTCGAACTCTTTCAGCTAAAGATGCCTTATGTATACAAATGCTAGTGTAGTAACTGATATTAAACTCTGTCAGCATGTTCTGAAAAGCTCGGCCTATAGGTTCTTTCCCGATATCCGTGCAAAAATAACCAGGAATCCTATTTTCTTTCAACAGCAGCGTTTTGATGGCTTTAGCAACTGTTTCAGGCGATTTATTTTTGAGGAGAATTAACCACAAATATCTGGAGAATACATCTATTATGAATAGGATGTAGCGGTAGCCACCATTATGCATCGAATATCTCTGCATGTCTGTTAAATCCACCTGCCCAAGAGAATCAATCGAGGATGCTGTTGTCTTGGCTGTTTTAAACCTTTTTCTCACCGGCTTTTGAAGTGTATAAGCATCCTGCTCCCGCAGAAACCTCTCAACATCTTTTTTCCCTACTCCCTCATTATAAACGCCTCCGTACAGTCTATTAACGCCACCGTAGGAGGTTGGGCTAGAAATGTCATAATAACGTTTTCTTAATATGTTAGACATTTGCGTATTCTAGAGGCACGCGTGGAGGGTTGGCCGTTGTTGTTTGGTATTTCTTTCTCCTCTTCAAAGATGCTACCGTTGGGGGCGAAAGCGTGCTCAGTTGTGGTACATGCGAGGCTTGTCCCAAGTCTTTTAACCCGTTCAGATTACCTATCAATGTTTAGGGGACATTTATTTGCTGTCGTCTTGCGTTAATATGTTTCCATCTTGCTGGTGAGGGCTTATCCCACTTTCTCACCAATTCATGGACGATATAAACGATGTTCGAACCCTGTACGTTTGTTCCTTCTACAACAATCTCACCTGTATCGATCCACTGTATAATGGGATCCTCACTCAATAGATTATAAAGACTTAAACCTTTCTTCCTCAATGTATGTGGGAGACATGCTCGATATGTTGCAGGTCGCCCCGTTGTTTTTTGACTATTCGTCTCTAGCCTCGATCCCAGGCCCTATGCCTCCATGCTCAACGTCGTCTGCACTGTGCCTAATAACCACGGGAACCTCTGTCGTATTCTTATAATTTTCATATTCATGAAGAAATTTCTGCAGAGCTTCTTCGTATAAGAGTCTTTTCTTATCAGGTTACTTTTCACTGTTTAATAGGTCTAACAATTTTCTTTCCATTCTAATTTTAAGCCTGCTTTTACGGGTTTCTAGAACCGTATCTGGACTCCTTGACCTTTGTAGTGAAGCATACATTTCGTATGGAATCATGACTACTTTCTTCATTACATTAAACAAGTCAGTAAAGGCCCCAAAACTGAAAATAAGATGGGGAGGAATGAACCCCCTCTTTGTACAATAATTCGTTTTATCTTTCCCACAGTTTGACTTTAACGAGCCTGTGAGCGTATTATGTTCTTGTAACGGCGTAAGCGAGCCTTCTGAGAGGGTTTCATTGGTACATTACATTTTATAATGTTAAGACAAATTTCACAGATGCATTTTAAAAAGTCGGAGTCACTGTTTTTAACAAACAGCTGTTGCAGTCCCCGGGGTAGTCGCCTCTTTGTCATTCTGCGATATACACCGTTTCAGGTTCGTTGGGCAATATATTCGTTCTTAGAAGCACTCTAAACATGTTTCGCGGATGAAGGTCACAAAGCAAATATCTGTAACGTTGACTTGTAGCTTCTTTATAAACTTCCAAAAACTCTTTACGCTGATTCGGGAACATTTGATTGGCTAATACCCCAATTTGGGACACATCTCTCGTTGTGCGAATAAAACTAGATAGTGTGTATTTAACGACACACCGCGCATGTATCTATTTTTGAAAAATAGATTCTGATTGATGAAGAACACGCTTATGTTAAGATGGTGGGAGAACCTGTAAATGTCTCGGCAAACGTTTTATTCATTTCTAACATGAGATCGTCAATTACAATGACTGTATGCTCATTTCTCTTTAACGAACTAGCGGCATATACACCTTTGTGGAACAAAATATCTTAGTACTCGTTGAACACTGATTGGTATGTCGAATAGCACCATATAACTTTATGCACAAATTTGAGAACATCTCCCTCCTATCTTTAATGATTTTAAGCATAAACACAATTTTACCACATCCTGTTGTGCCAGATATAATACATGTGGAAGAGCTCGTGAATCTGAATTTTTTTACAGAATCCATCTCTAATACGTCACACTCCTAAGTGGAACATTTGCAAAATATAATAAAATTTTAAGTGATGCTCCTTATATCCTTGTTTTTCCTCTTCTTCCTCAAAACTGTGAATGACGATGAGGATTAGGTGCTGTGCCACCGTGTCCATATCATCGATATTGCAGACGATAACGATGACCGTGTAGTTGAGGCTACAGGCTCCACCCCCGCTAGCGAACCCCCAGCAATGCCAACTGTAGCACCCAAATGCGAAAATTCGAGAAAGCGTGGGCATGTTGAAGTTGATGATGATTCACTTTCCACGTCAGGTATAAAGCGTGGCAGGAGGGCGCCGGTTGTTAGACCCCCAGTAATAGAGCCCCAGCTCTCTAAGTCTCACGACACAGTCCCCACATTAGTCCTTTCTACAAATAAAACTGTGTCCCCTTATTCCTGTTGAATTCCGGCCGAACCCTCCACAACAGCAGCATCTCGTTCTGTGGAGAATAGCATAACATCCGAGCTGGTGCGCACCGCCACCCCATCCAAGCATTGACTAGAAATCGGTACGTAGTCAGGGTGGACCCTGGAACCTTATATAGCTAAGGTGTTGAACATGGACTACGGCGCGTACTTGAACGTATTTTGGAGTTTGTCACAATGATCAGTAGATAATTTTTAGGTATTAATAACCAACAGGCACTTGGCCACTGTAGATATAGAATATATCATGGGTCATATAATGCAGGCCTCTGAAAGTAGTATAGCCTTCAACATGGACAACTTCACGATAGATACTGACTACGTGTTCCGTGTTGCGGGATATACGTCCACACCTTATACTTTTAACTTCAACTCTCAGACTATTTACAGATGGCATATAAACACCGAGGGTGGTTGCGGTTTTATAGCATTAGTCTTAGCTCATATGATTACTGTACTAAATGCACGGGCCCAAAAAGTTTGGTTGCCTACGGTTGTGCAGCGTGCTCGTAAACTGGCTTCAGATTACAAGATCGAGTTTGACTGCAATATGGGTACTGAAGATCTGAGAAGGGTAGAGCAGGAAATGAATGCTCGTACAGTTGTATTTGGAAAGGATGATCGTCTCCTCGTAGGAATGTGTTTGTTTTTAAAAGCAGTGTGAGAGACCGTACAAGACCCCTACTTATTTTAGGTCTGTCAAGGACAAAGTATCTCCCCATCCGCAATATATGGGCTCTTTACGCGAACTGTGATAAAAGTCGAAAATATGGAAGGCATCATGATTTGTGTAAGGGATGTCTCGAGTTTGCAGATGATACAGTGAAACATTGTAAAGATTGCTAAATGGTATGTGAGCAGTGTAAAAGCTCCAAATGTGAAAGTCGTGTAGTTGCAGCTGAGAAAAGGCACTATTATGTGTGTAGACGAACATTTTTCAAAAATAAGTGCTTTGAGCTCCATAAGTCAATTGGCACTTGCAGGAAAATGAGAATCTGTGAATGTGGTATGTTTCATATGATGGATAATTGGGGAAAGTTTGAGCACAAATGCGTTGAAATTCAATGTTCCAGATGCCACGAGAAATGTAAAGCATGTATGTTATATGAAAGATGCAAAGCCGAAAAATAAACCTTGTATAACTGAATACTACGATATAGAAACATACACGGATGCTGAAACCAAAGAGGTCATCCCACATCTACTTGTAAGCCAGACTACCTGCGACGAGTGTATGGAGGTCGAGTGTGATGAGTGTCGCAAATGTGGTAAACGAATAAACGTTTTTAAAACGATCGCACACGACAGTCCCGTGAAACACTTTGTGTCCTATGTTGTCAAGTTAGAGGACAAGTTCAAAAAGATGACTGTGTATATTCTTGCCCATAACGGCGCAAAATTTGACACACAGTTCCTTTATATGGAACTGCTTGAACACGAGTCATCGGAGATATTTACAGGCTATCCCTTGGAAAGAGGAAAAAAAATTATACACATGTAAATAAGAGGTAATGTTCAGTTTAAAGACACTTTATTATTCACACCTTGAAAATTGGCAAAGCTACCCAAGGTGATGGGCTTAGCCACTGAAGTTTCAAAAGGTATTTCCCTTACACTTTCTTCACTAGCGACACTTTAAATTACGTAGGCCTAACTCCCCCCAAACATTACTTTAACTGTGCCAACATGATTAATAGTAGCGTGAAGATTTTGACTGCTACTACAACAGTTTTAATGAAGATATTTCTTAAAATATAGCGGATGAATGTGAGCGTTATTGCCTGAGTGATGTGCGCGTGCTTAGAGTATGGTTCCAGGCCTTTAGAAGGATGTACATAGACCGTTTCAACTGCGACCCGCTACAAGTCGCAACCACAATCGCCTCATTGTGCTTTACGGTGTTCAAGAACAATTTCATGCCTAAAGACACACTAGCCGTCATTCACAGAAACAACCCACACAGTTATGGGCATAAGGCTATTTACTGGTTCATACACCTACAGCAACAGACCGGTGTATACATAAAACATGCCGCAACACGTTGGAAGTACCCATTAAGGTCAATGGTTGTATTTTTTGGGTGGGTGGTCTAAGCGAAGACCGTGCCACTGGTGAGAAAACTGCGTACTCTTTTAACGGTTGATGGTGGCATGGATGCCCACGTCCTGAGTGTGAAATCGTAGGAGATATCCACGGATGATAGATCTCCTGCCAACAGTCTTGCATGGACCCGCACCCGCAATCAGCTAATAAGCACCCAGTTCACCCACAAGGTCTTGTGGGAGCTCGAATATGATGCACGGATGGAAAGAGATGGGCAGTACCGCGAAGAAATAAACACCATCAAACGTTCAATGGTGTTGGATCCTCTGAAATGCGGCGATAGTTTATTCGGTGGGCGTACAATCCCCTTCAAACTATACTTTCCACCTGTGGAAGGCGTGAAACTCCATTACAACGACTTCTGTTCTTTATACCCCTACGTGATGAAGAACAATCCGTTCCCTGTAGGAGCACCTGAAAAACTGGTGCGACCGGCCCTGCCCACCATCGAAGAGTTTTCATCTAATTTGAACGAGAAATATTTTGGTCTTTCTTTCGTAGATGTGCTCCCCCCTCGCGACTTATGGATGCCGATCTTACGCTTCGTTACAGACCACAAACTCATGTTTCTCCTGTGCGTGAAGTGCGCAAAGGATAAAACTGGGGCCTGTAATCACAAAAACCAACCAGCAGAAGATCAGAGACGTATATACAAGCCCTGAGCTGTCCCTAGCGGTTCGCCACGGTTACAAAATATTGAAGATATATGAGGTGTGGTTTCAGAAGCTCCCCAGCCTTTTCACACCATATATAAACACTTTTTGAAGGATAAAGTAGAAGCATCAGGGTACCCGCGAGGAAATGAGGCCGAAAATGAATAATCGGCGTATATTCAACGCTACCGTGATCGTGAAGGGATAAAACTTAACTGGTCCCAAATTGTAAAGAACCCAGGCAAGCGCTGTAGTGCAAAGTTGTGCCTAAATAGTCTTTGGAGGAAATTTGCTAAGAATACAGGAGAGGGGAACGTCCATCTAGCCCAAAGTTATAACGAGGTGTGGGATCATGCCAACGCTCCCGATAAAAAGGTCATGGGAACGTGAATGTGGGTAATACGTACATAATAAAAAACAACAGGACCGAATTGGCTACAGATACCTCATGTGTTGCAAACATACCTGTAGCCACCTTCACCAGAGCGTATGCTCGCATCAAACTTTTGGGTCTACTGCATTCTCTCGGGCGGAGGGTTCTGTACGCAGACACAGATAGTGTAATATTCACGGAGAGGGAAGGTGATTACATGCCACCTATTGGGGAATTCCTCGGAGAGTTGACTGTTGAGATCAAGGATGAGTATGGAGATAGTGCCTATGGTGATTCTTTTGTCTCAACAGGTAGGGTACGGGTGAGGGTGGGGGAGGATGTGAGATATATCGTGAAAGCTAAAGGCATCACGCTTAACCAGGCGAACCGGCAGATTGTTAACTTTGATTCGCTGAAGGAGCTAGTTAGCTTAGAAGATGAGGGTGACCAGGCACCCCAACTGACTGTAGGGACTCACACTTTTCGAGCACAGAAACTGAGGGGCGTGAAGGAGCTTAGGGGGACGAAAGTGTGTCGTTACACATTTAGGAAACGCTACCAGATGCCTGGCACCTACGATAGCGTACCCTTCGGGTACCATGGCCCTTGAATGTTTTGCTATATATATATATATATATATATATATATGTGTGTGTGTGTGTGTGTGTGTGTGTGTGTGTGTGTGTGTGTCTAATTACTTGTTGATGATATGTCTATTTATTTATTACGTGTATTTGAATGTATATATGCCGTAAATTAGAAACTATTTACTTGTTGACGATGTGTTTATTTAGTTAAAATAAATCATGTTTCAATTAGCGTTTCATTTTCTCCGTTGTGTGTGTGTGTGTGTGCGCGCGCGCGCGCAGTAAAAAAGCTAAGCACTTCCCACTGTATACCCAATCAAAGGGGTCACGTGACTCCTGTCACTACTTGGTCATATCTCTGCCCTGCTTCCTCAGTTGACCTAAACAAGCCGTGGAGCTCAGACGTGTATTTTGAAGAATTCTCACGTAGACGGAAAATAGGAATGGCTACCTTTGATATTGCGTGCTCGTCATTCATGAAGTGGTATTCGATAAAGTCTACAGATGTGGTGAACACTCAAAGAATCACTAGTCCTCCCTCCTATGAGGCTTTTATGGCCATTTTGAACTGAGCGAAGCGTGAGGAGCAGTAGGTACAAACACTCTACGGATATTCTGGCGAGAGCAATGCGGGCTTTCGTGGCTCAAACGATGTAATGGACTACGTCATAGGCCTATGCCGCCCCCGTGCACGAATGCAGCTAGAAGAATTAATCTAACGGAAAAGCGAACACGAATGCGCCTAACGTCACGTAAAAGTAGCCATGATTTTTTCCTACTCAACATCTCATCAGGGAATGTTTGTTTGTTTAAACTTCTCTCACAGCCGGAACGCGCCGGAACGCTATGTAAAAAAAACCATGATTATTTTCCTACTCAGCATCTCGTCAGGATATGTTTGTTTGATTAAATTTCTCTCGTGAAAGACCGTGAAGCCAGGAGCCCAAGGAGGAAAAATTGCTCCTTTTTTCTTTTGTTTTCTTTGTGGCCGAACATCTATTCCATTAATACAGTGCCCGCGAAAAGTATCCGATCACCCTTGAAATTTGTATTTTTTACATAAAAAACAATGTTTAAGTGTATACTAACCTTATATTAGTATTTTGTCATCTGTCCTTTGGTTTGGATGACTTGTTCTAGACGTTTTGGCATGGATTTAATCAAGTTTTGACAAACTTCCACTGATATTTCCTTGCACCATGCCTTTTTGATGGCCTCTTGTAATTTTTCGACTGAGCCAGTGTCGTGGCATTCAACCTTATTTTTTATTATTAGCCACAGATTTTCTATCGGATTGAGATCTGGACTATTACCAGGCCAATCCAAAATATCAAATTTATTGTCAGTAATCCATTTTGTCACTATTTTGGCCCTGTGACATGGTGCACCATCATGCATGTATGTTTTTGTCCTTGGATTGCCATTGCCATTGGAAGTTTATCCTGTAGCATTGCTAAATACCGTGCACCATTCATAGTTGTTTTCTTCGGAAGAAAATATGTTTCCACGCCCATAGTAACCGAAACAACCCCAAACCATCACACTTGGAGGGTGTTTCATTGTCTTTAGGGTGTATTTAGGGTCCATCCTATTTGAGCCAATAGGCCGGCGAACCTTTTTGGACAACTTCTGAATGTCAAAAATGTCGACTCATCGCTAAATAAAACCTTCTTCCAGTCATCAACAGTCCAATGAATGTATTTTTTACAAAATGCGACACGTTTTTACGCATTTTTTCATTAATGAACGGTTTCTTAGCAGCATGGCGAGATGGTAATCCGAGTTCTTTTTGGAGCCGCTCCTGGATAGTTCGTTCAGAAACACCAGATAACAAATTATTCATATTAAATTTTATTTCTTTCGCAGTTATTGTTGGGTTTTTCAATACTAAACGTTTCATAAGTTTGTCTGTTCGCGAATTTGTTTTTCTCGGTCTGCCAGATCGTTTTTTAGGGACTGGCGTGGTTAGGCCACCATTGTTCTTAGCCCGTGAAACCCATAAATTAACGGTACTTTGGGATATGTTTAATTCCTTAGCTATCTGTCTCTGTGATTTCCCACATGCATGCAAAGCAACAATAGCACCTCGACAATCACTCTTAAGTTGTTTTTTAGCACACATTATATATAAATTTTATTTACACCACTTTCTGTAAAAAAAAAAAAAATATCAAGAAATTTACACAAACAGTGAAATCTGACAAATTTGAGACACAGCCACCCGCAACGAAGGCTACCAGAACACTAATTTGAGAATGCGTTGGATAGCTCTCATATCAGCGAGCAACCTCAAAGTTACCAGATGTCGCTAGAACAAATAGAAAGTGAATTACGTGTCTCTGAATATCAAGGGAAAATATTGTATTTTCTTGAGTGATCGGATACTTTTCGCGGGCACTGTATATATATATATATATATATATATATATTATACTCCTTTCTAAACAGGCCAATTATGCCTCCTAAGCCAGATTAAGTCAACTGGCTGATTAAGACTTCTAAGCCAACTGAGGCTGCCAAGAACTTTAGTATGCGATGAGACATGCCTGCGAAAAGATCTCATCTCCTTTCTCTCTTAGGCTACCTTCCTAGGTCAGGGTGCCCCCTTTTGGGGGGAGGTCATTCTCCCGGGCCACCCCCCTTTCCCCCTTCATGTAGCTTGGGGATAAACGTCCTCCCCCTTGCTTGCATACCCCTCCCCCATGGGTACCAACCCCCTCCCCCCATCGATGCCAACCCCCATTCCCCCATGGGTGCCAACCCCCTTCCCCTTTGCAAAATCTGATCAACATTGCATTGCAATTTGCACTCCATCATTTTGCTGGCATTCTACTACTGCGGCAGTGCATTTTGAAAACATTAACAACTTGAATTCTTTTTCAATGCTGTCTAACCCGCGTGTTCTTTTGAATCATATTTTTTAGGTTTTTTTTTTAATAGCGACTAACGTCAGAGACCGATTCATCTCGTTTTCTTTTGAATATGGTGGAGAGAGAGACTTGTTTACTTTCCAAAAATGCCATCGGAGGCTAAATTTTCTGTCTTTTTCCTTATTTCTTTTTTATGTTATAAAGCCAAGCTATGACGTTAGATAGATAGATAGATAGATAGATATTAATATTAATAATAAAAAAAAAAAATTCCATTTACAATGACATGAATAATTGCGAAGCTCGACTATTTATTTTATTTAATTTGGCCGTTAAGCTTTAGGCTTTACTGGGTTCTTATTAAAAATAAGCAGTTAGTTGTTACAAGTTAATAATAATAAATAGATAAATAAGTAAATATTAATAGTTAAAACATGTATTACAATATTAAACAATATTAATGGACAATATTAAACAATATTAGTAGATATTAATCCTAGATTTTTGTTAGTATGCCATTATTAATCATGATTTCAGATTGGTTTTAAAAAAAATTTACATTCGCAATATTTTTTATATCGGCATGCAAGTCATTCCATAGTTTCAATCCAATGAAAATGGGTAGTTTTTGAGATGAAGACAATCTAAATTGAGGTATAACAAGCTTTGATATATTTCTGGTCTGATACGAGTGGATTTCTTGATGAGTTACAAAATATCTATTTACCCATTGCAAATTAATGATTTTGTTCTTATACTTCTAAATAAAAATAAAATGTGCCAGTTTGGTTATATCGTTGAGCTTTAGTTGTTTAGCTCTTTAAATAATGCACTAGAGTGATCAAGGAAATCAGCATCAGGTAATAACCTTATTGCTCGTTTATGGATGACAAAGATACCATTTTATGCGTTGTTAGCGTAGTTTCCCCAAACAAGGGTGCAGTAAGTTATATAAGGAAGAACAAGAGTATGATAAAGAGTCAATAAAACTTGTTTAGGGACTACATCTCTAAGTTTAAACATTATAGCAACACTCCTTGAAATCTTTTTCGCGATATAATTTACATGATCACTCAATTGCAAATTCTTATCTAGCATTACACAAAGAAATTTTGTTACAGTACACTCCTTTATGGCGATTTCATTAATATTAAGTTCATCAAGATATTCATTTCTTTTATTAGTAAAACTCATGAAATTTGTTTTACTGGTATTTAGGAAGAGTTTATTGGTGGTCAACCATTTCATTACACTGATGAATTCTGAATAAAATATATTCTTAGCTGTATTAACATCTTTGCAAGAAGAAGAGACAGTTGTATCATCTGCAAACATTACGAAGTTCAGTATTTCAGATGAATGTGGAGGGTCATTTATATATAATAAAAATAACAGTGGACCCAGAACTGAGCCCTGTGGCACACCATGTTTGACAAGCACTTTAGTTGAGCAAACCTTATTTACTGATACAAAATGATATCTATTGGACAAATAACTTTTAAACCAATCACTGATTGCTCCTCTAAAGCCGTAACAATATAATTTATTAAGTAGAATATTATGGTCTATTACATCAAACGCCTTACTCAAATCCATAAATATTGATATCATTATTTCTTTGTTCTCCTTAGCTATATTTACATTTTCCATAAGATTTAAAATAGCCATTTCTGTTGTTTTATTATTACGGAAGCCATATTGATTTGGAAATAATAAATTGTAGGATTCTAAATATCGCTGCATTCTAATTTTTCCAATTTTTTCAAAAACTTTGCTGAACACAGATAATGAACACACCGGCCTCCTGTAATTTGTTGCCAGTGTAGGATCACCCCCTTTAAAAAGAGGTGTTACACAACCAGTTTTTAGCATTGATGAGAATATTCCTTTGGAAATACTTTGATAATTTTAGCCAAAGTTACAGATATCTTTTCTTTAACAAGTTTCAATGAAGGTACAGGAATGTTATGAATGTTATTTTTTGTATTTTTCAATTTACCAATAATATTCTGGACCTCAGTAGAGGTAGCAGGAACTAAAGAAAATGAATTTCGTGAGCTGGGTGGCATATATTCTAGAGGTGAGTGATCATTATTTATTAATTGTGAGCGAAGTTTATCCGCTATTGAAGTAAAATGTGCATTTAAAGAGTCTGCAATTGCAGTATCATCAGTAATTTCTTTTTTATCAACATTTAATTTCTCTATTGAATTTTTCTTAATTTGTTTTCCGAGAGGATTGTTTATGGTTGTCCAAGTATTTTTCATGTCTCCTTTATGTTTGGAAAATTGATTGTTATAATAGTTATATTTTGCAATTTTGATTATTTTAGTTAATTTGTTTCTGTATTGAGTATATTGTATTTTAGGAATTTTGCTCTGCAATTGCAATTTGAATAATTTATCTCTTTTCTTTATTGAAGTGATAATTCCTGGAGTGATCCATGGATTTGCGACACTTTTGGGCGAAAATGTTTTTCTCCTTAAAGGAAAGCAAATCTTAAAAATATGGAATAAGGTGTCATAGAAGAACTGAAACATATGATCTGGGTCATTTAAAGGTTCGTCACAGTCAAGTCGAATATTTTCTACAGCCCCAATAAATTTTCATTTGTTAACCTCTGAGAATATTCTGTAATCAATAGTTGTTTTGTCCGCAACCTGACCAGTGTTATTGAATATAGCGTAAGTAGGAAAATGATCTCTGATGTTAGTGGTTATAATTCCAGAATTTACGAGGGCATTGCTATTTACAAATATATTATCAATCGTAGATTCTGTTATTCGATTGCCATAGCTGCAGACTCGAGTGGGTTTGGTAATAGAATGACTAAGATAGAAAGAATTCATCAAGTTTCAAAATTTATGAGAGATTACTTCAGATTGCAAATTGATGTTGAAGTCTACCGCAACTATGGCATTCGATTTATGAAAGTTGCATAACATGTTATCTAAGTGAATTAAAAAGCTATTGATATTAGTATTAGGTGGTCTATATATTGCAGGGACAGAATATACATTACTTTTGTCTTTTATATTCACAATCAGGTTTTCATTGTCACTATTACATAGAGAAAATACTTCGTTGGAGTCGTAAGTTTGATGCACATACATAGAGATACCCCCACCAATCTGACCAACTCTTACAGTATGATAAGCAACGTAATTATCTGTATTATATAGGTTTTTAATACTACTATTTAACCAGGTTTCCGTGAGAATTATAACACTAAATTTGACCGTAGAAATTTTCAAAAGGGCCGATAAGTAGTTATAGTTCCTAGGTAAGCTTCGAATGTTTAGACTTAGCACTGAAAGATTTTTATAAGTGTCTTTTTGTAATACAAAGGCATTAAACTCGCCTATCGATGAGACCATGCAATTACCTACATCAGATTCCTGTTCTAGATTCTCTAAACTGGATACAGAATTTTTTGGTAATGAAGTGAAATGATTAATATCGGCACATATACTATGAAAGTCTTTATCGATGAAAGCCATTTAACAGTTGTTCTCAAACAATTTCACTAAATACAGAATACAGGGATAATGGGTTACCGCTAGAGTTTCTTTACCGGGATCCCGGGATCCCGGTAGATTTTTAGCTAATTTAAATTTCCCGGGAAATTCTCCCTGTCCCGGGAAATCCCGGGATATTTTCTTAAAAAGTTAATTTTGCTTATTTTGTGTTAAGACTGGGAAATTTTGCTAATAGTAAGTTTAATTAACCCATAACTTGTCAGAATACGTTTGTATTTGTTAGTTTTAAGCTTGCTTAGTTTTTGTTTTTTTAATTTCAGCTTGTTATGGCATGTCAGTGTCACAGATTGTCACTACTTGTCAGGACCTGTAATATCTTGCGTAATTGCGCTGATGCTGTCTTAATTTGTCACCACGCTCAGTAGCTCCAGTAACTGCATTACGCCAGGTTGTGCATTGTGCAAGTGTCACACTTCCTTTATATTGTGAGTATTTGTGACTCAAGATTCTTTGTAGTTCCTATACTAGCCTAGTACTATATATATAGTATGTTTTAATTTATTTTGTTCGAAACGAACCCCTTCAATCAAGAATGTCAGAATCATTTGCTTGGAAATATTTCGTGAAGGATTCGAAACTAGAATTTGCAACCTGTAAAGAATGCAAAACTCAAATAAAGTGTAAAGGTTGGTCTACAAGCGGTCTTATCAG
Organism: Bathynomus jamesi; assembly: GCA_023014485.1. Taxonomy (NCBI): domain Eukaryota; kingdom Metazoa; phylum Arthropoda; class Malacostraca; order Isopoda; family Cirolanidae; genus Bathynomus; species Bathynomus jamesi. The sequence continues at coordinate 821,680 of JAJOZX010000015.1, read as the reverse complement.
ACATTTGCTTAACAAGCATAATATTAGCAAGTTATCTGTTACTAATGCTAAGCGCACAGCCGAGGAAAATGGAGCAACTAGTAGCAAGCGACAAACCTCTCAACAAACCTTAACATGCTCTAGATGGCATCTCTATCAATTCTATTACAAAAAGTGAGTTCATCAGAAAATCATTGACAGACAGAGGATATACTTTACCAAAAAATCCATCACATGTAATGGATCTCGTTCATTCGCAGTACAAACAAATAAAAGAACGCTTAAATTCTGAAATTACCAGCCAAATAAATGCAGGATCAAGGTTTAGTTTATCCTTAGATGAATACACCTCACTAAACAATCGCCGGTATTTAAATATTAACATACACAAAACTGACGGAACATTTTGGAACTTAGGAATGGTGAAGATTTCTAGTACTCTACCTGCTGAAACTGCTGTTGAAGTAATCAAAGAAAAGTTAGAGGAATTTCATATTTCTTTAGAAAAACATGTGGTGGCTTGTGTTACTGATGGTGCAGCTATGATGGTGAAATTTGGAAGGCTAATTGAATGTGAGCATCAATTATGTTATGCACACGGAATCCACTTAGCGGTATGTGATGTTTTGTACCAGAAGTCAACCACTTCACTTGCAATCACTCTTTCTGAAGAAATTCAAACTGAAGATGACGAACATAATGACAACATAGATGAAGATGGAGAAGATTTCAATCATAGTATTGATTTTGAAAGTGTTTTGTGTGAGCGCTTTGATGAGGATCCGTTCGAGATAGATATTTCATTTGGATCGCACGACACTGTAGGTAAAGAAATCAACGTGTCTCAAATCATCAATAAAGTCAGAAAAATAGCAAAAAAATTTCGCAAATCACCTTTAAAAAATAATATCTTACAAGGATATGTTCAATAGGAACAAGGAAAAAGTTTGCATCTATTGCTGGATTCCAAAACCAGATGGAATAGTCTTTTAGCCATGCTGGAGCGATTTATCAAAATAAGGTCATCCGTATCGAAAGCTCTCATCGACTGCAATAAAGATATGGACAATTTTGACCTTGACAAACAAGAAGTTGCTGTAATTCGTGACATTGTGGCATCGCTGGAGCCATTAAAAGTTGGAGGGGCAACAGAGAATCGACTTTACTTTCATCAGAAGGTGTTTTTTCTTTCATTTTGAACGAACTAAATCAACTAAACACACCTTTTTCAAAAAAACTAAAGGAGTCGTTCATTCGACGCATAACAGAGAGAAGAAATGAGAACTTGACTGGCCTCATACAATACCTCAATAGTGGAAAGAATTATAAAAAGGTCGCAACTTTCGCAAGTGACAGAAGTTTGCCAGCCTTACCAACCAAGTCTATGTTAATTTCATCAGCAAAGCAGATGTTAGATCGCCTTTTTGGAGTACCTGCTGATTCTACCTCTAGTGAGACAGATGAAGATAATGATGTGCAAGAATCAGCTGTCCCTCTGTCATCTTCGATGACTCTAGCTGAAAGGCTTGATGCAGCTATTAAAGCAGCCGAGGTAGAGAAATCAAGAACACTAGACAGCAAAGCAAGCGCTGCAAAGCACCTTAAAAAGGAACTAGAGATCTTCGAGGCTACAGGCGAAAAAACGCAGAACATCTCTCTTCTCTTGAATGCATTAAAGACGATTCCACCCACGTCAATAGAATCGGAAAGGGCATTCTCAGCAGCAGGACTTTTCGTGACTAAAATGAGAACAAGATTGAGTGATCGAAGTATTGACCATCTTTGTTTTTTGAAATCGTACTATAAAAATTCACAGTGATAATTTTTTTGGTTGAATTCATTGAAGTTCTTTGCAATTTGAAGGTAATTTTTATTTTTTCTTTAAATTTTCTAAGCAATTCAAAGGCAATTTTTTTTCGTTGTATTCATTAAGTTTTCAATGAAACGGAGCAATTTTTTTATTTGTGAAAATTTTCTGTAATTCAAAAGTATTTTTTTAATACATATTTTTCACAGCAATATTATTTTATTTTGCCCATCATGGAGATTGCAGAACTTATTAAATGACTATAAAAAAAATAAAAAATAATTATACCCCTCTTTTCTAGGTTAATTTATTTTATAATATATTTTAAATATAATTAATTATATCCCGGGATTTCCCGGGATCCCGGGAAGGGAATCATTTTTATCCCGGAATCCCGGGATAAGCAAAAGGCCGGGAAATGAGAAACCCTAGTTACCGCCCAGTTGAGCCGAGAATTGGAAAGTCGACTGTTGAGATTGTACGCGGAGTTATTCGCAGGCCTCCTGTATGCCGACTGTCGGCTGGCGTTGTCGTAGTTCTCATAGCTTCGAATGCTAATGCTTCTTCACTAACAAAGTGAACTCCTTGACGTTATTTAAAAATTTGAGTTTAAAAATTTTATGTTTAGCTGTTTCGGCATTCAAGTTAATAATAATAATAATAATAATAATAATAATAAGTAACTAAATTAAGTACTTAATTATTAAAGATGATAAATAAAATTAAATTATTATAGTTGAAATTGAAGGGTGACTTATGCATTTTTTATAAGGTAAGTCTAAAATTTTAGAGCGTATATATGACGCTTGCATACATATATATATATATATATATATATATATATATATATCGTAAAGAACGACGCTTGTATAGGAGAACATTCCGCGCAAGATGAGAAGAGAGAACGAACAAATGAAAAAATGAGGTAACCACCCGGGAATCGAACCCGGGATCTTCCGATTGCCGGTCAGATATGATAACCACTACACCATGGTCCTCAATCGATCAGAAGTCGTAATTCCTCTACATACGCGAAGAAACCAATGCCCCGAGGGGGCACCTCCCGCATGCCGTATCTATATATACATTTCAACTGCAAAGAACACGTAGTATAAATAACGTAAAGAACGACGCTTGTATAGGAGAACATTCCGCGCAATGTTCCGCGGAATGTTCTCCTCTACAAGCGTCGTTCTTTACGTTATTTATACTGCGTGTTCTTTGCAGTTGAAATGTATATATAGATACGGCATGCGGGAGGTGCCCCCTCGGGGCATTGGTTTCTGCGCGTATGTAGAGGAATTACGACTTCTGATCGATTGAGGACCATGGTGTAGTGGTTATCATATCTGACCGGCAATCGGAAGATCCCGGGTTCGATTCCCGGGTGGTTACCTCATTTTTTCATTTGTTCGTTCTCTCTTCTCATCTTGCGCGGAATGTTCTCCTGTACAAGCGTCGTTCTTTACGTTATTTATAGTGCGTGTTCTTTGCAGTTGAAATGTGTATATATATATATATATATATACACTGTATATATGTATAGTGTAACGAATTATAAAACTAAATAAATGACTAAATAAATTTTCCAGTGACTATGTATTAGCAATGGGTTTAAGATTATTTTTTGACTGGATGTAGACTTACATTTGGTTAAGTTTATATTTTTATTAACTACAATATAACTCAATTCTTTAGAGCAGTGGTTCCCAAACTGTGTTCCGCGGAACCCTGGGGTTCCACGGAGGCTTAACAAGGGTTCCGTGACACGTTTTCCAATCAGTCTAATCAGGTCTTAATGTTAAGGTCTAATTAAGGTCCTAATATTTATACATAATTTTACCTTGTGGCTCTTTGTTAAATAATATTTTATATTCTTATTCTGACTTAAAATGGCACCATCGTGGATTTGGGATCACTAAATATTTTTCGCTAAAATTAAAATCTGCTAAGTATATGTAAATAAATTTTCGCTACTCGGCAACTGCAAAAGTGTAATTTGGCAGATTTTAATTTTAACGATTTTATAAAAGACTAGTTCTATTAGTACTGTTTTAAAATAAATATCATATAAATTCTGCCATAGTATTTAAAATTTGTCATATTATTTATGACAAATTTTAATATATATATTTTACTCGTGAGAATTTAACTGTAATTAATTTTGAGCAATATGTTTTCGCTAAAATTAAAATTTTCTAAGTTGCCAGTTGATTTGATGTGCACTTTCGTAATTAATTGTGAACCAATCAGTATAACTATAGCCGTTGGCGTGGTGCACTGTCAAGTTAATTTCTGATAGGCTTTATTTACTTAAGTGTTTTCAGTGTAAAAACTTGTATTGTGTTCATCACTAAAATCTGTAAGTTTTGGTTGCTCAATAAATACAGTGCCCGCGAAAAGTATCCGATCACCCTTGAAATTTGTATTTTTTACATAAAAAACAATGTTTAAATGTATACTAACCTTATATTAGTATTTTGTCATCTGTCCTTTGGTTTGGATGACTTGTTCTAGACGTTTTGGCATGGATTTAATCAAGTTTTGACAAACTTCCACTGATATTTCCTTGCACCATACCTTTTTGATGGCCTCTTGTAATTTTTCGACTGAGCCAGTGTCGTGGCAAACCTTATTTTTTATTATTAGCCACAGATTTTCTATCGGATTGAGATCTGGACTATTACCAGGCCAATCCAAAATATCAAATTTATTGTCAGTAATCCATTTTGTCACTATTTTGGCCCTGTGACATGGTGCACCATCATGCATGTATGTTTTTGTCCTTTGGCTTGCCATTGCCATTGGAAGTTTATCCTGTAGCATTGCTAAATACCGTGCACCATTCATAGTTGTGTTCTTCGGAAGAAAATATAAGTTTCCACGCCCATAGTAACCGAAACAACCCCAAACCATCACACTTGGAGGGTGTTTCATTGTCTTTAGGGTGTATTTAGGGTCCATCCTATTTGAGCCAATAGGCCGGCGAACCTTTTTTGGACAACTTCTAAATGTCAAAAATGTCGACTCATCGCTAAATAAAACCTTCTTCCAGTCATCAACAGTCCAATGAATGTATTTTTTACAAAATGCGACACGTTTTTTACGCATTTTTTCATTAATGAACGGTTTCTTAGCAGCATGGCGAGATGGTAATCCGAGTTCTTTTTGGAGCCGCTCCTGGATAGTTCGTTCAGAAACACCAGATAACAAATTATTCATATTAAATTTTATTTCTTTCGCAGTTATTGTTGGGTTTTTCAATACTAAACGTTTCATAAGTTTGTCTGTTCGCGAATTTGTTTTTCTCGGTCTGCCAGATCGTTTTTTAGGGACTGGCGTGGTTAGGCCACCATTGTTCTTAGCCCGTGAAACCCATAAATTAACGGTACTTTGGGATATGTTTAATTCCTTAGCTATCTGTCTCTGTGATTTCCCACATGCATGCAAAGCAACAATAGCACCTCGACAATCACTCTTAAGTTGTTTTTTAGCACACATTATATATAAATTTTATTTACACCACTTTCTGTAAAAAAAAAAAAAATATCAAGAAATTTACACAAACAGTGAAATCTGACAAATTTGAGACACAGCCACCCGCAACGAAGGCTACCAGAACACTAATTTGAGAATGCGTTGGATAGCTCTCATATCAGCGAGCAACCTCAACGTTACCAGATGTCGCTAGAACAAATAGAAAGTGAATTACGTGTCTCTGAATATCAAGGGAAAATATTGTATTTTCTTGAGTGATCGGATACTTTTCGCGGGCACTGTATTTTACAGCTCCAAGTCTAATATATATATAATATATATATATATATATGGAGTTGGGGTTCCGCGAAATAAAAACAAGTCTGTAAGGGTTCCGACAGTTAGTAAAGTTTGGGAACCACTGCTTTAGAGTAAGGGCGAACGTCGAATGAACGGGTAATTCAGTATAATATACAGGGTGTACATAAAGTCAGGATCTATTTTTGTGAAGCACTTGGAAATTATATGGAATTCAATCATAAAATGATAAAGTGGTAACATTTATTAAATAATTAAGAGTAGGATTCGACGTGACGCCCATCAGTATCCCTGCACAGCTCAAATCGTTCCGCAGCATTTCTAAACACATTCTGGAGCATTTGCGGGTTATGTTATCTGCAGCAGTTCGTATACGTGTACGTAAGTTTTCAAGACTCGTAATCTTCGTCTGATAGACGTGCGATTTGATAAAGCCCCATGCAAAGCAATCTAAAGGGGTTAAATCTGGTGATCTCGCTGGCCAAGGTCTGTTGCTTCCGCGTCCGATCCAGCGATTTGGAAAACGTCCATTTAGATAATCCTGAACAATTTTGGCATAGTGACAAGGAGCACCATCATGTTGATAGACGACGGTACTAACAATCATATCCCCAATCAGCTGAGGTTCAAGGAATTGCTGCAACATGTCCAGATAAATAAGCCCCGTAACTGTAGCTTCAGCAAAGAAAAAAGGACCATAAACCTTAGATTTTGTTAAACCCATCCAGACATTAACTTTAGGTGAGTCTCTTTCCCAATTTTGGACGAAATCATTCGGTCTTTCATCTGCCCAAATTCGACAGTTATGGCGATTTACTTTTCCACACGTATGGAAAGTGGCTTCATCACTAAAGAGAATGTTGTCCATTAAATTATCACTCCAGATTTGTTCTACGAGATCAGCACACACAGCACTTCGTCGAGGGAAATCTTCTTCATGTAAATCATATAAAACCTGCAAGTGATAGCTTTTCTTCTGCAAATTAACTTTCAGAATTTTGTGCACAGATGACGTCGGGAGGCCGAGTCTGTGTAATGCAGCACGAACGGACGTACGTGGCTTCTCAGTGATAATTCCGCGTACTGCATTCACGGTAAGATCTGACATACACGGTCGTCATGATCTTGCTTCATCATTTACAGATCCCGTTCGTTTAAATTTGTTCACCAATTTTCGTATTGTCTTGTCTATTGGCCCCGGCTTATGAAATCTCCTTCTAAACTTCTCTCTGATGTCATTGTATTTCTTTCCCTCGATTGGCCAAATTACTATTGCCACACGCTCTTCTGTATTCATTCTAAGGGCTTCTGAAAAGAAAAATAGAAAAAAATAATTATTTCACAAAAATAGATCCTGACATTATGTACATCCTGTATATTAAGGTTAATGGTTCCAAAATAATGTTTTTAAAGGGGTGATAATGTATATTGGTTCATTTTCGACCATTTCAGTTTCATTTTTATTTTGTTTGTCGTATATATTGTGTGTAAGACCCGGATAATATTACACATTTGTGAAATTGTTGGTTTAATTTAAGCTAAATTCGTTTCATTAGAAAATTACCTTCTTTATTCAGATGTAGCTTTAGAAGACAGAAATTGTTTTAGTAAATTCTTTAGATAAATTAATTATGCTTCTAAATTTTCTTCTTTTCCATTTTTATTTTATTGGTAGGCTGACTTTTTATTGTATTTTTTCATGAGTTTTAATGCAAATTCCATAGGTGATATTATTTTTATGGATAGACTAGTTGGTTAAATTTTTATTGTGAAATTACATTTTATTGTCATAAGCAGGGTGTTTGCGTAAAATTTTAATTGTGGGTAAAAAAGGAAAATTGTTTTTCTTAAGCTAGCTCGTCTGTATAGAAAATGTTACGAAATTATTTCATTACATAATGCAGTTTGGTACGGTTAGGAATATTTATACAGAGGTTCGCTTACAAAATGTGAACATTCGCTTCATAATGTAATTAATTATTTTGATTTTTGATTACATAGAACGATTGCGCTATTTTTTGTTCATAATATATTTTCCTATTTATAATAGCAGTAAAAACTTGTAATTAATTTCACTTTAAAACGATGAATTACTGGAATTACTGTGATTTGCAAACTACGCTGTGTTTCGTGTTCAATGAGAGAGTTGTCTCTCAGATGTAATTTGTAAATTATGAGTTTTCTTCCTGTGAAATTTAGCGTTGCAGGTTGGAATTAATGATTTAAATTAATTCTCGGTATTAATAATAAAGTGAATGTGTTATTTTTAAACTTTATTTGAGTTTATTCGTGCAGTTGGAGCTTTAGGTTGATTGCTGACCAGAAATGGGACATTTTAAAAAATTGCCAGTAACGTTTTTGTGGCATCTTGAGGAACCGTGTTGTCCTTTCCCCAACTAAGTGTTAAGTTGCTTCATCGTTGTCGTGAGTTGATGACGTGAAGTTTTTGGTTTTTACTCTGGTCTTTTCTATTTGATTGTATCGATGTTATTCCTGAGAATAGTTTAAATAATAATAATTTTTAAAATTATAATTATGGCTACTATATCTGGGCGCATTCATATTTATATACAATGTAGTTTTGTTTGGTTGTTTTATATATATATATATATATATATATTATATATATATATATATACAGGGTGGGCCGTAAGTTTCCATACATAGGAAAAATTAAACGTTTGTTTTTATGTTTCAGATACCCTAAGAATATGCGTTTGACGTAAGATCTTGTTTACTGATGAAGCAAATTTTTACGTCAATGGAGAGGTTAATCGGCAAAACATACGTTATTGGAGTAATGCTAACCCTAACTGGCTGAGTCCGACGAAGATGCAAGGTGCCGGTAAAGTGATGGTGTGGGCCGGGATATGGGGTGACAGAATTATTGGACCAATTTTTGTCAGTGGAAATCTTAATGCCGAAAGGTATCTTAACATGTTGCAAGAAGAGATTTTCCCATCCCTGCTAAACGAGGAAGGTAACTTCCCAGTTTACTTCCAGCAAGATGGAGCTCCACCTCATTATGGTCTTCACGTGCGTCGGTATTTGGATCAGCAGTTTCCGGATGCTTGGATTGGTCGGCGTGGTCCTGTGGAGTGGCCTCCCAGATCCCCAGATCTCACCCCCCTTGATTTCTATCTTTGGGGGCACTTGAAAATCATCTAAAGGAACGTATCACCAACGCCATTACAAGCATAACGTCAACTGTGCTAATGCGTGTTCATCAACAGTGGGGAACACGTATTGAAATGTGTTTTCAAAACAATGGCAACCATGTAGAGCATATTATATAAATAAAAATGGTTGTCCATAAAAAAATGTTTATTTTTCCTATGTATGGAAACTTACGGCCCACCCTGTATATATATATATATATATATATATATTATATATATATATATGGTTCGAAAACCCATTTCCATTTAAAAATGGAAAAATTTGTATATAATAATAATAATAATATCTACATAGGTCATCTGACGAAAGGGATTCGAACTATGTACCCTACCAAAGAAGATCCAGATACGCATCTTAATCGCTGAAATCAAGTCCGAACCGAGATTTGACCTCAGAACCTTCATATTGACAACGTGGCGTTCTCTACTACTTGGCTACCGTGGCAGGTGCATAAAGTAGTACGTAATTTTAAAAAAATCTGTCTTGAGCTCCCTTTTCTCGAGTGGTCTTCACTTGAGAAGAGAAATTAAGAAGTGTCATTACAACACTTTCCTCTTTCCTGTGGCTTACCAAAACCTCCTATTCATCATTGTACACTCGCATGAAAACAGATTTTTTCACTTGTTAATCCTTCAATTTCAATAGACGTGGGACCTATGTCGTAACACCGTTTCCCGTCGATCAATGAAATTAAACAACACTGTATCTGGGTAGTTGTTGAAGGGGAGGGGAGAGCCATCTTTTACGTCCGGATTATGTGGCGATCCGTGTCTCGAATGTCACGTAAAGTTGCAGGTTAACTAACCCCATCAAAAAAATTCCAATGGACACATGTTGGGACTAAGTTTCCAATAACATGGAGCTCGGAAGTTAAGGCAGGTAAAGTGAGATAGTTTACGGGATTAGCTATTACTTATAAAGGTAAATGGTTTCTTGGAATACAGTCATACTATCGATACTATAGATAATTTTTGGGAGGCGTTACATTAAGTTAGGTTAGTTTAGGGGGTTAGATTTAGCTAGGTTAAGCCAGATTCAGTTATTGGATTGCTAGTGATATTTTTTTTTCGACGAAATGGGTGTTTATGAGATGAATGAATTCTACAGTATTTGGAGTTCAGAAGACTCGATATACGAGTCTACCACACAGAACCCTTTCTAAAAAAAATATTTCTTTCACAAGCGGGAGTGCATTCAACCTATTATATCATTAAGATTCTACAAATTTCAAGAGATCATATTTATTCACATAATAGATTTATGGGTGAATCTAAATGCTTCTGATAAAAGAAGTTTCTATTAGATTTAATGTGTATGTATACGAAAATGAGCACGACATACGTTATTCTTGCTTTCGAGATCTCCACTAAACTTTTTGTAATATTCGTCAGGATTTTTGGAGTTCTTGAAAATAAAATATTATATCGGTTTCATTAGGATTTAAAATAAAAAATAAATGAACTCTTCCTTACAATAGTTTATTTCTTTAATATATATAAATACAGTGAAACACGAGATTACGTCTGTGTACCAAAAGTGATTATTCATTTTGTTAGAAAAATATTGGAAATGAGTCCAAATTTTCCTTTGAAAATTCATTTGGTATTTCTGATCTGGTCCAATTTTGTAAATATATTATTGTAAAGTGATTCACGTTGACAACAGGTACAGTTTCGGAAAAAAGTTCGCCGAAAAATAAAATTCCAGATAATGAATGATTAATTATTAATGTTTGGGTTTGTTTACAAAAATTAATTAATTTCGCAGAAAAAAATTAAGTAAACGTAAAAATAATAATAATAATAATCATAATAATAATAATAATAATAATAATAATAATTGATATGCAAATCAGAAAAAAATAAAATTCCATTGTTTTCGTTTCAATAGGTCACTTTACAAAATTCTGCAATGCTGATTTAAAAATTAACATCCATTTTGTTCCATCACGTCAGGATTTTTCACAAATCCAAAAATAAAAAAAATGTATTTTCATATACTTGGTTATATTTAGTACATTACGACATTTGGATTTTAAACGTTTCAAACTCTGATCAAAGGTATATTTTAAGTAATTAATTTGTCAAATAAAGGAATAAAGCTGGTACAAGTATTCAGTTCGACTCTTTTCTGAATTTTGAGTTATATGCAACTAAATCTACGCTCTTTTGTTAGTTTTTTGTGCGTTTCACCGGAGACCTCTCTTTTCAGTGACCAGCAGTAATCATCCATCATATTAACATTCCACCTTCCATGATATCTCTTCTCCACTGCCTTGATGTCCTAGTGAAATCTTTCTCCTTGTTCTTCGCTGACACTGCCAAGATTTTCGGGAAAGTAGTCCAAATTGGAATGGAAAAAGTGGACCTTTAAGCTCATGTTGTAGCCCAATTTTTCAAATTTATTCAGCATGTTTTCAACAATCATTTTGAAATTTGGATCCTTTTTGTTCCCCAAGAAGTTCTGAATAACATTTTTGAAGCCAACCCATGCTTCTCTTTCAGCTTGGTTTATCGTTCCTTCAAACTGATCGTCCAATGTTAACTTCCTGATTTGAGGTCCCACAAAGACCCCTTCTTTAACTTTCTCATAGGTGAGAGCTGGGAATTTGCTATAAATGTACTTGAAGCAGTCATCATCCTTATCCAATGCCTTCACAAACTGCTTCATCAAGCTCAGTTTTATGTGGAGTCGAGGTAACAGCACTTTGGTTGGCTCAACCAACTTTTCATGAATGATATTCTTCGAACCAGATGTCAGACTGCCTCTGGGTGGCCACAGCTTCTTCTCTCAATGCTGACTTCTCGTTCTGCTGTCCCATTAACAAAAAAAACATGACATTTTCGTGTAACCAGACTCTGCTGACCAAGCAGCATGCATTAAGCTTTCAGGACTCCACATACAATCTACCCATGCTCATTATACCGAACATTTTCAAGAAGTTCAAGATTTTCATATGTTTCTTTTAAGTGAACAGAATGAGTTATAGGAACAGAAGCCTATTGGTTATCATTGTGAAGGAGAACACCTTTGAGGCTTGTCTTGGAGGAGTCAATAATTAATCTCCAATCACTTGGTTGATAGGCAGTTCCTAAGCTACATATTAGTCCAGCAATGTTACTGCAGTAGACCAGTGGACCTTCCTGGGAAAAATATGGAATAAATTCTGTCTCGCGGTTTCTGTATCAAGAAAAGGATGTCCCTGGAGAAAGCAAGTCCTTGGGTTGGAGTCTGGATCCCAGAACTTCTGCAGCAAAATATGTCAGGATGATTTAAGCAGCCTCTTGATGCCATATTAGCGAAAGTCTAAAAAGATAAAAAAGTAACAGTAAATACATATAACAATAATAATAATAACATAACATAATCTAATAATAACAATAACATATATCATGTAATATACAGGGACATATACGGGCGTATATAAACATTAAATAAAATTATTTGGCTATTTGCAAAAAACCCTACGTGATGGGCAAAAATGAATATAATTTTTGGATTCAGCATACCTAAATTATTATAAAAAAGCTATGAATGTTAAAACAACAGAAACCTTGCAGACCAGTGTAATCTAAATTGAGAAAGACCACATTACATAAGATATACATTACATCCCTATAGGTTTACACAATGTTGGTATTAACGTTTAATTTTGTATTTTTAGTGGCAAGTAGTTTAATTACACCATTCTTATACTGGAAAGCATGACAGCTTTTCAGGCAAAAATCTTTGAGATTCATTTCTATTTTTACGAAGGAAAATAAGAAATATAAAGAGAATTAGTGGAAAATAAAATAAAGTTGCATTCAGTTAATTCTGTCATTAAAAATAAAAATTGAAATAATCCTCGAATAATAGAAAAGGAAGTGGTAAGCAATACAATATGATAATAATACAATAACAATACGACATATAATTAACATTTAACATATAATTTATATAACTTGTGATTGCACCCGATTTAAGATTGTGAATTTTCCATATGTAAAAAGGTGACTGTCTTTGTTTAGTAATATTTACAAATTGCAATATACAGGGCGTCCCAAAAAAATGTATACACACTTTAAATAATTATAAAGGCAGTGTTTATTAAAATACATTTCATTTTCAAAATGTAATAGAATCTACAGACATTATTTAATTGTTTTGTCAACGCCTGTTTTCAAACTGACGTCCGTTCTGGTCCAGGCACTGCTGATAACGCGAAGCAATGGAATCGCAAACATCACGAAACATTTCGTTTGGTATTTGTGTGCATTTTCGTTCAATGGCTGCTCTCAATTCAGCGACTGTTGCAGGTTTTATAGCGTAGACTTTGTCTTTTAAGTATCCCCATAAAAAAAAGTCTAGTGGTGTGAGGTCTGGTGAACGCGGAGGGTATTCTACGAAACCCCTTCGTCCAATCCACATCCACATCGTGCCAAGTACCACTCGCAATACTCCACTCTTCGGTCCGGATCATCTTCATTAATAGCATGGACTAATCTTGGAATGTAACTTTTCCATTGACAGCGCTTCAAAATGCGTTGGACAGACGATTCTGAAATTCCTACCTCACGACTCGCTTGCCGCACAGATTTTCTTGGACTTTGGTGATACGTTTCCAGTACTCTTTCTTGCTTTGTGGGGCTTGTCGATGTCCGTGGTCTTCCGGAACGCTTCTTGTGGACATTCTGAACAGTTCCATCGGCTTCAAACTTATCTCTAATTCGAGTGATGGTAAGTCGCGTTGGTGGATCTGTTTGAAACTCCCTCCTAAACTGTCTTTGCACTTCAACTGCGTTTTCACACTTCCAGTAGCATTTTAGAATGAATTTCCTTTGTTCAAAGCTTAGTCTGACTGCCATTATTAATTCTAATCGGTTTAACTTGGAAAGAAAGAAACATCAATTGAGCTATCAGCTGTTAAAGTGTGTATACATTTTTTTGGGACGCCCTGTATATATATACACACACATATATACACACATACATCAGTAGAAGTTAATAGTATTTTTTTAGTGATTTACGAAACAAAATTAATGATGGTGCTTGTCTGATATTTATAGGTATAGCGTTCCAGATATCTGTCCCTTTCCTGGAGAGAGCATTTTCTGCAATTTCATTTAAATAATTTGGTTTATGTATGAAACCAGTGGGAAGCCTTGTATTATGGTTGGTCTGATGGGGGGTAATTACCCTGTGAATGGGCAACTAGCAACTTTGTACATACTGATACACACAGTAAGTTTATTCCAGCCATTTAGTTTTAGAATGTTAGAATTTCTGAAAATTAGAGGGGTAGGAGAGTGTCCGTTATCATTGTTTGAGAAAGTTCGTAAACGTTTTTTATGGATTACTTCCAACGATATCGTATATAATTCTTTCTACTCTCTTATACTGTGAACCCATATTGTATGTGTGGATAAATAAATGAGTAATACAGTGAATACAGTGAGAGGAGGGCATTTTGGGGAAGTATTTTTCGAGTTTGAATATTATGTAGAGAAATCTAAATGTTTTCGATTTGATATGTTGTGTGTGGCTTTTGAAATTTAATTTGTCTTTTAACTTGATGCCAAGAACTCTAACTTCATTTACTTTTGCAAGAGAAGTGTTTTCAATTATTAATATGGAGTGTCCTCGATTGCAGCATTTTTTAGTTATAATCATGTATGATAATTTTGTCAAGTTCAGTAAAATCTTATTTGCACACATCCATTTATAGACATGATTTAATTGCCTGTTCACTTCATTCATTAAGGAGTTGATATCATGGTGTGTAGAAGTGAGTTCTATCGTCTGCATACTGAATACAGTCTAATGTTGTTGATCGATAAAAATCATTTACATACATTAAGAAAAGTAAGGGATTCAAGGATAATTCCTTGTGGAACCCCACTTCCCAATATAGCATATTCTGACGAAGTGTCATTTACTTTAATATACTGGTGACGATTAGAGAGATATGACTTAAACCAATTTAGCATATTTTCCCTTATGCCATATATGTTTAATTTGCCTAGTAAGATATCGTGTGAGAGCGTATCAAAGGCTTTCAACAGGTCAAGGAAAACTAAGCTTGTGTGATTTTTATAGTTAGGATTTATAGATATTTTCTAATACCATGTTGATAGCGTCGTCTGTGGTGTGGCTTTCCCTAAACACAAATTGTGTTTTTGCTAGGATGTCGTATTTAGCTAAGAATTTGAATAGGTAGTCTATTGTATACGATTCTTTCAAATACTTTACTTAAAGTTGGTAATATGGAGATTGGCTGGTAATTGGATGGAAAATCAGAGCTGCCTGATTTGTCTGGACAAACCATGGCTATCTTCAAGTAATCAGGGAATACACCTTGTACTATTGACTCATTCGTAATTCTTGTGAGTGGAGTTGTTATATCATCTAATATTAATTTATATATATATTTTTACTCGGATTAAACTTACAGCTGCGCTTTTATTTTTTAAGTTTTTCAATGTGGCTGAGGTTTCGTTTGGCAGAATTGGTTCAAAGAAGAATGTATTTGGTGTGGGTTGTGGCATATATTGTTGGTAATGACTCTGATCCTGGAGTGGCTGCTGCTGTATTGTATTGCTTCCTATTTTTTAAAAGAAATTGTTGAATAAATTAGCCATATCTTTGGGATCACTGTAGGAAATTCCATCCTGTGATAACGAAGATACGGGATTTGTCTTTTGTGTTTTGGTAATAATACGATATAATTAAAGTATCTCACAGTCCATAGCATTAAATTTTTGTTCGGCAATTTTAGAACAATAATGGTCTATTTTTGCGGTTTTTATAAGTGAATTTAGTCTATTACAATAATTTTTATACATTTGTTCATTGATAATATCATTCTTCCATAGTTTATAAAGAGAATGTTTACGGTTTATGCTTACAATGAGGGCTGGAGTGATCCACTGGTTGTTATAATTATTTTTTGAGATGAGTTTCGACTTGATAAGAAAATTAGCATTAAATATATCCATTAGTGTGTTTGAGAATGTTTGAAATTTTGTATCTACTGTATTTCACAGTTACTTTCAGTTACAGTATTCTCGACCAGTCAAAACTTGATGCTTCTCTAATAATTTCAATTTATTATTATAGTTGTTGGGTCTATAGTCAATTCTAATTTTCTTCTGCATTTGTAAATGGCTAATTAAATTATCATACAGTGTGTATGTGAGCAGATGGTCCGTAATATGTAATAGGAGTACACCTGACGTACAGTCAAGGGAAGATCGCACCCAGATTTGGTCTAATAAAATGGAGTTTTCTATGGTACTATGTAGTCTTATTGGCTTAGTTATAGTTAAATTAAAGCCATTTGCAGTGACGAGATTGTAGAAGTAAACATTACTATTAGCGTTTATTTTAGCAAGATTGCTATTTAAATCTCCCGCAATAATGCAGTTATTGTTGATATGATTAGAAGTTGAAGTTGTAACTATGTTTGCAATAAACGTTGGCAAGTTACCATTTGGTGGTCGTTAGAGACCTAATATTTAATAGGAAATGTTATTTATATACACCTCAACTGCTAGAGTTTCAGAATGATCGTTTATGCCTGTTAATGGTTCAGTTTGTTTACTTTTATGATTTTTGTCTAAAAAATACTTACTCCACCACCTCTGCTATTATTTATACATATATGGTGGCTCATGTAGCCCGATATATTAAAAAATTACTTATTATTTTTATTTAACCAGGTCTCGGTCAATATAATACACGTAAATTTATACTGTAACAATTTTAGATTGGCCGTCAACTCATCAAAGTGATTTGAAAGTCTTCTAATATTTAAGTTTAAAATAGATATGCTTCCGTTCCTGTGTCGTTCGTTTAAGAAGTTATCTACTGTTGGGATCATAAAATAGGGATTTGCTAATGAATATAAAATAACAATTATTAATGTATAAATGTAACTTAGGTTTAATAAATAGATTGTAAAAGGTAGGAAATAGACCTATCCTGAATTTGGACGAGAATACGTGATATGAGCCACGAAGCCAGAACAACAGAATTCGTTTGGTTCATACTCGTATTCACGTTCAGCCAATCAGGCATAGGTTTGTTATCACGTGATATCCTCCTCTAGTCTTGTTCAATCATGTTCTTGAAGATAGGTTAGTTTTTAGATAGTATCAGAATTATATAGGTAAGAAATTAAATATCAGAAAATAATTCAATAAAGTTAGTTAACTAATACAGAATAATTAAAAAACTAAAAAAATTATCGAAATCATGTATTAATTCCTGTCTTTTAAGTTTTAGGTTTGTAGATAATTAGGAAACAGATCACATGCCAAGCGAGATTGGAAACGCAAAATCCACGAAGAAAAAGGCAACGCAGCACGAGAGACGGACAGACAGAGACAGAATGAAAAAGTTGAGTTAAGTCAGACAGAGTCGTTGGAAGCAGTTTGTCCATCTTAAAATCGCTTTGCTCTCCCTTGTTAATGTTTTAGAATTTCACTGTTCAAGTCCGTGGGAATTAAGGCCTCTATTTAACCTCTTTTGGACCACTGGGTCGAATATGAACCGTTTCCAATACACGCACTCATAACTTAACCCGACAAAAACTTCGGTCGTTAAGAGGTTAAGATAAATTAAGACCAGTTTATTTAATGCCTTACCCCATACGGCCAACGACATAGAATCTTCTCTCCGCGGCCCCAGGCTTTTTATTCATGTCACGCGCGAGGCTACATCGTTTTTAAAGGCCTACTTGAATTTCGGTCAAGGCTTAACCTTGTCTTTTGAATTATATAACGTAAGTGTAAAGTTATATTAATTTGTGAAAATAAGATTAAAAGTACAAAAATATTGGTGTTTCATAATAAAACAATTTATATTATTGGTCAAAATTAAAGTCATGAGTTTAATAATACGGTTCGATAAACAATCTTAATTTACTTAGTTGTGGTTGAGTGGAAAAGTTGAACTGAATGCTTAAAAACCTCATTGGTCACGTTACCATCCTGAGTGTGGGTATGTAGTGACACACGAACCCACGAAAGGGGCAAAGATGAGCGCACGTAGAGTTACACACACCAACCCACGGACGAGTCAATGGACGGTTTCTCGAAACATCTGAAAACCCCGAATCCTTTACTACTGGCACATAGTTGCTATTTATTGTATTTGAGACTCAATGATTTCATTCACAGATCTAAGCGTACGCAAATTATAAACACCAGTAAAGCAAAAAGAGAAGTCAATAATAATACTTATGCTAATGTAGAAAAGAAAAACGAAACGAGGTTAAAAATTAAGAAGAATGAATAACATCGAAACAATATTGAAAATAAGGATAAGGAATGGAAAGCTAATAAACAATGAAATCCAGTATATAATAAAGCAAGAACTAATATCGTGTAAATAACTCAGGGGGGGGTTATAGTGCATTAACAATATTTTATGGAATATACCTTAAATTACACGGAAGGCTCAGTTATTTGTATATGTTGTAGGAAATTATTGTAGTCGGATTTAGTACAGATAATGACTTTTTGTCCCACCGCACTTTTCCGAACATTGATCTTTCTCTCACGTAACAGGTCTTTATAAATTTTTCTTGCTTAAGTTTTAGCATTTTGTCATATGTTTTTTTCTGTAATAAAATAGTGATTCATTATCTATTAATTAAGGAATATATTGGGTTTGATTTGAATGAGAACACTTCTAATTTCAGACTTCCAATGAGGTTCAGAAAGCTTAAATTTAATTAGTCTTTTATCATCATCATTGCTGAGTCTTTCCCCTCGATGTGCCTGGGCAATGATATTTTGAGGGATGTCCAAACGAAGTTTATCCCTTATCGCTCCTGTGACTACTGTACTAGAATTTTTGTTTTGGTTCCTCTCACACCATAAATCACAAAATCATTAAATATTAATTTTGGAGGCTTTTTTGAAATACAATTTTTTTCGGCAAACTTTTTCCCGAAACTACATAATGACTAATAATTAATAACTGAAAAAGTTATATTCCTATATATTATGAATCAAAAGTACTAAACGGAAACTTATATATAACCCTTGCTTTCTCGTTATTTGAATTAAGATTGGGGTGAGTAACCGTGTCATAATTTCTGTACATCAGTGGTTCCCAATCTTTACTGTCTCAAGGCATCCCAATTCCATCTGTCCTTCTTTCGCAGCACTTTGGAAGATTTTCGTATCCCACCGCTCACCATCCAGTTCCATCTGAGCCCATACAGTTTCTTTATGTACGTAATAAATCACAAATGCTGTTTGATTTAAACTTTCCATACTCAGTAACTTAAATTTTCAAGTTTTTGTATGCAGGCAGGAGGGGTCAAGGGCGAATGCCCTCTAAAACGCCCCCCTCCCCTTTCATAGAGGAAGAAGAGAACCAAAATCAAGGTCCAGTGTTTTCGAGATGTCTGGACACTCTGCGTTTGAAGGAGTGAAGGTCAAGATGAATTGAGGAAGATTGTTCCAGAGTTGACTGGTTGAGTAGATGAAAGACTGAAAATACCGATTAACCCTTGCATTAATGAGTTGGACAAAAAACAGAAAGGAAATGAGACTCTTTCGAAAGTTGGGTAATACGTGCTCTCCTTAAAGGAGGAGGCATGCAGGTAGACAGTTCAGAAGAGCAGTGTCCGTTATAATAGCGATAGTAAAGAGAGAGTGAGGCAACAGTGCGGGGAAGAAAGAGGGATTAAAGACATTGAATAAGAGGCGGGGAATTGATGAGACGGGAAGCCTTTGATTCCACCCTGTCAAGTACGGCTGTGTGAGTTGAGCCACCCAACACATGAGAAGCTAATACATGAGAAGCGTATATCATACAGGGGCGGACAAGACCCCAGTAAAGAGACAGCACCTGAGTAGGGGTGAAGAAACTGCAGAGCCAGTACAGCACACCTAACCTCTTAGAAGCTGTTTTGGAAAGAGAGTATATGACATGTGATATTTCCAGGAAAGATCACCAGAAAAGGAAACGCCAAGAATGTTAAGAAGAAGGATTGAGTTGTGTATTGTTGAAGGTAAGGGGGTAGTTGTGTAGAAGATTGTGACGAGTAGACAGGGATGGAGGAACTGAGTTTTTGAGGCATTGAAAGCCATAAGGTTTTCTCTGTCTCAATCAAAGATAGTAGAAAGATCAGCCGTCAGATGCACCATAGCCGTCCTACGCGAAGTATGCAGCGACTGTTGAGAGGGACGCTTTGTGAAGCGGGTGGAGAAGTGAAAAGTAGAATCATCGGCATAGGAGTGAATAGGACAAGAAGTGCGATTTAATAGATCATTAATAAATAAAAGGGAAAGAGTGGATGACAGGAGAGAGCCCTGGGGAACACCACTATTAAAATGTTAAGGAGAAAAACAGTGGCCATCTACAACCGCAGGTAGAGATCTTTCAGAAAGGAAATTAGAAATGAGGGCACAAACAGAGGGATAGAAACCGAAGGAGGTCAGTTTCGAAATTAAAGATTTCTGCCAAATTCTATCAAAAGCTTTTAATTTGTCTAGCGCAATCGCAAACGTTTCACCGAAATCCCAAAAGGAAATTACATATTTTTGTAATTTTCATGAAATTTCGCGGCACCCTATTTGCGAAACACTGCTGTACATGGTTTATTTGTATAAAAAATTCCTCTTGACTCTCGTTATCTGCATGTCATATTGGCGAATGTTCAGGAATTTAACTTCATCTATTTCTTTTCAAAGTCTCTCAGACGTGGAATGATGATCGTTAACAAATGTTTTGAAATCACGTTTGAAGCCTAACTTTCTCTCAGTACTACTAATTAAATAGTTAATAACTGTTCTACACATTCCGAAACTGACCTCATTTTTCAGCCTAAAAATATATTTTTGACTGAAATTATACCCATACTAACAAACAGTCACGTTGGACAATGTATTTTTACTCGACAAACAGCTACAATAGCAGAACAATGAAAAATATATAAAACTGAAATATTTCGTTCAGGACCCTTAATCTCCTTTACACCATATAAAGAAAAAGGTATCGTGTATTTTAAGAGTATACTCATGTATAATATATTACTGAAATTACTGATACCTATATATAAAGTATATACTGTAGTTATATTGTTAATAACACTGGCTTTCGGTTGCAGCGTATAATATCGTTACAATTAATAAATGTTAAACTAAATGTGAAAAAATATGAATTTTAATAGCTAACTTATTTAAAAAAAGTTAACAAAAACAATTTGGTCGGATTTTCAGTATCAGTGACGTTGACGAGATTATTGCGCAGGTAAACCATCACCATATGATAAAAAGGAAAAATTCTTGATTGCAGACCGCAAATGCTGAATTGTTTTCCTGAATTTCCTTTTTTCAAACGAATGTTGAAGCCAAAATATTGAATTTAATGAAAAATTGTTGAATGTGTTTTATGAAGGAAATTTGAAATCTATGAAAAATGCTGAATTTTGAGAAAATGTTGGAAGGAGAAATAATTCATATGTTTAATATTATTATTATTTGCAAGATAAATTTATACAGTATTTCCAAAATAAATAATTAGAATCTTTTCCGTTCTATGGGCACCATTAAAATGAGAGAAATTAATATTTTTTAAACATATTTTAACTTTTTATTAATAATCAGTACATTTTGAATAGGTGAAATTTAATTTATTTAATTTAACAGCTTTAATGAACATAAATAAAAACAAAAACTATTTGTCTATTCTTCAAAAATATGACGATTTATTACATTACATTATCATTATTATTGGTTATACATAACCTAACATAACTTACCTAACTTGACCTAACCTAACCTGACCTAACCTAACCTCGTTGATGCCCATAGAATGGAAAAGCCCCAATAATTAATATTAAATAATATATATATATATATATATATACATAATATATATATGGGATGAATTTCACAATAAAACACGTGAAATGAATGAATGCTGCAAACACACAAGGAAAAAGAAAAACGATTCCAAGCTCTTTCGTGTATTCAAAGCTACACCTCGTCAGGGAATGAAGATAAAAGGCGAGATGCCCATAAATATATACAACGTACGTCCTGTACGTTGTATATATTTATGGGCATCTCGCCTTTTATCTTCATTCCCTGACGAGGTGTAGCTTTGAATACACGAAAGGCCTTGGAATCGTTTTTCTTTTTCCTTGTGGGTTTGCAGCATATATATATTATATATATATTATATATATATATATATTATATATATATAATATATATATATGTATATATATATATATATATATAATATATATATATATAAAGTTCATATAGGAATTGTTATAAAGTCGAGACTAAAGTGAACAGGTCAAAGACAGTACACGAGCTTGATAGGAAAATCGTGAACAAAAAATTCCTGTAAAACAAAACAATAAAAGAAATAAATTGAAAATACAACAATTTTTGAAATGTCACAGAAAGAGACATGAAAATGAAACCTTTATTCACTTCTGAAAAATAAATCTGGGAGTTTTCATACCTCCACTGATGCGTAAAGAAGGTCAGCAGTCTTCACGATACTAGGTGAAAGAAATCCCTTAACATTGTACAAATTAGTACACTGATAGTTAATGCTTTCAAACTGCAGGTAATAAATAATTGATCCAACAGTTGGCATATGAGAAATTAAATTTGTCCTTGTCAGTGCGGTGAGGACAAGGCCGAATTTCGTGTCTTGTGTGCCAGGCAGGAACCTTTTGAACTGTTGGCTACCTGCAATTTCAAAGTATTAACTAAGTCCCCGCATATATATACACACAGTTATATATATATATATATAATTATATATATATATATATAATATATGTGTGTGTGTGTGTGTGTGTCTTGTTTTGCAGGGGGTTTTCATTTGGGATTGAAATTAGTAGATATACTGTATGTGTTGTTTGTAAGAATGGAGTACCTGATCACTACGTTAATGTTAACAAATGTATGCAATTACCTTAAAAGGTTCTGTAACAGTTCTTTCGAAATTCCCTCAAGAAAAAATAAACTTTATTGGTCAGTCACATTTTTATACACAGACGCACAGATTGTTGTAAGCATAAATAAGTAGAAACAATGCTATTATTAGTGCCAAGTGTAATTAAAGATCGTTACGCAAACAAAATCGAATTTCATAATATCGACATTCGACCTTATGCGAGTATATGGATTTCAGACTTTAAACTACATTTCAGCTTTTCAATGAAAAGGACTAACCTAACCACACTAACTTAATTTAATCAGACCTAACCTAACCTGGCATAATGTAACCTAACCTAACCCAACTTAACCTAACCTGACCTAAATTAAACTAACCTTCTTTTATCGACATTCTGCGTGTGGACATTGCGCAGATTGACTTTGTTCCGCTACCCGATCCAAGGAACGTAATTACTAACGTAACCACACTAACTTAATTTAATCAGACCTAACCTAACCTGGCATAATGTAACCTAACCTAACCCAACTTAACCTAACCTGACCTAAATTAAACTAACCTTCTTTTATCGACATTCTGCGTGTGGACATTGCGCAGATTGACTTTGTTCCGCTACCCGATCCAAGGAACGTAATTACAGAACAAAACATTTATAACCCGCATCTTTCATATAATGCCAATTACTGCCTCTGTTTCCGGTGCCACGAAGTTGATGTAAATTTTTCAATTCATTTTTCTCTACCCTTTTCTGATTTATTTTTCCAATTTTCTTCCAATTAGCAACGCCAATTTAAGTAGCAATTATTTAACACGAATATTCAATTAAATTCGAAAGAATTTCCAAAATTTAATTTCAGACTTCATTAACAAAATTTATTTTAGAAGATTTTAAAAAATAGATCTTTGCTTCATTGAAGATAAAGTATTCGGTGGTCCGAAAATTCGGATAATTCCCTAATTGCCACGCTACACCGAAATGTGTGTGTGTGGTGTGTGTGTGTCTGTGTGTGTGTGTGTGTGTGTGTGTGTGTGTTTTGTTGAAATTTAATTTATTTTTTTCCACTTAAACCAGGTTTATTTCTTTACTGAAAAGCGATTATTTTTCCAGGAAATAAATATGAAAAGGATTGTTAGTTAAAAACGTTTAAATCTTTAAATAGAATGAAAACAGAGACCAACTAAATAGATTATGAAAAACGTGTCACATATTTTAATTTTAGTTAAGAAATAAAGTAAATTAAAATCTTTTTTGAAGCAAGGGCGGATTTAGGGGGCGCGGGGGGTCGATCGCTCCCCCTCAAACCATGAGGCCTCCGAACCTTAAGGGTAAAGAAAGTGAAAGAAAGAAGGAGATCGAAAACATAAAGAAGAGACAATACAAAATTAGAGTGAAGCATCCTATAAAAATAATCACTGTTGCTTTCCTTTCGACAATTTTAGTGAGTGTAATATAAGCTTATAAAGGAACGGTCTCTCTGAACGTGCACCCTGCGTGGAGAATGGTGAACTCAATTTGTTGATACCGCTCGTCACCAACTGTTGTGTTGTCAGCTGGGAAAAAACTGGCCAAGGCTTAGGCGTGAAAAATAAGCAGATCAAAATTTTGATGTTACGTTCGGTACTTTAATGAAGTTGTAGTGGTACCCCTTTCGTGGTTACTTTTCAAGCAATGTGCAATTATTTCAAAGGTATTTGTAAGCCGCCATCTGGCAACTGCTAGACTGCTGTTGGTAATGTCAGCGTGCCATGTCTCTTGTAATTTGTAACTCTTGTATATAATTAGGGCACGGCTGCTGAACAAAATGTGTACATGAATACATATAGTTTTAATTTCATATTGATATCGTGTAAGTAGAAATGCATGCACTGACGTATATGCTGGTATAATGGGCCAAAGAGTACATATAAGGGCATATTGATGTTCAAAAGTGAGCCATTTAATATATATTTTTCTTTAATTGCCCCTAATGATGATGCTTAATAAAATAGTAATGTAAATGTTGTTGCGCTAATTTTATGCCTCACTATTTTTTTTTGTTTGAAAACTATTTTTTACGACAAGTAGACCACAATTTTATGGGTGAAGGAAATTACAGGACTGAATTATTGTACTGTATTATTATACTCGTGCATATATATATATATATATATATATATATATATATATATCAAGAATAACTACAGGAAATGCACTCTCTCACAAGGGAGCAGATGCATGGAATGGACTTCCAATAAATATCAGACAGGCTTCATCATTAAATGTATTTCGCAAATCACTAGAGAAGTGATTCATTAGTTTCTACTGATGTACAGTATAACTTCACTACTGCTGTTATTATCATAGTAATTAAGTTCCTGTTTTATAATTAATTACAGTAGAAACTCCCAAACCCGCCAAAATTGGTGTACAGGAGTGGCGGGTTTGGGGAAAAGAGCGGGTTATGGGAGAGAACTTAGTAGATGATTAAATACATATTTTTTTACATGGTTTGTTATTGCAGTACATTTAATACGTCATAATAGAATGTTATATATAACACAGCAGGGCTTGAGAACTTTAGAGATCATAAAAGACGGATTTTCTGGCATCATTTATTAGTACATTTATTAGACACCGTGAGAATGAGGCAGCAACAGCGTGATGAAGGGGAGTAGCAGGTTTGGGAGTATATACTCTATCTAAAATATACTAAGGGTCAGAATTTTGTGTCCTGTTGGGAAGAAAGCTAGTGATAAACTCTTGCATTCATTGGTTAGATTTTAGACGATCAATCCGAACGCTCCAGTAGTGAAATAAATCTGTTAACTCATCCAGTTTCACTACAACTTCTACATCATTTTAGGATTCTACCCTTGACCTGCGAATCAGACGTACACTCCAAATGAAACCTTTTAAATTTAGAACTTGCAACTTCTTTTTGAGGGTGCATTCTAGGGGCTGTTTTCCTTCTTTTGGGTATCAAAGCGTCTTGTCAGATGATATAATAACTTTTACCGATACAGAACTTCTTTAAATGGAAGAAATATTCAAAACTTCCTTTTTGAGTGATTTAAAACAAAAGATGATATTTCTATGTATAGAAGGTTGCCAGAAGCCCTTGTTTTCTGTGCGTACATCAATGCCCCACCACCCATTTGGCCACTCGACAACGATGTTATGTTAAATTAGGTTAATTATTTCTTCAATGTGAACTATTTATACCTGTATAAAGTTCAAATGCAATAAAATCACCTTGCAATAAAATCGAATGTCAACTTTGTGTTTATGTAATCCTCTACTCCATTAGGTAGTAAAAAATTAAAAATACTTAGTTTGAAATAATTTTTTATGACGTTTCACCTCTGAAATTACACTGAATATTTTTTTTACATACAATTTTATTTACGAAAATTCCCATTAGCGAGAATAACAACGCTAAAAAGTGGAATAAGTAATAGCTCGCGAAGAATATCGTTCCCCTTTGGCCGACAGTGAATTTTTAATTTTTAATATTCTATGAAAATTTTGCTTTGTGAGTGCATCATCCACGTATAAGTAATTTTGAGTGTATAATTGTTTTGATGAATTAGCTACGTTTATGTAAGTTTTATTAATGCTTGTGACGTAAGTGAGCATAATAAATTTAAAGAAGGCTTGTTCCCGCACTAAATATAAATAATTTTGCCGCATCAATTTACATGGTGCAGACTTTAAATTTTTGTGCGCTGCAACGGTCATCCAAGTAACATTTGCAATTTCATTGACAAATTGAATTTGAAATTTCAAAGTAATTATTTCCAGAAGATAATTATTTTCCGCATCGAAGAAATTCAGCTAAATTTACAATCGCGCCATATCGCAATATCGTCATCCTGCAATGTCGCAATATCGCATAATCTTTTGACGATAATTTCCTGGTGCATTTGCTATCAGTTTATCAAGTACTAATCAATTGCAAAGAATGTGAGTACAGTGTATAGTCAATCTTCTTGACATTTACCCTATAACTTATTATGCATATTAGGAAGATCCCATATCTTTCATACATTTATTAATGTAAGTTCTGTTGTTCGTTTGTTAATATATGAAATTACGTCAATTTACGAAACATCTCCGTTTATGACATAGAAATATGGGACGTTATTATTGAATTTATAAGTACAATGCCCCTTTAATACTGACACATTATCAGGACTATTTAGTAATAAATTTCTTTATTTACTATCAATAACATTTCATTATTTGTATCTTATTCACAGTTTCCCGAATATCGTATGAAGTATAGTAATATACTCTCTCGAACATATTACCAAGTTTCTAAATACAATATTTATTAAAAGAAAACACTTTTACGTATGAATTTACTGCTTTGTTTGTGGTACAAAGCATTACAGTAATAGATTTCCTAATCTATAAAATCACTCTCTAATTTATGAAGCAAATGCACGCCAATAAAAAAAAACTACAACAGACTTCAAACTTCAATAATTTATTTACGCCTGTTGACGGTTGGCTCACTATAATAAAGTAATTAAGTAAAAAATGAAATGTTTAAGCAGGTCACCAATCGTCTTTCGACCATAAACAAATAAACAATATATCTTACCAAGGAGATAAAAAGGACAACAAGGAATTATTTTATATAGGTCAGTAGCATGGGCGTAAAAATGGGAGAGTTCAATTGCAATCGCAATGTCGTAAATGTTGATCAATGGTGCAAAAGGAGGGGGGTTAATGCTGCAAAGGGGTTATGCAACAAAGGGGGTACAGGTTGTTGAAAGGGTGAGGGGTCCTGCAACAAGGGTGATGTGGTATCCCCCACTTTGCAATGAAGGGGGGAGCTTTGCGGGGAGAATGGAGGGTGACCTCCCGCCAAAGGGGTAACCTTAACCTAAGAGAGAGAGAAAGGAGGAGGAGGAGGGTCTTTGGGGGAGAAGCTGGAATGTCCTCACTCCTCAAAGGGAAACCCTAACCAAGCCTTAACCCAAGTAGGATAGAGATGTTCGCCTGGCCCCAGCCAGACGCATAATGAGAGTTCAACCAAGCGCCCAATGTCTTATAAGGTCCTAATCAGCCAGTTGGCTTAATCGGCCAGTTGGTTTAGAAGGCTTAATCTGGCGTAGAACGCGTAAAGGGCTTGTTCAGGTGTACATTATTAGGGTTGAGTTACCAGATTGCGCTATTTATTTAATTAAAGCATATATTCTTGACAGTTGGCTTAGAAGTCTAAAGCAGCCAGTCGGTTTAGAAGGTGTAACCAGCCATTTGTTATTTATATATATATATATATATATATATATATATATATATATATATATATACATTTTAACTGCAACCAACACACAGCATAATTAATGTAAAGAACGACGCTTGTGTAGAAGAGCGTTCCGCACAAGATGAGGAGGGAAAACGAACAAATGAAAAATGAGGTACCACCCGGGAATCGATCCCGGGATCATCCGATTGCCGGTCAGATGTGCTATCAACTACACCATGGACCTCGATTAATCAGAAGTCGTAATTCTCCTACATACGAGCAGAAACCAATGCCCTGAGGGGGCACCTTCGCATGCCGTACATATATACATTTTAACTGCAAACAACACAGTATAATTAATGTAAAGAACGACGCCTCTGTAGAAGAGCGTTCCGCGTTCGTTCTCCCTCCTCATCTACTGCGTTTAACTAAAGCACTAAACTCGCACGTGATCGAGTCTACAGTCACATCATTGTTGCTTTGCACTACGCAGTAAATACGATTTAATATTATTTTACCACTCAAGTTATAGGGATATCTATACTCGATGTAAATGGCCTTCATATCGTTCAATGCTATTTTTGTGCCCACTTTACATTCGGTTGGCAAGTTATCTTTAAACACGGGTAGAATACATTCAAAAGCACGTACAAAGAGGTCATCTTTAGCCACATCTTTATTAAATACAAGATTATAAACACTCCTTTACAATCGAGAGTTTATTCTTACCGAATCGAGCTTTTCAATCGTGAACTCTTCTTCACAATTCGTGGCCGCAGTTGAAATAATCTTCTAAGTCGTAACGACAGTTGCTCATCATATAAAGATATAGTTCTTCAGGGTGAACGATGTAGGTGAGGTCAGCCCTGTACCGCTCAAGTGCTTTGTACCAAAGTTCATGATATTTCAAAGAGTCTAAATCCTTTAAATAAGCATCCAGCTCTAGACCATTCTCGCCTAGTTCAGTCCTACACTCGGTAAACCCATCGAGCAGAGCGGTGTATGCGTATTCAAGAACCCTATCAAAATAAAGCATATCCGTAACACGCGCGTCTAATATAAACTTCAGCTTGCGGAAACCGACGATTTCAAACATTCTTTCGAGGATGAAACGGTTTCGCGAAGGGACAAGAACATTATTATCAGAAGCATTTTTTCACATCAGTCGTATATCAATGCATGGCTGATCGTTATTTATACACAACGTACAAACAATGGCATATGAGAGGGTATCACTAATCTGCTCTCTTCTTGTACCTACACCTACAGGTATTTTATAACGATCCTCACTCCACTTCTCAACTACCACGAAGACTCTTCATCTCAACACTTAAATAAACAACATTCCGTTTACCAAAGTTTGTTTGTCTACAAGCCGTTTCAAGTACATAGTTAATAGCTCGGGTTTTACACCTGAACACGCACAATGACTTCGTCACGGACACATCGTATATGGCATTGAGAATGCTGTTCAAAGGAAGTTCCATCGTATTCGAGGAGTACACGTCCACTCGGTTCAAGCTCTGAGATGACTCTGAGCCACGGGTGGGCGGATCGGCTCGACGGGAGGAGTGAGTCACACCGTAAGATGATGAATCGTGTACGGCGTTGTTCTAACGTGAATACTTGTAGCCCATTATACTGGGTAGGTGTTTTAAGAAATTTTCCGATGCATGAAGCAATACCGGTTTTAATGTTTTATCACTCCCACTCCCCAGAATGCGCACCAGACATTTTCGTTCAGAGGGATTTTCACGAACTAAACACGTTTTATTCACACTCCGGCGCACTATTTGAGAGAAACATATGACCATATTTTTTCCTTTTTGCTTAGCAGGCCTTTAGCCACAACCTAACTACAAACCTCGTCACGATATATATTAATGTAGTGGTAAAAATACTTAAGATTCTCCATGATGACAAGATTTACATTCTCAGCCGCAGGGTACGAGTAATCGCCCGAAAATTGTGGGTACCTACAGTTAGTTGGGGTGGCTGGACGCCCTCTTCTTCCAAGCATACTAGATCCTTCAACGATTCAAAGTTAATGACCTGCCGATTCGCCTGGTTGAGCGTGATACCCTTAGCCTTCATGATATATTTCATATCCTCCCCCACCCTCACCCGTATCCCATAAGTTTTTGGCCCTGGTGAGACAAAAAAGTCGGCGTATGCGATGTTTCCATACTCATCCTTGATCTCATCAGTTAACTCTTCGAGGAATTCACCAATAGGAGGCATGTATTCACCCTCTCTCGCTGTGAATATCAGACTATCTGTATCGGCGTACAAAACCCTCCGTCCAAGAGAGTGCAATAGCTCCCAAAGTTTGATGCGGGCGTAGGCCGTTGTGAAGCTGGCTACAGGTATGTAGCTAACCCGTGAGGTATCTGTGGCCAATTCGGTAATGTTGTACTTTATTATGTAAGTATTACCCACATTCACGATCTCCATGACTTCTTTATCGGGAGCGTTGGCATAATACCAGACTTCACTATAACTCTGAGCCAAATGTACGTTCCCCTTGCCAGTATTCTGTGCAAATTTTCCCCAAAGACTGTTTCGACACAACTTTGCACTAAAGCGATTGCCTGGGTTCTTTACAATTTGAGAACGGCCAAGCTGTATCCCTTCACGGTCACAGTAACGTTGAATATAAGTCGATTTTTCATATTCGGTATCAACTCCTCGCGGGCTGGAGTGGGAGTGGCGGTGCGCACCAATTCGAATGTTATACCATCCTCTACAACACGAGAAGTTGCTGATGCTGTGGAGGATGTACCCGGAATTGAATAGGAATAAGGGGGTATATTTGAAGAAGATACTATTGTGGGGGTTGTGTCGAAGGACGTAGAGGGCTGGGGCTCTATTACTGATGGTCTAACAACCGGCGCAATTCTGGCACGCTTTATACCTGACGTGGAGGGCTCTTCATCATGCCTCCGCTTTGAATTGTCGCGTGCTACAGGTATCGCTGGTGTCAGCTCGTTAGCGGGGTTTCTGTGACAACAACTACGCTGTCATCGGGGTCATCTATAATATCGATGATCGGGACATGATGCTGTACCTCATCGTCATTCACGGTTCTGGGGAAGAAGAGGAAAAACAAGACTGTAGAATATAAGGATCACCACTTAAATTTTTATTATATTTTGTAAATGACCCACTTAGGAGTGCGACGTGTTAGAGATGGATTCTGTAGAAAAATTCAGGTTCACGAGCCCATCCACATGTATTATATCTGGCCCTAAAGGATGTGGTAAAACGGTGTTTATGCTTAAAATCATTAAAGAAAAGGGAGAGATGTTCTAAAAATTTGTGCATAAAGTTATATGGTGCTATTCGACGTATCAATGATAATTTATTTTGTTCAACAAAGGTGTAAATGATGTTAATTCGTTAAAGGGAAATGAGCTTACGGTCATTGTAATTGACGATCTCATGTTGGAGATGGATAAAACGCTTGCCGAGACATTTACAGTATTCTCCCACCACCTTAACATAAGTGTGTTCTTCAACAATCAGAATCTATTTTTCAAAAATAGATACATGCGCGATGCGTCGTTAAAGATACAATATGTAGTCTTATTCGCGCAACGTAGACATGTATCACAAATTGGGGTATTAGCCAATCAAATGTCCCCGAATCAGCGTAAGGAGTTTTTGGAAGTTTATAAAGAAGCTACAAGCCAGCGTTACGGATATTTGCTTTGCGACCTTCATCCGCGAAACACGTTTAGGGTGCTTCTAAGAACGACTATATTTCCGAACGAGCCTGAAACGGTGTATATTCCACAATGACAAACAGGCTAAAGAAATACAGATCTACAGATCTACAGAAGCTAAGCCTAACAAAGACCCTAAGATTCACTCTAAGGTTAGCCCGAGAGAAAGGAAAGAGGAGGGGGTTAGAAGAGGAGAATAAGGGGTTAAGTAAGTAGCAAAACCTATCATTCGTTGGTTAACATTCATTCAGAAAAAGAGAAAGAAAGACTCCCCATCATCATCCGCCGGCCACTGCCGACAAGTCGGAAAAAAAGTTGAAGAGAATAGGAAAGGGGTGAAAGATGAATAGAAGTAAAATAAGAACGCTTACAAACCATGCAAACATAGTCTTAACTCACTGTCATACCATGAAAACTACAGACATACAAGTAAAGAGAGTTTCAGACATGTAAGTAAGGAGAGAAAAAAAAGAAGGTAAAGTACAAAAAAAGTGGGTTAGTTTACACTACGAGCTACATCGACGTTCGTGTTAGACTAATTTTTTTTTTAACAATTTTGTTGCTGGTATCACACGCTGGCATGTCACAAGCTGGCATTTTCGTCAACAGACTCATCCTCGACCACCACCTCCAGAGCTCCTGTTGCTAATTGTTTTTTTCATTTTAAACAACGTTAATATTTTTAAAATGCCTATCTAGTCGGTTCTTAAACATATTAACGCTGGTAGAGTTCACGACGGGCGCTGGAAGATTATTCCATTTATCAATTACTTTAAACGTAAAGAAGTTTTTAGCGATATTAATAATGAAACGTCTGCCACGGAACTTAAATCTGTTATTACGAGTATTGCTATTATCAAAAGTGAACAGATTGTCAAAATTTACCTCATCGATTTTATTAACGATTTTGAAAACTTCAATAAGCTTCCCCCTTAATCTCCTCGTTTCGAGTGAATGCAAGTCTAACTCTTTAATCCTATCTTCATAAGGCTTATTGCGCAATGACGGAATTAGTTTCGTGGCACGACGCTGAACCTTTTCTAACCTATCAATATTCTCACGCAAATATGGGCACCAAAACTGAACGGCATATTCTAAATGAGGCCTGACAAGGGACTTGTAAAGGGACAATATAATATAATATACTTCGATTTAAATTCGAAATTACGCGCTATGAAGCCTAACATCCTATTAGTTTTTGCGCAAGACTCCAGGCACTGGTTCCTAACTTTTAAATCCTATAAATCCATCGTGTACGTGTAATTATTGTTACGAGAACCTCTATGCAAAAACTACATTTGTCTACGTTAAATTGCATCAGCCACTTATCCGTCCACTCCATAATCCTATTTACATCGTTTTGGAGCGTATTTCTATCGTCCTCGTTAATAACCTTACCGCCTATTTTAGTATCGTCCGCGAATTTTGACACGTTACTAGTCAATCCTACATCTATGTCGTTAATGTAAATTACGAATAGCAATGGACCTAACACTGAACCCTGTGGGACACCGCTACCTACATCCAACCACACCGATTCACTCCCATTAACAACGACCCTCTGTCTCCTAGCACGAAGCCATTCCTCTAACCAGTTAGCTACCTGACCGCGTATACCGTGAGCATTAACCTTCGCAATTAATCTTCTATGCGGAACTGTATCGAACGCTTTTTTAAAGTATTCGCGCACTGTTTCGTTATAAAATTCTAAAAATTAGTTAAACAAGATCTGTGGCGTCGAAATTCATGATGACTACTATTAATCAAATCGCAACTTTCTAAGTGATCGATGATACGATCCCTAACTACGGATTCCAAAAGTTTAACGACAATTGACGTTAAGCTAATGGGCCTATTATTGCTAGCTACTGTGCGGTCGCCTTTTTTAAAAATGGGCGTTACGTTACCTAATTTAAAGTCTTCAGGAATAATCCCCGTTTCAGGAGAGTGATTAAAAATCTTCGTTAAGGGGCCTACAATAACCTCTTCCAAAGCTTTCAGATGTCTAGGATAAGACGCGTCAGGGCCTGGAGCCTTGCTAACTTTAAGCCTATCGATATAATGCCCAATCTCACCCTCGTAAACAGTTATTTCATCCAAAATAGTCTCGCTGGTAAATGGAACGATATCGTCCACATCGGGGACATTATTAACGTCTTCTACGGTAAAAATTGTCGCCAAAAAGTTATTAAAAATACCCGACATCGCCTGAGCGTCGGAAGCCAAAGCGCCATTAGCGTCCACGAGAGGGCATATATTATCTTTTATCGGCTTACGATTATTCACATAATCGAAAAACTTTTTTGGGTTATGCTTACTATCCGCAGCTATAAGTATCTCTAAATTACGCTTAGCATTCCTAACTGATCTTTTAACCTGATGTTGAAGTTCGATATATCTATTAAAGTTAGCTACCGTGCCACTGCGCTTATTAAGTCTATACGCTCTATTACGCTCGTTTATGAACTCGCCTATTTCCCTTGTACACCACTTAGGCCTACCATGATTTCTAAGGCGCTTGGGCCTACGAGGAATAAACTCCCTTCCGATATTCAAGAAACTATTTTTAAACGCCTCCCAATGCAAATTTGCTTCATTATCCATAAATAATTTATCCCAGTCCACTACTCTCATCCATTCCGCAAAACTATCAAAATTGGCCATACGAAAATCGGGACCGTTACGACGTTACTATCCTTAGTGTTTTCTACCAATAAATTAAACCTTATAATTTGATGATCACTATATCCTAAACTTCGCCTACTTCTAAACCTTCGACTATATTTTCGCCGTTTGTCATCACCACGTCTAAAATATTGTCACCGCGCGTTTGTTCGGTAACCATCTGTCGTAAAAAAATATCTTCCATGAACTCAATCAATCTCAAACCCTCATCGTTACCAGTAAAAGTCTTGTAATTAACATTAGAGCAGTTAAAGTCTCCGAAAACTATACTATCCCGATTATTAATAAAGTTACCAAGAAGTGTGTAAAATCTAGTATCGGTATCGAGGAGTTGAACGGGAGGTCTATAAACAAAAACAAAATTGAAACTAAGACTACGCGCCCTAACTTCAACGTATATCGCATTAATTGCTGTCGGAAAATCTATCTTAACCTCAATAGCCCTAAGGGAATTACGAATGTACAGCAAAACGCCGCCACCAATCCTATGTAACCTATCATTAGTAAAGAGTTTAAAACCCGCTATATCAAGTTCCCCCAACAAGTCCCGAGTCAAGGTATTTAACCACGTTTCAGTGATAGCAACTATAGCGTAGTTGTCGGAATAAATTATCGCCTTAAATTCGTTTAATTTATTTCTAATACTACGCGCGTTACAATAAAAGACGTTTAAGTTATTTTTTACCAAGAGTCGGCGTTTTAAACTATTTTTCACGTCGGGTCCGCGTTTCCCGGACCCACAACGTTTAAAGAAGGCTTCGACCTATACAGCTTTCGAACGTTTTCGTCAATTAACCTACCTAGCCTAGCGTTACCCATTTCATTAAAATGCACCCCCATCTTTTATAAAAAGGCTAGGATCACTGAATTCTGACCACAGCTTTACGAAGGGTACATTTTCCTCAGCACAAATCTCTTCTAATTTAGTATTCAAAAATATTGCTTTTGACGTAATCCTGAGACCCAAACCATGCATAGGGCTAATACCTAGAACTAAAGACCTATCTGACTTCGCCTTCAGGGACCTAATTAACCCTCTCTATCTTTCCAAAAGATCAGGCACTCTCGTATCGGGCCTATAGGAGTCGTTGCCTGCCTCCTACCATCGTCACTAACATCGAGTTACGGGAGGCAACATCAATCCTATCCACTTCGTCTCTAATTCTGTCAACCCTGGCCCTTGGGAGACAGACCCTCCTCCTCTTGGTTGGATGCCGTTCAACGAACTCTTTATCCATATGGCGCACTAAAGAGACCCCAATTAAAATAGTTTCCCCCTCGTTCACGTCCCTATCCAAATGGGCGAAACGGTTCGAAACTTCGATAGAGGGGGAATTCCTATCACCTAACGTACGTGGACTAGCTCCACCCTTAACTTCTCTAAATTCCTCCCCATCTACTAATCTCGGACCAACCTTAACCCCTTCTTCAACTCTATCCAACCTTCCCGACAAGCCACCTAAACTAGAAACTAGTTTACGCACTTCAAGCTTCAAATTACTAACGTCTTCGACGGTAGTATTGGTTCGGCTTTCGTCAACTGTAGCCTTACCCCTGCCCTCATCAAGCGTTGTAAGTATTTCCGTTACCTCACGTACACTACGTTTTATGTCAACTATTTCCTCCATTAAATCTCAAAAGAAACAAACCGATTTCTCGGTAATCGCCATAGGACCGCCGTTATAATCCTTAAAATCCGTATACCACCGATTTACCCCCACACCTAACACACGACGCTCTCTGCTATGGCATCGCGCAAGTTAAATTAGTTTATAACCGTCACAAGTTTAAGTTAAATTAAGCCTGCACGCTATGAAAACTTTTAAATCGCTAAAAACCACTAATATTCAATTACTTAACTATAGGGTGATCAAAAAGTAACGCAACCCATGGGAAAACGATTTATTTCAGAGCAAGTGCTGGAAGTGGGCACCGTTCTGTGCTTCACACAAGTGGATACGGCGATTCATGTTCTTAAAGACCCTTTGCAACGTTTCCTGTGAAATTGCATCAACACACTTCTGAATCATCGCCTGCAACAGAAGGAAAAAAAGGAAAAAATCAATTATGTGCGTTTCTCCATGGGTTGCGCTACTTTTTGATCACCCTTTTATAACAATGTGAATATAAACGCAAGTATATAAAATTCAAAACTTTCCAAAAGTAAAGTTATTAGCAATATCCAAAAGTAGAAGCAATATCGAGAGCTCAAGAAATGCGTCCGTTCAGTACAGAGTCTGGCTACCATGTACTAGTAAAAATCTATCATCGACTGACTCGGGCAATGCAACAGATGTTTGTTAAAAATATCGACTCCGACTTTTTAAAATGTATCTGTGAAATCTGTCTTAATTATAAATTGCAATGTATCAATGAAACCCCATCAGAATGCTCGCCTACGCCGTTACACGAACATAATACGTACACTCGCTCGTAAAAGTCAAACTGTGGGGAAGAAACAAACGAATTATTGTACAAAGAGTCGGGTCATTCCGCCCCATCTTATTTTCAGTTTTAGGTGCTTTACTGACTAGATTAATATAATGAAGAAAGTGGTAGCGATTCCACACGAGGTGTATGCTTCACTGCAAAGTTCAAAGAGTACAGACACGGTTCTAGAACCCCGTAAAAGCAGGCTTAAAAGACTGGAAAGCGAATTGTTAACCCTATTAAACAGTGAAAGAACACCTGATGAGAAAAGAATCTTATACCAAGAAGCTCTGCAGAAATTTCTTCACCAGTACGAAAATTATAGGAATCCGACAGAGATCCCTGTGGTTATTAGGCACAGCACGGACAACGATGGGCATGGGAAAATAGGACCTGTGTCCGACGATAGAACTGACCAACCAAAGAATAATGGGTCGGCCACACAATATATCGAGCATGTATTAAAAAGCACCCTTCCACATACATTGAGGAATAAAGGTTTAAGTCTTTATAATCTATTGAATGAGGATTCCAACATACAGTGGACCGATCGAATGTCGTAGACATCGTCCATGATCTGGTGAGAAAGTGGGATAGGCCCTCACCATCAGGATGGAAGCATATTAAAGCAAGATTACAACAAATAAATGCCCCCAAAACAATGATAGGAAATCTGAACAGGTTAAAAGAGTTGGAACATGCATTGTACGTGCCACAATTGAAAACGCCATCATCCCCGGCGGTAGCAACTCTGAAGAGGAGAAAGAAGAGGCTAAACAACGGTCATCCCTACTCACATGTATTCTCTAGATATCTGTGGCTAATTCCTCTGAAAAATAAATCGCCTGAAACATTTGCTAAAGCCACCAAAACGTTGATGTTGAAAGAAAACAGGGTTCCTGGCTATTTTTGTACGGATATGGGGAACGAATTTATTGGCCGAGCTTTACAGAACATGTTGATAGACTTTAATATCAGCTACGACACTACCAATTCTATACATAAGGCCTCTTTAGCCGAAAGAGTTCAACGTACCATAAAGGAATGCATGCACCGCTATTTAACACATAAAAACACATACAGATTTATAGAATTCTGGAATTATTGGCCTCATCATACAACCGTTCACACCATCGTACGTTTGGGACAACACCTAACGAGATTTTAGAAAGAGGTACGCGCACAGAGTCCGATGTGAGAAGAGATGGAACACCACCACCACACTCTGCGCGTTTCCAAATCGATGATTATGTAAGGCTGTCACGTTCTGGAACTAAATTCGAGAAGGGATTTGAGCAAGGATGGACACGTGAGATTTTAAAGTTAGGGCTATGAGACCTAATGGCGAGATGATGTATTACGTTGAAGATTTGAATGGGGAAGAAATCGCAGGAGGCTTTTACAGCGAGGAGTTGCAGCCCCATTGAATTGGGTTGTGATTCGTACAAGGTGGGGATATGCGAGATTCAGCTGGAAACCCTCTTTTTAAATAGTAATTATAAAGAACCCGTTTTTACGATTCTTAAAGACTGTAATGAGTGTGAAAAAGCCGAGGTAACTCGGGATGAACCCATACGTATTGGCCGGATTGGGGATGCACGGTATTACAGTTCAGTAGTAACACTAGGTTTGGGCTGCTATGGTGCGGCTGAGGATGTTGTGAGAGACTTAAACGCAAGTTTAAAAAACTCAAATCTTACGGATGATGTAGTATACGAAATCGTAAACAAAGAAAACCCTGCACATACTGTGACCCTAAAATCACAGGCTGACAAAAATATTAAAGACAAAGGACCGTTCAAAATTATAAACGAGGGGCGATATCGATCATTTTTCCAAAGAGATACCTTTCACGAGGCACAACATGACTTGTCCAGCGTAATGTACCAGATGAAATTGGAGAAATTGAGTGATGGATATATACCCCCAGACATGTGCTATGTTTACAGCAATATAGCGGAGCACCAGTTTGTGGGGATACCCACGCACGCCTGCTGCGCATTGCACACATTCCCAACCACCGTGGGAAGAGAATGAGTATTACATATGACAGGCCCCATTATGTGAATGTCGCGACTAAACTAATAACCAGCATCTCAATATACATAAGAACGATTAAGGAAAAAAAATTTCCATTCGGTGATAGGAGCTTAACAGTGAAGCTGCACTTTCGACGCACTGAGTTATAATGGACAGAAAGCCTTTCACAGTGTATCGAGGTGTGAGATACCAGCGTGGTAGTGGACTTGGATCCATTTTTTCAACCATACTACGTACAGCTGTCCATTGCTGAAAAAGGGAGCCAGATATCTCTGGAGGAAAGCGCTACAATCAGGTCTTAACACGGCAGAAGACATATTGGCTAGGGCTAAACTTAAAGAAGCTCTAAAAAACATTTAAAGCGTACACGGAACGAAATCGTCAAGATGTAAAGAGAAAAATGCGCAGTGGAGAGGGCTGTCCGGAAGGAGGGATTACCAGCACGTGGCGTTAAACGTAAAAGTATATCAAACAAGAAGTGTTCTAAGCGAATGAAACCTATGGTTGACCATTTTTTTGAATGATATAAGCTAAGGACATTGATCTCATAAATCATACACTGTTTACTACTTGTCGAGAGAGGTGGTACTATTTCTGACTCGTCATGGCACGCTTCATCCATCCGTGTAGTTCACAATGTTGTAAATCGGAGCTGTCCCTTTTTGATATGCCTCCAACTCAAGTTTGTATTGAGCACAGTGACTTTATTGTGATTAACCCGTTAAACACAACTAGTTCCCCGAGTGCTCCAATAGAATTCGTGATACCCAGCTCAGGCCCTTACTTTCTTTACCCAAGCTGTGTGCACATGTACGCTAAACTACGTATAGCCCATTCTGATGGAACGTACTGCTATGACAAATATGCTGTATACCCTGAAACAAACTTTCTGCACTCCATATTCAACCAGTGTGATATATATTTAAATCAGGTCAACATATCGGCAGGAACGGGGTACTATCACCTACGAGCCTATCTGGAAAATGTGCTGAACTTTTCCAAAGAAGCGAAGGATACCTTTTTAAGTGCCGAGGGCTATTATCAAGCTAAAGACGAAAGTAGTACAAAGGACAAATTTAAAATTTTTAAAAAGAAGGTATATAAATGTTTTGGACGCTTGCATACAGACTTCACATTCCAGGAGAGGTTGCTTGTGAATGGGGTGGATATGAAAATAAAGCTTACCAGCACGAATCCTGAGTTCTCTTTAAATCTGGGAGCTGATCAAGAAGAGGGAGCAAAACCCGTTGTGATTCACATTATGGAGACATACCTCCGCGTACGGCGAGTGAAATTAGGTTTGCCTAAACAAATAGTAATTTAGAAAAACTTACTACATGCCACAGTAAAATACCCAATTAATAGAGCACAGATGAAACTGTACACGCTGCCAGCAGGGCTGGCCTCGCAATAGATAGAAAACATCGCCCTGGGAAATCTACCTAAAAGGATATTAGTTGGAATGCAGGACCATGCTTCGGTGAATGGAAAATATAAAAAGAGTGTCTTTAAATTCGAGAATTTCGGCCTTAAAAATATAACTCTATACGTCAATGGCGTTGCTTTGGGCGGGGTTATGGATATGGATTATTCATCAGACGCTGTGTTCCCGCTTTGCGCGAGAGCATATAGTAATCTGGCTCATATTGCAGGTGCTTGTGATAGACGCGCCTAATAGTGTACTAGTATACCTCGAGTCACAAGCCCTAATAGAAGTTGACAGATTTAGGAGCATTGTCACTGACTTTTAAAATCGATGCGAATAAACTTCAGAAAGTAATGAATAGTGAACGAATCACACGTTCCAAATTTATCAGTGTGTTTGCGAAGAATGAATCATTGAAATTGCCAACTACGAGATATTGCGGTAGTCTTATTGTGAATACAGATGTTATTGGTAGTGGTTTGCGATCTATTTTAAAAATAGGGCCCGCATGTACTATTTTGATTCACGCGGGACTCAGCCCTGGAGTGACCCTGTTATTGTAAAATTTCTCGAGCAGTTGCATATCTCCGAAGTTGTATGGAATCCCTTCCGGCTACAAAGATATTTTAGTAATACTTGCAGGATGTACTGCCTTTCATTTTTCATGCGCATGTCACGTGGTAAAGTACTTATAAATTTTTAAAAGTTATTCGACCCGTGTCACACAACGAAACGACGAAATGGTATGCAGACAGATAAAAAGCAGTTTTCCGATTGTACGCACTCGTTGTAGAGTATGATGGTTTGTTCGTGTACATATATACAGGGTGGGCCGAAAGTCTGGATCCATAGGAAAATATTTATTTTAATACATAAATTACAACAAATGGTAAATACTTAAAATGAATATCAACTTTAACTCGTAAATGCGTATCCGTGATACTGTACAGTAGTTCGTACTCCAGTATAAACAATAAATTATAACAAATGCTCAAATTGGCGGCCTCTGACATCGAGACACTTAGGGATGGAATTTATGATTTTTAATAATTCTTCGAATTGACGTTCTCGAGATGCGTGTTTCATTTGATAATCTTATTGTTGACTTTACTGGACTATTCGTTAAAGTTTCACATACCATTGCAGAGGTATTTTCATCAGTTGCAGTTTTTGGACGACCAGAACGCCGTCGAACATGTACACTTCCTGTTTCTTTGAAACGTTTAAACAACTTGCCAACAGTCGCATGTGTTACTGGATGCTTATCAGGATGATTTCTATTGAATTCGGTAGCAACTTCTCTGTGTGTAGCGCCCTGTCTTGCGTACATAAGCACAAGTTCTACCCGGTCTTCTGTTGTTAGATTCGAAGCCATTTCTGGGCTGAAATAAAAAAAGTATTTGAGTATTTATACTGGAGTACGAACTACTGTACAGTATCACGGATACGCATTTACGAGTTAAAGTTGATATTCATTTTAAGTATTTACCATTTGTTGTAATTTATGTATTAAAATAAATATTTTCCTATGGATCCAGACTTTCGGCCCACCCTGTATATAATTGCATCCAATAATATTAGTTTGTTTATTCTGTAGCTTATTTAAGATGGTTATTGTACTAAAAACATGATTTATTTCATTTAATAAATTGATGAAAATACATTGCGTCTTCTTACCCGAAAAAAAAGCTCGAAACATAAGAAAAAGAAAAGACTTGCATTATTTCGTTAATGATGTGGCAATCGCTGGGTTGACTGCGCGGTAAAACTTCTACCTTTGTATTCAGGTCCACGACTTGCATTTCGTCAGGACGAAAAGATTGTATAACACGAGTCAAATCCTCATCGGACCTCAAAGGAGAAAGAATAACACAACCTAACAACAGTTTTGCTTCCCGGTAAAAACATACTGTTTTATAGTAAATATAGGGTGCTGATTTCGAAAATGAACTTCATTTTTGCACGTTAGGTCAGGTTCTGTCAGAATATGATGTTTTATACGTTACTGTTTTATACTAAGTTTATGATTATACAGGGTGTCCCATAAGTCCGGCATCATAGGAAAAATTCATATTTTTCTATTTCTACAAACCATAATTCATATTTTCTCTTTCTACAGGCCATAATGTCTGTGAGCAAGGAAGAACGAATCCAGATAATTCTACTCATAGGAAATCGGAGTCAAAGAGAGGCCGCTGCTGAATTTAACAGACTGCATCCAGACCGCGAGCCAATAACACAGAGTTGTGTTAGCAGACTTGTTGCAAAGTTTAAGGAAACAGGATCCATAGAAGATAAACCAAGCAGTGGACCTTCAAGGAGGTCCACTGACAATGATACAGCGACTGCTATCCTGGCTCATTTTAACAGAAGTCCCAATAAGTTTCTTCGGCGATTGTCCGCCGAGACAGGAGTGTCGAAAAGTAGCATCCATCGCATTCTTCAGGCTCACAAATGGCATCCATACAAACTTCAGATCCTACAGAAATTAAGCGAAGATGATCCCGACCAGCGGATGGAATTTTGTGAATGGGCTACCGACCAATATGCTCGGGATGCCAATTTCCCGTCCACCATTCTGTTCAGTGACGAGGCTGTTTTTTATGGAAATGGTGTGGTAAATCGACAGAACACCCGCTACTGGTCTCAAAACAACCCTCACTGGTATACCTCTTCAAAGGAACAAGGTGTATCTTGGGTGATGGTATGGTGTGGCATTTGGAAGGATCGCATCATAGGCCCCCTCTTTTTCGACGAACATGTCACTGGAGGAACCTACCTACGTATGCTCAAGGAAGAAGCATTTCCCAGTGTCTTGAACGAAGAAGGAAATTTCCCAACATGGTTCTAGCAAGATGGCGCTCCAGCACATTACAGCACCCAAGTAAGGGAATACCTGTACCAACAATTCCCTGGTCATTGGATAGGACGTCGAGGGCCTGTGGAATGGCCAGAAGCCCGGATCTCACGCCACTAGATTTTTATCTCTGAGGCCACTTGAAAGCGCTGGTATACGCAGAGAAAACTAAGTGTTGAACATTTGCGGCAGCGCATTATTGGGGCATGTAACACCATTACTCCTGACATCATTCACCGTGTGCTTGCTGACTGGGTATCGCGTCTGAATTTGTGTATTGAAAACAATGGTGGACATATTAAGCACGTTCTGTAAATAAAAGCTTTTGTTTTGTCTTTTTTAATTTTTCCTATGATGCTGGACTTATGGAACACCCTGTAGTTCAATATTTTTATTATTATAGTTCATTTTACTTCAATACAAAACAAAACACAATAATTGCGTTTTTACTTTTTAGATTTATGATGTGCGCTTCAAGGGGTTGAGTGAACAGTCTAGATTTATTTTGTTACATCTGTGGTCTATTTACTCCAACTTCACAGCGCAGGAATATGACTCCTCTGATAAGAACAGCGTATTATCACTACTTCGGCTGTCATATTGGTGACCAAGACAAAAGATGGGCCCCACATGTTTGCTGTAGTAACTGTGCAATGAATTTACGTGACTGGTTCAATGGTAGAAGGAAAGGTATTGGATTCGCAGTACCTATGGTTTGGCGTGAGCAAAAGAACCATGTTGGCAATTGCTATTTCTGTCAGAGCAAAGTAGCTGGCCTTACATCAAAAAACTAGGAATAAAATTGACTATCCTGTGGTAGCTTCTGCCATCAAACCTGTTCCTCATGGTGATGAGCTTCCGATTCCAACACCACCAGCAGATAAGAATCTTCTGCCAACATCATCTGAAGAGGAAGCATTGTCAGAACAAGCAAATGAATCTTCTGATACAGAGTACTGTCCAGAATCTTCTTCTAAACCACATTTCATTACTCAACAAGACTTGAATGACTTGCTTAGGGACTTATAT
This sequence comes from Bathynomus jamesi, assembly GCA_023014485.1. Lineage (NCBI taxonomy): Eukaryota > Metazoa > Arthropoda > Malacostraca > Isopoda > Cirolanidae > Bathynomus > Bathynomus jamesi. Next base: position 777,570 of record JAJOZX010000015.1, on the reverse strand, counting down.
CTTTCAAAGGGCAAGGCTGAACTTTTAGCTTCGAGACTTAAGGAGTGGAACTTAGTTAGGGTGATGTGCGCATTACTTCTTTTCGCAAGAGAAGCTCCGACATATCGTGCTACTTTCAAACTGTAAATCAGCTATGTCACTGCTCAGATGTGGAAAGTTTATTCTCGTATTTTAAAATAGAACATGTTACAGACGAGTGGCGTCTGTTCATTGACTCTAGTAAGCGGAGTCTTAAAGCTGTTTTGTTACACAATGGGAACGTTCACCCAAGCATTCCAACTGGACACTCAGTTCATCTCAAGGAGTCATATGAGAACATGGTAATACTTCTGAATGCAATCAAGTATGATCGATATAAGTGGAAGATTTGTGGAGACCTAAAAGTGGTAGGACTTCTCCGGGGAATGCAGGGTGGCTTTACCAAGTACATGTGTTTTCTGTGTTTATGGGACGGTAGGGCAACACAGCAGCATTATGTAAAGAAGGACTGGCCACCACGTGAAGCCTTTGTGCCAGGACAACATAGTATGAAGTATGAGCCATTAGTTGATCAAGAAAGGATTATTTTGCCCCATCTGCATATCGAACTAGGGTTGATAAAGAACTTTGTCAATGCGCTTGACACAGAAGAAGCTGCATTCAAATATTTTCATTCAAAATTTCCTAGTGTTAGTGATGCGAAGATGAAAGGTGTTTTTATTGGTCCCCAAATAAGAGTGCTTCTAAAGGATGAACAGTTTTTGAGCACTCTCAATGCAAAGGAACTAAGAGCCTGGAATTATTTTAAGAATCTTTGTGACAACTTCTTAGGCTCAACAAAGTCCCCTCACTATGAAGCAATGGTCACCGAGCTGCTGGATGCATACCAACAACTTGGGGCTAGAATGTCTTTGAAGATCCATTTTTTGCACAGCCATCTGAACTTCTTTCCAGATAACCTTGGCTTAGTGTCAGATGAACACGGAGAGCGGTTTCATCAGGACATTGCAATGATGGAAAAAAACTATCAAGGACGATGGGACCATTGCATGCTTGGTGACTTTTGCTGGACGCTAAAACGAGAAGGCTCTACTGAGTATAGACGCAAATCCAAGAAAACTCACTTCTAAGAAAGTGAACTATATGTAGCAGTTGATATGTAATAATGCATGTGTACGTATCATTTTTTGTTGTTCTGTTCTGTTCTGTTTTACTACAAATACAAATAAAAGTAAATTTATAAGTAGATTTTAAAAAAATTTCTTCTCTCTGTGATACTGAACTTTAAAGTTTTGAGTGTATTCTGCCTCTAAACGTCTAAATAAGGGTTACAGATATCTAGATAACCTGACCCGATAGAGAAAAACTAATGTGATTTTCAAATTCAGCACTCCAAAATTAGTTTAGATCACTCATTAAATTGGGAGAAGCAGAATTTTTTTTTGTAGACCAGTGTAATTAATTAGTTCATATTGGATTAATTAGTTCATACTGGATGTGTGTGTGGTGTGTGTGTGCGTGTGTGTTGGGTATGTGCGCGCGCGCGTGTGTGTGTGTGTGTGTGTGTGTGTGTGTGTTCCGATTTGCAACATTGTGAACTACACGGATGGATGAAGTGTGTGTGTGTGTGTGTGTGTGTGTGTGTGTGTATCTTATCGATGTTTATTTAAATTGAAAACATGAATTGTTAAGAAGTTATTTTTTTTAGATTTTGAAGGCAGACGTTTATAGGATGATAATCAGGGTTGGTACCCAAAAACCCACCCAAAAACCCAAGGCCAAAAACCCAGCACAATATTCTGCTGTCTTCTTTGTATCTACTGCTGAAATCAGATATGGCATTTTTCCATTATGAATACTGTGCGCAATAATAGGATCATTACCTACTGAACTCCAGCCATCTTGTACAATCATCAAGATTAAGGTCATTCTTCATGTCATGGTTTACTTCATCATTAACTTTTATTAAGAGATCAGATGCCAACCTTTTCCTGTTTGGTGGTTTATTTCCTGATCTTAGACCTTTGATTAATTTTATAAATTCTTTATTTTCTAAAACATTGAAGGGTATGTTAGCTGAAAAAAAAGAACCTTGCAACTTGTAAATCTAATTCTTCCTTTTGGTCCACAGTCGTTCTTACCACAAATGGTGTAATTGATCTTTGCCTTTTATGCTTTATTGGTGTTGAATGACAGAATGTGGATGATGAAGAACCTGCACTGGTGTCACTCATTTCAGGCACATTTTCACTTATAATCTTTGAGTTTGGCATTTTAAAAATTTAAATTGGAGTTACGTCTAAATAAAGCTGAAATCTGCTGTTAAGAAATAAAGGAACGATCTAAAATTCAAATGGAGAAAATTCTAATATGTCATTATTATTTCTCATATCTGAACTTTCTGTGAAATAAAGATGGCTTTTTAATATATCATATATTGTAGATTAGATAAATAAATTAATAAAATAATAGATATATTAGGCACTACATAATTATCGAACCTTTCTAAAAAATATTTCAACCAATCAAAAGACCAAAAACCCCAAAACCCAGTTGGGTTGTTTTTTTGTGAAAAACAGGGGTTTTTGCCAACCCTGATGATAATACGGTGGAAAAAAATTTATTCTATGAGAATAATTATATTGTTTATTATGATTTTTAGTATTCTCAAATCAAAGAATGACTGTAAGGAGAAACAGAGCGAGAGATAGTGGGTGATCCCCGCTGCTATATAGGTCAAACCACATTCCATTCTATCCTTTTTGGAGCAGCCTCGAGTTTTTATGCGTATATACACCGTTATACTGTGCCTCCAATCCTTCACGTCTCAATATAATGTGAAAATGAATATTATTCTATTTATTTCGGATTAAATGTATTTCTTTTATTTTTAATATTGGTATTCGTTTAAATGTGTTTTAATTAGGTCGAGCAAATTTAAGGAGAATTAACTTTGATTTCGCAGAATTTTCTTTATAAAAAATAATATAAACGTAAATAGATTTATTTGTATATAAATATATATATATATATATATAATATATATATATATATATATATATATATATATAGTGTAGTAATTATTTTGCATGCATTTTTCTTTTATTGTTAATTAAATATACTAGCATGAAAGTACGAAGAAAACAAATGCATAAAGGATTCCTCAATTACTTTGCTTTCGCAGAAATTTCTTTATAAAAAATACTATAAAAGTATATAGAGACTTCTCATTTAATTCTTATGGTTGTATATATAAAGTGTATTGTTATTTTCTGTGGTCAATTTGTCGTTTTATTTATTTCAATTGTATTTTTTTTATTGTTAATTTTGGGATTTGTTTAAATGTGGTTTAACCTTTAATAAATAAATAATTTGGGATTCGTTTAAATGTATTGAATTAGTTCGAGCAAATTTAAGTAGAAAGTCTCGCTTGTCTTTAACCCTTTGAGTCCCGTTGGCCTCTTTTACGGCCATGCAGGCCGAGTACGAGCGAGTCCCAATGGCATCTTGGAAGCCCATAGTAGATTTTAAAATAAAAGTTTTTTTTTATTATTATTTATTGTTATTTATCTTTAGATAAGCTTGTTTCCAAAGTTTGCCGAAGAAATGATAATGATATGAAAAATAAATATAAATATACATTTCTTTTTGAAGATAAATATAAGTAAGTTATAGCTAATTTTAACAGAAAATTCTAAAAGAAAACATGAAATTTATGGATAACTAATTTAAAGTCCATAAACAGGTCAGGAAGTTGTTTAAAAATTTGGGAAAAAACACTGAATTTTCCCATTGTTTCCGGGCTGCTGCAATGGCATAGGAGAGGCCAACGGGACTTTATGGGTTAATAAATAAATAAATAAGTGGCATCTCATCTATATATAAATAAATAATTAAAATAAATAATGCTCTCTGGCAACTCATCTATATATAAATAAATAATTAAAATGTTGGTATCTGGCAACTCTCCTTATATAAATAAATAAATAAATAAGTGCTAACCCCTCCATATTATAAAATGTGGTATCTGGCAACTCCAGACCCTCTATATAACAGATGCTGGGCCCCTGAATGCTCATTATGCGACGGGCACCGGTGGAATAAAGAACTTTCTCCTCTCTTCTTCTTAGGTTAAGGCTTAGGTTAGGGTTTCCCTTTGGGGGGTAGGGACATCCCAACTTCTCCCCCAAAGCTTTCCTCCTCCTTTCTCTCTCTCTCTCTCTCTCTTAGGTTAAGGTAACCGCTTTGGGGGGAGGTCATCCTCCCTTATCCCCCAAAAGCTTCCCCCTTCATTGCAACTTGGGGGATAACCCATCCGCCTTGTTGCAAGACTCCCTCCCCCCTTTTCAACACCCCCCTTTGTTGCATAACCCCTAGCAACATCCTCTCCCTTTGCAACATTGCACAACATTTGCGACATTTCAATTGCAATTTATCCTTTTGCGCCCATTCTACTTAGGTCAAGAAATAAATCATACAGTAGTGAAAAGAAACAAAATTAAAGTAACAAATATACGGTATTGATACACAAACAATAAATGCGCCTGCTTGCGGTCGTAAATACGTGAATTCGATTCAACGGTAGGAAAACAATTCAGAGAGCCTATACGGTTAGGCTGAGTTTGTTGAGTTTATAGGCTATGTAACAAAGTAGCACGACGAAATAAAACAGTGTAGGTAAAGTTAGCTGGTGACCTATGGGAGGGCTGCAGTTGTGGTTATTGATGATGAAGATAGGCTATGAAGACGAAGGAAACTGAGCCGGCTGAATAACGAAGACTAGGACCCAGGTTGAGCTTTTGCAGAAGTGATGTTGCTACGCTGCTATGCGAAATAGTCGTAGGTCTGCAACGGTGATGTACTTCACGTAAGATCAAGCTGCAGTTCGAAGGTCGGCGAGCCGGCTGAGATCGCGAGGAGGTTTCGCGATGAAGGTCGGAGAACGGGATGCAAGAATGAGGAATGAGAGCGAATTGGAGTGGACTCACTCACGCTTTCATAGATGCACTGAAGGCGTGATTGTTTGGCGCGAACTTTTTGGGAGACAAAGTGAAATTTGCATTTTATATGGGCTTCTTCCTGCCCACGTATTTGGATTTCGCCACCTTGTTTATATCTTCAAGCCATGAGAAGGAGGCGAGGAAAAGAAATTTCCAGTATGTCTCTACAAACTTCTTTGATTACACTGGGGAACAAATTTTAACTTTTTTTTGTTTCTTGGACGTGAACAGGTCGGTCTTATAGGATTGTTTCCGCTGATTCCGAATATAGCCGTAGAATTTCTGTATCACCCAAGGTTACTGAGAAATTTGTATTTTAATATTTATTCAAAAAGTGTATAGTAGTAAAAATACTTCATAAAAATTATATTAGTGGCAGATTGGCATTTAAAATATTCTTCTTAAAACTTCTTTGTCACTGATTTTCTCTTGTAGTTTTCATTAGGAGCTTCTCGCATCAATGTCCAGCAGTAATCAGCTAACATTGCCAGATCCCACCTCCCTTGGTAGCGTTTCTCCATAGTAGCTATATCTTGGTGGAACCTTTCTCCATGCTCATCACTTACGTCGCCGAGGTTTTCAGGGAAGAAATCTAAATGGGAGTGCAAGAAATGGATTTTTAGTGACATATTACATCCCAATAACCTATATGCTTCAATCATGTCCTGCACTGTTTTTTCATAGTTAGAGGCTTTGATGTTCCCTAGAAAATTTGTGACAACATTCTTCATGGCCTCCCATGCCACTTTTTCTTTTCCTCTCAAGGCATCATCAAACTTTTGATCTTTCATGAGCTCTCTGATTTGTGGACCAACAAAGATCCCTTCTTTTATCTTTGCATCGCTAAGTCGTGAAAACTTTTTCTTCAAATATTTGAAAGCCTCATCTTCCTTGTTCATTGCTTTGACAAAATTTTTCATGATGCCAAGTTTGATGTGAAGTGGCGGTAAGTATATTTTCTTGGGGTTAACTAAGGGTTCATGAGACACATTCTTCAGTCCTGGGATACATTTTTGACGAAGTGGCCAATCCTTTACAAAATAATGCGAATCTCTGGCTCTGCTGTCCCATTCACAAAGGAAGCAGCAGAACTTCGTATAACCGAGCTGCATTCCCAGAAGAAGCGCGACGACTTTTAAATCCCCACATATATACCAACGAAACTGGTCATAATTAATCTGCTGAAGGATGAGTTTCATATTTTCGTAAGATTCCTTCATGTGGACAGCGTGCCCTACAGGAATGGAAGGGTATTTATTCCCATTGTGAAGTAGTACAACCTTGAGGCTTAGCTTCGAAGAGTCAATAAATGAACGCCAATCTTCAGATTTGTGCTCATGACCGAGAGCTAACAGCAGTCCATTTACATTATTACAGTAGCATAAACCACCTAACGAGGAGAAATACTGCATCAGATCTTTTTGGCGAGTGCGGAACGCCGATATGCTTGTATCTTTTGCCAGCAAATTCCATTCACGTAACCTGCTGATCATTCAGCATAACCTGCGTTATCATACGTGATTTATTTGATTCACGTTGCTGAAAGTCTGTATCTTTAGTGTCATCAATTTCCATTGGTTCAACTTCAGACTCTTCATCCAGTGTCCATGACTTTGGGGGAGTTGGAATTGGGTTATCATCGTCATGTAGTACTGGTCTCATGGCAGATGCAAGATTTGGGTATTGAATTTTATGTTTATTTTTGGCAGAAAATCCTGAAACGTTAGTCATACAAAAATAGCAATCCGTTAGGTGATCCTTGGGCTCTCTCCAAATCATTGGTATGGCAAATGGCATAGATTTGCGGGTACCTTTAATCCAACCCCTAAGAGTGACGGCACAGGAAATGCATGAGATATGAGGTGCCCAGGATTTGTCTTGGTCGCCTACCTTACATCCAAAATAAAGTTCGTAAGCCTTCTTCACGAGTGGGATTGTCTTCCTCTGTGCCATTATGGTCAGTTCTCCACATACGTAGCAAAATGTATCTCTGGGATTAATACAGTTTCGATTCATGCTGGCGGAAAATTATTGAAATCACGGAAAACTTTTTGGAATGAAAAACCAGTTTTTTTCTATTATGAAAAATTTAAAAATTTGAGCAAAACTTGAAAAAAAAATTTCTTTTTATTAAAAATCCGTTTGTTTAAATAGCTATATTTTTTTAATGCAAAAAATACTATTAAATATAGTTAACCTGGAAAAAAAAGAAAGTAAAATTAAATTAGTACACTTAATTTTAACTAATATTTTGGGAAAACTCTGAGTAAATGGAAATATTATTTTCTCGAAAACTATGGGTGATAGAAACATTCTGAAACCATATTTGGAATCAGCATCAAACGTTCTATAAGAAACACCAAATAGTTTTCAAGAAACAAAAATGTTGTTCCCTAGTGTTATCATTAGGCAATAATTAAAACTCTAATCCTTATCTTATCTCTCTTTCTGTATCCTTCGCTTATATTTCATCATTATTTGTTTATTAAACACACAATTAACAAGATAATAATAATAATAATAATAATATTAATAATAATAATAATAATAATAATAATAGATAAAGAAATAAATAAATTTAGTCCAAAAATACAAGTTCAAATATAATGCAATTTGTAACAGAACTTCCTGACGCCATAGGCCATCACAAATACCTTCCTCGATATAACTTTGACGTTATATAATTGGAAATAACCAGTAATTTAATCATGTAAAGCACAGTTGTTTGCTGCTCATATCTAAGTGTTATATCTATTATAAAGAAGCGGGACTTTACAGTATACTGAAACTAAAACTTAGTACAGCTTGTACAACTCCGGATCCCCCCTAAAAAATAGAATACTGTCTCAAATGCGCTCATGGCCTTGTTATATACCTTTATGAGGAATATCGAGTATCTGTGGTATCATTATAATAAAAAGACACCTCTGTGTGCCAGTTTTGAAAAAAAAATTAAAGTTAGCAAAAACCTTATCAAATAGTGAAAAGTTAATGCATAGCGACAGTTGGAGGAAAGGTACAGGGAAGGACAGAAGGCGTATGATAGGACACCGAGACAAGAGGTTTGGAGGTGCCTGAGGGATAAGATGGTCCCAGAGAAGTACGTCAGATTGATTCAGGAAATGTATAGAGGGGTTACGACGAAAGTGAGGTGTAGTGTTGGTGTGACGGAGAGTTTTGGAGTTGGGGTTGGTGTGCATCAGGGGTCAGCACTGAGTCCATTCCTATTGAACGTGGTGTTGGATGTGTTGACTGAGGAGGTTAGAGGTGTTGCTCCTTGGTGTATGATGTAGCCGATGATGTAGTGTTGTGCGCAGAGGTAGAACAACAGCTAGAAAATTGGAGGGAGGCATTGGAAAGTAGAGGTATGAAAGTTAGTCGGAAGAAGACTGAATATCTGAGATGTAATGTACAACCGGATGAAGGAGGGGGAGTGATGTTAAACGGTGAACTGATCAAACGGGTAGATCGTTTTAAATACTTGGAATCAACAATCGAGGCAGAGGGGGAAGCAGGGGGGTAGTATCGTAGGATACAGTCGGGATGGAGGAGCTGGAGAGAGGTGTCAGAAGTTCTCTGTGATCGTAGGATCCCGGTGAAGCTGAAAGGGAAGGTCTTCAAAATAGTGGTTAGGTCAGCCATGTTGTACGAAATGGAGACGGTGCCAATGAAGAAGACTAGTAACAGAAAGATGGATGTGGCTGAAATGAAAATGTTACGATGGATGTGCGGTGTAACTAGAAGGGGTCGAATCAGAAACGAACGCATTAGAAGAATGGTGAAAGTAGTAGAGGCGTCAAGAAAAGTCCAAGAAGCCAGACTGAGATGGTATGGGCACATGATGAGAAGAGAGGAGGATTACGTGGGATGTAGGGTGCTGGAAATGGAGGTGCCGGGACGGAGAAGAAGAGATGGACCGAAGACGAGGTGGAGGGATTGCGTGGCGGCAGGCATCCGGGAGAAAAATTTGGACGAGGACATGGTGCGTGACAGAAGAGAGTGGAGGAGACTCATCTAGAGCAGCGACCCCAAATAGAGATGGGATTTAAGCTGCAGAAGAAGAAGACGAGTCTATATTCAAGGCTAGGTTAGGTTAGATTAGGTTACTCTTGGGGTAATGTTAAAAATGAGGTTAGATTACTCTACTCAGTTTTCTCTACTTTTGGGGAGGGCGGCAGCCCAATCCCATTATCTTATCGCCCTTCCCCCTTATCATCGCGCACCCATCTTTGAGAGATTAAAATTCTGCTTTTCTGCTGGTATGTCGATATGCATTAAATTTTCATTATTTAATAAGAATTTTCACTATTTAATAAGGCTTTTGCTATATTTTCATTTCTTTTCAAACCTGGCACACATTTTTTTTATAATAACGACATCGCAGATACTCGATATTCTTCATAAAGGTGTATAACGTAAAGGTATTAGTAAGTTCATAGCGCCTTTGAGACAGTATTCTATTTTTTGGTCCGGAGTTGTGTATTCTTTTTACCATTTTGTGTTCATCCTTATCGCGAGCCTTATACATGTTCAGAGAACAATGCTGTGTACCATTAATTCGCACAACATAAGTATTTAATATTGTTTCATTATATTTTCCAGCATAAATACAAATGATATAAATTCTAATTTTTTAAATGAAAATTAATCCATTAAAAATCTTAAAATTTTTTAATGCCAGGATACTTAAAATGATTGGTTTGTACCATTCTATATATAATTTTTGTTAAATATCTATTTTAATAATTTGGGCATTAATGGGTTAACTGGAGCAGATATGAAACAGCTCGTGAATTTCGTCTTCGCAACAAAAGTTTATAAAACAATTTATGGCAGTGGAAGACTTACATATTTATTCTTTACAGCTCATGACATGAAATTCACAGTAATGAATTTATGAAAATATGGCCGTGAGAAGGTTGTCAAACATACTGTAATAACGAAATATGCGCCATAATCATCTTATATTTGATATTCATGAGTTATGAATCTATTTTGGGTGACAATTCAGAGGACATCTGAACATAGTCTCATTTATAATTATAACATTATCAAATTTTACATTGGCACAATGCCATCTCAAGGTTATTTATATATACAGTATATATATTATATATATATATATATATATACACCTTTCAACCTTTCAAATGCTCTGTGCGATGATTCCTCATTTCACGAAGGTCACGTTTGTCGCCCCTCCTCTCGAGTTGACCTGGTGAAGTAGTGAGTTGGTTTCTTGTACTCTCCACCTCACATAGCCAGGTACCCCAGGCTCATCGGGGATTGTTCTGAGCCAAGCGTCTAAGCTGCTTTTGAAGATGTCCACTGCAACACCATTCGTGTTCCTTAAGTGTTTAGGCGGCTGATTAAACAGTTTTGGTCCTTTCACAACAAAACTATTTTCTTTCAAGGTTAAGGATGTTCCCTGTCTCGTCTTTAATTTGGGAATACAACACAGTCTTCCTTTTCTACTTTCCACTGTTGTTTGGGGAGTTACAGGGTTCAAAGTAAGATTAGGGACTAGTTTCTCCATTATTTTCCAGTGTAAATAATGGTGTCTCTCTCTCTCTCTCTCCTCCTTTCCAGTAAATATAGGTTTAATTCGCGTGACCTTTCCCAGTAGTTTAGTTCTTTGCACCCATTGATCTTGGCTGTGAAGCTTCTCTGAATCCCTTCTAGTTGTCTAATGTATTCTTTTTTATATGGGCATGTTAGGGCCGAGCAGTATTGCAATTTGGGTATGATCGGTGTTTTCAGTAGAGGAATCATTATATTCCTATCCCTTCGTTTAAAGGTTCTCAATATCTGCCCAGTTACTCTCTTTGCTCTGTTTACTGCTATCTTATTTTGTCTTTCACATTTCGCACCATCAGTTATTACAACCCCTAAATCTTTTGCTTTAGAATTTCTCTGAATTTCCTGTCCATTTGGGGTATAATATTCCATGGATTTTACGTCCGCTCTTTTTCCGTACCATAACAGCTGAAATTTCTCAATGTTAAACTTCATAGTGTTGTCTTCCGTCCACACAAACATAAACAGAGTGTGTGTGTTTGTGTGCAAAAGTAATACTTAGATTTAAAATAAATGCTTTTGAAAAATAAAGAGGTTCATTTGTGAAGAAAATATAAAATTTGAAGCCAAAAATTTTCTTTGCAGTAAAAAACTTCCTTAAATATTTGCAAGAAATTCCCGCTATTACTGTTTAATTAAACTTTAATTGCATATTACTTGAGCTACTCCTAATTTTAAATGAAGAATTATGGTTACGCGTTTCCAGATAGCTTAAAAGTTTTATGAAAAATTAACGTAATGGCTTGTAAGACATTTTTTATTCAAAGTTAATAGAACCTAGTGCTTAAAAGAATGAACCATTCTATAAAACTTATGATCTGAACAGTTAGGGTTAAATTATCAGCTTTCTTAATTATATATATATATAATATATATATATACAAACTCAGAATGGTCCCCTGAGAAACTTATATGCTAAACACAGACCGTGCATGGAACAAGGAACTCTTCTGGGAAATTACACCCACTATAGTTCGAATAAGTAATGATAAATGACAAATACTATAGTTTTTTCTTTTTCATGATGGAAAGCCCAACGTGGGCACCGGGTTACTCGCAAAGAGGCCCCAAAATATAGCTTCCCTCACCAGCTATCTGCAAAGCAGATAGGATCCAGCTTTGGGACAGGATCTAGGGTTTACAGCTTACACCTATAGTATTTATCATTTATAGTATTTGTCATTTATCATTACTTATTCGAACTATAGTGGATGTAATTTCCCAGAAGAGTTCCTTGTTCCATGCACGGTCTGTGTTTAGCATACAAGTTTCTCAGGGGACCATTCTGAGTTTGTGTATATTAAACGGACGTGTTATGTGCCTTGAAAAGTGGACGCACAATGTCTCGGTTGAGGTTTAAGTTTTGTGTTTGGGCTAAAAATACAATAGTTACCCCTTTTTCTTTGATGTATTCAATCCGACGTGAATGCAACGAGTTTCTTGCGTATATTGAGGTTCTGAATGTAGTAGGCTAGGTGTAAGCTGTAAACCCTAGATCCTGTCTCAAAGCTGGATCCTATCTACTTTGCAGATAGCTGGTGAGGGAAGCTATATTTTGGGGCCTCTTTGCGAGTAACCCGGTGCCCACGTTGAGCTTTCCATCATGAAAAAGAAAAAAATATAGTATTTGTCATTTATCATTACTTATTTGAACTATAGTGGATGTAATTTCCCAGAAGAGTTCCTTGTTCCATGCACGGTCTGTATTTAGCATATAAGTTTCTCAGGGGACCATTCTGAGTTTGTGTATATTAAACGGACGTGTTATGTGCCTTGAAAAGTGGAAGCTCAATGTCTCGGTTGAGGTTTAAGTTTTATTTTTTGGCTAAAAATACAATAGTTACCCCTTTTTCTTTGATGTATTCAATCCGACGTGAATGCAACGAGTTTCTTGCTTATATTGAGGTTCTGAATGTAGTAGGCTAGGTGTTAGCTGTAAACCCTAGATCCTGTCCCAAAGCTGGATCCTATCTGCTTTGCAGATAGCTGGTGAGGGAAGCTATATTTTGGGGCCTCTTTGCGAGTAACCCGGTGCCCACGTTGGGCTTTCCATCATGATAAAGAAAAAAACTATAGTATTTGTCATTTATCATTACTTTTTCGAACTATAGTGGATGTAATTTCCCAGAAGAGTTCCTTGTTCCATGCACGGTCTGTGTTTAGCATATATATATCACATTGTCTGTCTACCTTTGTGTGCTATGTTCGTTTATACACTCCTAAACGGCCAGGGTAAGCTGCACCAAATTTAGTATACATATTAAGGAGAACCAAAGAAGGCTTTACTAACACATCCGCCCCTCCCAATCTCCTGGTAGGATGTATTTCGAGGCACTTCTGCTGGATCACTTTAACATATTGCTTCCCAGGAACCTCTCTTTAACATATTGCTCCCTAGTGTATATCACTTTAACATATTGCTTCCTAGTGTATATCACTTTAACATATTGCTTCCCAGGAGGGATCACTTTAACATTGCTTCCCGAATGCTTTGGGAAGCAATATGTTAAAGTGATCCAAATTTAAATTTACTCTCCTCACAAAGGTAAGCCCCTTTTATGGATCTTTTACAGTATTTTAATTTTATAACTTTATAATGTAATACAGTGCGTTCGAAAAGTCTCTCCGCAGTGCTATGTTAAACGCATAGGAAATTGGAAAACTACAATGTTTTCATTCAACCATGATTTAGTGATTTTATTACATAACCTTTTGATTCTACAGCATGTGTTGAAAGTGTTTTCCACCATTTTGCAGGCACAGAGCAACTCGTCTACACTTGTTGTCAAACACTTTTTTTAAAGTGTTGGTTGACTGCGGAGAGACTTTTCGAACGCATTGTATAATATAATTATAATATAATTTCATGACTGTTCTAATTTTTAGTTTGTGTTGTTTGTGATTTGTCAATATTTAAAATTGTTTTAACTTCATATTTGTTTTTTTAATTATGTTATATATTTCTAATCTTAGCACTGAAGATAACATTAGAATATGTCGAAAGCTTTGAATATTAAATGTTTGCATATGGACTAGTCTCATTGTTCTTTATATACAGTATATGTATATAAAAACTTTGGTACTTTTCTGTTATACCCCCACAATTTCTTCTTTCCAGGATAGGTCAACTGTACTCCCTTGACAATTGGTTAGGTTAAGTCGTGATATTTTCGTTAAAATATTCGTTAGTTTTAACGAAAATATCACAACTTAACCTAACCAATTGTCAAGGGTGTACAGTTGAAAGAAGAAATTGCGGGGTATTATGGAAAAGTACCTAAACTTTTTCTTATGAATGACCGGTCAGAAACCTAAAACCATATCGAGCGGATTCGGCGATCTACAGTATATAGATTAGAACTCTTAAGTGTCTTTTGTTTCTCGTGTGGCAAGTGCTCTTTGATATGGGAACCCAGTCACGGGGATTTAAGCCATAGCTGACAAGAATTAGGGGAGTTGGGCAAGAACCCTTTGATGACTGAACCCATTGATGAATCCGCTGTTTATAACTTCCTTCGTATGACCAGATGATATCTTTGTTGTTCGCGACAATAGTGCCAAGTTCGATAGACTTCTGTGGTTTAAAAAGTTGCGAAAGAGAACAACCAACTAATTTTCTTTTCAGAAGGGAAACTAATATTATACTTACTTTCCAAATGGTTTTTATTATTGAATGGTTGACCGCCCTCCTCCGCATTCAGATGATGTACCGTCTTTTAGATAGCTCGGAATCCTCATAAAATTATAGGTCCCCTCCGTCACGTGACCTTTGCGTGACCTTTGCCATTACGAAGGAGGTTAAACAACCTTAAATATTATCATTATTATTATTAGTTAAGATTAATTCTTGAGAAATTCATTTGGTGTAAATTCGCTTCTGGAGATTTATTGAGTTAGCAAAGGGCTTAACCTTGCCAATAAGACCACGTGGTGATAGTAACCATTTTCTTTTAATTGATGATTCTGCTTTAGTTTTCTTTTAAAGTTTGTGTTCTACGCCTGCAAAAGATTCACCTTTTGGCTTGAACATCGGAGCTTTGAAATCAGTTGTATTTATTTTGCTGAAACTATTTAACCTTAAATGTTCGTATGTTAATTCTTTTTTAAGTGGAAACACCACACTTAAATAAAATGGGAAGTGCAAAGGCAGTAAAGGGGAAATTAGGAGCTAATGGGGCTCGATTTCACGTCGCGTGGTTTCAGAGTCGTTTGAATGAACCTTTTTGGGAGGGTCCTGGATCATGTGATATGAAGGTGCACTGACTCTGAAACCACGTGACACGATCCTGATTTGAGTACCCCTAGCTCATAATTTCCCAGTTTTTGCCTGGTTTAAGTGCAAAAAGTGTAGTTTGAGAAGAGAATCGTTTCCTTGCTACGTCTATAAACGTTTTAAAAACTTTTTGTAAACAAACATCATTGGAGGGATACCGGTGCATTATAGCAATTAATATTATATATAGAAATGAATAATGAATAATTCCTGTAGTCATTTTGCATATAAAGCCCAAACTTGTATTTTATATACAGTTAGAGTGTCACGCTAGTTTGGACTTTATATGCAAAAATGAATATAAGAATTATTCATTATTCATTATTACAGGGCTTCTCCCTCTAGAATGATATTAATACCATAATATAGCATCCTAACTAATCCTAACTAGTATGATAACCAATGATACAGATTTGTATACACAACATGACTTGTGGTGGTTAAGTCTAGTTCACATGGTCTGGGTATGCACTCTTGGTCGTGCATAAATAGTTTCACATCGTTCCATGTCTTGTTTTTCCGTTTCGAGAATGATCTCTTTACTAAAAATATACCGAGGATAATAGCACACACAATAATAACACTGATGGCAGACGTTGACAAAAATTGTTACCAGTTGCAGTATTTGTAAAACGTTTTTCTGGTTATATCCGAAATTTTAAAACGCCTAAATTGATCATTCCATTTAGGAGCATGAAGTTCGGGTAGGATGGCCACCGGCTTCATGGAAAGATTTAGGATTTCTATAAAGGGTTTGAATTCAGTTTGGGACGGGAAGGGGTATAAGTCGTTGATTGTAAACTTATAAGGGTTGTATATTTGGAAGGTTTATGATCGTAATGTAGCCGGATAATGGTAGGTATATTTATGAGTGAATAATTTGACAGACATTCGAAGGTAGCGGTAGCTCTATTCGCAAAAGAAACCCAGATGTCTGGTCCAATTCGGAGTTGAACGGGTTTGGAGGAATTAAATTTTGTAAAGGAACATACCGGGGCATGGTGGTCACGGATTAAGTCGATAAAGCAGGACCTACTGGTTGGAAGAATTACTGGTTTGAGTGGAGGGCAAACGAGTTGCTTGATCGTTTGCGAAACCTACAATGCCGGATGTCGCTATCTGACATCATAGAATATGCTGAAAGGTCTTTGGCGAGATAAAGGTAAGGTGGTACTGTGGGTAGATACAGTCGATAAAGATTAGAATTATTTTGGTAGGGTATTAAAAAAGGATGAAATCTGTATACTTCATAAGTGAGTATATCGAAAAATGGTATAATCATGAGGTAAGTGTAGGGGCGTGGTCCATGTACAGTCCAGATGTATTCTAGAAATTAGGAGTAATTAGTATGGTTGAGTGGGAATATGGGTAATAATTTTAGTTGTCTGAGAGGTGTGTATCAAGGACTGAAGTGTATCCCATGGTATTAAAGTGGAAAGAGTAATTTTTCTATGGGCTAGCTGGGTCGCACGCAAGACTTTGGAATGAATCACAATTATTTGTTGCAAATATTTATCGATTAGGGTTACTTGTAGGTTAATTACTTCAACTAATCCTTCAACAGCACACCCATCATAAACATCAATACAACACTCAAGACATTTAATCAGATTATCAATAATGCAAACAAATACATACCCAAGGGCAACATTAGGAAATACAACCCAAATTGCACTAGAGAAATAGCCCACCTCATAAGGCAACGTAACAACCTCAAATATAACACACAAACACCACACACAGAAGCCATAAAACAGCAGATACAACAGCTCAACACAGAAATAAACAACAAACTCAAAGAAAAACAAACAGAAACATTCAGGGAATTCATAACAACACTAAACCACTCCACAGATACATCCAGGCTATACAAGACTATAAACAGCATTACCCACTCTAACAGCGGCATTCACACCTCACACGGCGGCTATCTGTCGCAGCCAAAATAATATCCCAACATACACACAACAAGCTAACATTCTAGTTAATCACTACGCAAAGATAAGTCACTTAAACAGAGAAAACAACCAGAAACACGCAGACAGACAAACAGCCAGACACAAGAAAACCTACAGACTCGACACGACCATTACACCCTTCAATACAGACCAGACCAGACCAGACCAGACAACATATCTAACATACACCTTAAACACTTGGGTCCACAAGGAATACTAACTCTCACAAATATCAGCACATATTCATACCAACACTGTATTATTCCTGACATATGGAAACAAGGTAAAATTATTACACTACTCAAACCAAACAAAATTCCAACAGAACCAGCTTCCTATAGACCCATTACTTTACTATGCACACCTTCCAAAGTAACAGAAAGACTAATCTTACAAATCACCAACCCACACATTCCACTATCGCCTACTCAACATGGATTCAGACCTCACCACTCAACCACGACATTACTCACTAACCTCACGCAGCACATCATGGATGGCATCAACTCCAGACGACCAGCTCAACGTACACTATTAGCAACAATAGACATTAGTAAAGCATTTGATGCTATCCCACGCTTCCCTCTCATAAACAAAATACTCAACACAAACATGCACAATAACACCAAAAGGTGGCTGAGCAACTATCTCTCAGGAAAATACTCACATGTCACATTTAATGGCAAGTCATCCAAAAACAAGATTTTTCCGAACGGGGTCCCTCAAGGCTCTGTTCTCTCACCAACACTCTTCAACTTATACATGCATGACATTCCAACACCCATAGATAACAAGCTTACCTTATCATCATATGCAGATGATATCACTCTAACATCCACCCACAACAACATCGACACCGCTACAAATAACCTACAAACATACATAAACAGTATACAAGACTGGCTCACACACAATACACTCAAAGTAGCGCCCACAAAATCAACCATCACCTTGCTTACAAGCAACACAAAAGAACACCAGGTAATTCCACAGCTTACACTAAACAACATCAACATTCCACACACTCACAGAACCAAAATACTTGGTGTCACATACAACACATCATTATCTTTTGCAAACCACACTCAGGACATTAAAACCAAATGCACGTCAAGACTTAACACACTTAGGGTACTAACAGGCACAAACTTTGGACACCAGCAGGAAACAACATCACTCATATACAAACAATATATTCGCTCAGTTATGGACTATGCTAGCCCATGCTGGGCACCCATTATCTCAAACACACACATAAACACCTTACAAACAATACAAAACAACGCACTTCGTATCATTACAGGATGCACTCAAACAACACCAATAGAACACCTGCACACAGAAACAAAAATACTAAAAGTTAGGGAACATTTAGACATGAGGGGAACACAATTCATGGCAGCAGCGACAACTAACCCACAACACCCTTGCCATTACATGTACAATCATGCACCAACACCTCGCACCATTAAGGTAACACCAGAGAGACATTATAACCAAATACTCCATTCCATACCACGCCCCACAGACATCACACAGTACAGAAAACACATACACACACACCTAACCCACAAAGCACTGACACGACTCGGTCCGAATGCGGTCCTAGGTGCGAAGCCGCCACCCATTAACAGGTCAGAGATCAGCCTGAGCAGATCGGATCGAGTTAACTTAGCACGATTCCGATGTGGACATCACCCCAACTTACGGACATATAAACACAGACTAGACAACTCCATAGACGACACCTGCCACCTGTGCCAGGACACACCACAAACAATTGAACACATTATGACAGACTGTACCGCTCTAGCACAACAACGAACACAGCACAACATCACTAGTGCGCTGAACCTCTGGTCCACTCCGGAGAGGGCGATCGGTTACCTGCGTGCCGCCTGCTTGCTCGATCAGGGTGGGCTGATCGGCTAAACAACAACAACTAATTCCAGATATTTTTGTATCTATTTCTTTTATTTCTTTGATTAAATTCTGCTGAGTTTTGAGTTCCAATTTGTATCCATGGTAACGCTAATATATCTGATAGGGTGTGTTGTGGCTTGAATGTTTTCGACTGTGTTTTCTAATAAAGCGCGACTAATCTGGTCTGCTCCCGGGATATGTTCAAATGAACCGAGAATTTTACTTTCGAATGTTTACAATTGGGTTTTTATTTGAAAGAGATTGATTTTAATTCGAGCAGGTGGTTGCAAATTGATAAAAAGGTCCGTGTGTCCTTCCAAAAATTTTCCTTCTGCAAGCTTTTCTATAGGAACTCCAGTTGAAATTTTAATGGTAGGGCTATAAAAGTAAATAATTTGCAAAATTATAAGAGGGACAATTTTATTAATTTCTACGTCTTAAATTATACTGAGCTCGGGATTGCCATGTGGATATTTGTGTTTCTGTGCGGAGTGGTTGGCTTCGCTTTGGTAGTGGGGTAAGGAGGGGGGGGGGGGTAGTGTAGTGGGGGTCGACCGTTAAGATCGGATTCTGAGCGGGTTCGTTTTTTATGTGAAGGTTCTAGTTCACGTGGTTGATGTATTTGTGGCCGGTATGTAGGGTTCGTGCGTCGATCATCAACCGGTGAGGGTGGTGATGGACGAGGTGGTGGAGATGGAGGACATGGTGGCGTTCCACTGAGTGATCCTCTAGAAGGGGTTTCTCCAGGGTCTGGTTCCAATGGGACTCTTGGTTCTGGGACCTCTTCTTTTTCAGAGATTGGCTCGAGTACTGGTGGTATTACGGGGTACCAATCTTCGTCATGGGTAGTGGTTTCCGCGGCGACCACTTCTGTTTTGTAGCCCCTGCTGGATTTGTTAATACTTCGATCTTTCAAATGGTAGGCGGCAGATGTTTTTTGGGAAAGTGTTGTTCGGCAGCTATCTTCAAGTTATCAGCATGATTGATCTTTACTTTGGAATGAATGATCTCGGAGATCGAGAATTTCGTAACAATTTTTAACGAGGTTTTTCATACTGCTATATACGCCATCCCATTACACTGGTCTACAAAAAAAAAATTCTGTTTCTCCAAATTTAATGAGTGATCTAAACTAATTTTGAGGTGCTGAATCTGAAAATCACATTAGTTTTTCTCTATCGGGTCAAGTTATCTAGATATCTGTAACCCTTATTTAGACGTTTACAGGCAGAATACACTCAAAACTTGAAAGTTCAATATCACAGAGAGAAGAAATTTTTTAAAATCTACTTATAAATCTACTTTTATTTGTATTTGTAGTAAACAGAACAGAACAGAACAACAAAAAAGGATACGTACACATGCATTATTAC
Organism: Bathynomus jamesi; assembly: GCA_023014485.1. Classification (NCBI taxonomy): domain Eukaryota; kingdom Metazoa; phylum Arthropoda; class Malacostraca; order Isopoda; family Cirolanidae; genus Bathynomus; species Bathynomus jamesi. The sequence goes on along the minus strand of JAJOZX010000015.1, from coordinate 757,487 downwards.
ATGTCAACTGCTACATATAGTTCACTTTCTTAGAAGTGAGTTTTCTTGGATTTGCGTCTATACTCAGTAGAGCCTTCCCGTTTTAGCGTCCAGCAAAAGTCACCAAGCATGCAAGGGTCCCATCGTCCTTGATAGTTTTTTTCCATCATTGCAATGTCCTGATGAAACCGCTCTCCGTGTTCATCTGACACTAAGCCAAGGTTATCTGGAAAGAAGTTCAGATGGCTGTGCAAAAAATGGATCTTCAGAGACATTCTAGCCCCAAGTTGTTGGTATGCATCCAGCAGCTCGGTGACCATTGCTTCATAGTGAGGGGACTTTGTTGAGCCTAAGAAGTTGTCACAAAATTCTTAAAAGAATACCAGGCTCTTAGTTCCTTTGCACTGAGTGCTCAAAAACTGTTCATCCTTTAAAAGCACTCTTATTTGGGGACCAATAAAAACACCTTCTTTCATTTTCGCATCACTAACGCTAGGAAATTTTGAATGCAAATATTTGAATGCAGCTTATTCTGTGTCAAGCGCTTTGACAAAGTTCTTTATTAACTAGGCTGACCATACGTACCGTTTTGAACGGGACAGTACCGTTTGTTTTATATTTCCTGGCCGTCCCGTCGTTTTAATAAAAATGTCAATTTTGTCCCGGTTTATGTACTTACTTTTTCATGAATACAGAATATTACATAACCCCGTCCCTTTTTTGCCATCCCAATGTCCCGTTTTTGTCTCAAGGAAATATGGTCAGCCTATTATTAACCCTAGTTTGATATGCAAATGGGGCAAAATAATCCTTTCTTGATCAACTAATGGCTCATATTTCATACTATGTTGTCCTGGCACAAAGGCTTCACGTGGTGGCCAGTCCTTCTTTACATAATGCTGTTGTGTTGCTCTACTGTCCCATAAACACAAAACGCACATGTACTTGGTAAAGTCACCCTGCATTCCCCGGAGAAGTCCTACCACTTTTAGGTCTCCACAAATCTTCCACTTATACTGATCATACTTGATTGCATTCAGAAGTATTACCATGTTCTCATATGACTCCTTGAGATGAACTGAGTGTCCAGTTGGAATGCTTGGGTGAACGTTCCCATTATGTAACAGACGTCACTCGTCTAGAACATGTTCTATTTTAAAATACGAGAATAAACTTTCCAAATCTAAGCAGTAACATAGCTGATTTACAGTTTGAAAGTAGCACGATATGTCGGAGCTTCTCTTGCGAAAATAAGTAATGCGCACATCACCCTGAACTAAGTTCCACTCCTTAAGTCTCGAAGCTAAAAGTTCAGCCTTGCCCTTTGAAAGATACAAGTCCCTAAGCAAGTCATTCAAGTCTTTCTGAGTTATGAAATGTGGTTCAGAAGAAGATTCTGGACAGTACTATGTATCAGAAGATTCATTTGCTTGTTCTGACAATGCTTCCTCTTCAGATGGTGTTGGCAGAAGATTCTTATCTGCTGGTGGTGTTGGAATCGGAAGCTCATCACCATGAGGAACAGGTTTGATAGCAGAAGCTACCACAGTATAGTCAATTTTATTCCTAGTTTTTGATGTAAGGCCAGCTACTTTGCTTTGACAGAAATAGCAATCGTCAACATGGTTCTTTTGCTCACGCCAAACCTTAGGTACTGCTAATCCCATACCTTTCCTTCCACCATTGAACCAGTTACGTAAATTCATTGCACAGTTACTACAGCAAACATGTGGGGCCCATCTTTTGTCTTGGTCACCAATATGACAGCCAAAGTACTGATAATACGCTATTCTTATCAGAGAAGTCATATTCCTGCGCTGTGAAGTTGGAGTAAATAGACCACAGATGTAACAAAATAAATCTGGACTGTTCACGGAACCCCTTGAAGCACACATCATAAATCTAAAAAGCAAAAACGCAATTATTGTGTTTTGTATTGAAGTAAAATGAACTATAATCATGAAATTAGTATAAAACAGTTCCGTATAAAACATCATATTCTGACAAAACCTGACTTAACGTGCAAAAATTAAGTTCATTTTCGAAATTAGCACCCTATAATTAGTATAAAACAGTATGTTTTTACCGGGAAGCAAAATTGTTGTTAGGTTGTGTTATGGGTATAATTTGCGATGAGCACTTGGCGGTTTCACGCTCTTTATGTAACTGCGCATACCGACGATTATAGTCCGTCGTCGGGGATAACGCCTATGTTGAACTTGCTCCATTTGTTGGTTTCGTTGGTCTAGGGCATGTCGGATTATGTAAAATATTTTGAAGGATCGTTCAGCTAGTTGCTGATTTGCTTCTGCCATCTCGGAAGGTTTGAGAACTTCAGGGTCGCTTTTGTGAGGCAAATCAAAGAGTAGCCGTTTGTCGTAGTGATATAAGACTAAATGAGAGATATCCCTGATGGATACGTTATAGTCGTTGTTGATGGGTGTTTGCACCATAGGGAGGGAATCATTCCATGTACGGGAGGATGCATCGACAACATGGCGGAGGGCTTCTAGGATTTTCCGATTGTGTCTTTCCACAAAGCCGTTTGCCTGCGGATGGTATGCCACAATGTGTGTGTTTTTAATTTTACACATGTTACAGTGATTCGAACAGCTTGGAAGTGAAACTAAGGGCGTTATCCGAAATTAGGATGGAAGGAGTAGTATGATTTTGGATGACGCGTTCCACTAGTGCTCTTGCCACAGTTCCTGAGGTCTGGTTTGGAATGGCAACTACTTCGCTGTAACGCGAGAAGTGGTCCGTAAACACAATTATGTATTGGTTTTCCTTTGATGTTTTGGGGAATGGTTCTAGTATGTCCATTCCGTTTCTCTGTCACGGCCGTTGGCATACTGGATATTTATGCATGGGAGTTGTGGATGGTATGTTGCCTTTATGTTTTAAATAAGACGAGCATTCAGCGATGTATTCATGTACCTTCTTGTTCATTTCGGGAAATGGTATCGCTCCAAAAGACTCTTGATGATGCGATCCGGCCCCATGTGTGCATACAAAGGTGAGTGGTGACAAAGTCCGATAGCTATATCTACGAGATCCTTTGGTATTTACACGAGGTCGTTTCCATCTTCGTTCGTAAAACGTACGAGCCCATCTTTCATGTTGTACTGTTCTTTCATCTTAGATGGTTCCCTTTGTTCCAGGCGAGCCCGAATGTTCCGGGTGTGTTGGTCTTGTTGTTGGGAGTATTGCAAACATTCGTGGTCCAACACAGGAAGAGTTTCTATCTTATTCACTTGGGTGTCGGGCTTGAGTCTCGACAATCCGTCTGAAATAACTTGAAGTTTTCCTGGTTTGTATATGATTTTTGCGGCGAGGTCTTGAATCAACAGAGTCCATCTACTCAACCTCCTTCAAGTAGCTTGTCCTTGAAGAGATACGTGAGTGGCTTATGGTCAGTTTTGATGGTTATATCGTAGGCGTAGGATGGAAGGATTTCAGATTTTTTCAAAGCCCAATATACCGCTTCGACCTCTCGGTCCGTAGTGGAATAATTCCGTTGAGGTCCAGGGAGAAGCTGACTGGCATAAGCAATGGGAAATTCCAAACCATCTATGTCTTGTAAGAGGACGGCTCCTAGTCCATAGGAGGAAGTATCTGTGGCTATGACAAAAGGTTTGGTGTAATCGAGATATTGGAGGATGCGATGACATTAGTTTACCGATCAAAGTTTCAAAAGCATGTTGGTGATTAGATTCCCAATTAAATTTAACATTTTTCTGGAACAAATTGGTAATGGATTTAACAATGTTCGAAAATTGTGGGATAAAATTTCGATAGAAGCAGACAAATCCAATAAATGCACGAGCGTCGTCGATGGTTTTAGGTACAGAATACCTTTCCAGTGCTTCAAGTTTGGCTGGATCAGGTTTAATTCCAGTGAATGATAACAAATCCTAAGTATACCAGGGATTCCTGTAAGAAGTTGCACTTTTCAAGTTTCAGTTTAAGGTGTGCTTTTCTCAAATGTGATAGCCATTCTCAAGACGATGAAAGTGTGTTTTGATATCTGAACTATGGACGATAATATCATCTAGATAGACCAGAGCTTCGACACCTAATAGGTCGGAAAGGACTATATTCATCAACCTAGAGAAATTAGCAGTCCCATTTCGGGCTCCGAAAGGTAAAACCTGGAATTCGTAATGGCCTCGATTAGTGGAGAAAGCATTCAATGCCCGAGATTCAGGAATGAATCAAGGGATGAAAAGAAGTTAGCTCTACCCTACGTTCAGAATTGTTTCCTGCATGTTTGGAATAGGGAAACGGTCCGGGATGGTAATTTGGTTTAGGTGTCTAAAATCTATACAAGGGCGAGATATTCCGTCCTTTTTGGAAACAAGAATCATAGGAGTGGACCAGGGACTAGCTGAAGGCTGAATGATGTCCTGATCCAACATTTTCTTGATGTGCTCCTCAATAGTTACTAATTGATTTCAGTTGAAGAAATCCATACCTAGTAAGATATCGGTCTGAAAGGTGGCTACTGCGTCCACAATACAACATTTTGCCGGGGATATACCACGTTATCAACTTCTAAATATAATTCGATTTCTCCATATGTAGGTATGGGTGTGCCTGTAACTCCTCTGATTTGACAGGAGGGTGGCTTAACTTCATATTTATAATTTGTACAGTCTTGTAACTCATCTGCACATTGTTTTTTAATTAATGTCGCATGTCCTCCTGTGCCTAGGAGAGCGGTTAAATCTTGGTTATCTCTGCTGCAATTTATTATTAAATCTAGTAGATTCGCACCTATAATCCTGATGGGTAGTGTATGGATGTGTATGGGTTTATTATTATTATTTAGGAGGGAGAAGGGTGAACTGCTGCCTCCAGGGCTGGATCTAAAAAAGGACCTGAACTGACTTCTATGGGAGGACCTGAGTCATATGCTACCGGATCACTATACACTGAAGGGTCTTCTTGAAAAGTGTTCTCTTGGGAAACTGATTCTTTGACGGGCACTTCTACATACTGGACCTTACTGATTATATTGGGGTTTGTACATCGGGTAATGGTGTGATTAATCTTGTGGTTGTGATCTATTTGTGTGGTGGTTCGGTTTAAGCTGGCAATTAACTGGTTTCTGAGAATTGAAGGGCTTTTGAGAGCGTTGATGATTTGATTTCTGGAAGTGAGGCCTGTACCGTGAAAGGGCTTTGTCACCACATTTTTTTCAGTCGCCACGGCGATGACCATGTTCATGACAGTGGGAGCAATAAATGGGATAATTACATTGACTCATCATGTGCCCAAAACTATCACATTTAAAACACTGAGGAGGTGGGCATGAATTCCGGGTTTGTGGAGCTTGTTCCTGAGGTGGTGTTCCCTGCATCGGCCTAGATTTAAGGGGTTGTTGTTGTTGGATTTAGTGTATGGGGGGTCTCTCTACCCTTTTGGTAGTTCTGGCTTGTTATGTTTGAAGAAGTTTGCGTGTTTAGAAGTATGTTTGAAGGGCTAAAGGTAGGTGGAAAAATTGGTGTAGGGGAATTTTCAATGTCAGAAAGTGCACCGTCTGAATCGCCATATGTGAAGGTACTGTTAATTTAGTATTCTAATTTGGTCTGCTTAACTGATCTCAATCTATTACGGAATGACCACTTGAGTGGCTTTCCTAACTACTTTATCTAAGAAATACACAAATAAATGCTCAACAAATTGCTAAACTCGAAAAAAAATTAAAATAAAATGTAAACAAGTGTAAAAAAAATTGTAAACACAAATTTATTCGAATGTACGCGAAGGTATGGTAATATAAAAGGCACATTAAATAAAATTATTCTATGCTAAATATAATAATGGAAATAAATCGGTTTCAATAAATAAAAAGAAGTGTATCACTGGTGTATGGCGTGTTCGCTGTATTTTGTGTTAATTCTGACTTGATACCAGTTATTAACTGTTAATTATGCTGATTTATCAAATGTTTGGTAATTAATTTGAGAAAGAGATTTGTACTTAAGATTCCTACGGCGAAATCCTTGAATCCGTGTTTTGAAGAATGGGCGTGGAGAAGTTGGACTTCGTGACAGGCCGGTCAAATGATGGACGTGAAGAACTAGAAGTCGTGACACTCCGGTCAACTGATGTACCCACAATTAGTTGAATGTTGGCTCTAGTTCCAGGGTTAGAGGACTGGCATAATCCTGGTTGCAGAGGTCGCCAGTTGTTAACCCTCCGTCTATGGCCTTGGGTGGCTCGAGGTTGACGGGGGTTCTGTTTAGGTGTTAGCAACGGATTTCTAACTATGGGGTAGCTGGTACCGTGTAGTGAATCGCAGTAGTTTCTCTTATACTACACTCCGATTTCTTCTTGTAGTGGATCGGAGGATTCTGAGAAATTTAATAAATTATCTAATGGTTCCCCGATTCTTCTTGTAGCGTATCGATAACTTATCTTTTTCTATTTTAAAACTAAGTTTCTGAAGAAAGCAGGCCTCAAAGGAGCAGACAAAAATATTCTCTTACTGTAGTTTACTGCTTCTAAAATGTTACAGGTAATGCTTCAGCTTCTAGATCAGATCAGCCAGAATCAGAATGATAATTTGAAAGAGTACACAAGTTTATATACAAAATTTATGGTGACATCATTATTATTTAATATTCACCTGTTTTTTTATTTATTATTATTCTCAATATGCTGAATTCTGAATTTTTATTTTTTTGGAGACAGATAAGCAAGCTCTTTGAAGATGAGGTCATATTTTTCTTCTTAAACAGCATATTGACAGAGCTGATGTTATCATGATTTGCCGAGTTAACTAAAAATGGAAGTTGAAATATGCATTTTACGATGAATTAAAATTAAACATGCATATGAGCAAAAACTAAATGCGTAAAAATTTTAAATTAAATGTTAAGCAAGACATGACTTCATCTTTTACAACTAAGAGAGAATGTATAAAAAAATAAATATTGCAGAATTTTAACACAACTACATGACTAAGCTTAATCTAAAAAATGATTAGGTAATTTAAAAAAGAAATAATTCACCAGTTATTTAGCAAAACTAAAATAGAAAGAAAATAAAAAAAAAAATTCTCAAACTTGCATTTTATATACACTTAGTGTGTCACGCGAGTTTGGACTTTTTATGCAAAAATTAATATAAGAATTATTTATTATTCATTAGTCATTTTTCCACACACACACACACACATATATATATATATATATATATATATATATATATATATATATAGTACCGTAACAAGGGTGAGGTGAGTGAGGCACTTGTCTCGGGTGCGCAAAGCTGAGGGGCGCAGAAAAACTATATAAAATATGGATCTACTATCCCAAGCACGCCATGCCATTAGGGAAAGGGCGCATTTCTATAAATTTTCAGTACTTTTCAGTACTTTATTTTCTGCTTTCCATGCATATTATTCGATCAGCGCTTTTCCAAACCGAATATTGCAAGTCAGAAAACAGGATTTAATGACTGAGAAAATTTAAACCGTATTGTAGAACATGAAAATTCAACTAATCATCGTGAAAATTTCTCTAAATGGAAATCCTTATAAAAAAGACTATTGTGCGGACAATGTATCGATGATGCACTACAGAAATTTACCACTTAGAAGATCGTGTAGTGTTATAAGAATAGGGCGGCGCAATTTTATGATCTTGCCTCGGCCGCAAAATTAGCAAGTTACGGGTCTGTATATATAATTTATGCACCAAACTATGTTCGTTTCACACTGTTTTGTTTGTGCAAAATGTACCTTTTGATTGCGCTAACGTGTGAGTTCAACTAACCTAAGTAACCTAACTTATGAACCTAAGTAACCTAACTTATGAAACAAGCATATTTTGGCGCAAACGCTAGAGTCCAAGCGTTTCGTGCAGTTTTCTATTCATACCCGGGTACTATAAAATAGATGAAGAACGAACCAGAACTTTACTATTTTTTTTTTAAAGATTTAATTTATTATTAATCGATATGAAAAGTAAAGTCAGATTATTCGTGATAACACGTTAAAAACTTATTAATTTAATTAAAATCAATAAGTAACAAAAACAAGCTATATTTGCGGCGTCGAACAAGTAATTTAACACGGTACTGGTTAGTATACGAAAATAGCTAAATGTCTGAACGCAAAGAAAACAAAAAATTCTAGTAGTATTTTATTATTCACCATGTTTAAAAATTTTATTTTTTTTCCAACTTGCAATTTTAACAGACTTTTAGGTAAAAGAATTTATTCAATATTTCGGAGTATGTTTATACGATCAGTGCGTAGCAGAATGATGAATCCTTCTGTAAACTGTTTTACCTGATGGATAAACCGTTTTATTTCGATTAGATTGGTTGTAACTCAAATCCTTATCGAAAATTCATAGATTTCTCTCAGTTTCTACTAATTCTCTCGCACCTTTCCCCATTTTGTTGACAAGACCAAACAGTCGACACTCTAAAAGCTATCTTAACCTAATCTAATTTAATCTAACCCGCAACAACTTGTCGATTGCTTGGTTTTGTTGATCATATGTCGTTATTCTGATTCTGTTCAGTATGAATACTCCCCCTCCCCACCCTCCACAACAGTTTAGCCGATTTATTGTCGAGTAAGAAAGAACGCCATCCATTTTGTCTGATTTCCGTTCGTTGATTGTTACTTGATTGTTTGATTATTGGCTTCAGTTAAATTAAATAATTTTGATATTCTAAACTTTATAAAGTTTAACTTGGTTATTAAATACTTTACGGATATTTTGAAGAAAAGTTGAAACATTGAGTTCAGAAGTGAAATTTGCCAAACTTCCCCACAAACTTCAGCTTTAAACCTTTTGAAGTGTTGGAACTAAAATATATAATTAAAGTTTGGTTAAAGCAAGAAACGATAAAATCCACTTATTAATAAGTGTAGACAAAATGACCAACTTATTTGTCAAAAAGATTTTTGACACTGAAGACAATGACAACATTCCGTTGCAAATATTGATAACTTATCTGTCTTAAGAAATTTATAAACTGAGAAGCGACGCCACATCATTCTTCTTTGCAGTCTTGACGCAAGATTTTCGTGTGTATATATATATATATATATATATATATATACCGGGTGTCTCAAAATAGATGGAACCCATTGACATGATAATAATTTATTACTCAGAAAATAAACTCCAAAAAAGATTACATTTCCTGGAAGCTGATATGATAACAATTAAAAACTGAAGATTTGAGGTCTCTAGATCAAAGGATACATTTATTAGAGCACATGTTCCAAATGACCGCCGTTGCGCTGCAGACACACTTGAAGCCGACGAGCGAAGTTGTCAATCACCCTGACACCCTGCACAGAGTGCAAGGGCCTCTGAAGCACCTCGTCTGGGGCTTGTGTGCCCCAGAACACATTGTTCTTGCTATTGACATACCCACTGAGCAAGAAGTGTGCTTCGTCGCTGAACCAAACATCATCAAGAAAGTCAGGATCCTCTTCGATCTTGTTCTCGAACCACCGGCACATCACAACACGTTTTGCCATGTCAGCTGGTGTGAGTTTATGCTTGATCTGGATCCTGTATGGGTACAGCTGAAGATCCTTGATCAAGATTCTTTGCACTGACGCACGTGAAAGACCCAGATCTTGGCAACGTCTTCGGATTGACTTTTTCGGACTCCTTCCGACAGAATCTCTCACCGCATTCACATTGTCAGGAGATCTTGCAGTCACCTTCCTGCCAGATCTGGGTGTTTCTGCTTTCTTGTTGAGATTGTTTACTGATCCTGTGGCTTGAAATTGTGTGCCCAACGATAAATTTGGCTTTTCTGGGGATAATTGTTGAAGTTGAACTTCCTGCGAAATTTCGCTTGCACAGTTTTGAATGATTTCGTCTCCAAATAAGTAGTGACGCAAATAATTTTTTCCTCCTTTGTCCAAGGCATTTTGATTGATAATTATTAGTTGTTATCGTCTCCTCTCTTCAAATCTGAGAAAATAGAACGAGAACATTAATATTGGCAGAATTATTAGCAGTGACATGGGTTGCATGTATATTGAGACACCCTGTATATATTTTTTTTTGTTTGAATCTTGTTTTATAGAGAAGGGAGGGAGGGGCACTAGCGGGTGCCAGCAAAAAAATGCCCCCTTTATAAGAAAGAGAGAGCCAAAATCAAGGTCTCCGAGGCTCACAATGCGACTTTTTTTATAAATTTTTAAAAGATTGTGTAGTATGTAAAATGTATGTATGTGTAATGAAGAATAGAGGGAGAAGTGTGTGCGTGAGAGCATGCTGGACTGCTTACATAGTGGATGAGACAAAAAAAGATCAGCTAAAAAGAAGAGTGACAGGAGAAACGGGAGTTCCATTACTCCCTGTCTCCTGCCTAACGTCCCACTCTTGGAGTACTTCCTTGGTCGATTAGTGTTAGTGTTTACAATCTCCTTAAGATTAGTAGATACATGTGTTATTTGTAGGGAGGAAACTCCTAATGAATGTGCTTATGTTAATAAGTATGTGCAACTGTCATAAACGGTTAAGTAACAATTCTTTCAGGAGCCCTTCAAGGGAAATAAAATTTGTTGGTTAATCACATGCATGCTTATACATGAACACACACACACACACACACACACAGAGAGGAAGAGGAGTTTGTAATAAACACAAGTAGAAACGACGCCATTATTAGTGCCAAGTGTAATCGAAAGAACGTAATTACAGAACAAAACATATTTACAACTCGCGTCTTTCATAGTGCCAATTACTGTCCTTGTTTCTTGTGCCACGAAGTTGATGTAATTTTTTCAATTAATTTCTCTCTACTCTTTTCTGATTTATTTTTCCAATTTTCTTCCAATTAGCAACGCCAACGTAAGTAGCAATTATTTAACACGAATATTCAATTAAATTTGAAAGAATTTCCAAAATTTAATTTCAGACTTCATTAACAAAATTTACTTTAGAAGATTTAAAAAAATGAATCTTTGCTTCATTGAGGATAAAGCACTGAGTGGTGCAAAAATTCGGATAATCCCCTCACTGACACGCAACACCAAAATTTCTTCACGCACACACGCGCGCGAGCACACACACACACACACACACACACACACATATATATATATATATATATATATATTGTATGTACGTGCGTGTTGAAATAATTTGCAATTAAAAATAGTTCAAACCAAACTGATTCTATTAAAGCTATTAGTATATGTGCATTTATGTCAAGTGCAATTTTACTTTACTTTAGGCAGGAAGGAGGGGCCAAAGGCGAGTACCTGCATAAATGCCCCTCCCCATAGAAGAAGAAGAGAACCAAAATCAAGGTCCAAGGTTTTCGAGATGCCTGGACACAATGCATTTGAACGATTGGAGATCATAGACAAGGGAAAAGATGGATTGAAGAAGATTGTTCCAGAGCTCGCTGGTTGAGTAAATGAAAGATTGAAATACCAATTACCTCTTTCGTTAGAGAATTGGAAAGAAACGGGATGAGAATGTATTGAAAGTCTGGTACGGTGTGCTCTCTTTAAAGGAGGAGGCATGCATTTAGAGAGTTCAGAAAAGCAGTGTCCGTTATAATAGCAATAGTAAATAGTGAGGCAACTTTGCGGCATAGAGAGAGCGATTGAAAACAATCAGTAAGAGGTGGAGAATTGATGAGACCGTTTAAACTTAATGAGACAACAGATGGTTATTGCATAGGATAGCTAATATAAATAAATTAGTTAAATATATTAGTTTTTGACAATGATGTAAAATGTAGTTGTACTAAAGTTGTTAGCTTTTGGCCAAGTATTTTACAGTTGGGCGTTGAGATACCAAAAAAATTATGAGGATGAGTTAAGGAGAGATGCTCTGCCTAGAAAGCTTGTCACTAAGAATCGAAGAGACTTATGGGAAAAGTTAAAAGCGATAAATAATAGTGCAGTGTCTCTCCTTGCTAACCTTATGAACGTTATTGGTTCATAGAACCAATAAAATTAATTGTGATTCTCTACTAAATTTATTCAGAGATGGATTCAATGTTGTCATTGACCCCTCTGAAGAGAGAATCAAAAGGCCTTTCTGGTTTATAGTACCTTCATGCTTGACCCAGAATAGAGCTGTTTACATGAATGTAAAGTACTCATAAGACAGTGTAAACAAGAAGAAGCTTCTATTAGCACAATTACCCTTTGTGGTGGAAGCAGTTAGTACCTGCTTTCAAATAAGTTTAGATAGCTAATGAGGCAATGAAATTACATTTCTTAATGTACCCCTCTCTATGGTAATTTCTCAAGAATGGTTTGTTATTTGTAAACTTTTCATTTATGGAAAAACTATACATGCCTACAATATGGTATCGTATATGGTACCTTTATTTCTTAATTAAATACAAATCATTAATTTATTGAATTAACTAACTACAAAATTGCCTCGGGATTGGCGACAAAGCCTTTTGGGAATAAAAATAATTGCCATACATAGGACCCAATATGTAGGCATTGGGCCTGCATAACAACATGAAAAACGTATTATTTTGTATAAAAATTTTCAATTGCTGACTCATGAAAATTACTTCAAGAGAAGAAATAATGAAAACACAAAAATTAGACGTCTGGGTACTTTGTAAAGTAAGCGAAAATTTAAGAAAAAAGAATTTTATAGCTAATCTCAGAGTTGCCAAGATACAAGCGAAGCTTTAGGCAAGGGAGACGTGATTAATCTTCCTATAAGTTCTAAGTGAATACTGAACGGACGCATTTCCTGAGCTCTCTGATTTTGCATCTACTTTTGTATATTGCTGAGAATTTTACTTTTGGATAGTTTTGAATTTTATATACTTGCGTTTAAATTTGCGTTTAAATTTACGTTGTTATAGTTAAGTAATTGAATATTAGTGGTTTTTAGCGATTTAGAAGTTTTCATAGCGTGCCGGCTTAATTTAACTTATACCTGTGACGGTTTAAACTAATTTTTAACCGCTCGATGCCGTCGCAGAAAGCGTCGTGTGTTAGGTGTAGGGTAAACCGGTGGTATTCGGAATTTAAGGATTATAACGGCGGTCCAGTGGCGATTACCGATAGATCAGTTTGTTTCTTTTGCGAGTTCATGGGGGAATTAGTTGACATAAAACGCAGTGTACGTGAGGTAGCGGAAAGACTTGCAACGCTTGATGAGGGCAGGGGTAGGGCTACGATTGACGAAGGCCGAACCAATACTAACGTTGAAGACGTTAGTAATTTGAAGGGTGAGGTGCGTAACCTAGTTTCTAGTTTAGGTAGCTTGTCGGGAAGGTTAGATAGAGTTGAGGAAGGGGTTAAGGTTAGTCCGAGAGTAGTAGATAGCGAGGGATTTAGAGAGGTTAAGGGTGGAGCTAGGCCGCGTACGTTAGGTGATAGGAATTCCCCCCTATCGAGGTTTCGAACCCTTTCGCCCATTTGGAAAGGGACGTGAATGAGGGGGAAACTATTTTAATCGGGGATTCTTTAGTGCGCCACATGGACAAAGAGTTCGTTAAACGGCATCCAACCAAGAGGAGGAGGGTCTGTCTCCCAGGGGCCAGGGTTGACAGAGTTAGAGACGAAGTGGATAGGGTTGACGTTGCCTCCCGTCACTCAATGTTGGTGACGACGGTAGGAGACAACGACTCGTATAGGCCCGATACGAGAGTGCCTGACCTTTTGGAGAGATATAGGGGGTTAATTAGGTCCCTGAAGGCGAGGTCAGATAGGTCTTTAGTTCTAGGTATTACCCCTAGGCACGGGTTGGGTCTTAGGATTACGTCAAAAACAATATTTTTGAATAATAAATTAGAAGAGATTTGTGCTGAGGAAAATGTACCCTTCGTAAAGCTGTGGTCCGAATTCAGTGATCCTAGCCTTTTTATAAAAGATGGGGTGCATTTTAATGAAAGAGGTAATGCTAGGCTAGGTAGGTTAATAGACGAAAACGTGCGAAAGCTGTATAGGTCGAAGCCTTCTTTAAACGTTGTGGGTCCGGGGAACGCGGGCCCGACGTGATAAATAGTTTAAAACGCGGGCCCGTGGTAAAAAATAACTTAAACGTCTTTTATTGTAATGCGCGTTTTATTAGAAATAAATTAAATGAATTTAAGGCGATAATTTATTCCGGCAACTATGATATAGTTGCTATCACTGAAACTTGGTTAAATACCGTGACTCGGGACTTGTTGGGGGAACTTGATATACCGGGTTTTAAACTCTTTACTAATGATAGGTTACATAGGTTTGGTGGAGGCGTTTTGCTGTACATTCGTAATTCCCTTAGGGTTATCGAGGTTAAGTTAGATTTTCCGGCAGCAATTAATGCGATATGTGTTGAAGTTAGGGCGCGTAGTATTAGTTTTAATTTTGTTGTTGTTTATAGACCTCCCATTCAACCCCTCGATACAGATACTAGATTTTACTCACTTCTTGGTAATTTTATTGACAATCGGAATAGTATAATTGTCGGAGACTTTAACTGCCCTAATGTTAATTACGAGAATTTTATTGGTAATGAGGAGGGTTTGAGATTGGTTGAGTTTATGGACGATAACTTTTTAAGACAGTTAGTTACCGAACCAACGCGCGGTGACAATATTTTAGATTTGGTGATGACGAACGGCGAGAATATAGTCGAAGGTTTAGAAGTAGGCGAGAGTTTAGGATGTAGTGATCATCAAATTCTTAGGTTTAAGTTATTGATAGAAAACACCAGGATAGTAACGTAATAGAAGTCCCTGATTTTCGTAGGGCTAATTTTGATAGTTTTGCTGATAGGATGAGAGTAGTGGACTGGGATAACTTATTTATGGGCAATGACACAAATTTGCGTTGGGTGGCGTTTAAAGAAAGTTTTAGGAATATTGAAAGGGAGTTTATTCCTCGTAGGCCCAAGCGCGCTAGAAATCGTGGTAGGCCGAAGTGGTGGAGTAGGGAAATAGGAGAGTTTAAAAACGAGCTTAATAGAGCGTATAGACTTAGTAAGCGCAATGGCCAGGTAGCTAACTTTAATAGATATATCGAGCTTAGACGTCAGGTTAAAAGATCAGTTAGGAATGCCAAGCGTAATTTTGAGATACTTATAGCTGCGGATAGTAAACATAATCCAAAAAAGTTTTTTGAATACGTTAATAATCGTAAGCCGGTAAAAGATAACATAGGCCCTCTAGTGGATGTTAATGGCGCTTTGGCTTCTGACGCTCAGGCGATGGCGAGTATTTTCAATAACTTTTTTGCGACAGTTTTTACCGTAGAAGACGTAAATAATGTCCCCGACGTGGACGATATCGTTCCATTTAGTAGCGAGACTATTTTGGATGAAATAACTGTTTACGAGGCTGAGATTGCGCATTATATCGATAGGCTAAAAGTTAGCAAGGCTCCAGGCCCTGACGCTTTTTATCCCAGACATTTGAAAGAAGTTATCGTAGGCCCCTTAACGAAGATTTTTAATCATTCACTCGAAACGGGGATTATTCCTGAAGACTTCAAATTAGCTAACGTCACGCCTATTTTTAAAAAAGGCGACCGCGCAGTAGCTAGCAATTATAGGCCCATTAGCTTAACGTCAATTGTCGGTAAACTTTTGGAATCCGTAGTTAGGGATCGTATTATCGATCACTTAGAAAGTAGAGATTTGATTAATAGTAGTCAGCATGGGTTTCGACGCCATAGGTCTTGTTTAACTAACTTGTTAGAATTTTATAACGAAATAGTGCGCGAATACGATAGGCATAGAGCAGCTGACGTTATTTATTTAGATTTTAAAAAGGCGTTCGATACAGTTCCGCATTGGAGAATAATTGCGAACGTTAAAGCGCACGGTATACGCGGTCAGGTAGCTAACTGGTTAGAAGAATGGCTTCGTGCTAGGAGGCAGAGGGTCGTAGTTAATGGTAGTGAATCCGGGTGGTTAGATGTAGGTAGCGGTGTCCCACAGGGTTCAGTGTTAGGCCCATTGCTATTCTTAATTTACATTAACGACATAGATGTAGGATTGACTAGTAACGTGTCAAAATTCGCGGACGATACTAAAATAGGCGGTAAGATTGTTAACGAGGACGATAGAAATAGGCTCCAAGACGATGTAAATAGGATTATGGAGTGGACAGATAAGTGGCAGATGCAATTTAACGTAGACAAATGTAAAGTTTTGCATATAGGTTCTCGCAACAATAATTACACGTACACGATGGATGATAGGGAGTTAGCGAGCGTTGACGAGGAAGTAGATTTAGGCGTACGCATATCTAAGGATTTAAAGGTTAGGAACCAGTGCCTGGAGTCTTGCGCAAAAGCTAATAGGATGTTAGGCTTCATAGCGCGTAATTTCGAATTTAAATGGAAGGATATCATATTGCCCCTTTACAAGTCCCTAGTCAGGCCTCATTTAGAATATGCCGTTCAGTTTTGGTGCCCGTACTTGCGTGAGGATATTGATAGGTTAGAAAGGGTTCAGCGTCGTGCCACGAAACTTATTCCGTCATTGCGCAATAAGCCTTATGAAGATAGGATTA
Source organism: Bathynomus jamesi (assembly GCA_023014485.1). Classification (NCBI taxonomy): domain Eukaryota; kingdom Metazoa; phylum Arthropoda; class Malacostraca; order Isopoda; family Cirolanidae; genus Bathynomus; species Bathynomus jamesi. The sequence continues at coordinate 741,023 of JAJOZX010000015.1, read as the reverse complement.
AAGAGTTAGACCTGTATTCACTCGAAACTAGAAGATTAAGGGGGGAGCTTATTGAAGTTTTCAAAATCGTTAATAACATCGATAACATAAATTTTGACAAATTGTTCACTTTCGATAATAGTAATACTCGCAATAACGGATTTAAGTTGCGTGGCAGACGTTTCATTACTAATATCGCTAAAAACTTCTTTACGTTTAAAGTAATTGATAAATGGAATAATCTTCCCGCGTCAGTCGTTCATTCTACCAGCGTTAATATGTTTAAGAACCGTCTTGACAGACATTTTAAAAGTATTAACGTTGTTTAATTTAAAAAAACAAAGTTAGCAACAGGAGCTCTGGTGGTGGAGCTCGAGGATGAGTCTGTTGACGATGAATGTCAGCTTGTGACATGCCAGCGTGTGATGCCAGCAATAAAATAAAAAAAATAAAAAAATTAGACTAACATGAACGTAGATGTAGCTCGTAGCGTAAACTAACCCACTTTTTGTTTAACTTTACCTACTTTTTTTTTTTTTTTTTTTTTTTTTTTACATGTCTGTAACTCTTTTCTTGCATGTTTGTAGTTTGCATGGTATGACTGAGTTAAGACTGTGTTTGCATGGTTTGTAAGCGTTCTTATTTTACTTCTTTTCATCTTTCACCCCTCTCCTATTTTCTCCGACTATTTTTCTGACTTGTCGGCAGTCAGTGGCCGGCGGATGATGATGGTGAGTCTTTTTTCCTCTTTTTCTGAATGAATGTTAACCCATGAGTGATAGGTGTTGTTCCTTACTTAACCCCTTATTCTCTTCTCTTCTCTTAACCCCCTACTCTTTCCATTCTCTCGGGCTAACCTTAGAGTGGATCTTAGGGTTTTTGTTAGCCTTAGCTTCTGTAGATCTGTAGATCATCTACATCGAAAGAGAGCCGCGCGCCCTACAACCAGAATCGAGGCCCAACGAAATAATAAGGTATGGTAATTTCCTTTTTTACAATTAGGCAGCGCTAAATACCGAAGGCACATAAATTAAACATTAACCATTAAAAAACACTACTTAACAAGGTCTTTTGAAGACTTCCACAAACACAATTTTTTTAACGAAAAGACGTAGGGTTTTTGTCGTCAACTCTACAACAATATCTGCTGAAAATTTCCAATGGATGAGGGTGATGGCAATCAACCATAACCCTATATAGTTTTTTTAAATTAATAAAATATTAATATTTCTATTTTTCTCTTTCTTTTAATATAAATTATATTTACTAAACTGAATTAAATAGGCAATTTTCACATTGATTGCCAAATACATTTCCTTATTTTCTATCATAATTTTTTGATAATTTAAAGCGAAAATAGTCTGTTTTCTAATTTTTTTTCGCCAACAATATAAATTGTAGTTGAACTAAAGTTGATAGCTTTTGGACAAGTATTTTAAGAAATTGTGACATCTAAGATCTCACCTGATTTTCCTGTTGATGAAAGCCTCCAAACTGGGAAATAATAATGAGGAATGCTGAGTGGGTTCAGCCACCCCGACAAATGCATTTACGACGAGATGTGTGTGTTTGTGTGTCACCTGATTAGAGGTAGCTGACCTTGAAGTTGAGGGTTAGAAAAAATAATTATGATATTCATCGTCGACCGCCTTCGAACGGGGAAATAATAATAATAATAATAATAATAATAATAATAATTTATGTATGGAGTATCACAACAATGAGTAGGGAATAAAATATCTAAACTTGAGGATGGTACAAGAGTAGCGCCTAGTTGCTCACACATAGGGGAAGGGGGACAACTCGGGACCCCGGGACAACTCGGAACACCCCCTCTACAGCCCAAACTAATGCTGCCATCTAGCTTTAATCTATCTTCGTCGGTGCCGACACTGATCAGTGGCCTTGAGACAGTGGTACGGGGCGGGTTGCGCTCCAAAAATTAGAAAGTCTTATTTTTTCTCCATTTGATCTATTATCAGCGAATTTTTCCTCGATTCATAATTTCAAAGCTGTAGGAACGTATTTCGTTTTTTTTTTTTGTGTAGGCGAGTTATGGATAGTGTTTCATTTCCACGTATAGTTGTGTCTGAAATTTCATCAGTGACCGCGTGGTACTGAAATTTGTGAAAAGGGACTCCGAGTTCCGAGTTGCCCCACGATTTTTTTAACCAAAAAATTACAACGGCTTTCTCAAATTCCAGTTACACTTAATGCAAAGCTAGAACGCAATAAAAAGTGATAAAGAATAGAAGACAGACGGTGAAGATAAATGTTTTTTGTATTTAATGTGTCCAAATATTCGTCTTATATGCCTACAAAATTATGATTTCCTTAAGGGTTCCGAGTTGTTCCACCTTCTCCTACATGTATGCTTATTAAATTCTGTTGATTTTTATTTATTTTCAATTTTTATAGTGGTGGCCCCTAAAATTCATACTCTCCCTTAAAATTCGTATTATCTCCCTAAAATTCATATTATTCCTTATCCGTCCCTTCAGACTTTTGCCTCCCCCTCTTATCTGTTTTCGACATTATCCCCCCCCCCATTATTCCCCACTCCCTTATTACCTTCATTCCCTTCAAACTTTTGCCGTCCCCTCTTGTCATTTACGACAACTGTGTAAACATAAACCTTTTATTACCATCTTTCTTCAGAACCGTCCCTCATTACCCCCATTGCCCACTTATCATACCCCATTTAGAGAATATTTGGCATGATTCACGCTGATATGACGCATCATATATATATATATATATATATACACACTTGTATAATTGGACCACGCCCATTTTTATTTTTCCTTATCAGACTCCTTCACCCCCATTCACCCTTATCAGCATCATTCCATGTTAATATATATATATATATATATATATATATATATATATATATATATATATATATATATATATGTAATTTTATTTTTATTCTCTTATCAATCCTATTGTTTACACAGCTAGGCTACCGTCCCCCTTTCCTTTAGGCTATTCCCTTCTTACCCTTATCTCATTGCTCTTGACCCTTATCAAATTTGGGGTATGGTATCACCTAAACCTCCTGGCTATGGACCTTTCCTCCCCACTCTCCCTAGTGGCTGGGACCTCGCCCCCTCCCCTCCTACATTACTCTTTCAATTTTCTACTTTTTGGGGGATGCGGCATCGCCTAAACTTCCTGAGTATGGCCTTTTTCCCCATTCTTCTTAGTGGCTTAGGGGCATCGTCCTCTCCCCGTTGACGTAGGTCTGAACTGGTGTGGTTTGGCTGGTTGGCTAATGGACTAGGCATTGGTCGGCTGATTGACTGGTTTGCTTAGGTCTGAGGTGGGGTGGTTTGCTGGGTGTGCTAGGCGCTGGTTAGCTGGGTGAGCTAGGTCTGAGGTGGGGTGATCCTCCATTATCCTTTAAATTTTCCACTTTTTTGAGGGATGCGGCACCTCTCTGAACCTCCTGGCCATGGCACTCCTTACCACTTCACCTACCCCCTTACAATGTTGAAATGTTACGATGTTGCAATTCTGTAGTGTAAAAAAGAGACTTTACTTCTACTCTTCGCTTTCTCTTCATTTATCAGTTCTTTCTACTCTTGTCTCTCTTTCTTACAGCTTTACTCTTTACTCTCGCCGTGTCTCATTATAAACGAATGCGGGTTCACGGCTTAAGCCGGAGCTGCCATTGGAATTTGAACAATGCGAGGGACGTGGATAAATTACAAACCATCATTATTGTTTACTGACTTGTTATTTACGCCGAAACAATTGAACAGACGGGGAAAAGCGAGTGCCGAATCACTGTTAACATTTTATCGCGGAAAGAGACAGAATCTAAGAATTTTTTAATCACAATAACATATTAATAACAAACACCTAACGAGAACACCCGCCCAAGTCTGTTTTTAGGAGCTTCTGCTTTCAGCCTGGGCACATTCCTGGTGTTGCCAACTAGCATTTTATATTTCTTAATTACCTACAAAACATTATTAAATGCTTATTTACGTACAGTGCTTACAAGAAGTTTCGCGCCTCTGTCTCGTCCCAAGCTAGTCTGTTAGGTATAAAATGGGCGGTCCTTATGGCAGCGGAGGTGTGTTCGGATTGGTGCACATAATTGCTCTAACGGTGTAAGAGATACTTAAATTCATGTGTGTATTATGCCATATGATGTGCGTAATAAATAATCATTTTTAAATAGTTGGAGCGTTCAAGGTCATCTGTAATAATCTATAGACTACCCCTCAAGCCCACTCTCAACACTTAGATTCCTCTAAGACACAGGCGTCTTCAAGTAACATGAATGCGTAGAGATCTAAGATGTTAGATTCCATATTATATAATTTATGTGCTAGGTTTAAGAACGCTGGCATTGAAGGATGGAAGGAAGGGACAGTAAAAGCGATAATAGGTTTAATGAAGGAAGTGGAATGAGGATGGAGGTAAGCGTTGCTATGTCGAAGGAAACGAGGTTGGGTGGGGAATTACGAAGGGAGGAGGAAATGCTAAACACAAACTAAAATATTTATTTTAATGCCCTAGACCTAGAAAGACAAAAAGCAAAATACCTTAAACTAACAATGAATTGACAGAAACAGAAGAGTCTGGTCTTAGACGCACTGATAGGTTTAACGTATGTGGCTAGAGGCCGCCACTCAGAATTACCACTACTACCTAAGTCATAATAAGGTTATTTACTATGACAGAGTAGTCATGAGTAGTTATGGAAATAAAATATGATTATACTGTTGATGGCTGACTATATTCAGTTGGGATATAAACTATTGCTGACAATCTTTGGATCCTTGGCTTTTAAGACGAATTTTTTATGCATATGTTCAACAAAATAGGAAATTGGCTGATTATTATTAACATTCGAAGGGTTGATACCCTTCACAACCGAAATCAATTTCAGAAGGGGTGCATGGTATCATTTCCTTTATCGTCCCAGCACGCTTCACATAAGCCATTTACACAAAGATGGAAAGGCCGTCTGTGCACCACGAGACGACCCAGGCAATGCGGGGAGCAATGGTGACATTGCATGAATATGGTGTGCCAATAAGAGAAATATCAAGACGACTAGACGTTCATCGAAGCACTGTGGAACGGTGGATTCATCGGTATGAAGCAGAAAACTCAATCGCTACTTTGCCGAGGTCTGATCCTCCGCGTTCAACATCTCAAAAGGAAGATGCTGCGATTGTTAATCATGCCAGAGAGCATCCGTTTGTTCCAGCGACGCATATTTACAGACACCTGAACCTTCGTTGTAGCGCAAATACAGTGAACAACAGACTTCACGAGGCAGGGTATTTTTCTCGCCGTCCAGCTATAAAACCTGCATTGACGATTGAGCATAAAGAGGCGCGGATGGGATTTGCCTTGCAATACTTGCCGCAGGAGGAAGAATTCTGGAGAAAAGTTGTGTACTGTGACGAAAAAACATTTTCAGCAGATAGTCATGGTTCCCTGCATTGTTGGAGGCAGCGCGGAAAACGCTATGAAGAAGGAAATGTTTTCCCGAGCAAACGTAGTGGTCACATCAATCTCGGTGTGTGGGGCTGGATGTCTGGCTATGGTGTCGCAGAATTGACTCAAGTAGATGGGCGCTTTACTGGACAGCAGTATTGCCAGATACTGGAAGAGGTGCTGCTACCCAGTGTTCGTGCGTATCTGGTTCCAGCACCGGAACCATTTTACTTAATGGAAGATAACAGTCCCATTCATAGGAGTAACGTTGTGAGAGCGTGGTACGAAGATCACCCAGAGATTATTAATCTAATTCTGCCACCACGTTCTCCTGATTTGAATCCGAATGAAAACCTTTGGGCAATAATGATTAACGAATGGGAGCAACGCAATGAAAGAACAATTGAAGCACTTTTAGCTCAAACGAGGAATAGTTGGGAGAGCTTACGCCGAACACCAAACATTCCTTACAATCTGGCCTCTTCTATGCCGCAACGATTGCAAGAAATTATTGATGCTGGAGGAAGCTATACGAAATACTGATGTTAAAGCCATGACGTAAATGTGTATCGAATATATATTTATGTTAATATAGAATTTTATTATATTTTTATGTTTGACATATATAAAAGTATATATTGTGACCATGAGAGAACTTTACTTATCCTTAGTTAGAATCTTTTCTTGCAATGTCTACGCTCGTGGAGGTGATAATATATGCATTGTTGAAACAAACTATGAGAAGGTAATAGTTTCAGGAAAAAAGTAAAAACTGGCAACATCGAGGTCATCACATGTTTAGGGGAATTGTCATATGATATGCTACCAATAAACTCTTACATACTACTACATACAGTACACTATATTACGTAATAATTACGATGAACAAATCAAATGCAAATTTCTCTGATTCACGGCCCACCAGTTTTGCTTTAGACCAGTGGTAGTCAAACCGGGGTACGCGTACCCCTGGGGGTACGAGAGAGGTTTCCTGAGGGTACGTAAGCTCTGCTGCAAAAACAAGCAAGTTGGTTAATCAATTATAAAATGAATTTATACAATTATAATTATCATCTATCATTTAAATTTTTTTGAAAATATATATTATAATAATTTATTTATAATATTAATATTTAATTATAAATTTAACTCAACATTGGTACAAGTTATTATTAAATTATTTAATATTAATTATTTTATATTTTTATATTTTTATATTTTATTTAAATTATTATTAAATTACCCGATATTGGTACAAATTGGTACGAATCGAACGATGCTGTAAAAATAGTAAATTATATCAAGTCTCGAGCAGTGAATTCACACCTCTTTAAAATTCTTTGTGAGGAGATGGACAAAAATCATACTCAGTTGCTTTTGCACACTGAAGTGCGCTGGCTCTCACGAGCAAAGGTATTAACACGACTTTCTGAACTGAGGAATGAAGTGAGAAGTTTACTTAACAGCCAAAATTCAGACTTATTAAAATTTATAGAAAATGAGGAGTGGCTTTGTAAACTGAGTTATTTGGCAGATATATTCACCAAATTAAACGAACTTAATCTTCAACTTCAGGGGTATGACAAAAATATATTGCAGGCACAAGAAAAAGTCAAGGGATTTTTTGGGAAAGTTTTATACTGGATAAAGTGCATAGAAGACAATAATATCACACCTTTCCAAATATTCATCGAATTCTCTCACGAAAACGAGTTTCTTGTCAGTGACTCAGTCATGAATATTATAAAGCAGCATTTAGTGAGCCTTCGTGAATCATTTTTGCATTACTTTCCATGTATTAATAGAGATTCCCCACAAAGTGAATGGATAACGAATCCGTTTTCGAACCTTGCTGTGTCTAATGCGGAGCTTCTCGCTCGTTTAAAAGAACAATTGATTGAATTGGCAGCTGACAGCTCACTTAAACATAAATTCAATGACTCTTCTGTCTCAGAGTTTTGGAAATTGGCCCATATTGAATACAAAGAATTAAGTGAATTTGCTATCAACAAACTACTTCCATTCCCGTCCACCTATTTATGTGAAAAGGGTTTTCGGCACTGACAGCTATCAAGTCGAAAGAAAGAAACCGCCTACATCCAGAAGCTTGCTTCATAATGGCACTCACAAATGTTCGTCCGCGAATAGAACAACTTGTTAGTGACAAACAGTCCCACCCATCGCATTAATTACTTGTAAGTATTTAAAATATATATTTTAAGAGCTCAGACGATTTCTAATTAACTGTATTAGATTCTAAGGACCTTTTCCAGTTTGTGTACCGTTTTTCATATCATTTATTTTTGCTTCTTTTCAGATCAAAAATGAGTGATAATATCAATCTCTTTAGTTAGGCTTATAAAGCTAACTAACGAAAATATCACGACCTAACCTAACCAATCGTTAGGTTAACTGTACGCCCTTGACGATTGGTTAGGTTAGGTCATGATATTTTCGTTAGTTAGCCTTATAAAGCAAAAATAAATTATATGAAAAACGGTACACAAACTGGAAAAGGTCCGATTCTAATATTTGCCTGAGTTAAAATTTGTTTAAATTGCTTGAGTTGTGTAAAATGTAAATTGTATAATTAAACTGCTATGATATATATATATATATATATTCATCTAATAATTAGGTGGTCGCAAATAAAGATCGTTTGATAGCTTCATATTCTGTGTAAATTGTATAATAACATTTTTATTTTGGAAACTGAGGGGGAGGAGGTACGCAATAATAAAAAACAAACTAAAGGGGTACGCAAGGAAAACGTTTGAATACCACTGCTTTAGACTAATGACTTTCATAAGATGGAATAAGTTTAACATAGTTCGTTTAATAGGTTACCACTTAAAACAATGGATAAACTATCTATTTGTGAGACGACCGTGACTTCCTCGAAATGCGAGCGCGTGAGAGGTTCACTGAGGAATTTGGCCATTAGATTCTTCACGTAGGATATATATCACAAACAACAATATTGGCAACAATTCCCAACAATTATTTAATATCAATAATTGCATTTGAGCAAATAATTTAGACCTGCGTCAAAATAACTTAGGTATCATGCCATGATTTGGGATATTTGCCGAATTAGTCGTTCTCTATAGTCTACACTCTACAATATATATTGAGACGGTATAATGTAATGCTCAGCTAATATTATGATGACTAGGATTGCTCCATAACCATCCCAACATCCCGAAACTTCCTCCATTCTGCTTCTTAATCATTTGTATTTTAAACACTAAAATGTAGCAGAAGTGACGTAATAATGGACGTCATTGATTATGTTAGAGCAGTTATGTGCACCAATCCGAACACACCTCCGCTGCCATAAGGACCGCCCATTTTATACTTAACAGACTAGCTTGGGACGAGACAGAAGCGTGAGACTTCTTGTAAGCACTGTACAAAACATCATTAAATTTCTTATTAAACATTATTATCTTCTTTATTAAACAAAACATTATTATCTTCTTTATTAAATAAAACATTATTAAATTCTTATTTACGTACAAATCATTAAATTTCTTATTAAACATTATCTTCTTTATTAAACAAAACATTATTAAATTCTTATTAGACTTTATTATCTTTATTAAAAACACCAATACACGACAATTCAATGTTGTGATGTTTCAATGTTACAATTCAATGTTGCATGTAAGCTTGCAATGTTGCGTGTAATCGTGCAATGTTGCATGCAATTGCATTCGACATAAATTCCCCCATACTACTAAACTAGCTATCGCTTGCTTGAATGTATAAACCATAATTTAGCAAAATAAATTGGTTACATACAAATTATGAGAAATTGTAAGTAAAAGTATAAAAACTATAATTTAATGTACTAACGTAATGTAATCTCGTAATTGTTTTGTATGATGACGTTCAACTGTATTTTGATGAACTAACCAGTAGGATGACTCCTTCCCAGTGAAAAATATTTTTAGAAGTTGAATTTTCTCCCAAGTCACTTCTTTTTTTTTTAATCGCCTTGTTTCAATAATCTTCTCTGGTTTTCAGTATAGTCTAAGATAGATAGATAGAAAAAAGGTATCGCTAAGTTATGTGAAAATAGGATTCTAAACAAGAGGATAATATACAAACTTCAAATTTAGATTAGGTCTCTTCCCACTCATTGTTATTCCTACGTCCATCTTTAAAGGAAATGAAGGAAATTCCCAAATCGATCCATTTCCATTCTCATTTTCTACTTTCCTTTGAGTATGGAATTTCTCCCGGAGTGAAGGCCCTTTCCCCCGCTGAGCCCGAATGTCGGTGGTGGCTGGTCCGTTCGTGGGTGATTGGCCACGTAATTTGAGAAATGAACATCATCATGAACAAACCTGAACATTGTTACGATGCGTATTAGGCTAGGTCTATATATTTTTTCCACAAATTCGGAATGTTGCCCACAAATAATTTTTCCACCCATACAAAGTTCACAAATAATTATTTACCTGCGCAAATAGTATGGCGGACAATTATAACTCTTATGTTTATCTTTGTTTAATTACTCATACCAGGTAAGTAACAATATTATTTAATTTGAAATATACCTTTCACTGTTTTTATGGAACACAACCAAGTTTTAACATTTAATGTTACGTTTATTTACACGATAAATTATTTACGTTATATAATTTTGTTTTATACAGGAAGGAGGGACCAAGGGCAAACGCTCGCAAAAATACTACTCCATAGAAAGAGAAGAAGAAGAGAGCCAAAATACAAATATTATTCTTAATTTTTTTTAAATGTTGAAAAGATTGTGTAGTGTGTAAGATGCATGCATTATGTGTTCAGGAAATAGAGAGAGAAGTGTGCTGTAAAGGAGGCATAGGCCTTAGCTGGAAATGAAATAGGCCAAAAGCGAGACAAGGAATAAGGCCTAGGGCCTGAAGAGAAATTTCCCTTACGACAGCCCTAGAAGAAAATTAACTTGAATTTACTGCCCTCAGTTCATAATGAAAGTAGCCCCTATGTACAGTCTAGGGTTATGCCTTTTTAATTTTTTGTCATAAATATTGTTTCCTGTATCATCAATCGATGAACGTTTGCTTGGAAACAATAAAAAAGGGCCTAATTCTTCAGAATTAAAAAAACATGTCACCCCGAAAGCAAATATAGTATATTAGTATATTCGAGACAGCTGCATTGCACCATTGGTTATCTGATGATTATCATAAATTGTCCAATATCTTGCAACAATACCGAAAAGCACTAAATACTCTGGAAAATCACTGGAACAGAGACCCATCTGCAATAGCTATACCAAGGAGCAACCAATATTTATTATTTTATTAATTTTTTATTTTTTATTTTGGGGTGAAGTTTTTTCAAAAGATAATCGAAAAAACTGTTATTTTCATTGTCAGGGGGCAAAAGTTCATCGATTTATGATACAGGAACATGAGGTTATAAAAATGTCATAACCCTAAATTGTACACACGACGTGGGTTGAGATATTAAATCAAAATGAAAAACGAGCGTGAAATATAGTACTAGTTGCCAACCAGTGGCGGCTTTACAAGGGAGGCATGGGAGGCTGTGACTCCTCGGTTTCAACAGGCTATAAATATTTTTTTCCTAAATTGCAAAATTAAAATTTTTTAATATAATTTAAGTTAAAAATTTTAATTAGCAATGTAATCACCCTCCCCTTCGAATATAGTTGTTAAAAGTTTAATTTTCAATAGAATCACTCTCCCCCCTTCAATATAACTGTAACCTTTAGCTATAATGGTCAAATTCAGCACGAGAAATCGAAAGAAGTATTCAGGAAAGCCTCCCATCAGCTTCTTGGTTGTCATGGCAACGTACTGATGCCACGCTTACATTCTGCCTAGTCAAAAGGCATGAATTCGTGAAATGGAAGCCCAAAATCACAAATCCTCCGCGAGCTTTATCATGGCCAGCCAGTGGGCGGAGTTAAATGGCTGTTGCCTAGCAACCAGATCTTCGAAGTCAAAATTATTGCTAAATACCACGTTAGGCATTGAATTACAAGTGAACAATGATTGCATATTAATTGTAAATTGTTATTTACCATATAACAACGGCAGTAATCTAGATGAATACATTGATTTGCTGTACAAAATTAAGTCCTTATCAGATAACTCCAAATATTCTCACTGTATAATAATGGGGGACTTTAACGCACATGTGAACTCTGAATTCTTTGTAGAATTGGGTAACATGTGCGAGTCGGCCAATTTAAGTATAAGTGATGTTCATGTATTAGGGGTAGCCAGTGGTAATTTTACATACGTTAGTGATAGATATGAGTGATACCACCAGGTGGATTGATCATTGTTTCACTAGTAATAATATAAAGGATCGAATTGTTAGAGTTCATATTCTGCATGATTTTCTTCTTTCTGATCATAGACCATTAGAAATATTAATTAACATTACCAATTTATGCGCAACACGACTTAACAAGAACTCAATAGGTAAGAATAATCGCGTCGATTGGTCCAATATTACGATGCAGCAGAGAATAAAATACAAAGACAGAACAAGTCACCTCTTTAATAACACTGGTCTACAGTCAAAATGCTTCGGAAATAAAAGTAGTCAATCTTTACTAATTTTGGGTCACTGAATATGAAAATGATGCCTAAAATTGCCAATTGGCTGTATTTATAAAGATATCAGGCAACCCTGCGCCCTACTAACTGGACTGCATCTGTCGCGTAATATGTAGACGCCTGTGATACATCGACGCCGCATTGACTCTACTGCACATGCGCGTAGTTATATTTTTTTATTTTAATAAATTAATGCATATATATATATATATATATATATATCGGCTATTGATTGGTGGCGCGGAAAACGCAGTTTAATAATAAACAGGAACACCAGAGAAAATACAAACATCCTTCAAGGTTTAATAGTACCAACGTTTCGGAATGCACTAATTCCATCTTCAGGGCTAAAACAATAAAATTCCAAATCACATACAAAATACAAATTGCTTAATAACAATTTAAAATAAACTTTAAAAAAATTATAAAAAGTGGCTAAGAAAATGTAAAACATTAAAACTAAAAGGTAAATAAATGTAAAGTTAAAAAGTTAAAATTATAAAAAAAAAAAAAGTAAAAGCATTAAAACTACTGAAACGTAAATGAAATAAACTAGTACCTTAACCAAAACATAGCAGATCTATCGATGATTCGTCAGAATTTAGGTCTGGTTTTAGTTTATAAATAAACAAAGACTCCATAATTTTAAGCTTAAGGTCAAAGCTTCCGGCAGCAAATACGGCGAAATTAGACTGTGAAATTGGGTGGTCATTGTTGTGCGAGTGATCACGTATGAGAGAATTAGGTGGTTTGCCAAGGGGTAAATTTGTACGGACCGATTTACCGAGATGTTCGTAAATACGAGATTTTAAATGTCTTTTAGTTTTTCCTATATATGACCCCATACAGTGGTCACACTTGTATTGATAAACTATGGATGACTTAAGAAGTGTAGGAATAACATCCTTGTATTTAAATAAATGGTAAATCGATTTAGACGGGGTGAATATAATTTTTATACATAGTTGTGGGTAGAATTCCTTGAGCAATTTTAAAAGTTTGTTTCTAATGTTAAAACTTGAGGTTCCCATATAGGGGTAAAGTAAAATACAGGATATCTTTGGGGACTGTAATTAAGTCTCTAGTTGTAGGGCTTATTAGTCTGCTTAAGGTTCTGCCTATTGTAGTCTCCACCAGTCTAGAAGGGAAATTATTCTTGGCAAGGAGTTTTCGGATGAAATCTAGTTCATCGTGTAGCAGTGATGTAGGTCTCGAGATCGGTCTCGGTCTCGAGACCGATCTCGAGACCCAATTTGCAGATCTCGATCTCGATCTCGGTCTCCGCTATTTAGATCTCGGTCTCGATCTCGGTCTCGACAGACGCGGTCTCGGTTTTTCTCCCCGAGACCTTTCGAGACCTCTCGAGACCGTAATGAAAAATACATGTTATTGGCATACTCAGGATGGTGGCTTGGTTGAACAGACACAATTCAGAATGTTTATGAAAGTTTGTAGAAGTAAGGGACTCTAGATATTCACTAATCAGTCACCCTGTTTTGAGTTGCCACGTTTGTCTTGCGGGGTGGGTGTGGGTCTGGATTTTTTTTAGGTTAGCGCTACAAACCCCCCCCCCCCCCCCGCCCCTGTCAGATTAATTTTATTGAAAATAGAAACACTAAATAGAGAATTATATATATTATATATATAAGTGGGTGGACATTGAAGTACTGATAAAGATATTAAAGTAGAACTTAAAGAGGAAATAAAAGGTATGTTATAATTTCATTATAAATTTTTAAAATTATCACAGAATTCATTATACCGGTATATTTTTTATCGTTAAAATTCATTATAGATCACTTTGGGCTGAGTGAATGTTGAATTAATGTCATATATATATATATATATATATATATATATATATATATATATATATATTATTTAGACCTTATGCTAATTGCCATGCCTCTGTTTATAGTACCGATATGTCAATTTATTTTTCATAGAAATGGTGTTGGAAAAATGCTATACAGAAAACTCAAGCACGGAGAATGAGCAGATACAGAGAGAAAGCGCTCATTCTCACAGCAGCGATGACGAAATAAAACAGAGTCAAACCAAAGTTCCGAGACTAATGGCAAAATATCAAAGCTATCGGTCCAAGCAGAAGAACGTTGAAACTGGGAAGATTTTGAACCGCAGAGAACAGTTGCGGCGGTACCTTTTAGAGATCGATGAATCTCATATTTTAGACAACTGCTCTCCAATAAAGTTTCGGCACCAGAAAAGGGATAAATTCCCATCACTGGCCAATATTGCCATGACTGTTTTAACAGTGCCTGCCTCTAGTGCTCCAATTGAGCGTGTATTTAGCCATGGAGGCATAATAATGAGGCCCCACAGAAGAACTTCAGCAGATCTTCTGAGCATGCTGATGTTCCTTAAGTGTAATGAGCACCTATCATGCTATAAATAAATGCACAAGTCAAACTGGGTAGTGGGTACGGTCATTAAACCTTCTGTAACAGATACAAAAGAAGTAAATAAATAAAAAGTACGTATATATATATATATATATATATATATTAATTTGTTAATTTATAGGCTACACTTTTTGCATTCAACACACTACATCTGAGAAAGTAGTTATTAGTTTATTAATATACTTAACATAGTCTAATTTCCATAGTAGTGTAAAACAAATTGAAAGGGCATGATCTTGGTCTCGATCTCGGTCTCGAATTTTAAGGGTCTCGATCTCGGAAGGTAGATCTCGATCTCGAACCTTTGATCTCGGTCTCGATCTTGGTCTCACAGGATCAGGTCTCGGTCTCGGTCTCAGTCTCGGACTTGGTGGTCTCGACTACATCACTGTCGTGTAGTTTAAAGTAATCTGAACAGATATTGAAAGCTCTATTGGTCAGAGTCGAAATTAAGTTTCGTTTGAAACCTAAAGGGATAAAGGAAGAAAAGTTCGTAGTAAGATTGGTGAATGTCGGCTTTCGGTAAACGGAAGTTTCAAAAGAGGAATTAGTTTTTATTATCTTAATGTCCAGAAAAGACAGAGAGCTATTAGATTCAACTTCTGAAGTAAATTGAATATTAGGGTGCTTAGAATTAAGGTAATGACGAAACAAAGGGATATGGTCTGGTGATTTAAACAGGAGAAAAGTGTCATCAATATATCTTCTATAAAAAACCGGTTTAAAGTTGGAAGGACACTCATTCAACCATTTGACTTCACGATGACACAGAAACGCGTTAGCTAAGGTGGGACCAAGAGGCAGACCCATTTGAACACCTTCAGTCTGTTTAAAATATTCACCGTTGAATATAAATATGAGGTCTTCCACGGAAAATTTTAGTAGTTCTTTCATTTGACCTCTATTAAAAACCTGCACAGTATCAGTATTATTAAAAAGATTGTCAATATATATATCAATAGTTTCTGCAACAGGCACATTGGTAAATAAAGATTTTACATCGAAACTAGCCATTGTGTAAAAATTATTATTTAATGAGGTAATTTCTCTAACGAAAGAAAAATAATCCCGTGCTGTATACAAATTATAAGTTATAGGTGATAGTATGGGAACCAAGAATTTTGAAAGGTTATAACTAAAACTTCCTAGGGCCGATAAAATTGGCCTAAGTGGACAATTAGGTTTGTGTATTTTAGGGAGTCCATACATAATGCCTGCATCTAGTAATTGTTTTTGACAGTTCCTATAGGTTTCACTTTTTTGTAAATGAAAGTTACTAAGTTTGAACCTCAAAAAGCCAGGAATCAAACCCTGGTTTCTGCAGCAAGTAAGGAACCGCAAATCACACTGAAGTTTTCTAGCCTTGTAGTCAAGTTTTTCAAGTCTTCTATACATGTGCAATGCTGGTCTTCCATTGCGTTTGGTGATTATATCGGCTATTGATTGGTGCAGAAATTAAATTTAAGAAAAGGCTCAGTAATGAATGTAATCGGGATCTTAATCGGTCTACTTGTGATTTTAAGTCTCTGTTGTCTGGTATAGATTCAACACATCTTTTGAACGTCATTCAGACGGGCAATTTGAAATGTATTGCAAGGGTGAATTTTGTTCAGAACAGGAAACTCCAAAAATTAGGATATAATACGAGTAATAATCTAGCAGCTAATGATCTCATCTTTAATTATTCTTCCAAAGTTCTCAGTGATATTCAAAAATCTGCCCTTTGTAAAGGCCTGAAATTCTCTCTTACTCCAAAGAAACTTAATTTTTACGATTATTTCCTCAACTTTGAGTTATTTTTTAAGGACCTTTTTAAACATTCATTCTTTGACCCACATAGTAAAGGTTTTAACTTTTTATCTAATAATTTACGTAATTTAGCTTTTACTTCATTTTATGCTTTTAACCCTTATGGCAATAGATCTAATATGGAGGTGGAAGAGTTTCAAAGTCTAAGAAATCTGTCTTTGGACAAGTCATTGGTGGTTACAAGACCAGACAAAGGCAATGGCGTTGTTCTTTTGGACAGGAATGTTTATGTCAATAAAATGTTAGATATTTTAAATGATGCAACTAGATTTATTAAAGTAACTGGTGACATTTTTGCTTTAATTTTAAAACAGGAAGATAAAATTAATAGGTATCTTAGAAAACTTAAATCTAATAATATAATCTCAGACAGTTTTTTCTAAATTATTTGTTTCTGGATCCAGCCCTGGCATTATGTATGGACTCCCTAAAATACACAAACCTAATTGTCCACTTAGGCCAATTTTAGCGGCTCTAGGAACTTTTAGTTATAACCTTTCAAAATTCTTGGTTCCCATACTATCACCTATAACTTATAATTTGTATACAGCACGGGATTCTTTTTCTTTCGTTAGAGAAATTACCTCATTAAATAATAATTCTTACACAATGGCTAGTTTCGATGTAAAATCTTTATTTACCAATGTGCCTGTTGCAGAAACTATTGATATATGTATTGACAATCTTTTTAATAATACTGATACTGTGCAGGGTTTTAATAGAGGTCAAATGAAAGAACTACTAAAATTTTCCGTGGAAGACCTTATATTTATATTCAACGGTGAATATTTTAAACAGACTGAAGGTGTTCAAATGGGTCTGCCTCTTGGTCCCACCTTAGCTAACGCGTTTCTGTGTCATCATGAAGTCAAATGGTTGAATGAGTGTCCTTCCAACTTTAAACCGGTTTTTTATAGAAGATATATTGATGACACTTTTCTCCTGTTTAAATCACCAGACCATATCCCTTTGTTTCGTCATTACCTTAATTCTAAGCACCTTAATATTCAATTTACTTCAGAAGTTGAATCTAATAGCTCTCTGTCTTTTCTGGACATTAAGATAATAAAAACTAATTCCTCTTTTGAAACTTCCGTTTACCGAAAGCCGACATTCACCAATCTTACTACGAACTTTTCTTCCTTTATCCCTTTAGGTTTCAAACGAAACTTAATTTCGACTCTGACCAATAGAGCTGCTTTCAATATCTGTTCAGATTACTTTAAACTACACGATGAACTAGATTTCATCCGAAAACTCCTTGCCAAGAATAATTTCCCTTCTAGACTGGTGGAGACTACAATAGGCAGAACCTTAAGCAGACTAATAAGCCCTACAACTAGAGACTTAATTACAGTCCCCAAAGATATCCTGTATTTTACTTTACCCTATATGGGAACCTCAAGTTTTAACATTAGAAACAAACTTTTAAAATTGCTCAAGGAATTCTACCCACAACTATGTATAAAAATTATATTCACCCCGTCTAAATCGATTTACCATTTATTTAAATACAAGGATGTTATTCCTACACTTCTTAAGTCATCCATAGTTTATCAATACAAGTGTGACCACTGTATGGGGTCATATATAGGAAAAACTAAAAGACATTTAAAATCTCGTATTTACGAACATCTCGGTAAATCGGTCCGTACAAATTTACCCCTTGGCAAACCACCTAATTCTCTCATACGTGATCACTCGCACAACAATGACCACCCAATTTCACAGTCTAATTTCGCCGTACTTGCTGCCGGAAGCTCTGACCTTAAGCTTAAAATTAAGGAGTCTTTGTTTATTTATAAACTAAAACCAGACCTAAATTCTGACGAATCATCGATAGATCTGCTATGTTTTGGTTAAGGTACTAGTTTATTTCATTTACGTTTCAGTTTTAATGCTTTTACTTTTTTTTTTTTTTTTTTTTTTTTTTATACAATTTTAACTTTTTAACTTTACATTTATTTACCTTTTAGTTTTAATGTTTTACATTTTCTTAGCCACTTTTTATAATTTTTTTTTTAAGTTTATTTTAAATTGTTATTAAGCAATTTGTATTTTGTATGTGATTTGGAATTTTATTGTTTTAGCCCTGAAGATGGAATTAGTGCATTCCGAAACGTTGGTACTATTAAACCTTGAAGGATGTTTGTATTTTCTCTGGTGTTCCTGTTTATTATATATATATATATATATATATATATATATATATATATATATATATATATATATACACACACACACACACAGATATACACAATAAAATGTAATTTCAAATTTATCTATTACATTATGTATTTGTAAATTATTTATTAAAAAATAGATTGGATCATTTTAACATATTGCTTCCCATAATGTTTTTTATGTTAATATAAATGGAATACTAACCTAACTTAATCTTACCAAATTTAAAATTATTAAAATGCAATGTAATTACATTAATTTATTAAAATAAAAAAGAAATACAACCACGCGCATGCGCAGTAGAGTCAGGGCGTCGATGTGTCACAGGCGTCTACATATTACGCCACAGCATCAATTCATTCGCGGAAGTCATACAGTGCACCCTTGTCAAACTCTTTTTAGTGTTTGCTTTTGAAATTGAATTTTTTTCAGCCTAATTTGAACAAAGATGCCTTGTAATTGCGTGAACAGTGTAGATAACTTCTGTTATGTTTGTGGAGAATTGACTTTTGCATCACAAAAGCGTGCTATAACCGCCGTGATTAGGAAAGCCTATCACCTTTATTTTGGCTGTAAGATTGGAGATCAGGACAAGAGCTGGGCCCCTCACATATGCTGCAATACTTGTGCAACAAACCTTCGCCAGTGGTTGAATCGGGAAAGGAAATCTTTGCCTTTTGCAGTGCCAATGGTGTGGAAGGAACCAAGACATCAGGTCAGCAATTGTTACTTCTGCTTGGTGCCTCCAGTCAAGAAAGGTATTTGCAAGAAGAAAAAGTGGATTTTACAATATCCGAATATACCCTCTGCTATACGCCCGGTACCTCACGGCGAAGGACTACCCGTTTCTGAGCCCCCACACTCATTCTCCCTGGAGTCAGAGGAAGAGGAGAATGAAGGAACCTGCGAAACTTGTGAGCCTCCAACTTCACAAGACCCTGAATTTGTTTATAACTTGACATCTTCTAAACCGCACATGATAACTCAGAATGAATTAAACGACCTTATCAGAGATTTAGAACTGCCAAAGAGTAAGGCAGAGCTGTTGGGCTCCAGATTGCAGCAGTGGAATCTCCTCGCTGAAAATGTTAGTGTGTGTAAGTTTCGTGACCGTCAAAAAGATTTTGTCCCATTCTTCATCATGGAAGGTGACCTTGTAGCTTGCAACGACATCGATGGTCTGATGGCAGCTCTCAACATTATTCACAATCCTGATGAGTGGAGACTGTTCATTGATTCATCGAAGTTGAGTCTAAAAGCTGTTTGGTTGTGGTTGCATGTTGGCAACGTATTGCCATCAATTCCAGTTGGTCATACAGGCCACATGAAAGAAACATATGACAAGATGATTAAGCAACTTACAGAACTGCATAAACTATGACAAACATCAGTGGCAGGTTTGTGGTGAATTCAAAGTTGTAGACAGATCTTCGACTGCAGCCGGGCTACACTAAGTGTTGCTGTTTTCTGTGTGAATGGTATAGTCGGGCTAGGACTTCTCATTACATCAAGAAGGATTGGCCACTCCGACACTCATTGGAACCTGGAACAAAAAATGTTCAGTATCCTCCACTTGTAGAATCGAGCAAGATTTTGTTACCACCCTTACACATCAAACTGGGCGTCATGAAAAATTTTGTTAAGGCTATGGATAAAACGGGGGCAGCTTTTAAGTACCTCGGTGGTAAATTCCCAAAGCTCAGTAAAGCAAAAATCAAGGAGGGTGTATTTGTTGGTCCACAGATCCGCGAGCTTCTTAGAGATGAGGAGAAGACAGTGAGGAATGCTTTCCGGTTAGTAGCAACCAATTTTCTCGGAAATACCAAAGCTGACAATTACAAGGAGCTGGTGGAAAACCTGCTGTTGTCCTATCAAAAAATGGGCTGCAATATGTCTTTAAAGATACATTTCCTCCATTCGCACCTGGAATTTTTTCCGGCCAACTGCGGAGCAGTCAGCGATGAACATGGTGAACGTTTCCACCAGGATATCTCAACGATGGAAACGCTACCAGGGGAAATGGAGTCCATCATTGTTAGCAGACTACTGCTGGACAATAACAAAAGATGCTCCAGAAGTTGAATACAAGAGACAAGCAAAGAAGCGACGGGTTGAATCAATATAAGTGACTGCATTATACAGGTATGTCACTAATATATGGTATACATATACGCAAAATGTGTAACTTAAATTTTCTTGGAAACTGTAGCCAATCGACTGTTTTTATGGTCATATTCCTTTTCAGCACCCGAAAATCCATAATAGGAAACACATTTTATCTCCGAAGCACAAACGTTTTCAAAATTTGTAGACCAGTGTTATCTAGAAATTTTGCAACTTGCCTGTAATAATCCTTGCTCCAATGATTCTCACTGTAAACTCATAGATAGGTATTATAGTAAGATAATATCTCTGTTAAGAGAAGCAGGAAGCCCCCAGATTAAATCTTACAACTATCATACTAAGATTATTCCTGGATGGAATGATTTTATTGCCCCCCCCTGAAGAGGGAATCGAAAGACGCCTATGATTTGTGGTGCTTTCATAGTAGACCCAGATTAGGACCAGTATACTTGAATATTTGTAGAAGTCGGAGTCAGTATAAGGCGGCCAAAAGGCGATGTAAACAGGAAGAAGAGTCTATTCGAGCATCAAAAGCCTCTGAAACTCGCATAAATAACGATAATAACAAATTTTGGAAATTTGTTAAGATTCAAACGGGTGTCAAAAATGTCCTCCCTCCGACAATCGATGGGGTGTCGGGGAAGGATGAAATTTCAAAGCTGTTGAAAAACCACTATTCTAATATTCTTAACAGTGTGAGTAGGGATAATCTTAAGATAGATTGCAGCAAAACGATTGTGGGAGGAACAAGGGAAAATACTTTGATATAATTTTCTGAAGTAAAGAGGTTAATTAAAGGGTTAAAGACTGGTTTTGCGACAGGGGTAGATGACTTATCGAATGAGCACTTAAAATATGCAAATGACGTAGTATGTCTGCATATATCATTGCTCCTATCAGCCATGCTTGCTCATGCAGAGTTCATGAGGGTATATA
Source organism: Bathynomus jamesi (assembly GCA_023014485.1). NCBI lineage: Eukaryota > Metazoa > Arthropoda > Malacostraca > Isopoda > Cirolanidae > Bathynomus > Bathynomus jamesi. Next base: position 719,506 of record JAJOZX010000015.1, on the reverse strand, counting down.
TCTTGCCCTTGGTCAAAAATAAGTACGGAGACATTTTGTCCAGCAATAATTACAGGCATATTGCTGTCGCTTCCTGCTTCTCGAAACTACTAGAAAAACTCTTGTTACTCCGATTAAATGATTTCCTATGGACATCTCCTAATCAGTTTGGCTTTAAAAGGTCCCACTCAACTGACCTGTGTATCTATGTACTTAAAGAAACAATATCTAAATACATTGACAGTAATTCAACTATTTATAGCTGTTTCCTAGATATAAGTAAGGCATATGATAGGGTGAACCACAATATTTTATTTGCAAAACTAGAAGACAGGAAGGTTCCCATGTACATATTAAATTTATTGAATTTTTGGTATTCCTACCAGTCTTTCACTTTTAGGTGGGGCAATGTACTATCCGAGTGTTTTGGCTCCTCTTGCGGGGTGAGACAAGGCTCCTTGCTCTCCCCTACGCTGTTTAATATGTATATCGACGGATTAATTGTTTCACTTAATGAGGCAACAGTGGGATGTTGTATAGATAACACAAGGATAAATAACTTAGTTTATGCCGATGATATGATGTTAATAAGTCCCTCTGTTAAAGGTCTGGATCGGCTACTAAAAGTGTGCGAAGTGTATGCGCAGAAACATAATATTCTTTTTAATGTTACAAAAACTAAGGTTAAGCAATTTCATCCTAAAAGCTGTAATCAGCCAGCTGATATAAGGTTTAAAATGAATGGTGAAGTAATTGAGGAAGTACAAGAGTTTAAGTATTTGGGTCAAACTATTACTAGCTCCTTGAGTGATGACTCGGATATAAGAAAACAATCTCGAAGCCTGTGTGCTAAAGCGAATATGACCATAAGGAACTTTCGATTCTATACATGTGAAGCTAAAGACACTCTCTTTCGTACTTTCTGCAGTAATATATACGGACAGCAACTGTGGGTGAATTATAAAAAAGGTTCTGGCAGAACTCTAAATTTGCTGTAGAACAGGTCTTTTAGACTCTTACATAAATTACCGCCGAGATGCTCAGCTTCGCAAATGTTTGCTACCCGCAATGTCCCGAGCTTCCCGGAGGTAACAAGACGTGATCAACACAGTCTAATGCAAAGAATTAAAAAATCAACCAACCCGATCATTCAAGCTATCCATGAGTCCTGCCATTTATCATCTTAGCTATGGACGTCTTGGTACGAAAACGTCTGTCTGTAGCTCCACTTAACTTCGACATTACAGTATTATTTCTAATCAACTGTATATATTTCTATTCTTAGTATATGAACTGCCATTGTATTAATAATATTTGTCATATGGACTATAGTCTGCCAATAAACCTTTTCATTTTCATTTTCATTTTCATTTTATAAGTGAATTTAGTGTTATCTATATGTGATTTAGTGTAGCCAACGTTGGTATGGTATGTCAGTTTTAACTTGTTATTTTTACGTTTTTAAAGGCTACGTTATGGTAGTGTTATGTTATTTGTAAGCCTTTGAAGGCAATATATCAGAGTTTATATTATTTATGTGAACTTAACCCTTTAAAATGGAAGAAGTTACTGACATAATCGTTTCAATATTGGACATTTCTTTTGTTAGAAGAAGCGAAGAAAATAAAAGTTACATTTTAAATAAAGGTAGATCAACTCCAAACATATCTTGTGGTCAAATAAATAAGAGCAAAAACAGAAGTTTTACATCTAATTGGTATGACAGATATAAGTGGCTGTGTGGAAGTTTGCAGAAAAATGGTTTGTTTTGCTGGTCTTGTCTTTTAGTTGGTGTGAAAAAAAATGTATGGAGTGACGAAGGATTTCGTGATTGGAAGAACTTGGCACGGAGCTTGGAGAGACATTCCACTTCGAAAGAGCACATTCAAAATAATATTTGTGTTAAACAGTTATCTAAACAGGCGTTCAATATTTTTGAACAGCTAAATGAACACGTGAAGAGATCGAAAAATGAGTGCAATGCAAAAGTAGCAAAGAACAGAGAAGTCTTCAAGCGATTGATTGATTTAACTTATCTCCTCTGTAAACAAGAATTGCCTTTCCGTGGGTATGACGAATAGAAGAGCTCTTACAATCAAAGAAATCTTCAATGTAATGCTCAATCATAATGAAGAAGTGAAATCTTAGTGGGAAAAAATGGGGGCCTTTACTGGCTTGTCAAAAACAATACAAAATGACATTATTGACTGTATTGCGGGAGAACTGAAAGATGCTATACAAAATACTATAAAAAGTGCGCCATTTTTTTCAATTCAAGTAGATGAAACAACTGACAAAAATGAAAAAGCTCAATATTCAATCATTTGCCGTTGTGTTGATAGAAATGGACATATAAAAGAACATTTTCTAGGTTTTTATGATGTTGGACAAGACAAAAGTGCAGCAGACATTTGTCAGCAGCTTGTGGAAATATTACAGCCATTTATTTTCAAAATAAACTTATAGCGCAGACTTTTGACGGAGCCAGTGTTATGTCATCTGAATTGAACGGGCTTCAAGCAAAAATTCGCAGCTATGCTCCTCAAGCTCTTTTACCCATTGTTTGGCGCATCGTTTAAATCTAGTATTGCAGCACAGCTGCCGTAACATATCAACTGTTAATATTTTCTTTGGCACTTTACAAGGAATTTCTGCCTTCTTTCACAAATCGACAAAAAGAACAGCCGTCCTTGACCCAATCGTGGGAAAACGAATACCAACCAACAGTGAAGTAAGATGGAATTCCAATGCAAAAATTGTCACGGCAATTTCCACTGAAAGGGGTAAGTTGATTGAGGTTTTTCAGGAGCTTATGAATACCGATGATATTACAGGTAAAACAATACGTCAAGCAGAAGCCTACAAAAATAAGCTGTCTGAATTTAACTTTGTGTTTTATCTTCTGGCCTTCCAAGACATCTTTTTGAAAACTGAAGTGGTTTATAATATTCTCCAAAAAAAATCAATAGATATTCAAATGTGCAGGGATCACATATCTATTTGCCAAACAGCCATACAAGATATGCGAAATGACGAAACATTTCAAAAGTATATTGAGAAAACACAAACAGCAACTGGACATTCTCCTTGTGCTTCGAGAAATAGACTTGAAACCAACAATTCAGCATCTTGCCATTATCGAAAGAATTTTTATGGGATCATTGATAATATTACTACTCAAATAAGGACAAGATTCTCGAACATGGCATCCTTAAAGTTTCTGCAGCTATCCAACTCAACCCAATTTGCAAATTTCCCCCCAAAATTCCCGGAAGATGCCTTAAATTCCTTAATAGCTACCTATGGAAACTTCTTTGACAAACAGTTTCTACGAAATGAGCTAATGGCTGTTTATGCAGAAGAAAACAAACATCTTTTTCACAACACTGATATTGAAACTATATTGAATAACATTGTGGAAAATGACTTGTGCGATACACTACCCCGAGCTTATAGACTTTTCAGTCTCATTGTAACCATCCCAGCCACTACTGCATCTGTTGAAAGAAGTTTTTCTTGTCTAAACCGCATTAAGACATGCTTAAGAAATACTATGGGGCAGGAGCGACTGTCAAGCTTGACATTAATTTCCACAGAAAAGGAATTACTAGTGAAGCTATAGAATCAACCTTGCTGGTATGAAAATATCATAAATAGGTTTGCTGCTGGAAAAGAAAGGAGAATTGATCTTCTTTTCAAGTAGAAGACGTAAGTGAAACCAATTGATGATTTTTCGTTTTATTTTCTGATATTTTAATAACTTTACTCCATGTTGTTTAGTTAATTTATAATAACGGTTAGTAACTTAGCGGTAGTATCTATATTATGAATAATTTTGTACAGATTAAGCCATCTTAATTTAAGTAATTTATTTATGGGCATATGCCATATATAACTATCCTCGCACTATGTAATAAAACATAGCAATAATTATTGGTGGGCCTCCCCACCCTCTCAGACCACGAGCCGCCACTGTTGTCAACTGATATAAAATACTAGCTGGCAACTGAAACGCACTGAAAGCCGAGGGTATACCGAGATACAAGTCCTCGAGCGTGGTGTGTCTCAGGTCGTTTTCGTTTCTAATACTCTATGTGATTATGGTTTTAAATTACTTTAATGGAGCTCTCTCTCCACGATCAAATTATAATAAAAAAAATTCGGTGCTACTGTAGCGTGATTCCTACCGGTGACTTCGATACTATAGGGTGATTCCTACCCGTTTTGGGTGTGTGATTCCTATCCAAGGTATAAATGAAAATATAATAAATATAAAATGCTATTTATTATTCAATTTTATTTATTTAAAAAATAGTTTCGGTGCTACTATAGTATGTGGTCTACCTACGATTGGTTAGGTTTAGTCACGATATTTTCGTTAAAACTAACGAAAATATCATGACTAAACCTGACCAATCGTCAAGGGCGATGGACATTGGAATGTAAACAAGCAATTAGTAAACAAGGTAAGAAGCTATAATTAAAAGGTAGACCGCCGAATCGAGGTAGGAATCACGCTATAGTAGCACCAAAAATTCGGTACTTACGTATTAACCGAGGGCCACCACATATTGATGATCGGTTAGGATAAGTTGTAATATTTTCGTTAGTTGAAAATTTCTAATACATCATATTTTTTCAATAGCAATATTTTTTAAAATATTTTTTTATACAATTTTCTGAAAAAAATTAATTTTAATTTAATGATCGTACTGCTTCCACCCTAATGGAGGCTATAAAAAACAATAATGTTGTTTCTAATGTGTAACATGTATTAATCATTGTAAATATTTAAAATATAAATCATTGTAAAATATTTTTAAAGATATTGCTATTTAAAAAATATGATGTATTAGAAATTTTCAACTAATGAAAACATTACAACTTAACCTAACCAATCATCAATATGTGGTGGCCCCCCCGTTAATACGTAAGTACCAAAATTTCCTCCGTCCTGTTCGTGGTTCCAACATAAATTAAAGCCAGAAAATAGTGATAAAGTGTCGTCATTCCACCTTCCTTTGCTTTGTTCTTCAAAATTTCAATGGCGATCATGCTAACCCGTCTACCCGTTCATAAAATACAGTACAATAAGAATTAATATTTTTTTCACTATAAGCGCAAATAGGATCTCGTCTGACTCGCTGTCACAAGCTCTCTCTCTCTCTGGTAGACTGACCTCGACCCTTCTCGATCTGATCTCCCTGACTGTCTATCTGCGCTGCTCGTTGTTGTTCCCCATTCAGGATCCAATTTTCATATAGTTTTGTGAAATATATTTAATCCTAAAACTTCGGAAAAACAATTTGAATACATCATACTACGAGTTTTAAAAATTAAATAAAATGGTTTAAATGGTTAAATCACTCTAATCTTTTAATATGGCCAGTGAAAAGCTAAAATTACTGTAATGTATGTTAATTAATTTTTATTGTTTTATTGAGCGCCTGTGTTTAATTATAAGTGCGAGATTGGATGAAATGGGGTGTTCTCACATCCCACTGGTTAAATAAAACGTCACGCGTTCCAGTAGGATCATTTTGAGATCTGTTCGGATGTTTTACATGCTGAAAAGCACGTAGGCTGCTTGGATTTCAACTTTGGCATATTCCTAATTTACCTAAAGCCTACTTGGTATTTAGGTCATTCCTTTCAAATCCTAACTTACATCAGAATTTTACTATTTATATATTATTTTAAATAGTGTAAATTCCAAAAATTTTTCGATCCCAACACCTTTGGTTCAGGTCAGATTTGGTTATGTTAGACTAGGTTAAGTTATGTTATTTTGGATAAGTTATGAGCTAATGTTAGAGAGGGTGAGTCGGTCGGACTAAGAATAGCCACTCTCATTTCGTGTAGTTACCGAGAATAGAATGGAAACTGGAGTGGCAGTCTTACCTAAATTTGGAATTCGCACTTCAAGCTTTCCCACTTCCGGACGTACATGGAAATGAGAATGACACTGAGGGGAAAATAATCTACAAATTAAGAATCCCTATTCAGTTATTAACTTTCAATTTAAGATATTTCACTCCTATAGTTCTTCATCACGTATATTCACATTCACACGTTATGTACCCCCTACCTAAGAGAGAGTTCACTCCCTCTCCCATCACTTTCTCCCGATCTTCCTAATGAAACTCGATCCGTCTGTCGTATACGAACCTCTGAGCAGCAATCTTGAAAAAAGGCAAAATTGAATAGAAAGAGGAAGACGGATCAGATATTACTATTATTATTAAGTCTTTCTGAATGCAAAATTCATGTTTGATGAGACCTCAGATGCGAAATATTTAAATTTTATTTGAAAGAGAGAGAGAGAAAGAGAGAGAGAGAGAGAGAGAGAGAGAGACTCACTCTCAATAAGTGGATGTATCCATATTTGTTTACAACTTGCTTTCATGAATAAAATTTTGTAGTTTACATTTTCCAATACTTGAATGTGTCTCTCTGTCTACTCGTATTTTGCTATCAATATTTATGGTATTTATATAAAATTATATAAAATTATTAAGCACTTCCCTTTGTTTTTTAGGAAATTATATATATAGGCCCTATATTTACAGTATATATATATATATATATATATATATTAGTGATGTAGGTCACATCCGCATCCGCATCCGCATCCGCGGAACATCCGCACATTTTCTCGCATCCGCACCCGCATCCGCACTTTGGACTGCGGATGTCGTGCGGATGTGGACCGTTGAGATAAAATGTCATTAATAAGCGGAAATTAGCAAATTCTACTATATTAATAGAACTAGTTCATTGTGCGCAAAAGTGATGCAAGCGACAAGACGAGAGGCTGTTCTTGTATGAAGTTACTCTCTTGCAACCTACTTAGATCCACGTTACAAAGCTGAGTTATTTTCACCTAGTACATTAGAACGAGTTAAATCATCACTTGGCAAAGCAGTTGAAGAGCTTCAATCTCTTGAATCTGTCGCTTCGCCACCCACCAAAAGAATAAAAGTTTCAGTGACAGAACCAACACCTTCAACAAGCAAATCTATCACAGAATCTGTCTCTCAGTTTCTTGAGTCAAGCAGCAATGACGAGACCTACGCGATGTCAAAAGATGTAGTAAAAATGATCGAGAGCTATCACCAAGAAAAACGCCTGGCTGCATGTGACAATCCTATTAGTTGGTGGAAAAATACGCAGAATATCTATCCATACTTGAGTAAACTTGCAAGGAAACATTTAGCCTGTCCTCCAACAAACGTACCAAGCGAGAGATTATTTAGCAGTGCTGGATTAATATATGATGAAAAGAGAAACAGACTGGCAGCAGAAAAGGCAGAAAAATTAATGTTCCTTAAGCATAACCTTCCTATAATTAAGTTTGAATATTAAACGATGAACATCTTAGTTTACTTTATTTTAATTACTCATTTATAAATATGCCTAATAAAACTTTAAACTTAATATAAATAGTTATCAAGCTAATTAAAGATCTCTTTCTATAAGGGTGGAGGTTGGGGAAAGAGGTCGGTGGGGTGCATTTGAGTTGGGTTCACGTCCCGCATCCTGGTAACACAATTATGGTTTCTAATTGTGGCTGAAACTCAACAAAATATAACGAATTTATTTGCAGACGAATTCACTAATTGATTTCTATATTAGTTAGATGCTTGATATTATTTATATGTTCAGAGAAAAGTACAGCAATTATTGTACAATTAATCAATTATACTACATTATAGCTACAGCTCTCTCTATATAATAACTTATTATATACGTTAAACACAACAAATCTCGAATATATCCTAAAAAATAACGAAAATGTAGACATCCGCATCCGCATCCGCGGATGTTGAAATCAAACATCCTCATCCGCATCCGCATCCGCGGATGTGAAAAAAATGACATCCGCTACATCACTAATATATATATATATATATATATATATATATATAAATATATATATATACTGTATAAATTACGTGTTTAATTGTGAAATTCATCCAATATAAATTACAGTATATAGTATATTATCATACAATCAAATTTCCATTCCCGAAATAAGTACTGGGGATCTCAGCCCATTTGCTTATACTTCATTCTTAATGAAAAAATACAGCTTGGATATGTTATTTGACAATAGAAATATTTTTCTTATGTTTTAAATAATATTTTTCTTTTGTTATCACTGAATTTCACATGTATAAATTTCCAGCCATTTTTTCTTCCCTATTTTTAAAGGAAATCTAAAATGGGTCACAAACCAAATTGAAAAGTAAACAATGCAAGATATATAATATTTATATACTGTATACATAGGCATACGAGGCGGGGGGTCTGGGGAGCTGCCCTTCCCAGGACAAGGGAATTGAACATTTTCAGGGCAAATATTGAGCATTTTCAGGACAAATACTGACATTTTCAGGACAGATTTTTCCTGACATTCCTTTTTTTTTTTTTTACTTCTTGAGGTGAATTAATTACTTCTACTATACTTGTAATTAATAATTAAAACGTAAGTTGAGGACTTACTGAATTCTATGATATATCAACTGCAATGCCGTAGTTTTGCTTGTCATTTAGAAATGTTGTATCAAAATTTTATCTCATTTTTGTAAATTGTAATGTTTTTACAGTATATCAAAAAGGCTTTAATATGTTACTCATACTCTAACCTTTGTTATTTTATGCTACACATAGTGCTTATGCGGAAATCAGGGCAAATTTTTTCTGCCCCCCTTCAGTAAAGTGCCATCCCATACGCCTATATATATATATATATATATGTGTTAACCTCTCCGTCTATGGCCCTGGGGTGGTTCGGAGTCGACGGGGGTTCTAGTTAGGAGGCAGCAACGGATCTGTTACTTGCAGTAGTTTCTTCTATACTACTCTCCGAGTTCTTCTTTAGTGGCTCGGAGGATTCTGAGAGGCTTATTAAATTCTTTGAAGTTTCTCCCCGATTCTTCTTGTAACTTATCGGGAGATTCTAATGACTAAGTTTTCTGAAGAGAGCACGGCTCGAAGGAGAAGATAAAGACTTTTTCTTACCCTGGGGTGGTTCGGATTGACGGGGGTTCTGGTTTAGGAGGCAAGCAACGGATGTGTGCTTTGAAGTGGTTTTTCTTCTATGTTACTCTCCGAGTTCTTCTATAGTGGCTCGGAGGACTCTGGTAGATTTGCAATCTAAATGCTGAGGTAAGAGATGACTTCATCTTTTATAACGAAGAAAGAATGTATACAAAACATGACATGGCAAAAGTTACTCAGGATTCATTATTAAGCTAAATCTAAAAAGATGATTATGAGATTTTAAAAACAACAGGTCATCAATTATTTGGCAAAGTAGAAAGCACATCAAAATTTATGCCAACGGAAAAATAATAATAAAAAAAATAACAACAGTATCGCCGATTCTACATTCCTTATGGCGACATAATGTCGGGTCGGACATTGAGTACATTGTAATTTTGGTCTACTGTAACTATGATTATAATTATCAATTCATTTATTATCGTTAACTACAATTTCATTAAAGTACATTGACTACGTTATTTAGTACATTACATCATTAAGTACAGTTTCATTAAAGTACATTACATTATATTAAATTAAAAGTATTACAGTTAATTATAATTAAACAGTTACTATAACTTTGTTTTGTTACAGTGTTTCATATTAATAGACAATTAAGATTTTAGAAATATAATACAAAGTACATGGGCACATACGGTATGGATGAATATGGTTGAATAATAATATTTATACTACATAACATATAAATAATGACTTCTATAGAGTGTACAGTTTTTATTATGATGTTAAAGAATTTTCATACATTGAATACTAGAGATATGATGAAGGGAAATTAATGACGGGAAAATGTGACGTCATAGTTATTGAATTTGTACGTGTAGTACAAATCATTATTAGGAAGACTACAAGAACGAATTAGGACAAAGAGTGGGTATTAATGACTAAGAAGTACAACTACGGGTTCCAATCCTGTTACATGCAATGTGTATGCATAATCTAGGGTCGAGGGTGAGATGCAAGACAATCATAATTAATTATAATAACTTCTATAACAAAAAATTAAAAATGGAAAATGGATACGACTAAACCATAGAAATGGGAGATCGTAAGGTTATGACACAAACAAAAAGAGGAAGCTACAAATAAAATTTTTATCCAAAACTCGCTTAGGCGATTTTGGTTTCTTATGTAAAAATGAATATGGATTAGTCATTGTTCATTTTTAGTGTTTCCCCCTCTAAAATGGTATTTATACAATAATCTAATAGGGTACCATTAATACAATATAAATGAGAAAATAACATCCTAACTACTTCAAGTTAGATGACGAATTTTCCTTTACAATACAAATTTTTATACAGAACAAGTGAGTTATTATATAATATAAAAAATTCAAAGATTAATACTTTAATTTAGACAAACAGAATAAAGGATTAATACGTTAATTTAGACAAACAATTAAGTTAGACAAACAATGATATGGTTAAATTTTTTTACAAAATTTTTATTTTTCTGTAGGAAAAATTACATTCATAATGAATAGGTAAAAGGGAAAAATATAATTTTAAAGTTCATGGATTTTTCAAGGTTACCATGATAGTACAAATGATAAACTAATTTTATTGACTATTGTAGGTAAAAATAGAATTACGTAATGGATGATGTATAGACCTGTGGTCTAGTGTGTATTTGTGTGTACTAGGTACAAAGTGTGTATCTTATAAGTTTGAGGGACAGATTAGATGAGAAGATTGTTAAATTAACTGAATAAATGCATGAGCAAGATATATTAGAAAGCAAAAATGATTAAGATTAATGATGTTTGCATACGAGTTTTAATGCAAAAGTGACTGAAGGGACGGAACGTAAAATGAATTCGACTACGACAATTACTCAGTATTAATCGAATAAAAAATATAAAAAAATATAACCATTGAAAATAGGAACCAATTATAAACTATAATGAATTAAACATATACTGTAATATAAAAAAACACAACCTAAATTGAGGTTATGTTCCATCGTACCAAAGAGGAATTAACCATGGTTGAACCATTTCTCTGGTTGACATAGTTCAACTGGGGTTAGGGGTGTTAAAATAAAAATAAAATAAAAAGACAAAGTTTGGAGTACTACATTCGGGGGAATTGAGTGACTAGCGGGGGTATAAGTCTGAAATTGACAATACGTCTTTCGTGAGCACTTTGCTCTTTAAAAAAGGATTGCTTGTCACATTACTTTGAACAAAAATTAAAAGAGTTGAAACAAAACGAAGGGATGGCATGTTCCTCATATAGTAATTTAAAAGGAGTCATTGGGACAAGATCGATTAATTAATTATTACACAACTATTATTATCACGTATACATTACAATGATAATCAAAGTCATTACAACCTTTGTACAAAAATAAATTACATAACTATATGTATATACGTAACATTGCATGAAACGGGAAAGACAAATCGGTGAATTTCCGTCTTACAAACAAAAAAGGTTAACTAAAGACGCAAATCGGTCAATTCAGGGTGAATTTAATTCTCTTTTACAACACAAAAAAAAGGTTGAATTAAATTCTTAACTTACTTTTTTCTTAAATTAAATTCTCTTAATTACAAAGGAAAAGTTGAATTCAATTGACTGCATTGAAAACTAAGTTGGGACTTCAAAACTAACTTTTTTTCAAAACTAACTTTTTTTTCAAAACTAACTTTTTTTCAAAACTAACTTTTTTTTTCAAAACTAACTTCTTTTTTTTCAAAACTAACTTTTTTTTTTCAAAACTAACTTTTTTTTTTCAAACTAACTTCTGTAATCTCTGGGGCGGTTGTCCCTCTTAGATGCAACCTTTGACTTGACCTCTTATCAGTATTCTGAAACTAACTTGAACTCTTATCAAGTATTCTGAACTAACTTGAACTCTTATCAAGTATTCTGAAACTAACTTGAACTCTTATCAAGTATTCTGAACTACTTGAACTCTTATCAAGTATTCTGAAACTAACTTGAACTCTTATAAGTATTCTGAACTACTTGAACTCTTATCAAGTATTCTGAACTACTTGAACTCTTATCAAGTATTCTGAAACTAACTTGAACTCTTATCAAGTATTCTGAAACTAACTTGAACTCTTATCCGTATTCTAACTAACTTGAAATGCTTCAAGTACTCTATAACTCTATAACTCTCTCACCCCTCTCTTTCTTAATTTGCAAGTCAATTCAATTCAATAATTTGAAAAAAATTAGCAAACAAAACTATAAAATGTAAACAACATTTCACTCGAATGTACACGAAGGTACGATACTATTATGTTTGATACATAAATAAATTATATTATACTAACTAGAATAGTAAAAATACCTGAAAATAACTTGAAAATAATTCTGTGACAATATTGTTTTCAATAAACAAAAATGTATCACTGGTGTCTGAAGTGTTCACTGTGTTTTGTGTGTAATTCTGGCTCAATATTAAATATTAACTGTTAATAATAATACTTTTCAAATGTTTAGAATTATTTAAAAAGAGTTTTGTACTTAACAAGATTCCTACGGCGAAATCCTTAGAGACGTGTCCTGAATACGTGTCTTGCTGGCCACTTGTTCTTGGATAAAAACTAGGCGTGGAGAACTTGAGTCGTGACGCAACGTTCAAGGGTGGATGTGACGAACTAGAAGTCGTGACACGCCGGTCCAAGGGTGGATGTGACGAACTAGAAGTCGTGACACGCCGGTCAACTGGGTGGATGTGCGAACTAGAAGTCGTGACACGCCGGTCACTGGGTGGATGTGACGAAACTAGAAGTCGTGACACGCCGGTCAACTGGGTGTTGGTTCTGGTTCCAGGGTCCTGGAAGACTGGGAAGAATCCTGGAGTCGTGAAGATCCTGGTTAAAGGGTCTGGAGGACTGGAAGAATCCTGGAGTCAGTGGAGATCCTGTTAAAGGGTCTGGAGGACTGGAAGAATCCTGAGTCGTGGGATCCTGGTTAAAGGGTCTGGAGGACTGGAGATCCTGGAGTCGTGGAGATCCTGGCAGGGTCGCCACAATGTTAACCCCTCCGTCCTATGGCCCTGGGGTGGTTTCGGATTCGACGGGGTTCAGTTAGGAGGCAGCAACGGATCTGTTACTTGCAGTATTTCTTCTATACTACTCTCTCCGGTTCTTCTTTAGTGGCTCGGAGGATTCTGAGAGGCTTTATTAAATTCTTTGAAGTTTCTCCCCCCCGATTCTTCTTGTAACTTATCGGGAGATTCTAATGACTAGTTTTCTGAAGATAGCACGGCTCGAAGAAGTAAAGACTTTTTCTTACCCTGGGGTGGTTCGGATTGACGGGGGTTTCTGTTTAGGAGGCAGCAACGGCTGTGTGCTTTGAAGTGGTTTTCTTCTATGTTACTCTCCGAGTTCTTCTATAGTGGCTCGGAGACTCTGGTAGATTTGCAATCTAAAATGCTGAGGTAAGAGATGACTTCATCTTTTATAACGAAGAAAAGAATGTATACAAAACATGACATGGCAAAAGTTACTCAGGATTCATATATTAAGCTAAATCTAAAAGATGATTATGAGATTTTAAAAACAACAGGTCATCAATTATTTGGCAAAGTAGAAAGCACATCAAAATTTATGCCAACGGAAAAATAATAATAAAAAAATAACAACAGTATCGCCGATTCTACATTCCTTATGGCGACATAATGTCGGGTCGGACATGAGATACATTGTAATTTTGGTCTACTAACTATGATTATAATTATCAATTCATTATTATCGTTAACTACAATTTCATTAAAGTACATTGACTACGTTATTTAGTACCATTACATCATTAAGTACAGTTTCATTAAAGTAAATTACATTATATTAAATTAAAAGTATTACAGTTAATTATAATTAAACAGTTACTATAACTTTTTTTGTTACGTGTTCATATTAATAGACAATTAAGATTTTAGAAAATAATACAAAGTACATGGCACATACGGTATGGATGAATATGGTTGAATAATAATATTATACTACATAACATATAAATAATGACTTCTATAGAGTGTACAGTTTATTATGATGTTAAAGAATTTTCATACATTGAAGACTAGAGATATGATGAAGGGAAATTAATGACGGAAAATGTGACGTCATAGTTATTGGAATTTGTACGTGTAGTACAAATCATTATTAGGAAGACTTACAAGAACGAATTAGAGACAAAGAGTGGGTATTAATGACTAAGAAGTACAACTACGGTTCCAATCCTGTTACATGCAATGTGTATGCATAATCTAGGGTCGAGGGTGAGAGCCAAGACAATCATAATTAATTATAATAACTTCTATAACAAAAAATTAAAAAATGGAAAATGGATACGACTAAACCATAGAAATGGGAGATCGTAAGGTTATGACACAAAACAAAAATAGGAAGCTACAAATAAAATTTTTATCCAAAACTCGCTTAGGCGATTTTGGTTTCTTATGTAAAAATGAATATGGATTAGTCATTGTTCATTTTAGTGTTTTCCCCCCTCTAAAATGGTATTTATACAATATAATCTAATAGGGTACCATTAATACAATATAATGAGAAAAATAACATCCTAACTACTTCAAGTTAGATGACGAATTTTCCTTTACAATACAAATTTATACAGACAAGTGAGTTATTATATAATATAAAAAAGTTCAAAGATTAATACTTAATTTAGACAAACAGAATAAAGGATTATACGTTAATTTAGACAAACAATTAAGTTAGACAAACAATGATATGGTTGAAATTTTTTTACAAAATTTTTATTTTTCTGTAGGAAAAATTACATTCATAATGAATAGGTAAAAGGAAAATATAATTTAAAGTTCATGGATTTTTCAAGGTTACCATGATAGTACAAATGATAAACTAATTTTATTTGACTATTGTAGGTAAAAATAGAATTACGTAATGGATGATGTATAGACCTGTGGTCTAGTGTGTATTTGTGTGTACTAGGTACAAAGTGTGTATCTTATAAGTTTGAGGACAGATTAGCTGAGAAGATTGTTAAATTAACTGAATAAAGCATGAGCAGATATATTAGAAAGCAAAAATGATTAAGATTAAAATGATGATGTTTGCATACGAGTTTTAATGCCAAAAGTGACTGAAGGGACGGAACGTAAAATGAATTCGACTACGACAATTACTCAGTAATTAATCGAATAAAAAAATATAAAAAAATATAACCATTGAAAATAGGAACCAATTATAAACTATAATGAATTAAACATATACTGTAATATAAAAAAAACACAACTAAATTGAGGTTATGTTCCATCGTACACAAAGAGGAATTAACCATGGTTGAACCATTTCTCTGGTTGATATAGTTCAACTGGGGTTAGGGGTGTTAAAATAAAAAAAAATAAAAAGACAAAGTTTGGAGTACTACATTCGGGGGAATTGAGTGACTAAGCGTGGGGTATAAGTCTGAAATTGACAATACGTCTTTCGTGAGCACTTTGCTCTTTAAAAAGGATTGCTTGTCACATTACTTTGAACAAAAATTAAAAGAGTTGAAACAAAACGAAGGGATGGCATGTTCCTCATATAGTAATTTAAAAGGAGTCATTGGGACAAGATCGATTAATTAATTATTACACAACTATTATTATCACGTATACATTACAATGATAATCAAAGTCATTACAACCTTTGTACAAATAATAAATTACATAACTATATTTATATACGTAACATTGCATGAAACGGGAAAGACAAATCGGTGAATTTCCGTCTTACAAACAAAAAAGGTTAACTAAAGACGCAAATCGGTCAATTCAGGGTGAATTTAATTCTCTTTTACAACACAAAAAAAAAGGTTGAATTAAATTCTTAACTTACTTTTTTTCTTAAATTAAATTCTCTTAAATTACAAAAGGAAAAGTTGAATTCAATTGACTGCATTGAAAACTAACTTGGGGCTTCAAAACTAACTTTTTTCAAAACTAACTTTTTTTTTCAAAACTAACTTTTTTTTTCAAAACTAACTTTTTTTTCAAAACTAACTTTTTTTTTTCAAAAACTAACTTCTGTAATCTCTTGGGCGGTTGTCCCTCTTAGATGCAAACCTTTGACTTGACCTCTTATCAAGTATTCTGAAACTAACTTGAACTCTTATCAAGTATTCTGAAACTAACTTGAACTCTTATCAAGTATTCTGAAACTAACTTGAACTCTTATCAAGTATTCTGAAAACTAACTTGAACTCTTATCAAGTATTCTGAAACTAACTTGAACTCTTATCAAGTATCTGAAACTAACTTGAACTCTTATCAAGTATTCTGAAACTAACTTGAAATGCTTCAAGTAACTCTCTAACTCTATAAACTCTCTATAACACTCTCTTTCTTAATTTGCAAGTCAATTCAATTCAATAATTTGAAAAAATTAGCAAACAAAACATAAAATGTAAACAACATTTCACTCGAATGTACACGAAGGTACGATATATTATGTTTGATACATAAATAAAATTATACTATACTAACTAGAATAGTAAAAAATAACTGAAAATAACTGTGAAAATAATTCTGTGACAATATTGTTTTCAATAAAACAAAAATGTATCACTGGTGTCTGAAGTGTTCACTGTGTTTGTGTTAATTCTGGCTCAATATTAAATATTAACTGTTAATAATAATGACTTTTCAAATGTTTAGAAATTATTTTAAAAAAGAGTTTTGTACTTAACAAGATTCCTACGGCGAAATCCTTAGAGACGTGTCCTGAAGACGTATCTTGCTGCCACTTGTTCTTGGATAAAAACTAGGCGTGGAGAACTTGGAGTCGTGACGCACCGGTTCAAGGGTGGATGTGACGAACTAGAAGTCGTGACACCGGTCCAAGGGTGGATGTGACGAACTAGAAGTCGTGACACGCCGGTCAACTGGGTGGATGTGACGAACTAGAAGTCGTGACACGCCGGTCAACTGGGTGGATGTGACGAACTAGAAGTCGTGACACGCCGGTCAACTGGGTGTTGGTTCTGGTTCCAGGGTCTGGAAGACTGGAAGAATCCTGGAGTCGTGAAGATCCTGGTTAAAGGGTCTGGAGGACTGGAAGAATCCTGGAGTCGTGGAGATCCTGGTTAAAGGGTCTGGAGGACTGGAAGAATCCTGGAGTCGTGGAGATCCTGGTTAAAGGGTCTGGAGGACTGGAAGAATCCTGGAGTCGTGGAGATCCTGGCAGGGTCGCCACAATGTTAACCCCTCCGTCTATGGCCCTGGGGTGGTTCGGAGTCGACGGGGGTTCTAGTTAGGAGGCAGCAACGGATCTGTTACTTGCAGTAGTTTCTTCTATACTACTCTCCGAGTTCTTCTTTAGTGGCTCGGAGGATTCTGAGAGGCTTATTAAATTCTTTGAAGTTTCTCCCCGATTCTTCTTGTAACTTATCGGGAGATTCTAATGACTAAGTTTTCTGAAGAGAGCACGGCTCGAAGGAGAAGATAAAGACTTTTTCTTACCCTGGGGTGGTTCGGATTGACGGGGGTTCTGGTTTAGGAGGCAAGCAACGGATGTGTGCTTTGAAGTGGTTTTTCTTCTATGTTACTCTCCGAGTTCTTCTATAGTGGCTCGGAGGACTCTGGTAGATTTGCAATCTAAATGCTGAGGTAAGAGATGACTTCATCTTTTATAACGAAGAAAGAATGTATACAAAACATGACATGGCAAAAGTTACTCAGGATTCATTATTAAGCTAAATCTAAAAAGATGATTATGAGATTTTAAAAAACAACAGGTCATCAATTATTTGGCAAAGTAGAAAGCACATCAAAATTTATGCCAACGGAAAAATAATAATAAAAAAAATAACAACAGTATCGCCGATTCTACATTCCTTATGGCGACATAATGTCGGGTCGGACATTGAGTACATTGTAATTTTGGTCTACTGTAACTATGATTATAATTATCAATTCATTTATTATCGTTAACTACAATTTCATTAAAGTACATTGACTACGTTATTTAGTACATTACATCATTAAGTACAGTTTCATTAAAGTACATTACATTATATTAAATTAAAAGTATTACAGTTAATTATAATTAAACAGTTACTATAACTTTGTTTTGTTACGGTGTTTCATATTAATAGACAATTAAGATTTTAGAAATATAATACAAAGTACATGGGCACATACGGTATGGATGAATATGGTTGAATAATAATATTTATACTACATAACATATAAATAATGACTTCTATAGAGTGTACAGTTTTTATTATGATGTTAAAGAATTTTCATACATTGAATACTAGAGATATGATGAAGGGAAATTAATGACGGGAAAATGTGACGTCATAGTTATTGAATTTGTACGTGTAGTACAAATCATTATTAGGAAGACTTACAAGAACGAATTAGAGACAAAGAGTGGGTATTAATGACTAAGAAGTACAACTACGGGTTCCAATCCTGTTACATGCAATGTGTATGCATAATCTAGGGTCGAGGGTGAGATGCAAGACAATCATAATTAATTATAATAACTTCTATAACAAAAAATTAAAAATGGAAAATGGATACGACTAAACCATAGAAATGGGAGATCGTAAGGTTATGACACAAACAAAAATAGGAAGCTACAAATAAAATTTTTATCCAAAACTCGCTTAGGCGATTTTGGTTTCTTATGTAAAAATGAATATGGATTAGTCATTGTTCATTTTTAGTGTTTCCCCCTCTAAAATGGTATTTATACAATAATCTAATAGGGTACCATTAATACAATATAAATGAGAAAATAACATCCTAACTACTTCAAGTTAGATGACGAATTTTCCTTTACAATACAAATTTTTATACAGAACAAGTGAGTTATTATATAATATAAAAAATTCAAAGATTAATACTTTAATTTAGACAAACAGAATAAAGGATTAATACGTTAATTTAGACAAACAATTAAGTTAGACAAACAATGATATGGTTGAAATTTTTTTACAAAATTTTTATTTTTCTGTAGGAAAAATTACATTCATAATGAATAGGTAAAAGGGAAAAATATAAATTTTAAAGTTCATGGATTTTTCAAGGTTACCATGATAGTACAAATGATAAACTAATTTTATTGACTATTGTAGGTAAAAATAGAATTACGTAATGGATGATGTATAGACCTGTGGTCTAGTGTGTATTTGTGTGTACTAGGTACAAAGTGTGTATCTTATAAGTTTGAGGGACAGATTAGCTGAGAAGATTGTTAAATTAACTGAATAAATGCATGAGCAAGATATATTAGAAAGCAAAAATGATTAAGATTAAAATGATGATGTTTGCATACGAGTTTTAATGCAAAAGTGACTGAAGGGACGGAACGTAAAATGAATTCGACTACGACAATTACTCAGTATTAATCGAATAAAAAAATATAAAAAAATATAACCATTGAAAATAGGAACCAATTATAAACTATAATGAATTAAACATATACTGTAATATAAAAAAAACACAACCTAAATTGAGGTTATGTTCCATCGTACCAAAGAGGAATTAACCATGGTTGAACCATTTCTCTGGTTGACATAGTTCAACTGGGGTTAGGGGTGTTAAAATAAAAATAAAATAAAAAGACAAAGTTTGGAGTACTACATTCGGGGGAATTGAGTGACTAAGCGTGGGGTATAAGTCTGAAATTGACAATACGTCTTTCGTGAGCACTTTGCTCTTTAAAAAAGGATTGCTTGTCACATTACTTTGAACAAAAATTAAAAGAGTTGAAACAAAACGAAGGGATGGCATGTTCCTCATATAGTAATTTAAAAGGAGTCATTGGGACAAGATCGATTAATTAATTATTACACAACTATTATTATCACGTATACATTACAATGATAATCAAAGTCATTACAACCTTTGTACAAATAATAAATTACATAACTATATTTATATACGTAACATTGCATGAAACGGGAAAGACAAATCGGTGAATTTCCGTCTTACAAACAAAAAAGGTTAACTAAAGACGCAAATCGGTCAATTCAGGGTGAATTTAATTCTCTTTTACAACACAAAAAAAAGGTTGAATTAAATTCTTAACTTACTTTTTTTCTTAAATTAAATTCTCTTAAATTACAAAGGAAAAGTTGAATTCAATTGACTGCATTGAAAACTAACTTGGGGCTTCAAAACTAACTTTTTTTCAAAACTAACTTTTTTTTTCAAAACTAACTTTTTTTCAAAACTAACTTTTTTTTTCAAAACTAACTTTTTTTTTTTTCAAAACTAACTTCTGTAATCTCTTGGGCGGTTGTCCCTCTTAGATGCAACCTTTGACTTGACCTCTTATCAAGTATTCTGAAACTAACTTGAACTCTTATCAAGTATTCTGAAACTAACTTGAACTCTTATCAAGTATTCTGAAACTAACTTGAACTCTTATCAAGTATTCTGAAACTAACTTGAACTCTTATCAAGTATTCTGAAACTAACTTGAACTCTTATCAAGTATTCTGAAACTAACTTGAACTCTTATCAAGTATTCTGAAACTAACTTGAACTCTTATCAAGTATTCTGAAACTAACTTGAAATGCTTCAAGTAACTCTCTAACTCTATAAACTCTCTATAACACTCTCTTTCTTAATTTGCAAGTCAATTCAATTCAATAATTTGAAAAAAATTAGCAAACAAAACTATAAAATGTAAACAACATTTCACTCGAATGTACACGAAGGTACGATACTATTATGTTTGATACATAAAATAAAATTATACTATACTAACTAGAATAGTAAAAATAACTGAAAATAACTGTGAAAATAATTCTGTGACAATATTGTTTTCAATAAAACAAAAATGTATCACTGGTGTCTGAAGTGTTCACTGTGTTTTGTGTTAATTCTGGCTCAATATTAAATATTAACTGTTAATAATAATGACTTTTCAAATGTTTAGAAATTATTTTAAAAAAGAGTTTTGTACTTAACAAGATTCCTACGGCGAAATCCTTAGAGACGTGTCCTGAAGACGTATCTTGCTGGCCACTTGTTCTTGGATAAAAACTAGGCGTGGAGAACTTGGAGTCGTGACGCACCGGTTCAAGGGTGGATGTGACGAACTAGAAGTCGTGACACGCCGGTCCAAGGGTGGATGTGACGAACTAGAAGTCGTGACACGCCGGTCAACTGGGTGGATGTGACGAACTAGAAGTCGTGACACGCCGGTCAACTGGGTGGATGTGACGAACTAGAAGTCGTGACACGCCGGTCAACTGGGTGTTGGTTCTGGTTCCAGGGTCTGGAAGACTGGAAGAATCCTGGAGTCGTGAAGATCCTGGTTAAAGGGTCTGGAGGACTGGAAGAATCCTGGAGTCGTGGAGATCCTGGTTAAAGGGTCTGGAGGACTGGAAGAATCCTGGAGTCGTGGAGATCCTGGTTAAAGGGTCTGGAGGACTGGAAGAATCCTGGAGTCGTGGAGATCCTGGCAGGGTCGCCACAATGTTAACCCCTCCGTCTATGGCCCTGGGGTGGTTCGGAGTCGACGGGGGTTCTAGTTAGGAGGCAGCAACGGATCTGTTACTTGCAGTAGTTTCTTCTATACTACTCTCCGAGTTCTTCTTTAGTGGCTCGGAGGATTCTGAGAGGCTTATTAAATTCTTTGAAGTTTCTCCCCGATTCTTCTTGTAACTTATCGGGAGATTCTAATGACTAAGTTTTCTGAAGAGAGCACGGCTCGAAGGAGAAGATAAAGACTTTTTCTTACCCTGGGGTGGTTCGGATTGACGGGGGTTCTGGTTTAGGAGGCAAGCAACGGATGTGTGCTTTGAAGTGGTTTTTCTTCTATGTTACTCTCCGAGTTCTTCTATAGTGGCTCGGAGGACTCTGGTAGATTTGCAATCTAAATGCTGAGGTAAGAGATGACTTCATCTTTTATAACGAAGAAAGAATGTATACAAAACATGACATGGCAAAAGTTACTCAGGATTCATTATTAAGCTAAATCTAAAAAGATGATTATGAGATTTTAAAAAACAACAGGTCATCAATTATTTGGCAAAGTAGAAAGCACATCAAAATTTATGCCAACGGAAAAAATAATAAAAAAAAATAACAACAGTATCGCCGATTCTACATTCCTTATGGCGACATAATGTCGGGTCGGACATTGAGTACATTGTAATTTTGGTCTACTGTAACTATGATTATAATTATCAATTCATTTATTATCGTTAACTACAATTTCATTAAAGTACATTGACTACGTTATTTAGTACATTACATCATTAAGTACAGTTTCATTAAAGTACATTACATTATATTAAATTAAAAGTATTACAGTTAATTATAATTAAACAGTTACTATAACTTTGTTTTGTTACAGTGTTTCATATTAATAGACAATTAAGATTTTAGAAATATAATACAAAGTACATGGGCACATACGGTATGGATGAATATGGTTGAATAATAATATTTATACTACATAACATATAAATAATGACTTCTATAGAGTGTACAGTTTTTATTATGATGTTAAAGAATTTTCATACATTGAATACTAGAGATATGATGAAGGGAAATTAATGACGGGAAAATGTGACGTCATAGTTATTGAATTTGTACGTGTAGTACAAATCATTATTAGGAAGACTTACAAGAACGAATTAGAGACAAAGAGTGGGTATTAATGAATTAAGAAGTACAACTACGGGTTCCAATCCTGTTACATGCAATGTGTATGCATAATCTAGGGTCGAGGGTGAGATGCAAGACAATCATAATTAATTATAATAACTTCTATAACAAAAAATTAAAAATGGAAAATGGATACGACTAAACCATAGAAATGGGAGATCGTAAGGTTATGACACAAACAAAAATAGGAAGCTACAAATAAAATTTTTATCCAAAACTCGCTTAGGCGATTTTGGTTTCTTATGTAAAAATGAATATGGATTAGTCATTGTTCATTTTTACATATATAGAGGGTGGCCCTTATTTTGTCACTTTTTATTTTTTTCTTTCTCACCCCTTCATTAGATGCTTCCTATTGAGAAAGTTTTTCATGCACAATTTTATAGCGTTTGGACAATAGGGTGTCCATAAATGATTACCCTGATTAAAACGTGCTATAACTTTTAAATAAACACTCGTATTCAAACACAGTTTTAATCATAAGTAGATAAACATACGGTACAAAGTTTTGATACATAGTTAATGAACTTAATGAGCTTCCACATGTGCAACCCTAGTGGCACGTAAAATGTCTAAACGGTATTTACACTCACGCCACACATTTTCCAACATTTGTGGGTTAACTGTTGCAATTGCATCCGTAATGCGTTCTCGCAATGTCCTGATATCTGGAACAACTGTTGCATAAACCAAATTTTTAACATGACCCCCAGAGAAAGAAATCCAGCGGGGTAATGTCTGGTGATCTTGGAGGCTATGTGATTGGCCCGTCCCTGCCAATCCATCGATTTGGAAATGTTGCGCCGAGAGTTTCACGAACAACATGCGCCCAATGAGGGGGTGCCCCATCTTGTTGGAAGATGACAGCTGGCTACCTGTCCTGCAGCTGGGGGATGGCGTAATTGGTGAGCATATCCAGGTACACAGTTGCGGAAACAGTGTTCTCAGCGAAGAAGAAAGGACCAATTATCTGGTCACGCATTAGTTGTTTCTGCAAGCCACACAACACATTGTGCCTTCTCTGTCACAGACGCCATCTTAACTGAACAGCTACTACAGCGCTCCTAGCGGCGAATGCGGTACACGAAACACACCAGCACAGAAACTCTATGTGTGTACGAGATCACCTGTTAAAAGAAAACGGATGTAAGATTCGTCATTAAAACATTAGAGCATACTGTTTTCAGGGTAAACATTTATGGACACCCTGTATTTAGTGTGTGCTCAAGCTGTCCGAAATTTTAAGCATCCTAATTCTGTAGTTGCCTTTTATAATACATTACGGATTCACTCACACTCAAATCCAGTATTCATTTAATATAAAAAAGTTGTACAATTAGTATTTATTAATATATTTCTAACAACAAGCTTGGTTGCTATTAAAATTTTACTTAATTTTGTGAACTAGATGTATAAAATTACTAATCTTTACAATGCGCCTCGGTGGTGTAGTCATGCGCCTCGGTGGTGTAATCATGCGCCTCGGTGGTTTAGTGGTTAGCGTCGCTGACTACGAATCCATCGGCCCCGGGTTCGAGACCCGACGGCAGCCGGCACGCAGCAAAACCCAGCTGTTCATCCTTCCACACAATAAAGAAAGTGGTTGGTAGATAAATGGGTACCCTAGGTGGCCTAGTGGTTAAGAAGCTGGGCTGCTGATGGGGCGTGGTTCGGATTCCACGTTAAACTGTAGGTCTTAGGTGGAGTGAAAAGCTTGACCTTCGTCAGAATGAACAATTCGGGTGGAAGCTAACCAAAGGTTACCAAAGGTATATAGTGGGTATGTCCGCTACCCTAGAACATCATCCCAATGCAGTTCCGCGGCGATGAGACTCAAAATAATGTGATTTGAGCTGGGCACGACTTTGCAGATAGTCAAATTTAGCTTATTAGATCCCCATATCGTTTGCAAAGCCCCATCGTTTTTTTTTTTAATTTATTTCATTCAATTAATACAAGATTTTTAAACAACAAAAATACTTTTATTAAAATTAAACGTGATAAGAAATTGAACTGAAAAGTTAGCACAACACAACCCTTATTTAAAGTTGCAAGAAGAGTCTGATATGCCTTTGAGAATGGTATCCTTCTTGGAATCGGGGTACTTCTTCCGATGCTCTTGGACAATTTGAACGACAAACTGGGTCTGTTCTTCGTTCTTGCTGAGGAGTCTATTATATTCCTGCATCACTGCAACTCCCCTTTCAGCAGTGTCATTCACTACTCGAAGATCTTTGACCACTGCTTCTGCCAGTAGGTACTCAGGGTTTTCGATCCACATCTCTGGATTATCACGCAAGAATTCGACTTCAAGCCTTAGAAGAGTGAACAAAACCTTCGTTCTAGCAGACACGAAGTCGCTGAGTTTCTTACCTTGGATGTCACTCTTATTCAGATGAATTCGTTTTGGTGCGTCATGTTGTCCTTCCCGTTGTAGATTCTTAACCATAGCTCTTTTTTCTTGCAAATCCAAGTCTCTGTCAAAGAAGGCAAGGCCCACCAGATCTTCACTCAAGTACCATAAGTGAGCAGGGATTTTATTGAGAGCTCCTTTTGCTGCAGGTGTGTCGCTGACTGCGAGAGATTGTAGTAGTTGTAGATCATTGCTTGGTGCAGATGCTGGCAAGCGAGAGAGGAACCAGAACTTTACATAGAACTGCACACCGAAAATGCAGAAGTCTTGCATGCCTTTGATTTCTCGTTGCGACAGTTTAAATCTGGAATCACGGAACATGAAGATTTTCAAGGCGTATATAAGGTGGGCCATGAACCGAGCTCAATGGACTGCTCCAAGTTTTCGAAATTTGACCCCTTTTGGTGCAATGTCTCCCAGAAAAAGAAGGATAAGTTCGAGCAGCTCTTGATAGTCATCTCTTGGATGAACTTGATCTAACTGGAGTCGACAGAAGCAGATGATATTGTCCTTCACAGGCTCTACAGCGAGCAGGACGACCTCGTTATTTATGCCAGGACTGTAGTCATTGGGGACGATGTTGTGCCAAAAGGTCTGGAACCATTTGAAAAGCATAATCTCAGGTCCACTTGATATTCCCATTGTTACCATGAAAGCTTCCTCTAACATGATTTCATGTATATGATGGCGACATGCCAGGTACAAAACTTCAGACCCTAAATGTTGCTCGAAGAGAACACATGCTCCATTTACTCTTCCAGTGTTGCTCGCTGTGGTGTCGAAGCTAAGGACTTTGATTCGATCACGAACACCCCAATCATCGATGACATCAATCATCGCCTGCGCCATTGCTTGGCCATTGCCATTTGCAAGCTTCGGGATTGAAAGGATCTGATCTAGTCCTTATCCTGAAACAACGATTGGGAGACGGTCGACCTTCTTATCTCCAGTTAGGTCATCCATCAGCTTGCCGTCCCAGTGAAGGGTGAGAAGTGTTCGCGGATCAAATTTATTCTTCAACTCTGCAGCTCTTTGGGCTCGATGCTTCTTCTTGTGCCTTTGCAGAGAAGCTCTGTTGATGTTGTATTCCACAACGTTCTGACCGGAAGCACTGATCACTGACGCGATGGTAAAGACCGCATCACGGTCACTAGTTTTAGTGCGATCCAACGACGAAAGAACTTCTGGATGGAGGATATTCTTGCGGCCTCTTTTTGGATGAGGTGATGACATTACGACTCCTCCAACAACTCCTTCATTCTCTGAATCCGTAGTGTTCTCACCTGTGGAAGATGAAGAAGATTCCAGGACGATTTTTCTGTTAAGTACGAGATTCTCTATTTCATGTCTCTTATTAAATTCATCATTCCGTATTCGCTTCTTCGTAGCTGCTTCCTCCTTTTTAGCCAAAGTCATATCAATTCCAGCAATGGAGCCTCTTCTGCCCTTCTCTCTTTGTGCCAAAAGGAACGCTTTATCCTCCTCATTCGTCATCAACACCAGGGCTTCTCAAACTTTTTTCACTTGCGACCCCTTTGGATCAGACAAATTTTTTCGCGACCCTTCACTCAATGTCATAAAAGCAATAAGTACTAACACTGTATATTTATGAAAAAAATAATATTTTCAAATGATTCTGCGACACCCAATAATATATACGCGACTCCCTGAGGGGTCGCGACCCCTACTTTGAGAAGCGTGGATCAACACCATAGCATTTTGGTGAGCAACATCGGAAAGGTCATCAGAGCAGGATTTCAGCTCTTCTTTCTTCCATTGTGTATCCGTCTTCCGGGACTGATTTTTTTAAAAAAGATCCCACTTCTTCATCAGACTCTCCAACTGTTTCACTGCATGTTGAACTGGCCGCAGTGGAATCCTCGCCTTCTTCCAAAAAGTCTCCACTTCCGCTATCGTCAACTGAGCAGCCTTGTGCTTATTCTTAATCGACTGAAGCAAATGTAGATAGTACCTCATAACATCCATTACTTGGCAATTTTGCATCTGATAAACAAGTTTGAGTATGTTCAAGCAAATAAACCGTATGTTTTTTTCGAGTTCCACTAGCCATCATAAAAAAATCTACATACCTAGATAAAAAGAAAGCGTAATGTCATTTAGCATATACGAACATAAGATCATCGCTACTATTTGTTTCAAATTAACCATATATAATATGGCAAGTCATATTATGACAAACAAATTCTACCAATAACCCATCACGCCTATTTGATAATATATGAAAGAGTCGAGAGAGAAAGTTTGAAGTCCTTGAGCACACCCTATATATACTTATATCTCACTAAAATTTTGTGTGTTATTTTCTAGTGACATAGAATCCAACTGAAGGGTGAGAGGAAAAAAAATCGTAACTTAAAATTTTAGCACCACTTAAGGGCCACCCTAATATATATATATATATATATATATATATATTATGTACAGTGTACACGTGGAGTGATCAAAAAGTATCGATAATTTTATTGCTCTGGACAAATGAATGCAAATATAGTGAACACGTCTTATTATTTACTTTCTTCATTATTTACGCTTCTTTCTACTCGCTATTTCATTTATCTTTACACTCTCTTTACTCATTTCAACACTATTTTACCATTATATTCATGGTAGCCACGCCGAGACTATGAAAGTCGTTACAAAACAAAGGGGGGGGGGGTTCATTAACACTCTTTTAACACTTGTTAATATTTTATTTAATTCCGAAAATGGTTTAAGTAATTTAGGGGGATGCGAGTACGGAATTTCTATTATAATAATTTACGTCGGAGAGGGAGAGGGGCACACAACAATTAATTAATTTTTATGGTTACATTGGCCCCAACTTTACGCTTAACGCGCCGCCTGAAGACTGACTCTGTTTGTAGGTAGTCCGCTCTCTGTCGGCCTCTGTCCAGGATTGCCAACTCTTCCCATTTTAAACAATTTCAAACAATTTCACAATTATTAGTAAATGATTTACATTAAACATTATAATCTTAATTAAACAAAAATTAATATTCTTAACTAGGCATTACTACACTCGCATCACCCCCTTGAAAATAAGTTTTTCATTAGAAAACTTATTAATATCGTTTAACAATTTAATAAATTTATTCAACAAATTTATATATTTTGCAATTTTTTTTTTTTTTTTTCTTTAACAATTCAAAGTTGATAGACAAGAAATAATTAGAATGACAAATTCCACACATATATTTTGTATCATATAAAACCGAAACCTTTATAATTTTCACATTTGCATAAAATAACATTTCACACTAATAATTAAATTACAACCTGTAACTAATCTATACATACCAAAAAAAATAACGGAAAATTTTCTTACAGTGGCTACACAAATCTCAAGTTCACAATCTATTCCCACGATTCCTCATCAACGATCGCTTTACATTTGAAACAGTTATTTGTATAGTTATACAGTTACTATCAGGGCGACATAGAAAAAATAAGAAAAAGTTTACATAAAATACTGACCAAGAGCGCACATACTATTTCACGAAAAACACAACAATTATGGGCAATAATCGCACCCTTTCACTTATAATTTCATTACATAATAATCAGTACATTAATTTGCTGGACGTTGTTTAGATAATTTTCAATCGCAGCTCTCCTGCTCACTTCGCTAGAATGCAAGGGATTGCATCAATCAACATGCAACAGGATCAATCAACATGCAACAGGGCAGCACGCTATATGGTTCCGCTCTCTCTCCAAATGGCGAAAAAAACAAAACAAGAGACGTCCAATTCTAAAAGGATCAGGGGGGGAGATATCTGAAAGTGAGACCACACGCCGGAATTGGACGGAATTTGCAATTCTAGAAGTCGATGAAGAAACTCGCCTTGTCTCATCTCCACTTTTGTCGGTGAACGCTGCTCTTCCTACGTCCAGCTGAAAGACTCTTCTACTGGCAACAATCAAACGATCACTCCGCCGTAGGCCGTTTCCCAACGAACCTACTGTATGTCTGTATGGACAGTACAGTCGTAAACACCCGTTCAAGCTCACGTGGCTTGCCTACCGCGTGCTACAACACATATTTAGCGAAGCATTCGAGCAGCGTGACCAGCTACTGCCCGAAAAATACCAGTAGACCATCTTCGATCGAAACTTTCGTGTGCCAAGACCCTCACAGTAAATTTCTCTTCTCCGAAACTGTCCTGCGCCAAGTCCCTGCGCATTCGGTTCCTCTCTTCTATCTCTTCTCTTCCGAAACCACCCTGCGCCAAGTCCCTGCGCAGTTGGTTTCTCTTCTCTCTCATCACTGGTGATCGATCACCTATCCGGTCGACTAAACTCACTGGATGGAACTCGGATTCAACTTGGTTGCCTCCAAACCGAGCCTTTGAAATTTTGAAAAAAAAGTTTATTCGAAACGTGTTTCTGTACTGCTTATCATTTCATATTTAATTTATCGAATTTTCTCGACAGTTCACTTCGAAATACTAACCACATTTGCTCTGGCCAAATTCACGGAAAAAAAAAAAAAAAGGACAAATATCAGAATTTCGCAAAAATTTAATCAAATCTAGCTACCAATAAGGTCACTTATGGCAGTTACAGCGAAGATAAAAAGAAGTCATAAAACGTTAAAAAAATTGTACAGTATAAATATAAAAACGCCCATACATAGTAACTGTTAGTATAATTTAAGAACTATTATTGTTCAAACTACCGTCAGAAATCACATCAATACTTTTAAATACAAAAGACAAAAATGAACCCCAGAAACTTCATGTCATCCATTCTCTGACAATCATGAACCCTCTTGCCCTTTGAGGAGGAGCACACAAAGACGCCACAAAAACGTTACTGGCTATCTAGAAGGCTCCATTTCCGAGTGTACACTTGAGCCAATGTTTCAAATGCATTAGTTAACCCCCGACTGAAGGTTTCAACAATAATAATTTTCCAAAACAGTTATTAAAAAGTAAAAAAAATTAAATATTACTACCAAAAATTATTTTAATACAGTAATTCCAACTTGAAACTCTAAATTTCATATGAATTGAACTCGCAATTCGCAAATTACATCTGAGAGACAACTCTCTCCTTCAACAGAAACCCCAGTATGGTTTGCAAATCACAAAAATCCCAGTAATTTATCGTTTCCAAGTGAAACTACAAATTTGCAGTTATACTAAATAATAATAGATAATATGCACTCAAAAATACACGCAACCTACTGTAAACAAACACAAAACATTGCCTAATTGAGAGCGGTCGCTTTGTTTGTAAGCGAACCTCTATACAAATATCCCTACGTAACCGAATGAAACTGCATTATATCCTGACAATTTTGTAATTTTTTCTATGCAAACGCTCTAACTAAAAAAAAGGACATTTTTCATTTCTAATACCCAAATTAAAATATCAAATCAAAACATCCTTTTTAGAATACAATCTAAATTTCAAATAAAAATTTTACCATTGTCATTGAACTGGAAGAAAGAAAAAGAAAAATCGGCCTACCTATAAAAATAAAATTGAATGCATTTATAAAACGTAAAGAAACTATATGAAAAATTTCCACACCAATTTCTGTAATTCAAAAATAATTATAATAATATCCAGCTTTCGTAAACTGTGTACCGTAACTCACATTGGCCGCCGAAATAAAAATAAAATTTACTGCTGCACTTTTAGACCTATAATTAATAAATTCAATGTTACGCGTGGAAAGCACAATTTAGAATTTAATGCATAACATTTGTGCTTATTAAAGAAAAATCCTATGATTATTTATGTTAAACCAATTAAAATTTTGTTAAATAACTAAGAATTTACTACTCAATAGACATATACCGTAGTAACGGTTAATCTCAGAACAATATTTAACGATAGGCCTACAAGAAATCTTTCTTTAGTACAATACAATAGCCATTTTACAAAATATGACGGAATTGTCATGAAAATGATCGAAAGAAATGGAGAGAAAAAAAATAGATAATCAGCCGACCTACCAAACTTTATGAGTATATAAATATATAAAATTATATATATAACTAATATATACGTATAAGTTAATATGTAAGTGGATAATTAATGAATATATAAAAAAATCCAAAAAACATAAATTTATAGAAAATTTCACGACACAATTTCTCTTTCAGTTAAACAATTTAGCTTATTTTGAAATCTAATACAATCCTATACGGCCAGCCTATAATCTGACAAATTATTATGTTTAAGATTATTTTTCGACTGTCCCTTAAAATGTAACGTAATCCTATTTTAGCGCGAAGCGAAGAGAAGCAAAAAAAGCCCGTAAACCTATATAAACCATAAAATAATCCTATTATTATATACAAGCAATCGAAATATAATAAAAAATCTGCTAATGAAACCAAGAAAATTTTTCATGTTCATGAAATGTTTTACAATCGGTACAAATTTTCGCTGAACCATTTTGACAGGACCGTATAAAATTTATTTATTAATCATTATTCTGATCACAATTATCACTAATTCCAAAAGTTTAAACACAAAAAGTAAACAAAGGTAAGCTGAACAGGCATAACAGTGGAAGAGACGAAAAAAAGAAAAATTGAGTCCTCAGGCAGCACGATAAATTTTCAAAACTATGTCCTCTCCGACCTAATGAACGAAATTTAACGTAATAATGACTCGTAATATTGAGTCAGACAAGTTTTTCTATCGACTCTGCACCACGACTAAAATAAATTTTGAGTCACTAGACTGTGAAAAGTAACGAAACCGTACGACGAAAAATGGAACAAACGAACATTTCAGAATCAACGAACTCCCACGAAAAAGAAAGAAAAAAAATTAAATTTTTAGGCGCGAAGTTTGTAAAGGACGCTATAAGGATGTCGAAGGCGATGCGCCATTTTGAAATTACATTCACAATGAATTTTTAAGGAATGGAAATCGAAATTTGCCTGCAAACGGGATAAACTTTGCATTTAGATATTTTAATAATCGAAATAAAATATTAATTAACGCTACTGGCTAATATACCGGGTTGGAAGAATTTTAATCGAAATACTAGTCACGTGGGTAAGCCTCATACAAAATATGATGTAAGACCACCCCTAGCCACCAAATATAGTGAACACCTTTTATTATTTACTTTCTTCATTATTTACGCTTCTTTCTACTCGCTATTTCATTTATCTTTACACTCTCTTTACTCATTTCAACACTATTTTACCATTATATTCATGGTAGCCACGCCGAGACTATGAAAGTCGTTACAAAACAAAGGGGGGGTTCATTAACACTCTTTTAACACTTGTTAATATTTAATTTAATTCCGAAAATGGTTTAAGTAATTTAGGGGGATGCGAGTAGGGAATTTCTATTATAATAATTTACGTCGGAGAGGGAGAGGGGCACACAACAATTAATTTAATTTTTAAGGTTACATTGGCCCCAACTTTACGCTTAACGCGCCGCCTGAAGACTGACTCTGTTTGTAGGTAGTCCGCTCTCTGTCGGCCTCTGTCCAGGATTGCCAACTCTTCCCATTTTAAACAATTTCAAACAATTTCACAATTATTAGTAAATGATTTATATTAAACATTATAATCTTAATTAAACAAAAATTAATATTCTTAACTGGGCATTACTACACAAATAAGAAATAACCGTTTACATATGTGAGTCTTCCTGTCCTCTGGCGTCTGCAGTCTGAAGCAAAATCTGCTACCATGAGTCAATAGTGGGTTGGAGCGCTTAAAAAGAGGGTGTATTTTTGCAGTACGTATAAATCTCTGAAATGGAACAACGCGCGTTCGGAGACGAACGAAATGATTAAAATAGCTTTTGGAAATGATGCTCTCAGTGTAGCTAACGTTTACAAATGGCACAAAAAGTTTATATATATATGGGATTGAACTCAGAATGGTCCCCGGAGGTTTTTTATGATACACACAGACCGTGCATGAAACAAGGAACTCTTCTGGGAAAATTAAATCCACTGTAGTCCGAATAAGTAATGGTAAATGACAAACACTATAGTTTTTCTTTTTCTTGATGTTAGCCGAACGTGGGAAAGGGTTCACTCGCAAAGAGGTCCCAAAAATATAGCTTCCCTCACCAGCTATCTGCAAAGCAGGTAGGATCCAGCTTTGGTACAGGATCTAGGGTAACCTCTTTACCCCTTTACCTCTAGTTACCCCTTTTTCTTTGATGTATTCAATCCAACGTGAATACAACGAGTCCTTTGCTTATAGTGAGGTTCTGAATATACTGTAGTTGGGCTGGGATGCTTTAAACCCCAGAGTCCTTGGCCCCTCCTTTCTTTAAATAGTTAAAACTATTTTCTCGTTCAATTCTGTTATATTTTATTTCCCTATGAGAACGGACTTTTGTTACACCCTGCATAGATATATATTCATTTTTGTAACAGTAATAAAATTTATAAAGCGAAACCTAGGCATTACTAATTAATATATTTTCTGCTTTAAAGAAACTTTCTGTCCCTAGGCGAACTTTTTTCCGAAACTATGCCATCGTTTGAACGAACATTTACTGTATGGCGTTTTGCTTGATTAAATTTAGAGCCTTTTTCTAAATACTTAACATTCTGAGTAATTACTTGAAACCATTTTCTAAAAATAGCTAAGTGCCTGTGTCAAACATTACAGGTCTATTAAAATCTAATAGGTCTACAGATCTATTAAGTCGCATTTCCTGTCCTACCCACTCCTATGCCGATGATTCCACTCTTCACTTCTCCACCCTCTTCCCAAAGCGTCCCTCTCAACAGTCACTCCATGCTTCACGTAGGATGGCTCTCTCTGATTGAGGCAGAGAAAACCTTGAGGCTTTCAATGCCTCAAGCACTCAATTCCTCCATCTGTTTTCTCGTCACAATCTTCCACACGACTATCCCCTTATCTTCAGCAATACACAACTCAATCCTTCCTCTTCTCGTAACAGTCTTGGCGTTTCCTTTTCCGTGAAAGATCACATATACTCTCTTTCGAAAACAGCTTCTAAGAGGTTAGGTGTGCTGCACCGCCTCCGCAGTTTCTTCACCCCCGCTCAGTTGCTGTCTATGTACAGGAGTCTTGTTCGCCCCTGCATGTATTAGCTTCTCATGTGTTGGGTGGCTCAACCCACACAGCCGTACTTGACCGGGTGGAATCAAAGGCTTTTCGTCTCATCAATTCCCTGCCTCTTACTGACTGTCTTCATTCCCTCTCTCTTCGCCGCACTGTTGCCTCACTCTCTCTTTACTCTCGCTATTATAACGGACATTGCTCTTCTGAACTCTCTACCTGCATGCCTCCTCCTTTGAGG
Organism: Bathynomus jamesi; assembly: GCA_023014485.1. Classification (NCBI taxonomy): domain Eukaryota; kingdom Metazoa; phylum Arthropoda; class Malacostraca; order Isopoda; family Cirolanidae; genus Bathynomus; species Bathynomus jamesi. Next base: position 685,133 of record JAJOZX010000015.1, on the reverse strand, counting down.
AGAGCACACAGCACCAGACTTTCTACACATTCTCATCCTTTTTTTGTCCAACTCTCTAACGCAAGAATTAATTGATATTTTCAATCTTTCATCTACTCAACCGGTCAACTCTGGAACAATCTTCCTCAGTCTATCTTTTCTCCCTGTCTATGACAGGCATCTCGAAAACCCTGGACCTTGATTTTGTCTCTTTTCTTTTTCTATGGGAAGGGACGCTTTTGTGGGCATTGTCTTTGGCCCCTCCTTTCTGCATAAAAAAAGGGTACGGTAACATCTATGTCCCATCATACCCTAAGGAACTAGCAAGGTGGGGCCGAGCCTGATCTACCTAAGCCAGAGTCAATTAAAGGTGGGTGGCCGGCCGCTGCTTCGTCGTGACGTAAGACACAGAAAAGACAACCGTTCAGTTCTTGGCAGCAGTGGGTTCGAACTTATGAATCAGGGGAGTCTCAGCACTGCCAGGCGGCGCCCGAACATATTGAGCCACGATACGATTGTCGAACATTACAAGACAATATTTTTGGCATCTTCAAACTCAGAACAAGTTCTAATTTTCAATCATTCATTATAAAGTGTTTTCATCCAGTCACCAGTAATTTAATTTTGCCCATAAGTATATAAGTACGTAATAAAATTACGTCTATGGATATTAAAAAAGGAAATAGTTTCTTAGTAGGTTCATATGTACTGTATATTGCTGTAAATGAGTGGTACACATTTTTATTCGTTAAAGTAAATGTATGTAAAGTGAACAAACAATAATTGACTTGAATATTTTTAATTCAAGTCACACACACACACACACACACACACACACACATATATATATATATATATATATATATATATATATATATATATCAGGGCCGAATCCAGGTGGGGCGCCGGTGGCCCCCCTCCGAAATTTCTGACTTTTTTCAATATTGTAAGCAAAAATCTAGTAAAGCTAGCCTCATTCGCTAGGCAGAGTCTTTCCCTTTTCAGATGACTGATTTAATTTAAAAATTGCATGTGATATATGTTGCAACCATCGTGGTAATCCGTTATTGTATTGCAATCGTTATTGTACGTATGTAGATGCCAGAAAACATAAGTTTGCTGTTCTCTTTGGTACCACTTTTTCTGTCTGCCATAAAATGTTAATTTGTATTATCAAATTCTGAGCAAATTTGTACTCTTGAAGTCCGATATTATAGATGATTGATGAAACATTAGTTTATTTAAAAGAAATTAAATGTGCTTAATATCTAGGCGAGCAGCTAAAATTTGATGGTAGAAAAATTTATGAAATAGGACTAAATTTAAGCAATTAATAACTATTAATAACATTACGATAATCTAATCTTTTATCGTTCCATGTTGAAAAAATACCTTACAACTTCCTTCTTTAACTTTTAAAATCTTTATTTTCTATCTCATATGTACAGTCCCCTACAGTAGTTCCGCTCCACCCTATCCGAGATGTGACAGCAACGGAGTCCCCCTTTCTTCCCCACCCTAACTCCCTCGTTCTCCTCCTCCCACTCTCCCTCTCGCTATCCCCCCTCTCGTCCTCCTCCCTCTCCTCTCGCTACACCAAAAACGATGATATTAGGAGAGCAAACCGTCTATATGGAATCGCACAATAGCTGAAATTAATCATCATATGTAGAGGAATACAACACTTATTTGTAAGTGCTAATATCGAATCACGTATGACAAAAAGTATTGCATCACGAATGATCCAAAAATTTGAAGGACACTGCAATTCGGTGTGTCAGATTACGGTTCGAATAGCATCTAATTTTAAACTGTGATTTGAAGCCAGCGACGAAATATATTAAATAATATATATTAATATATATGTAAAAATGAATAATTTTAACATTAATTTTTGCATATAAAGTCCAAACTCGCGTGACATTCTAACTGTATATAAAATGCAAGTTTAGAAAAAAATTTAATTTTCTTTGTTATTTTTGCTTAGTAACTGATGAATTATTTTTTTTTAAATTACCTAATCATTTTTTAAATTAAGCTTAATCATATAATCGTGTTAAATTCTGCATTGTTCATTTTTTCATACATTCTTAGTTGTAAAAGGTGAAGTCATAACTTGCCAAAACTCTAAATTAACACTTAATTTTAAAATTTAAGCATTTAATTTTGGCTCATATGCATGTTTAATTTTAATCCATAATAAAATGCATATTTCATTTTTCATTTTTAGTTAACTCCGCAAATCATGATAACATCAGATTTGTAAATGCATGTAAAGTAAATGTATGTTTAAAAGAAATATATGACTTCATCTTCAAATATCTTGCTTATCTGCCAGTATGCTGTTACAGCCCAAATTTACCTTTATCTTCAAATATTTTGCAAAAGAAATTCAGCCTATTGAGAATAAAAAACAAAACAGGTCAACATTAAATAATATTGATGTCACCAAATCATTAGTATATAAACTCGTAATTTTTCAAATTATCATTCTGATTATTTTGATCTGACCAGAAGCTGAAGCATTACCTGTAATATTTTAGAAGCAGTAAAATTCAGTCAGAGGATCTCTTTGACTTCTCCTTTCCTGCTTTCTCCAGAAATTCAATTTTAAAATAGAATAAATAATTTCCCGACACAGTACAAGAAGAATCGGAGAACCGTTAGATCATTTAGTAAGTTTTCACAGAATCCTCCGATCTACTACAAGAAGAAATCGGAGTGTAGTATAAAATAAACTACTGCGATTCCCTATACGGTACCAGCTACCCCAAAATGAGAAAATCTACTGCTCCCACCTATCCAGAACCCCCGTCAACCTCGAACCACCCAAGGCCATAGACGGAGGGTTAACATATACGAGGGTGGGCTAAAAAGTAATGCCTCCACTCAAATAAATTTTAAACGGGTTGAAAGATTTTATCGAAACAAAATCAGATATGTACCTTAGTTTATTCTTCAAAGCGATACATTTACTTTTTTATAAAATCTCCCTCTACCTCGATACATTTAAGCCAACAATAAATGAGTTTTTGAAATCCATCCCGGTAAAACTCGGAGCTTTAACTACGAAACCAAAATTTCACAGCGGCCTTAACTTCTTTGTCAGACTCGTAGCGATTTGCACGGAGATGTTTTTCAAGTTTAAGAAAGAGGTGAAAAACGCATGGTGCTAAATCGGGGCTATATGGTGAATGCGGAAGACGGTGAATAGCAGATCCCCAATTGTTTCTCGCGTTTAAACACTGGTGTGAGGCCGTGCGTTGTCATGGTGAACAATGACTGCGTTTTTTAGGTGCGAACCCTCCTGATACGTTTTTTCAACTTCTTCAGTTTCAATATAACGTGCGGAGTTGATTGCTGTCCCTCTTTCCGTAAAGTCTTCGAGAACAACACCATTGATATCCCAAAAAACAGTCATCATCACTTTTCCAGCCGATTTTTTAACTTTGAATTTTTTTGGTTGCGGTGAATTTTTGTGTCGATTTTCCATGGATTGCTGTTTATTTTCAGGGTCATAATGATGGACGCACGTTTCGTCTCCTGTCACAATGCTGTGCAAAAATTCTTCTTCATTTTCGAAGCGCTGCAGATTTTCTTGGCAAATGCGTGGTCTCTCAGTTTTCATCTCGGCAGTGAGCATGCGAGGCACTCATCTGGCGAAGACCTTTAGGTATCCGAGAATACTGATACTGTCCCCGCTCTTTGGAGATATCGAGCATTGCAGCAATTTCATTTTGTTTAATGCGACGATTTCCACGAATCAGTTCATCAACGTAGTTCCTATGAGACTCGTCGGTTGCCGTTACAGGCCTTCCACTTTGTGGTTTGTCTCGCAAATCTTCTTTCCCTGCTGCTCTTTCTTTACACTGCCTCGCCAAACGTCGAATGGTACTCACATCAACACACTCTTTGCAGTACACAGCTTGCATTCGCCGATGAATGCCTATATGGGACCAACACTTTCCGCGGGCAGAAATTCAATTACGGCACGTTGCTTGAAGCGAACGTCTTTTCTTTACTCCTTTCCATTGTAATCGATAATTAACCAAGTGTCGAATGAGTGTACACTATATTAGGCTATAACCAGAGGCGGATTAAGACACCTCGGGACCCCGGGGAAATGAAGAATATTGGGGCCCTTTTCTTTGCTTTTTATTAACAATACATGTACATGTAGAGTACATAGTACATTTACACGAATTATATGTACGGTGCTCAGGCTAATTGGGAAACAAACTTAAAAGAACCTTAACGCAGTGTATTTTACTGTTTGCCAAAACCAGACAGTATTAAGCAAACTTTACTTTAGGGCCTATAAAACAAAATAAAACAGGGAATTTGGCAGTTTGTGTACTCTGTCATATTTAATCAAAGAAGTTTGCGAAATCCAGAATTATATCATCAAAACTCAGTTGATTGGGGAGCCCCTCAAGCAGGGGAGCCTGAGGCTTCAGCCTCAATAGCCTCAGTGATAATCCGCCACTGGCTATAACACAAAACCGGCTTTATCTGATTACCTGTACACAATCTGGAATGGAGTGGGGATATCAAGTTACAACAAACAACCGGTTTCATCTGGCTACCTCTACATAATCCAGAATTATTCAAGTGGAGGCATTACTTTTCAGCCCATCCTCGTATATTATAGGATAACTTCCCTGTTCATACTGCCACGATCATCAGAAGGTGGTTTCAGGAACAAGATGTCGAGCTGCAGAACTGGCCCACCAAAGGGTGTGACCTGAACCCCACTGAAAATGTGTAGATAAATGTGGTTAACGCTTGGGCAGGAGCGGACATCTCGGCACCTGCTGCAATATACTACGGCAGAGTGGGAACTTTTCCGCACGAACCCACAAGTCACCCACAATCACGGGGCATCTGTTCTAAATAGGCTACGAGAGGTCATTAATAATACTGGAAGATGGACCAAGTATTGAGTAATTGTGTAATACGAGTAATGTTATGGGTGTGATGTAATAAATATATATTTATTTACTTGAACAATTGTCACTTCCTTATAATTTAAATATTATTTTTTTATGTTCGTCAGAAAATCCCTAAATTTACTTGATCCATGTGTATATTTGTGATAAAAGTTGAACTATATTATCATTATCTCTCCATGGATAGACCTTTTTCTGGATAATCATTTGTTGATCATGCATGGACTTTAAACAGAAATGTTATTGCCTGGAGGAAACGTCGATACTACAACTTATCTTACACATTAACTATAACATGGCCACATCAAAATCCTGTGATTGGACGCTTTTAAAGTATCCCACGTTTGTGAAATAACATAACTACTCTATTCCTAAATTTAGGAATAATGCATGAATAAAATATGTAGTCGTCCTAGCATTACCACGAAAAATACAGTCAACAATATATTTATTCTGTCATTGGTTTTCAAAAAAATAAAAGTAATACCATGACAACACCTGATAGGGGGAAGAGGAGAGGGAGGGAGTGAGAGTGGGGGACTGGGGTTTAAGAGGGTCTGCGTTGCTGTCACATCTCGGAGACGGGTGGAGCGGAACTATTGCGGGGGACTGTACCTCTGTATGCTGTAATTGAATTCATTATCATTGTCGTTTGTTTCAGGTGATTATTTTTATACCTATGTGCTAAAATTTCTCTCGTGAATGTGAATGCTGCTGCTGCTGCTGCTGCTGCTACGTTAATATGAAACGTATTACGAATTTTTTAAACAAATCTTCTAATAAAAAGATTTGCTGTAATTCCAGCGAAGGTCACACAGATTCAGTCTTACAGATCATTTTCTAGCATGAAACGGCTGAAAACCTACCTTCGGAGTACTATGGTGGAAGAGCGATTGGATGGTTTGACCCTTATGCGAATCTGTCAAAATCTTACCATTAAGGAAGACAATGTTATTGATCGGTTTTCACGAGAGAACCGTCGACTTCAAATGTAATGATTTGCTATTTTGTGTTTGTTATTATTTCTCTTTCTATTACAAATGTTTTAACTTCTAATCAATATATTGCTAATAAATTTAATGCTCTGTATTGCTCTTCTACACCTTGTAGGATTTCAGTGAGAAAAATGTTGGATCACTGCACATACTAACAAAATAAATGCTTCTTCCTAATACAATAAACTCGCATTAAATAAGGACATATGGAATTATTTTTTTATAGTTAGGAAGGAAATTATTAACTTTTTTGTTACTTTGTTTTTATTACATTGTAACTTGTTTCTTAAATTTGTTACAATAATATATGCGCCTCTCACAAAAGGAACGTCCGGATCCGCCTCTGATATATATATATATTATATATATATATATACATACTGTGTATATATATTCTTAAGAATTCTTACTGACACATACAGTATGTTCTCTTTTCTAAGCTGTTTTACCTTATTAACAATGAAAGAATTTAACTTCATTAATACAATTTGTACTATCTTTGCTTTAATAATCCATCTACTTACGCTCTGTGTGTGTATGTATGTGTGTGTATGTGTGTGTGCACTCACGCGGTGGTAACTAGACATAAGCAAGGTCGAGTACGTGATAAATGACAGGTGTAGTGGGATAATTTTTTTTAGATAACACTTTTGGTACTTCGAAGCATTAAAAAAAATGTATAAAAAATTCTAAAAACATTTTTACTGTCGGAAAAAAGATATGTAACGCCTCATTGGTTAGGATAGTTAAGGGTTCGTTCGGGTTGGGTTTGTTATTTTAGCGAGTACCTCACTATTTAATGACTTAACAGAAATAACCCTTCGAAACCTCAATTGCGTCCGAAACACTCATGAGTCATAACGCCCCTTTCGATTTGATGCCACTAAGGTTAAGTTAGGTTAAATAGTTTTGGCTAATTAGTTTCTTTAGATATATGGTTTTACAAAAGTCGGTACCTCACTTATACGGAAATGTGTACATGTGTATGTGTGTGCGAGTGAGCTACGAACCAGAACTGGTTCGTGAGCAAAAATCTCCACTCACTGGGTTGCACTTAGTCACGGATTACTTTTTTAATAATACTTCATTCAATATTTTAATTAGATTATCAAATGAATATTAATAGAAAAAAATCTTTTATATAATTGAGAGTAAAATTATCATCATATGAAGTTCTCTTAAAAATAAAAAAAAAAATTATTATATATTTTATCATTTAAAAAATAGAATTTGCGCAAAAGGGAAGATATTTTTAAAGTAAAAATTGTAGTGGTTAGCATTTCTGACTACAAGTACATCGGTCCGGGTTCGATACTCGGCGCAGTGCGCCGATATAGTGAGCAGCCCAACCGGTTGTTCATTCTTCCTTTGGTTTGTAAATGAATGGATTCTATAAAATTTCCAAAATGAGGCGGGGTGCTGCAAAGGGGTCGAACGTAGGTCGATCCTGAACATGTTAATATAATATATATATATATATATATATATAACCTTTGATTAACCTTTGGTTAACCGAAGGTTATATAAGTTGTTGTGACGGCAAATTTGCTTGTCGAAATCTCTTACGAGAATGGGAGCAGAATTTTAGTTTTAATATTTTGTTGTTTAAATCTCTAAAGCAAGTAGTTTAGAGTATGGTTATTGAAGAATATCAATAGGTTTCTTGTTACAGGGTTAAAAATAAAAATGTTTCAGATTGTTCAACGTTCGTTCGATTTTTATTTTTGTATTCTCACGGTAAGAATATAACCCAGGACAGCCTCGCGGTAGAGATTTATGGTAGGGTTGAGGAGCGGCCCTAGCTTCAAAGAGAGGGGAAAACAAGCTGGCCGGGTGCAGATGTAAAATGGCTTGTTTTCTCTTCGCTTCGTGGTTAAACTTTTGGAAAACCGACTTCGAATCCACTTGTTAAATTGGACCATGAATGACGTTGGTCATAAATTTGAGAAACCAAGTGGCTTCGAAGAAAGAACTTTATTTTAAGTTGATTTTAAAGAAAAGGAGGAGCTTTGTTTTTGGAAGGGAATGTCAATGTCCAATCAAAGGACAATGATTCTTATAACACCCAGTGAGGGAAAAGAAAAGCTCCTTCTTTCCTTATGTATGGATGAAAGCTTTCGTAGGGACGACCTTATGTAATGAAAATGTTGATAGGTCATTCAGAATATTGTAAGGCGGCGGAGTCATTGAAATTTTAAGGTGTAACTCAGATTTCTAAGTTAGTTGTAGTTCGGTCCTGTAAAGATAAAGTGGCTTGTAAAGAATGAATCTTTAGGTTCTGTAGCGTGATTGAAAATTTCTAAGTTGAGTTAAAACTGTTTCACGTTCTACTTAAAATTTGAATTGCTTTTGTTTTGTGCGAACTTAGTTGGTTAGTTGGAAGAGCTTAATTACTGTTAGCCGACAGACAAAGAATTTTGTGGAATTTCTTTTAATTTGATTTTGTTCAAATTAAATGTTAAACTTTAAGTTTGCGACATATTAGGTCTCCTCAAGAAAGAGTCAATATCTTGTGTTGAAGTTGGTTCCCGTGGAAACCCGGGAAGTTAGTGCATGACCATTCATTTATGGTGAGAAGTAATCTAATTTATTTTACGGACTTTTTTCCTGGAAAAAAATCTGCGGAACTCGCGCAGAACTGTTGAGAGTAAATCTTCCAAATTTTTGTAAGTAAACTTCTTCTCAGATTACGTAATTTGAATTTAGTGCTGTTTTTAAAGTTACACGCAAATAAAAAAACCCTCTCTATAAATGTTTTTTGAGACTTAAATGCTTGCAAGCATTTTCTTTAAATTAAGAATTTAATTTTTTAAACAAAATTTGTAATCGCACATCCGTATATTTCTTTCAATTTATGTCTTAATTGGAGTGAAATTAAATAAACTTTATAGGAGTGAGTGTGTTGTTTCTATGCTACTTTTCAATAGGCCTCTCTTGTAAGCTGAGGGTAAATTAACATTGAAAGTTTGAAAATTCAAAGTGGGCTTCAAGTAAGCCGAGGGAAACTACGCGTATAAAATTGAAAGGCCATCGGAGTAGATAGGCAGAGTCATCCTGAAATAAACGAACACGCGCGTACGAAATAAGTGCAATCGAAAAAAAGGTGCGCACCACATAGTATATATATATATATATAATATTATTTTATTTTTTATTTTTTTTTCTTTCTTTATTTTACCGCTGATTCGTACCAAGTGTGGTACATATCTCAGCGAACACACACACACACACACACACACACATATAATATATATATATATATATATATATATATATATATATATATATATATATATATATGAAAATTATTTCACGAAAGTAACACGTGAAAAATATTTATGATGAATAAAACCACGAAGGAAAGGAAACACAGAATGGTGCTCATGCGCTTTCGTCTAATGACATCCTCAGGAACACTGAAGTACATAAAGAGTTACAGCCGATATATAGGTTACAGAAAAAAAAAATATATATATATATATACAATAAACGGAGAGGTAAAAATAAAATTAAACATTAAAGGATTGTGGGAGGAGCATACAAATTTGTAAGGAAAAACTACCGATTTTTAGCACAAGATCAAATGAATTGTTTCCAACCAATGTTATAGATAATTAAAAAAAAAAATACAAATTTATACTGGAAATCTGCCCGGATTTTAGCACTCTGCCCTTCTTGTTTAAGTTCGATGTATATAAAAATAAATTGAAAAATAAAAGTTATTAGAGTAGCATACAAGTTTACCAAAGATTTAGCGTTCTACCCTTCTTATCTAAATCTGTTCTGAAGGAATTCAAAACAACAGGATCGAGTTGAAAAAGACCTTTGCTTATGTTGAAGTTATTTGTAAGTTGGATAATGGCAGACTCAAGAATATTTCTATTAACAATGTTGCAAAAGTGAAATAAAACTGAAGCATTATTCCAATCAATACAGTGGGATAACTGACAAATGGACAAAAAGGGCACTGGACGACTGTCCTGTCCTAACAGAATATTGATGCTGTTTTATACGTGTGTGCAAATCCTTTCCCATTTGACCTATGTAAAAGGAATCACATTGTTTACAGCCAATTTTATAGATAATGCCTGAATTATTGGTAGGGCTATTTTTTACTGATATTTTTCACAATATTGTCATATGAAAATACTACATAAATATCCAAAAGCTTAAGTACATTAGCAATGCCTAAAAAGCCCGGGAAAAATGGAAGTACTAAAATATTTTTGACAAAGTACGAGTGTTATTATTCACACGATAGAAAGTTCGTTTTGCCTTGTTGAGACAAGATTCCATAAACGCAGATGGATAACACAGATCACTTCCAATACCGTTGATTTTTTCCAATTCGGCATCGATGTATTCCGGACTGGCGATCCTAAGGGCGCGGAGAAACATTGAAGAAAAAATGGCATTGCTAATGTACTTAAACTTTTGGATATTTATGTAGTATTTTCATATAACAATATTGTGAAAAATATCATAGTAAAAAATAGCCCTACCAATAATTCAGGCATTATCTATAATATTGGCTGTAAACAATCTGATTCCTTTTACATAGGTGAGACGGGAAAGGATTTGCACACACGTATAAAACAGCATCAATATTCCGTTAGAACAGGACAGTCGTCCAGTGCCTTTTTTGTCCATTTGTCAGAGTTATCCCACTGTATTGATTGGAATAATGCTTCGGTTTTATTTCACTCTAGCAACATTGTTAATAGAAATATTCTTGAGTCTGCCATTATCCAACTTACAAATAACTTCAACATAAGCAAAGGTCTTTTTCAACTCGATCTGTTGTTTTGAATTCATTCAGAACAGATTTAGATAAGAAGGGTAGAACGCTAAATCTTTGGTAAACTTGTATGCTACTCTAATAACTTTTATTTTTCAATTTTTTTTTATATACAGTACATCGAACTTAAACAAGAAGGGCAAAGTGCTAAAATCCGGCAGATTTCCAGTATAAATTTGTATATTTTTTTTCAATTATCTATAACATTGGTTGGAAACAATTCATTTGATCTTGTGCTAAAAATCGGTAGTTTTTCCTTACAAATTTGTAGTATATATATATATATTTTTTTTTTTCTGTATCTGATTCCTTTTACATAGGTGAGACGGGAAAGGATTTGCACACACGTATAAAACAGCATCAATATTCCGTTAGAACAGGACAGTCGTCCAGTGCCTTTTTTGTCCATTTGTCAGAGTTATCCCACTGTATTGATTGGAATAATGCTTCGGTTTTATTTCACTCTAGCAACATTGTTAATAGAAATATTCTTGAGTCTGCCATTATCCAACTTACAAATAACTTCAACATAAGCAAAGGTCTTTTTCAACTCGATCTGTTGTTTTGAATTCATTCAGAACAGATTTAGATAAGAAGGGTAGAACGCTAAATCTTTGGTAAACTTGTATGCTACTCTAATAACTTTTATTTTTCAATTTTTTTTTATATACAGTACATCGAACTTAAACAAGAAGGGCAAAGTGCTAAAATCCGGGCAGATTTCCAGTATAAATTTGTATATTTTTTTTCAATTATCTATAACATTGGTTGGAAACAATTCATTTGATCTTGTGCTAAAAATCGGTAGTTTTTCCTTACAAATTTGTAGTATATATATATATATTTTTTTTTTCTGTAACCTATATATAGGCTGTAACTCTTTATGTACTTCAGTGTTCCTGAGGATATCATTAAACGAAAGCGCTTGAGCACCATTCTGTGTTTCCTTTCCTTCGTGGTTTTATTCATCATATATATATATATATATATATATATATATATATATATATATATATATATATATATATATCAGGTCACCCCATAAGTAATGTCGTTTTTTAGATCGGAATTTGAAGGACAAAAAAAAACTCAACTGAAACTTTTTAAGCTAGTATATATTTTCCATCGGAATCAATGACACTCTGCCAACGTCCTACAAGCTTTTCAATGCCATGTTTATAAAATTCAGGCGGTTTTGAGGCAAAAAACTTACATCTAAAGGTCATCTAAAGAAGTATACTGTTTCTCGTCAAGATTCAAGATAGTTTTGCAGACTCCTGAAGAGATGATAATCTGAAGACGCAAAGGTCTGGAGAATATGGAGGATGTGGAAGTTTTTCCCACCTAAGCTCCTCAATTTTTGCAGAAGTGATCCGAGCGGTATGAGGACGTGCGTTGTCGTGGTGGAACACGATTCCTTTCCGATTAACCAAAGAAGGTCTCTTTTCTTTTAGTGCAGTGTTCAATCGATCCAATTGTTGAAGTAGACTTGAGCGGTGATTGTTTGGTTGTGTGGTAAGGTTTGAAAGTGTATTACACCACCTTTATCCCACCAAACACTAAGCAACACCTTCCGAGGGTGAAGATTTGGTTTTGGCTGTGGTGTCGGTGGTTCTCTGGCACAAACCCACTGTCGACGGCGCTTAACATTCTTGTACAGTATCCACTTTTCATCACCAGTCACTAAACGGTGTAAAACCGGATCTTGGAGTTCACGGGAATGAAGAGCTATGCTAATGTTTACCCGCAACCTCAGATTGTCGACCGACAATTCATGTGGCACCCATTTTCCTAACTTAGGCACTTTCCCGAGTTGTTGCAAATGTCAATGGATGGTGGACGGGGATGAATTGAGTTTCTGGGCCAATTCTTTGACAGTTGTTGAACAGTCTTCTTCAAGTGCGGCTAACAGCAAGTCATCATCAAACTCAGCAGGGCGTCCAGAGCGTGCTGCATCTGTCAAACAGCAGTCACCATTCCTAAACTTTTGAAACCATCTTTGACATTTCCTCACATGCAGAATATCGTTGCCATAAACGTCCTGAATGTTTCGCGTTGCTTCAGTAGCACTATTCCCTTCTTTGAACTCGTAAAGCATTATATGCCTGATATGCTCTTCTGATACCGCCATGTTTATGAGGGGTTCACATAAAGCAAAACAAACGTCTTCACTGGTCAAGGTCTGTAAAGTATGTAGCGAAACACGATAGATCTCCTCTTAGATATAACCTTTGGAAAATTTATGCTTAAACCGAGTAGGACTAGTTTAAACTTAATCTATCGTAAAAAACGACATTACTTATGGGATGACCTGATATATATATATATAAACCTTTGGTTAGCTTCCGGCCGAATTGTTCATTCTGACGAAGGTCAAGCTTTTCACTCCACCTTAGACCTACAGTTTAACGTGGAATCCGAACCACGCCCCACCAGCAGCCCAGCGTCTTAACCACTAGTCCACCCAGGGTACCCATTTATCCACTAACCACTTTCTTTATTGTGTGGAAGGATGAACAACTGGGTTTTGCTGCGCGCCGGCTGCCGTCACCGGGTGTCGATCCCGGGGCCGATGGATTCGTAGTCAGCGACGCTAACCACTACACTACCATATATATTAGGGTGGAGTGAAAATATTAAACTAAACCGTCTTGCCTCACTCATGATTTGGTGTATTGACCCTCTAGAAGTTCTAAAAAGATAATATCTTCTTTTTAGGACCACTCACCTGCCGCATTTTTGCCGAAAACAAAATGGCGGAAATTCATATTTTGAAAGACCCCTAGTCAGTTTTTGAGAGAAGATATCGCGTTATATTGTGCGTTATTTGGTTATAACCATGATAACGAGTAAATATATTCACACAACACAAGCGATACTTACTAATCACCAACGACTTAAGAACACACACACACATAATATTAGGCCTGTTCAAAAATCAACTTTTTCTTATTTTCGTAGGTTTCTGTACATTTTCCCATGCTTTTTGACCTGAAAAAGCCGAAAATCACAACTATTTTGACCTAGGATGTTGGGAAGCATTGCCGCATGGAGCTTTAAATTTTCTGCCTTGAAATCGGCCAAAGCGCCAATTCCGGGGTCCCTTGAATTATGTTTTGCACTTTAACTTTTGATCTAAACAAGATAGAGCAACAAATTAGGTATCAAATGAAAGAGCATAAAATTAATAAATAATAATAATAATAATAATAATAATAATAATAATAATAAATAAATAATAATTATTAATAATAATAATAATAATTATCTATCATTTTTCAGGAAACAGAAACTCAATCAGAATCTAGAAAACCATCTACAAGTTACAACTTCACAATGGCATTAAGCAAGGAGCTGAGGGAGCTCCGTGGGCGCACAGTTGATATCTCAGAACCTCCACGTACTGTCCACAGGCAGGTGTCAACTGGGCCATCTACCAGATCTCACTGAAACTTTCCTGGTTGGATACCCTTCAGCTTTTATCAGTGGTTCCCAGCTTCCCACCAACAGACAGGCGTTCCAGTATTTCCTTAATCTTCAGAATTTACCGGAAAATGCAGGGAGGCCCATGGTTCAAGACCTTGCTTATGAAACAGTTGAATCTATCATCCCATTCTGGCAGATGGCTAGGATCAAGACAATGACCAAGTACAACGCAATGAAGCTCTTCATGAAACTACATGAGAAACATCGTGCTCTGGTGAAAAGCAAAGGAAGAGCAAGTAACCCTGGAGGAAAAAGAGGAGCATTTGTGCTGGAATTAGACAGCCTGTTCGATCTAGGAGCTCCAGATGCAATCCAGGAAATACAGAACAACAGACTGTTATCCAGAGAGAAGAAAGGTGAGGATATCAGGTTCTACGAAGACCAAAAGACTGAGAGGAAAGGTCATGTCTGGTCATGACAAGATTTTTGAGACAAGATCCCTGCAGCAAGCAGCGAGGAATGAAAGACTGCAGCATAGACAAGAACAAGGTAAAACTAATTACTTTGAACGTTACAAAAAGTTTTAAGTTTTACTCCATTGCGATATTTAGCATGTACTTAACAATTACTGTCTTAACATGTTGTACTATTTTACAGCTGCAGCAGAAAAGAGGCAGTTGTTCATGTGGATGACATTACCTGGGGTGACTCAACTGACAACGACCGCTAACACAGAGGACATGTATTACCATCAGCCTCGTCCTGGATGTTTCTCACCATCAAGACACTGTGATAGTGTGACTTTGACGTTTCCAAGGAAGGTCATGGAATGTGATGTCATCTGCAATACAGCTGATCGTCTTGGTTTATCAGACAATCAAGTTACTGCCATGGTTTCTGCCACCTTGAAAGCTGGAGGGGCTGATCTGGATACTTCGTCATCTCAACCTCAACAACACGTCGCAACAGAATGCTGTCCAGGTATAATATCAGCCAGAGTCACATGTCCAAGTTTTGTGAAAACCCCCCACAGTACGCTGCCATACACTGGATGGAAAGTTGCTCAAAATGTCTTGGGCAGTGAACCTGGAAGTACCTCAGAGACTTTAGCTGTGCTAGTGTCTGGTTCCACCTTCATACACTGAAGGAAAGTTATTGGGAGTACCTGTCATCGACAATTCTTCTGGCACAGCTCAGGCTGAGGCTTCAATGGATTTACTGGAGACATGGGAACTTACGAATAATGTTACTGCCTTGTTTTTGACACTACATCCAGTAACAGTGGAGTTCACAGAGGAGCTGCCAAACTGCTAGAGAAAATGCTGAACAAAAAGGGTGTTTTATCTGGCCTGTCGACATCACATCCTGGAAATCCTAGTAGGAGCAGTTTGGAGAAGCTGTTTGGGAAGGTGAAGGGCCAGATAATCCTGGTTTCAGCATCTGAAGGATGTTTGGACGGACTTGTCCAAGGAAAACCCAAAGATGCTGGCTATCAACAGCAAATGGGTGAAGGAAAAAGAAGAAGAACAGTGAAGAAATACTCCAAGACATTCTAACAGCAGAAAGGCTTCCAAGAGCCGACTACAGGGAAATGGCTGAACTGACAGTCATTGTTCTTGGAGGAACGCCTCCTCGAGGTATTCACTGGAGTCGACCAGGCGCCATTCATCAGGCCAGATGGATGGCCAGAAACCTGTACTCCATGAAAGTGCTGATGTTTGCAGATCAACTTGAGTACGACGAAGGCACTGTATCAAAGCTGGAAAGACTCAACACCTTCCTTGCGCTGTTCTACACTCCTGTATGGATGATGTCAATGTCTGCTGCAGATGCTCCCGTGAATGATCTGAGTCTAATCCAGGACATGTTGAAGTACAAGAAAACTGACCCAGAGCTTGCTGATGCAGTACTTAATAAGATGAGTAGTATAGCCGAAAAAGGGGAGAGTGCAAGAATGTTGCAGGTTATTATGTAATGTTGCAAAGGGGGGTGGGGGTTGTTGCAAAAGGGGGTGGGGTGGGGGGTTGCAAAAAAATAAAAAATAAAAAAAAAATAAAAAAAGAAAGAAAAAAAGAGTACTGGCCTTTGTTGCCAACCTAGGTTGCAAGGGGCATGCACCAACCTAGGTTGCAAGGGGCATGCAACTTGGAGGCCTCCCCCAAGCTATTCCCCCCAAAGGGCCAGAGAGAAAGGAGGAGAGAAAGGAGGAGGAGAGGTGTTCACCTGGCAGGAGCCAAGTGCACATTAAGACTTCAGCCGAGTAGGCGTTGTTTTATAGGCTCCTAATCAGCCAGAATCAGCCAGTTGGCTGAATCAGCCAGTTGACTGAGCCAAGGGGTACACCTGAAGGAGAGAGAGAGAGACGCCTGAAGGAGAGAGAGACGCCTGTAGGAGAGAGAGAGAGAGACGCCTGTAGGAGAGAGACACCTGAAGGAGAGAGAGAGGAGTTCTCCCCCAAGTTATTTTCGTTTTCCTAACCTAAGAGGCCACTAAGGGGTTTTACCAAAGGGCCTGAAAGAGAAGGACCAGAGGTCCTTCCTCGGCTGAGAGCCGAGGTGGAATGAGTCTTTCACCAACTTCGCGGTCTTTTATAAGCCTCTATTCTGGCTGAATTTCCAGATAGCGCAATGTGTTCAGTTGCCAGATAGCGCCATGTATTCCAGAAATATTAATCATCCATTGTGTAACAATATGATGGTAGTTATTCCAATTAAATTCTGTTTAAATACACCTTTATTAATTGCATACCTTTCCAGTTTTTTTTTTGCAATGATCGGATTGCTAGATATATATTATTATATATATATATATATATATATATATATATATATATATATATAGAGAGAGAGAGAGAGAGAGAGAGAGAGAGAGAGAGGAGAGATAGGATCTGTAGTTAATCTTACGCGAGGTATGAAAATCAGGAAAAAATGCCAAATGTGTATTATTTTAAACATCTTATGTTAGGTAAATATATATATATATATATATATATATATATATATATATATATATATATATATATATATATATATTATTTATTTTATAACATTTAATTTTAGTTTAGAAGCAAATTTAACATTAACTTCATTGAACTTAAACTTTTCGAAACAAATAACATAGTTTACCTTCGAAAACGTCATAATAGAAAATAATTAGTTTTATGGTTAACTAGTTTATTTCGTTTACTATAATTATATATACTGTTCTGAAAAGCTCGGCTTATAATCTCCTTCCCCATATCCAATAGCACTTCAAGACATTATTGTATAGAAATAAGGTAACACAAGTATTACAAGAAATAAATCCTAAAATAATTTATAAGACCGAAGTAATGGTCTGACGTGAATCCAATTAAACTCTGTTTATAAACATTCGAATATCAGTGGGGGAAAACGAACGGAATTGAAAATTTATGAAACAATTCGACGATCGTCATTCCCCAAACCCGTATATATATATATATATATATATATATATATATATATATAATATCTAAGTTGCATCGAGATGAAAATTTACGAAACACACGAGTCTCTTTCCATGCGAAAAAAATTTAAACAATATGAAAATTTACGAAACAATTCAATTAAAAGTTGAAATTAACCAAAACTCAATTCGCTAGAGGTAAGGAATTCCGAGAATCTGCCCAACTCGAATGACCACAATGACCTTTCTCATAGACAGCTTGAACAAAACCTCTCTCGACTCGACTCCATTTCTTAGATATGCCCACAATTATATATATATATATATATATATATATATATATATATAGAGAGAGAGAGAGAGAGAGAGAGAGAGAGAGAGTTTTGTTCAAATAACGGGATATGCTTGTACGAGTTTACAATTACATCATTATTGCTCTGCATTACGCAGTATATGCGGCTTAATAATATTTCACCGCTTAAAGTATAGGGAAACCTGTACTCGATATGAAGGGCTTTCATATCGTTCAGTACTATTTTTGTTCCCACTTTACAACCGTTTGGTAAGTCATCTTTAAATACGTCTAGAATACAATCAAAAGCACGCACAAAGAGTTCATCGTTAGCTACATTATTAAACACAAGTTTATAAACACGCTTTTCCAATCGAGGGTTTATTTCTACCGACTCGAGCTTTTCAATCGTGAACTCACTCAACATAGCGGCAATTGAAATAATCTTCTAAATCGTTACGACAACTGCGCGTTATATAAAGAAATAGTTCTTCAGGGTGAACGGTGTAGGTGAGCTCAGCCTTGTACCGATCAATTGCTTTGTACCAAAGTTTTATAAGAAACACCAAATAATTGTCCCCTAGCGCAATTGGAAAGGTTTTCACCCCACCTTAGACCCACAGTTTAACATTAGAAAATTCTGAAACCTGACTCAGTGCCAAAAGAAACACCAAATAATTGTCCCCTAGCGCAATTGGAAAGGTTTTCACCCCACCTTAGACCCACAGTTTAACATTAGAAAATTCTGAAACCTGACTCAGTGCCAAAAAGAAACACCAAATAATTGTCCCCTAGCGCAATTGGAAAGGTTTTCACCCCACCTTAGACCCACAGTTTAACATTAGAAAATTCTGAAACCTGACTCAGTGCCAAAATGAAACACCAAATAATTGTCCCCTAGCGCAATTGGAAAGGTTTTCACCCCACCTTAGACCCACAGTTTAACATTAGAAAATTCTGAAACCTGACTCAGTGCCAAAATGAAACACCAAATAATTGTCCCCTAGCGCAATTGGAAAGGTTTTCACCCCACCTTAGACCCACAGTTTAACATTAGAAAATTCTGAAACCTGACTCAGTGCCAAAAAGAAACACCAAATAATTGTCCCCTAGCGCAATTGGAAAGGTTTTCACCCCACCTTAGACCCACAGTTTAACATTAGAAAATTCTGAAACCTGACTCAGTGCCAAAAAGAAACACCAAATAATTGTCCCCTAGCGCAATTGGAAAGGTTTTCACCCCACCTTAGACCCACAGTTTAACGTTGAAACCGAATGTTCTTTTAAAATATAAATACATTAGTGATAATGATGCGGGAAAATCTGAGTAAATATTTTCTCGAAAACTATGGGTGATAGAAAAATTCTGAAACCATATTTGGAATCAGTATCAAAAGTTCTATACGAATCACCAAATAATTTTCAAAGGAGAATACGAGCATTAAATCTATTGGTGAAAATATATATATGTTACTCGTCCGGTCCCGTTATAGCGGATTGGTACACGTCATAGCTCCACCCAGCTACATCGGCAGCCAATCACTACGAACATCTGGTCTTTTGGGGCGGAGCTTGGCGATTGTGCTATAAAAGGGGATATTTTTCAGTTTGGAGTAACAGTAGCTATTTTCGCGTCAGTGAATAATCATTCCCTCCACCATGGACCTGTACGTCTCCCCAGACTTGTATGAAGAGAGTGATACTGCAGCATTAACGACAATTAGCCTTTTTAATGCGGTTGACCGTGATGAATTATTTACAACGCAAACCGTAGAAGATATTGCAGTGACGCTCCTTACAATCCGACGCAAGGGACTACCATAGAAATGTAAGTGTCTATAATTAGAATTTATATATGGATGGGGTGTAGTATCTCGTCAAATAGATACTCGCCAAAAATGTCAATCAATGTTATTTTGTTACCCCATTATGCTAAAATCGAAATTTTATGGCATTCATTCCTCGAACCAAAGATATCTTCACATAATGGGGATCTGTCTGTATACTCTGTATATGTTTTAAAAGCATTATTCCTTTAAGGTCCGATGAGGATTTGACACGTGTTATACAATCTTTTGAAGAATCTCGGAATACGGGGGATATACTGAACAGTCAACAATGTCACACATCCTCCACCATGGACCTGTACGTCTCCCCGGAATTGTATGAAGAACGTGATACTGCAGCATTAACCGCAATTAGTCTTTTCAATGCGATTGACCGTGGCGAATTATTTTCAACGCAAACCGTAGAAGATATTTGCAGTGACGCTCCTTACAATCCGACGCAAGGGACTACCATAGAAATGTAAGTGTCTATAATTCGTTTTTATATATGGAGAGTTGTAGTATCTCGTCAAATAGATACTCGCCAAAAATGTCAATCAATGTTATTTGGTTATCCCCATTATGCTAAAATCGAAATTTTTATGGCATTCATTCCTCGAACCAAAGATATCTTCACATAATGGGGATCTGTCTGTATACTCTGTATATGTTTTAAAAGCATTATTCCTTTAAGGTCCGATGAGGATTTGACACGTGTTATACAATCTTTTGAAGAATCTCGGAATAGGGAGGATATACTGATCAGTCAACAATGTCACACCGAAATAATGTAAGTGTTTTTCGATCTTTTTGGGATAAGAAGACAATATATTTTCATAAATTTATTAAATGAAAGAAATCAGTACAATAAACAACTACAGAATATATCGTTACAAATATACGAACAAAAACATTATAATATACAACGAGTACGTACAATTGGAAAACGGTTTTTTATCTGTCTGCATACCATTTCATCGTTTCGGCGAGTGTGACACGGGTCAAATAAATTTAAAAAATTTATAAATTCTTTATCATTTGACATATGCATGAGAAATGAGACGCAGTACATTCCGCAAACATTAGTAAAATATCCTTGCATGCGAAATGGGGTCCACACAACTTCGGGAATATGTAACTGAGCGAGAAATTTTACAATAATAGGGTCACTCCAGGGTTGAGTACCGAGTGAATCAAAATAGTACAGGCGCTGTCTATTTTTAAAATAGACAGCGATCCAGTGAATCCCTTCATTACCGATGATGTCTGTGTTCACAATAAGACTACCGCATTCTCGCGTACTTGGCAAACTCAATGTTTCATTCTTCGCAAACACGCCGATAAATTTGGAACGTGTGACTCGCTCCATTACTTTCTGAAGTGTATTAGCATCCATTTTAAAAGTCAGTGATAACGCTTCTAAATCTATCTACTTCTATTAGGGCTTGCGATTCGAGATATACTAGTACACTAATAGGAGCGTCTATAGGCTTGGCGAATTCCAGCCGCACTGAGATGTTTCCGCTCTGCTGTGGGGTTAAATGGGTATTTACGCTAGCAGATAAGTCAGGTGTAATGTCAAACGGGTAAAGGTTAAATTGATCAATGAATTCTTCCTGCGTTACCCCATTACCAAGCTCATCACAATCACCTGCAATATGGGTCAGATTACTATAGGCTCTGGCACAAAGAGGTAACACAGCGTCTGATGAATAGTCCGTACCCATTGTTCCACCCAAAGCAGTGCCATTAACGTATAGAGTTATATTTTTAAGTCCGAAATTCTCGAATTTAAAGGCACTCTTTTTATATTTTCCATTCACCGAAGCGTGGTCCTGCATGCCGATTAATATCCTTTTAGGAAGATTTCCCAGGGCAATGTTTTCTATCTGCTTCGATGCCAACCCTGCAGGAACCGTATATAGTTTGATCTGCACTCTGTTAATAGGATATTTCACTGTAGCGTTTAGTAAATTTTTCTCAATTTCTAGTTGTTTTGGTGAACTTAATTTCACTCGCCGTACGCGGAGGTATGTGTCCATAATGTGAACCACAACGGACTTTGCACCCTCTTCTTGATTCGCATCCAGATTTAAGCAGATCTCAGGACTCGTGCGGGTGAGCTTTATTTTCATATCCACCCCGTTCACAAGCAACTTCTCCTGGAAAGTGAAATCTGTGTGCAACCGTCCAAAACACTCGTATATTTTCTTTTTAGAATTTTTAAATTTGTCCTTTATACTATTTTCATCTTTAGTTTGATAATATCCCTCCGCACTTAAAAAGGTAGCCTTCGCTTCTTTGGAAAAGTTGAGGACATTTTCCAAATAGGCTCGTAGATGATAGTACCCCGTGCCTGCCGATATGTTGGTCTGATTTAAATATACGTCACACTGGTTGAATATGGCGTGCAGAAAGTTTGTTTCAGGGTATACAGCATATTTGTCATCGCAGACCGTTCCATCAGAATGGGCTATACGTAGCTTAGCGTACATGTGCACACAGCTTGGATCAAAAAAGTAAGGACCTGAGCTGGGTATCACGAATTCTATAGGTGCACTCGGGGAACTAATTGTGTTTAAAGGGTTAATTGTAATAAAGTCACTGTGCTCAATAGAAACTTGGGTTGGCGGGAGCTCAAAAAGGGACAGCTCCGATTTACAGCATTGTGAACTACATGGGTGGATGAAGCGTGCCATGGCGAAATAGTGACTCCTCTCTCGACAAGTGGTAAACAAACTATGATTCATGAGATCAATATCCTTAGCTTATATCAGTCAAAAAAGTGGTCAACCATAGGTTTCATTCGCTTACAGCATTTCTTTTTTGATAGCCTTTTACGTTTAATACCACGTGACCCCTTCTTCTTCCGGGGAGTCCTCTTCTTCTTCCCGCCACCACGCATTTTTCTCTTTGCATCTTTGATGATTTCGTCCGTGTACGCTTTAAATGTTTTTTTAGAGCTTCTTTAGGTTTAGCCCCGGCCAATATGTCTTCTGCAGTGTTAAGGCCTGATTGTAGCGCTTTCCTTCCAAGGTATCTGGCACCCCTCTTCAGCAAAGGAACAGCCGTACGTAGTATGGATGAAAAAATGGATCCAAGTCCACTACCGCGCTGGTATCGCATCCCTCGATAGACGGTGAAAGGCTTTCTATCCATTATAACTCAGTGCGTCGAAAGTGTAGCTTCACTGTTAAGCTCCCGTTACCGAATGGGAAGTTTTCGCCCTCAATCGTTCTTATATATATTGTGATATTGGTTATTAAATTAGTTGCGACATTCACATAATGGGGTCTGTCATATGTAATACTCAAACTCCTTCCTCTATGGTTGGGGATGTGAGCAATGCGCAGCAGGCGTGCCTGGGTATCCCCAACAAACTGGTGCTCCACTATATTACTGTAAATATAGCACATGTCTGGGGACCTTTCAGCCAATTTCTCCATCTTCAATTGATACATTAATCTGGACAAGTTATACTGTGTCTCGTGAAATGTGTCTCTTTGGAAGGCTGCGCTATATCGGCCGTTGGTTAGAATTTTGAACTTTCTATGTTCTTTAAGACGTCTGTTAGTCTTTGATTTTAGGATTAGTGTATGTGCAGGGTTGTTTACGATTTCATATACTAAATCATTCGTAAGGTTTGAGTTTCTTAAACTTACGTTTAAGCCTCTCACAACATCCTCGGCCGAACCATATTGACCCGGCCCTAGTCTTACTTCTGTACTGTAATACCGTGCAATCTTAGTCCGAGCGATGCGCATAGTTTCATCCATAGCTACCCCAGCTTTTTCACACTCGTCAATGTCTCTAAGAATCGTAAAAACGGTTTCTTTATGTTCAATATTTAAAAAGACGGTGTCCAGCTGAATTTCGCATATCCCCACCTCATACGAATCACGACCCAATTCAATGTGCCCATGGAGTTCTGTTACAAAGTTGGCTAGTGTGTTGTTAGGGTGTACAGACAGGGACGAGGAGGACGGGAGTGTGACGTAGAAATGGTTAGGAGCCATGTTGCATACTATTTAAGCTTCATTATTGCATCAGCTTTTATATAGGTGTTGAAGCTTTCTGGGTACCCTAGCCATTTCACCAGGTACATTTTTCTCCTTCCTGAACCTTTGCTTCCTAAAATTTTCTCAATTTTAAACACATTTTTTTCTAAATTAAACGCAACTTTCTGCAATTCCTCGCGGTAAAAGCCTCCTGAGATTTCTTCCCCATTCAAATCTTCAATGTAATACATCATTATCTCACCTTTAGGTCTCACAGCCCTAACTTTAAAAATCTCGCGTGTCCATCCTTGCTCAAAACCCTTTGCGAATTTATTCCCCGAACGCGACAGCCTTACATAATCATTGATTTTGAAGCGCGCAGAGTGTGTGGTGGTGGTGGTGATCCATCTCTTCTCGGGAGCGTACCTCTTTCTAAAACTTCGTTAGGTGTTGCCCCAATCGTGCGATGGTGTGAGCGGTTGTAGGATGATGCCAATGATTCCAGAATGTCTAGAAATCTGTATGTGTTTTTATGTGTAAAATAACGGTGCATGCGTTCCTTTATGGTGCGCTGAACTCTTTCAGCTAAAGAAGCCTTATGTATAGAATTGGTTGTGTAATAGCTGATATTAAACTCTGTCAACATGTTCTGAAAAGCACGGCCTATAAATTCCTTCCCCATATCCGTACAAAAATAGCCAGGAACCCTGTTTTCTTTTAACATTAGCGTTTTGGTGGCTTTAGCAACTGTTTCAGGTGATTTATTTTTCAGAGGAACTAGCCACAGATATCTAGAGAATACGTCTATTATGAATAGAATGTAGCGGTAACCATCGTTATACACAGAATATCTTTGCATGTCTGTTAAATCTGCTTGCCAAATAGAATCAATCGAGGAAGCCGTTGTCTTGGCTGTTTTAAACCTTTTTCTCACAGGCTTATGAAGCGTATAAGCGTCCTGCTCCCTCAAAAATCTTTCAACATCTTTTTTTCCTACTCCGTAAACACTTCTGTACAGTCTATCTACGCCGCCGTAAGAGGATGGGGTAGAAATGTCATAATAGCGTTTAGTTAATACGTTAGCCATTTGCGTATTTTAGAGGCACGTGGGTAGGGTTGGTTTAACCTCTTCTTGCTCCTCTTCAAAGGTGTTACCGCCGGGGGTGACGGCGCCTTCAATTGTGTCACAGGCGTTGCATGTTCCAAGTCTTTTAACCTGTTCAGATTTCCTATCAACGTTTTAGGGACATTTATTTGTTGTAGTCTTGCTTTAATATGCTTCCATCCTGATGGTGATGGCCTATCCCACTTTCTCACCAGATCATGGACAATGTCTACGATATTCGATCCCTGTACCTTTGATCCTTCCACAATGATCTCCCCTGTATCGGTCCATTGTATGGCGGGATCCTCATTCAATAGATTATAAAGACTTAAGCCTTTACTCCTCAATGTAAGTGGGAGGGTATTTTTTAATACATGTTCGATATGTTGTGTGGCTAATCTTTTTGGTTGGTCAGCTGTGTCGTCGGGCACAGATCCTATGTCGCCATCGTCCCCCGTGCTGTGCCTAATAACCACAGGAATCTCTGTAGGGCTCTTATAATTTTCGTACTCGTGAAGAAATTTCTGCAGAGCTTCTTGGTATAAGATTCTTTTCTCATCAGGTGTTTTTTCACTGTTTAATAGGGCTAACAATTCGCTTTCCATTCTTTTAAGTCTGCTTTTACGGGGATCTAGATACGTGTCTGGATTCCTTTGCAGTGAGGCGTACACCTCGTGGGGAATCACTACCACTTTCTTCATTATATTAATCTAGTCAGTAAAGGACCCAAAACTGAAAATAAGATGGGGAGAAATGACCCTCCTGTTTGTACAATAATTCGTTTTTTCTTCGCTACAGTTTGGCTTTTACGAGCGAGTGCACGTATTATGTTCTTGTAGCGGCGTAGGCGAGCCTTCTGATGGGTTTTCATTGATACATTGCAATTTATAACGTTAAGACAGATTTCACAGATGCATTTTAAAAAGTCGGCATCGATATTTTTAATAAACATCTGCTGCATTGCCCGGGGCAGTCGATGATAGATTTTTATTAATTCACGGTATTTCTTTAGTCTCTTTGTCATTCTGGAATATACACCGTTTCAGGCTCGTTTGGAAATATATTCGTTCGCAGAAGCACTCTAAACGTGTTTCGCGGATGAAGGTCGCAAAGCAAATATCCGTAACGCGTGCTTGTAGCTTCTTTATAAACTTCCAAAAACTCCTTACGCTGATTCGGGAACATTTGATTGGCTAATACCCCAATTTGTGATACATCTCTACGTTGCGCGAATAAGACTAGATATTGCGTATTTAACGACACATCGCGCATGTATTTTTTGAAAAATAGATTCTGATTGATGAAGAACACGCTTATGTTAAGATGGTGGGAGAATACTGTAAATGTCTCGGCAAACGTTTTATCCATCTCCAACATGAGATCGTCAATTACAATGATTGTATGTTCATTTCCCTTTAACGAATTAACGTCATATACGCCTTTGTGGAACAAAATATCATCTTGGTACTCGTTGAACACTGATTGATACGTCGAATAGCACCATATAACTTTATGCACAAATTTCGAGAACATCTCCCCTTTTCTTTAATGATTTTAAGCATAAACACAGTTTTACCACATCCTGTAGGTCCAGATATAATACATGTGGATGGGCTCGTGAATCTGAATTTTTCTACAGAGTCCATTTCTAACACGTCACACTCCTAAGTGGTCATTTACAAAATATTACAAATTTTGAGTGCTGTTCCTTATATTTCTTCTCCCACAGAACCGTGAATGACGATGAGGTAGAGCAGCCCATCATTACGGATGACCTCGACGACAGTGTAGTTGTGATCTCCTCCCCTGAACCCTCACCAGCGATACCGGTAACACGTCCAAAGCGGAGGTATGAGATACCCACGTCAGGTATAAAGCGACCGAAATACGCGCCTGTTGCAGCGGTAATAGATCCCCAACCCTCAACCTCTTACGCAACAACCCCCAGCAGCACCTAATATATCCCCTTATTCATCCGCCGCCCCCCGTTCTGTTAAGTCTACAATAATAGAGCCCCAACCATCAACCTCCTACGCAACAGGCCCCCATCAGCAGCACCTTCCGCTAATATACCCCCTAATTCATCCGCCGCCCCCCGTTCTGTTGAGGAGATATAACGCTCGAATTGGTGCGCTCCGCAGCCCCCACCCCAGCCTTGACTAGA
Source organism: Bathynomus jamesi (assembly GCA_023014485.1). Taxonomy (NCBI): domain Eukaryota; kingdom Metazoa; phylum Arthropoda; class Malacostraca; order Isopoda; family Cirolanidae; genus Bathynomus; species Bathynomus jamesi. The sequence goes on along the minus strand of JAJOZX010000015.1, from coordinate 658,175 downwards.
AATCGGTATAGAGTCAGGGTCGACCCTAGAGTCATGTATAGCAATGGTATTGAGCGCGGACTACGCCGGGTTGTAGAGCGTATTATAGAGTTTGCTCTTCAGAATCGCGACGAGCGTGAAGTCAGGACGAGTCTGTCCTTTGGATTCGGGTCAGATGACGGTGATGTAGACGATTATTGGGTGATAGTGCCATTTAGACGTTTGGCGGCTGAAGATGTAGAATATATATTAGGACGTATAATGCAAGCCGCCCAAAGTAGTATAGCCTTCAATATGGACAACTTCACGGTAAATATTGACCATGTATACCGTGTTGCGGGTCATAGTGCCATACCGTATACTCTTAACCTCAATTCTCAAGCTATTTATAGACGGCATATAAACGTCGATCGTGGTTGCGGCTTTATAGCAGTACTCTTAGCACGTATGTTTACTGTACAAAATACACGAACTCAAAAAATTTGGTTGCCTACAGTCGTGGAGCGTGCCCGTAAACTAGCTGTAGACTGTGAACTTGAATTTGACTGTAATATGGGTCCTGAAGAGCTGAGAAGGGTAGAACAGGAAATGAATGTCCGCATAGTTGTGTTTGGGTTGGATGATCGTCGTAGGACTGTGTATGTTTTTAAAAGCTGTGTGAGAGATCGTACAAGGCCCCTACTTATTTTAGGATTGTCAGGGACAACGTATCTCCCCATCCGTAATATAAGGTGGCTTTACGCGAGTTATGACAAAAGTCGAAAATATGGGAGACATCATGATTTGTGTAAGGGGTGCCTCGAGTTTGCGGATGATATAGTGAGACATTGTAAAGAATGTCACATGGTATGTGAGCAGTGTAAAAGCACCAAATGTGAAAGCCGTGTAGTTGAAGCTGAGAAGAGAGACTGTGATGTGTGTAGACGCACATTTTTCAATAATAGCTGTTTTGATTTCCATAAATCAATTGGCACGTGCAGGAAAATGAGAATCTGTGAATGTGGTATGTTTCACACAATGGATAATTGGGGAAAATTTAAGCACAAGTGTGACGTAATTCACTGTCCTACATGCCAGGAGGAATATAAGGCGGATGGAGTAAAGCATGTATGTTATATGAAAGATGCTAAGCCTAAAAATAACCCTTGTATAACTGTATACTACGATATAGAAACATATACGAACGCTGAAACCAAAGAGGTAATTCCACATTTACTTGTGAGCCAGACTATCTGTGATGAGTGTATGGATATCGAATGTGACGAGTGCCCCAAATGTGGTAAACGGACAAACGTTTTTAAAACGAATGTCAGCGATAGTCCTGTGAAACTATTTGTGTCCTATATTGTCAAGTTAGCCGACAAGTTCAAAAAAATGACTGTGTATATTCTCGCCCATAACGGGGCAAAGTTTGACACGCAGTTCCTTTATAAGGAGTTGCTTGAACACGAATCCTCTGAGATATTTACAGGTGATCCATTGAAAAGAGGCAACAAATTAATACAGATGCAGATAAGAGGCAATGTACAATTTAAAGATACTTTATTATTCACACCTTGTAAATTAGCAAAGCTACCCAAGGTGATGGGAGTAGCAGCTGAAGTTTCCAAAGGATACTTCCCATACACTTTCCTCACCAGCGAGACTTCAAACTACGTAGGCCCACCACCCCCCAAACATTATTTTGACAGTATGGATGAACGTGAAGACTTTGATCGATACTACGACAGTTTTAATGAAAGTAGCCCTTATAATATAGCTGATGAATGTGAGCGTTATTGCGTGAATGATGTGCGCGTGCTTAGAGTATGTTTCCAGGCCTTTAGAAGGAGGTACATAGCCCGTTTCAAATGCGATCCACTTCAAGTCGCAACCACCATCGCATCATTATGTTTTACGGTGTTCAAGAATAACTTCATGCCGAAAGACACCTTAGCCATTATTCACCGAAACAATCCCCGCAGTTACGGGCACAAGGCTATTTACTGGCTCATACACCTACAGCAACAGACAGGTGTATACATAAAGCACGCCCGCAACACGAGTGAAGTACCCATTAAGATTAATGGACGTGTTTTTTGGGTTGATGGGTTAAGTGAAAACAGTGTCACTGGTGTGAAGACTGTGTACTCCTTTAACGGTTGCTGGTGGCATGGATGCCCCCGTCCTGAGTGCGGAGTCACCGGAGATATCCACGGTAGGTCTCCTGCCGACTGTCTTGCATCGACCCGCACCCGCGATGAACTTATAGGATCACAGTTCACTCACAAAGTCTTGTGGGAGCATGAATATGATGCACGGATGGAGACAGACGAGGTGTACCGTGAGGAAATAAAAGCGATCAAGCGTTCAATGGTACTGGATCCTCTCAAATGTGGTGATAGCTTGTTTGGAGGACGTACAAATCCTTTCAGACTATACTTCCCACCTACGGAGGGCGTGAAGCTCCATTACTACGATTTCTGTTCTTTATACCCATACGTGATGAAGAGCAATCCGTACCCCGTGGGCGCTCCTGAGAAACTGGTGGGACCTAGCCTACCCTCCATCAATGAATTTTCAAAAAATTTGAATGATCGTTACTTTGGGCTCTCTTTCGTAGACGTACTCCCCCCACGCAATTTATGGATGCCGATCTTACCTGTCGTTATCGAAGACAAACTCATGTTTCCCCTGTGCGTGAAGTGCGCGGAAGAGGATAACGGCGAATGTAACCATATACCCCACCAGCGTAAGATCAGAGGCGTATATACAAGTCCTGAGTTGGCCCTAGCCGTGCGCCATGGTTATAGAATACTGAAGATACATGAGGTGTGGAGGTTTCAGAAGCTACCCAACCTTTTCACACCATATATAAACACCTTTTTGAAGGATAAGGTTGAGGCATCAGGGTATCCGCGAGGAGTTGATACCGAAGATGAAAAGTCTGCCTATATTCAACGTTACCGCGACCGCGAAGGTATACAACTTGATCGTGTCCAAATTGTAAAGAATCCTGGCAAGCGCTTTAGTGCAAAGTTGTGTCTAAACAGTCTATGGGGAAAATTTGCGCAGAATACCGGCAGAGGGAGCATTCATTTGGCACAAAGTTATAGCGATGTCTGGGATTATGCCAATGCCCCCGATAAAGAGGTCATGGAGATCGTAAATGTAGGTAATACTTACGTAATAAAGTACAACAACACTGAATTTGCCACAGATACCTCAAGGGTTACAAACATACCTGTGGCCAGCTTCACAACAGCCTAGGCCCGTATAAAACTTTGGGGTCTATTGCATTCTCTTGGGCGGAGAGTATTGTATGCCGATACAGATAGCGTGATATTCACAGAGAGGGAGGGTGAATACATGCCCACTATTGGGGAGTTCCTCGGCGAGCTCACTGATGAGGACAAGGATGAGTATGGGGACAACGCATACGCCGACTCTTTTGCCTCAACAGGACCTAAGACTTATGGGGTACGGGTCAGGGTGGGGGAGGAAATGAAATATATCGTGAAGGCAAAGGGTATTACGCTCAACCATGCGAATCGGGAGGATGTTAACTGTGAGTCGTTGAAGGATCTAGTATGTTTGGATGAACAACCTCACCAACTAATTGTAGGCACCCACAATTTTCGGGCGCAGAAGCTGGGGGGCGTGAAGGAACTTAGGGGTACGATGGTGTGCCGTAACACCTATAGGAAACGTTACCAGTTACCTGGTACCTATGATACCGTACCCTTTGGATACCAATGATGCTTCTAACTCACACGTCTTGTATATAATCGTATCTATTTGTAAATATATATATATATATATAACTTGAATATCTCGTTTATTAAATCGTATTTGTAAATATATATATAACTTGAATATCTCGTTTATTAAATAAATCATGTTTCAAATAGCGTTTCACTTTCTCCTTTGTGTGTGTGTGTGTGTGTGTGTGTGTTGTGTGTGTGTGTAGGTGAAAGTTCTAAGCTCCTCCCACTGTAAGACCGTGAGTCATGCTACTATCTGGGAATCCCTGCGTGGTCAGTCGACCGCAGTAAGCCCGAGAGATCAGACGTGTATTCAGATCAGACGTGTATTCAAATGGCTACCTTTAATATTGCTTGTACAACGTTTACGAAATGGTATTCAGTAAAGTGCCAGGATGTGGTGGATACCGAAAAACTTCCTATTCATCCCTCCTATGCCTCTTTTAAAAACACATTGGATTGTGCGAAGTTCCAAGATGTACAAATACTCTACGGATGTTCTGGTGAGACCGTTGAAGGGTTTCGTTGCACAGACGATGTGCTGAAGTATACTGCAGAGCTAAACTTTATAAAGTCTCACATACACCGTGAAGTAAAAGAAACAACGCGTGCAGAAGAGAAGCAGCAGGTATGGATAATGAGTCTTGCTGATGGGTGGTGTGACAAGCGGTATTACGTCATGCTACACCATGTCGATTACTCATACCCTACGACTGAAAATGTGAATCTCGTGATCATGGACAATCTTAAGTATTTTTATCACTATATTAACGTATATCATGATGAGGTTCGTAGTGAGGTTGTGGCTAGTGCCCTGCGTGAATTTTTAACAGAGTTTAGAGACGAGTATCGTTTGATGGGCAGAAAGGAAAAATATGAACATATGTTCCTCTCAAATAGTGCGCCAGAGTGTGGAGATGTTTAGTAAAACATAAAATGTTCCTAGTTCTTATCCAAACTGTCTGGTGCGTAGGCTGGTAGTGATATTCTTGTACCGGTAAAACAATTCGACTCGCGGAACAAGCCCATTCACGTATCATCGAGTCAGCCGCCCGTCGAACCATTCCTGCCTACCTGCGTGCCTCACACGGCTCATAGTTATCTCAGAGCTTGAGCCGAGTGGACGTGCGCTCCTCGAATACGATGGAACTTCCTTTGAGCAGCATTCTCAACGCCTCGTACGATGTGTCCGTGACGAAATCGTTGCGCGTGTTCAGGCGTAATTCCGGTACCATTAGCTATGTACTGGAAACGGAATGTAGACCAACAAACAAACGGGTTTATTTAAGTATCGAGGAGATGAATAGAATCTTTGTGATAGTTGAGAAGTGGAGTGAAGATCGTTATAAAATACCTGCTAACGTAGCTACAAGAAGAGAGCAGATTAGTGACGCACCCTCATACGCCGTTGTATGTACGTTGTGTATAAATAACGATCGGCAGTGCATTGATATACGGCTGATGTGGAAGAATGCTTCTGATAATAACGCTCTTATTCCTACGCGAAACCGTTTCATCATCGACAGAATGTTTGAAGTCGTCGGATTCCGTAAACTGAAACCTATATTAGACGCGCGTGTTACGGACATGCTTTATTTTGATACAGTACTTGAATACGCCTACACCGCTCTGCTCGATGGGTTTACCGAGTGTAGGGCTGGTGAGAATGGTCTAGAGCTGGACGTTTATTTAAAAAGTTTAGACTCTTTGAAATACCATGAACTTTGGTACAAAGCAATTGATCGGTACAAGGCTGAGCTCACCTACACCGTTCACCCTGAAGAACTATTTCTTTATATAACGCGCAGTTGTCGTAACGATTTAGAAGATTATTTCAATTGCCGCTATGTTGAGTGAGTTCACGATTGAAAAGCTCGGGTCGGTAGAAATAAACCCTCGATTGGAAAAGCGTGTTTATAAACTTGTGTTTAATAATGTAGCTAACGATGAACTCTTTGTGCGTGCTTTTGATTGTATTCTAGACGCGTTTAAAGATGACTTACCAAACGGTTGTAAAGTGGGAACAAAAATAGTACTGAACGATATGAAAGCCCTTCATATCAAGTACAGGTTTCCCTGTACTTTAAGCGGTGAAATATTATTAAGCCGCATATACTGCGTAATGCAGAGCAATAATGATGTAATTGTAAACTCGATTAAGACCGAGTTTAGTATTTTGAAAAAAAAGTGAATTGTATATATATTTTGCTTGACATTTCTCCTGTACTGATTATACGCATATTACTATTGATTTGTGTTTATATATATATATTTTGCGTGATATTTCTCCTGTACTGTTATGTACATATTTCTATCGAAGTGTATATTTATTTGAAATGTATATTTTATTTTATATATATCCATAATTGTGTGTATATATATTTCCTGTACTGTTATATGCATATTCCTCAAATGTATATTTATTTTCTATATATTTATAATAAACAGAATGATGCAATGTTGTTTTACTTAATTGTTATGCCTTCTACTGCCGGTATTCAAATATAATAATGCATACAACGGTATTGCGGTATCTGGCAATATTTAAGCCTTCTAAGCCAACTGGCTGATTAGGAGTCTATAATAGTGTATACAATGGTATTGCGGTATCTGGCAATATTTAAGCCTTCTAAGCCAACTGGCTGATTAGGAGTCTATAATAGTGTATACAATGGTATCTGGCAACTCTGTCTTCGATTAAATGAATACATGGCGCTATCTGGCAACTCAAGCCATTTACAGCCAACTGGCTGATTAGGCGTATATAATAATAATAATGTATACAATAATACTGCTAAAAAGAGGTATCTGGCAACTCAAGCCATTTACAGCCAACTGGCTGATTAGGAGTCTATAATAATGTATACAATGGTATCGCGGTATCTGGCAACTCAAGCCATTTACGCCAACTGGCTGATTAGGAGCCTATAAAACAACGCCTACTCTGCTGAAGTCTTAATGTGAACTTGGCTCCTGCCAGGTGAACACCTCTCCTCCTCCTTTCTCTCCTCCTTCTTTCTCTTGGGGGATAACGCCGCCTCCAAGTTTCCCCCCACCCCCCCCTTTGCAACAACCCCTCCCCTTTGAAACAATCCCCCTCCCCCATTTTGCAACAACCTCCACTCCCCTTTGCAACAACCCCCTCCCATTTGCAACAATCCCCTCACCCACTTTGCAACAACCCCCACCCCCCTTGCGACAACCCCCACTCCCCTTTGCAACATTACGTAATAACCTGCAACATTCTTGCACTCTCCCCTTTTGCGGCTATACTACTAAGATGGAAAACCACAAATGGTACCTGACGCAGGAAGACGTGCCATTTGCCCTGTTCAGCAGTAGATTGAGTGACACATTGAAGCACGACATTGCTGCCCAGTTACATGCCACTGAGAAGCCAGACAGCTTCAGAACAGGAAAGCCTCTATTCCAGAGAGTCACAGCTAAGACCACCCTGGTTGATCTCATTGGCCCAGAATCACATTTCCTGCTGGACACACTGAACATTGGATCCGAGTGGCTTCTGGAACCTGTCACGTCTTGGCCACATAATGAGGACTACAGAAAAGCGTTGGACTATGTTAAGAATCTGAAAGCGGTGAATGACATTGCTGAACGTGGTTCAAGATGATGAGCGACTTTGCAAATGTCATAACAACAGATGCCAAGCAAAGGGACTATCTCCTTCAAGCTGTGGAGTTCAACAGACGCCGCTTTGACAGCTTCAAGAAACAAACTCTCAACAACTGACTGTGTAAATGTCATTATGAAATTAGTCATCATGTAATGCTTTCACTTCTTGATCGATTAGACTTGTGACAAAATGTTAATCTCAAATTTGTGTCATGAATAAGGCGCCTTGTCTGCCTTGAGTGTGAGAAAACGAATTTTGTGATATTTCTGAAATCTTTGTATGTACCAATGTACCATTTCTTGTTCCAAGACTATCATAATTGTATAAGTTAGAAAGAGGATTAAAAACACTTTAATTTGGTGCCTATTTTGTTGCTCTATCTTGTTTAGATAAAAAGTTATAGTGCAAAACATGATTCAAGGGACCCCGGAACTGGTGCTTTTGGCCGATTTCAAGGCAGAAATCTTAAAGCTCCATGCGGCAATGCTTTCCAACAACCTAGGTCAAAATGGTTGTGATTTTCGGCCTTTTCAGGTCAAAAAGCATGGGAAAAAGTACAGAAACCTATGAAAATAAGAAAAAGTTGATTTTTGAACAGGGCTACACACACATCTAAACAGCAGTCTCACTCGAGGTCAATGACATCTTGCATATGGCTGATAAGGGATGGGGTAGGAGCCGCATGCTGCTTATTGTAGCATGGGTGGCTACAAAGACTATTGAGTAAAATATGTTTACATTTTAGTTTTAGAGCTTATATATAATTTGTTTTAACTAATTCCGTGTTTTGTATTTTTTTAGATTTTCATATTTCTGTAGAAATTTAACCTCAGATCTAAATATGGCAAAATCCCTAATAACTAGACAGTCGGTGAAGCAACATTTTCTGTTCGGAATTCTAAGTGAATTGCCACATAATGTTTACCCTCTAATATGCAGGTTGGGAGATATTTTCTTCTACTGAAGGGAGGCTCATCTGCAAAATTGACAAATAATGATATTCTCGAAACAATAGCAGAAGCATTGGTCGAAGTGTAGAAACGTTCATCAATACCCTCAATGAGTAAAAAATCCATAATTACCAAGCTAAAACGCTTTACCGACAAGGATCAAAAGAATCAAGAATACCCAAAGAAGAACTGGAATTCCTTGAGGATCAGAGGACTATGAGAAATATGGTGATTGGAGGTGTGGATGTTACCTTCAAGATCTACAGCGAAAAGAAATGCAAGAAAGTTGAAGGAGCAACAAGGAAGTAAGCGAAGAAAAATAATCATGCATGAAGAATTCGAAAAGGTAGTCATTGATGATGTGCTTTCACCTGGTACTAATACCGATCTCTCTAGTACCGAAGGACGTTCAACAACTGAGTCTGAATATGAATGCTCCAAGATTCAAATGAGAGCCCCTTTACCCAATCTCGCCATGGAAGCCGACAGATTTGGTGTTTCAGATAGGGCTGCATCGGCCATTGCTTCAGCTACTTTGGTGGATTTGGGTATCATTACCGAAAAAGACGGTGACTTTTTTTTTTATCGAAGTAAGGTGAGAAGAGAGAGACAGAAATTGAGAAAAACATTAAAAGTTGAAGCTGCACAAAGTTATGGTGATGTTAAAGCTTTATATTTTAATGGGAGAAAAGACAAGACGTTGGTAAAGACAAATAAAGTTGGTAAATGGTACCAGGATATAATTGTTGAAGAACATTATGTACTATTGAGTGAGCCTGATGGAGAATACCTTAACCATTTGAGCCCTAAATCTGGAAAAGCAAGTGATGTATCTGAATCGTTGGTTCGCTTACTTGAATGAAGTGACACTAGACCAGAATCTCCAGGTGATAGGGTACGACAGTACGAATGTCAACACTGGGTCTAAAGGTGGCATAATCCATTTCATCGAGCAGAAGCTGAACCGAGCATTGCAATGGAACATTTGTATGTTACATACAAATGAACTTCCCTTAAGGCATCTGTTTGAGCGATACGACGGGAAAACAACTGGACCAAGCTCATTCAGTGGATCTATTGGTAATGCTCTTAAGACTTGCCATGAGATGCCTGTGGTAAAGTTCTCCCCAATTACGGATGGGGCCGATAGCATCCCAGTTCTCACAGATGAGCTCATAGAAGATTTAAGTAATGATCAACAATACATGTTCAGAACAATTGGGGCCATACGAGAAAGATATGTGGATGGAAGCCTAGAGAAACTCAATCCTGGTCCCCTTAACAACTCTAGATGGTTAACTCTAGGTAACAGACTATGTCGTTATTATGTCTCCCAAAAGAATCCCTCCAGAGAGTTACGTAGCCTTGTTCTGTTCATAGTAACAAACTATGGTCCTAACTGGTTCAATATAAAATTTAAACCGTATCTGCCTGATGGATCCAAACATATCTTTGATGCGATAAAAAGGTTCAACCTATTACCCCAAGATATACAAAAAGTTGTCCAACCTTATATCGGGTGGCCACAAAAAAACTTTACTTAATTCAAAGTTTAATAACTGCAACAATTCAAAACTTATGCGATTGAGCTTTGGCACACATTAACAGATGGTTATAGTCTATAATTGCTGGAATTTTAAAATATGTAGGTTCTATAGTTTTGTTACAGTGAACAATTTAAAAGCATGTCTAAAAATAGCATGCCGAAGAAAATGAATTTGAACTTAACAAAATTTACTTAAACAAATGGTCAATGTGACCACCTCCCTGTTGGTAAACTGCCCTCAATCGCTTCTTCCACGAGGAGATGCACTTTCGAACCTCATCTAAGGTGATATCCTCCCATGCTCTACTGATTTTCTCCTTAAGTTCATCTTCGGTGAATTTGTCTTTCTGGCTGCCGTAAACCTTCACCATGAGGGAATCCCATACTGAATAGTCCATCGGATTACAGTCGGGAGACTGAGGCGGCCATTCATCCTTTTTGATGAAATTAGGGGTCTCTTGCTCTAGATGATTTTGGGTCGCTCGGCTTGTATGGGCGGGTGCCCCATGTTGCTGGAAAATGTAGGCCTCATCAGGATACAGCTGACGACAATCAGGAAGTAACCCATTATCTAACAGGTTGATGTAGCGCTCAGAGTTAACTTTAGTTTCGTTTGTGGCAATAAAATGAATTCGTGTTTTCCCCTTCCATGAAATTCCCGCCGATTTCTGCTGAATCGTGAGGTTTCATGATAAAGCCAAGAGGGAGGAATGTCCTTTTTCCTTGACCCATAAACCCTGTCATTTTGCCTGTTTTTGGCCACCTCCAACGTGAAATCCTTTTCGTCTGTAAACACAACTTTTTGCACGTCTTCAGCTGAGTAGCGTTCATATAGGGATTTATAGCGGGTGTTTCTACGCTGTCTTACATTCTGATCACGCCGAGAAACTCGAATTCTCTTGTAGGCCTTCAATTTCAAACGTTTTACAATCCCTTGTACAGAGGAGCGAGAAATCCCAAGGTCGTACGCAATCTGTCTCTGGGAGCGATGAGTTCCTGGTGTATTCTCCTGGGATTGAATCAGTTCCTCCACGGCAGCCTTATTTTCTTCTGTTGAAACACTTTTGGGCCTGCCGCTGCCGGGTTTTCTAGCTGTTGATCCACTATCCTTTATCTTTCTTATTAAGTTATAAACACTTTGACGAGTCCAGTTCTTTGCGGGGAATTCTCGGACAATCCTATTTCCATTCCAACCTTTTTCCTTGACACATGCTTCTATGATGGCTTTATCACTTTTACTTAACGTCATGCTGGCGGGGTTTTAGCGGAAAAATAAAAGAAAGCAAATTCACATTAGGTTTAGCCTACGCTAGCGCACGTACGTGTCAGATGCACACCAGGCATGCTATTTTTAGACATATGCTTTTAAATTGTTCACTGTAACAAAACTATAGAACCTACATATTTGAAAATTCCAGCAATTATAGATTATATGCATCTGTTAATGTGTGCAAAATCTCAATCGCATAAGTTTTGAATTGTTGCAGTTATTAAACTTTCAATTAAGTAAAGTTTTTTTGTGGCCACCCGATATATCACGGAATGCCTATTTTGCTCACTCAGAAAATGTTCTTCTATGAATGCTGTCAGATAGTGAGCAAAAGCTGCGCAAAGTTGCAGTCGATCGAATAATACAGACAAGAAAGTGTAAGGAAGTCAATACAAGGAAAATCAGAGAATTTGGAGTACCAGAATTGAACTTCAAAGCATCACATTGGACAGACATCATCTTCTAGGATAGGATTGATATCAGTGAACCACCTCTCACTTCTAAATTGTGTGATGAAGAATTGCTTGAGTACGAAACAAAATGTTTCAAAGTTGAGCAATACCCCATTCACACACAGAACGTCGAAAGAGCCGTGAAGTTGGTTACAGATGCATCAGCAACAGTAATATCACAGGAATCAAGAGACGGATTTATTAGGTCAAGAATAAAAAGTCGCTCTCTGCCTCCCTCACTTCAAACCAAAAAGGATCTGATGCCTCTCCTGAAAAAATAATAATATTTGAGATGAGCATATTTTTATTTATGGACAACCAGCTGATGGCCATTTTGCTTTTATGTAAAAATGCGAGAGATGATTTGAGTTACAAACATTAAATGACAGAATACATCATTTTTATGTTCTAATACACCAAAAAACAGATGAGGCAAATAAATTTGAAATAAAAAGTTGTGATAAATTTGCAGTTTCGGCCCCAATTCGTTTTGAACATGAAACTTATGTTTTTCCTATGCTTTTTGATGCAATTCATTCGAATTTGGCATCCGTTTCCGTCGCAAATCAATCGTTTTTGAGATCCCCCCCCCCCCAACATCAAAAGCCAAAAACGAGTGATTTGCGATGGAAATGAATGTCAAATTCGAGTGAATCACTCCAAAAAACAATGGAAAAACAAAAGTTTCATAACCCAACCCAACTCAATCCAATCTAACCTAACCTAACCTAACCTAACCTAACCTAACCTAAACGTGAGAACGAAAGAAACCGAGCGAGTCAATGTTATTCTTAAAAAATTTATGAATCACTTCAAACGGAGGAAGCAAACAACCGAAATGAGACAATATGGCGGACCAAAAATTATTATATTTATTATCTCCGTTATTATTCATTTGCGGCGGAAGTGGTATTAGAAAAAGTTGTCCGAAATGAAGAGATACAGCTAAACAACACATCAAAATTGCCAAGAACGATTGGGGCCGAAACTGCAATAATACCAAAGTTGTTTCACTCTGCCGTAATATATATATTAGGGTGATGCAAAAAAGGGGTCAAATTTTTTTTTTTTCAATTTTCAGGGAGACACCCTCCTATTTTATTCATATTCCTAAGAAAGCATTGTATGCGAAATTTGGGGTTGAAAAAGAGAAAATTAGAGGTTGCTACCAAGCTTTAAAAATAAATGTATATCAGTTTGTGCTCAAAAATATTGTTTTGTTGATATTTTCGCCGGAGCCGGTTTGATATGTACCTAGTTAACCTAGTTTGAAAAAAAACGATGACATTCTAGACTATAGTACGTAGTGAGCTCATAAAATAGTAAATAATAGGCACGCTGATTTCCGCACCACCCTCTGAGGTACAGCGTATAGCGCGTTAACTTTTTTTATGTGGAAGTTTCCCCAGTAGGCATATCATAACCACTTATGTATGTTTATTTTCGTTTTTTGTGAAGCAAGAGTAATGTTTTCTTGTTTTTGTTTGAGAGTGACGACCTGTAACTTTTAACAATTTGAAGAAGGTATTGTTTCTGCTCTTCATCATTGGTTATCAGTTTGTTGTATTCCTCCATCAGTCGTACACCTCTTTCCGCAATGTCGTTTACCACTTTGAGTCCATATGCGATATCTCTTGCATTCGCATAACTTTCATCATCATTGCATTCTTCAGCATCTTTTTCAAGAAAAGTGCAAGGCACCTCTAGGATTTCAAAGAATCTTTTTGTGTTCGCAGTAACGAAATCCTGCAGTTGTTTCTGCCCAGCTGATTCAGGATTTATTGATGCTCGTTTGCTCGGTTTTGAGTCAACTGGTTTCTGCAGAGCATGCTTCATTTTGTTTTTGTCTCATGCGAAACAGCTGAATCAAAAAATGCAAGCGCCACAAGCTCCTCAGAGAGGTACCACAAATGTCTCAAAAACTTATTGAGTGCAGCACTTGCAATTTTGTCATCCTTTTGCTTGTAGAGCTGCAGACTTTGCACAAAATGCAAATCTGAACGGGGGGCGCATGAGGGTATGGGTGCCAGGTACCACGATCTGATGTATATCGCAGCTGAAAAGCAGCAAACATCTCTCTCAGTCCTTTTTCCTCTCTCTCAGTTAGTTTAAACTGAGATTTAAACATCCAAATTTTAATGCAGTAAATTAGCTTGCCCATCCATCGTGCTCTGTGATAAGCTCCGGTGCTTTAAAGCTGATTCCTGACTTGGGGGCACTACCGATGAAAATGAGCGTTAGCTCGAGCAATTCCTTGTAGTCATCACGAGGCTGCTGTTCATCAAGCTGAGCTTGAGCAAATTGAATGAGTTCTTCAGCATCTGAGATTTTCTCTGCAATGTTAGGGTCATCTGTTGCTGTTTGGTAATTGTTCTTGTCAATTCCACCCACTTTGCTTTGAATCTCTTAAACAGTTGTATGTCAGGGCCACTAGAAGATGGCAAGGAGACAGAAACTGCAGCTTCTAACACTATTTCGAAAATATGATGTCGGCAAGCCAGCCACAGCATATCTTTATCCAATCTTTGCTCTAGTAACATACAAGCACCACTCTTAGAACCTGTGTTGGAGGCAGTGGTGTCAAAACACATGCCCTTCACTTGGTCAGATATATTCCACTCCAATACTAACTGATGGACAGCATCTGCAATGTTTTGACCAGTTCCTCTGGCAAGTTTGGGAATACCAAGAAGCTGATCAACTCCTTGGCCGGAAATTAGAACTGGCAGTCGATCAACATTTTCATGACCAGTAATATCTTCCAGTAGTTTGCCGTCCCAATGTATTTGGAGAGGGCAATTTGTTTCGAAATCCTGCTTCAAATTTTCTGCCATTGTCTTGCGGTTCCTTTGTCTTGCTCTCCGTATCGATGAATAGCTAACACTGTATTCTTCAGGGTTTTGCCCAAGAGCATTGATTGTTGGGATCAAGATTTCCGAAGCAGCTCTATCACTTACTTTTGCAGCATCAAGAGATACAAGCATTGAAGAATCCATAAGCTTTGCACTCTTAGACTTTGATCTACTTTGTCTCGAAGTTGATGGCTGCTGAGGGTCAGCAACAAATTCTTCTTCTGATTTTGAACTATCTTCATTCAAACTTGAAGGACTTGAACTTGAGAGCACTGCTGCTTCGAAAACGGCTGTTTCCCTCTTTCTTTTCTTTTCAAGCAATGTTTCCTTTTCTCTAGCAATCTCTTCCATTTGTGAAAAAACTTTATCCACTCCAGACATTTTGCCTTTTCTTCCTTTTTGTCGTTGCAGCATCAAAAACTCACGATCTTCATCTATCTTTATCATGTCAAGAGCACTTGCATGTGCAATGTCAAACAGATCTTGCAAGTCATTTTGCCAGCTCTCTTGTTTTTGAAGTAGTGCAGGTGATTGCTTCTTCTTATTATTTCTGTTCTTCTTTAGTTTCTCCCACTCGTTGAAAAGTTTCTTTACTCTCTCCACGACATGACATTTCAACACTGTTGGGATGCGTGCCTTTTCCCACACATCCATAACATCTCTAGCAGTCAACAAAGCCGCTGTTTTCACCTGTTGCTTTTTATTGATCTTGTAGTTCATAAACAATGCTAATGTTTCCCTTTTAGATGGAAGCTGGGTTTCTTTGAAGGACTCTATAGGATGTCCTATGAGCCAAACAACTGTTTTGTGACGCGTATGCCGCTCCATGAGTGCAACTCAGCAACTGCTATACAACCACTCTCAGCGAAGGCAGCAAAGATACTGAGTCAGTGACGCCGCACTTACACTGACGCGGCCGCCACAGTGACGTCACAGCAAAGAAATGA
Source organism: Bathynomus jamesi (assembly GCA_023014485.1). NCBI lineage: Eukaryota > Metazoa > Arthropoda > Malacostraca > Isopoda > Cirolanidae > Bathynomus > Bathynomus jamesi. Next base: position 642,802 of record JAJOZX010000015.1, on the reverse strand, counting down.
TTCTAGAATGTTCGGCCACGGCGTCTATAGCAATGAAAGGGATGAGAAGGTTTACGGAAAGAGGTTCAGAGTCTGTTATGACTGCTATATGTTGCTGACTACCATTTTTGATGAAATCTGCAAAATAAATAAATGTACAATAAATACAAACTGAAAAATAACAATATACAAAATGTTCAATGGATGGTAGCAACCTCTAAAATGTCTTCAATTGTGCTGAAATTTTGCATGTTCAGTTTTTACACTAAATTAAATAAAATTAGAGGGTGTCTTCAAGTTTTTGAAATGATAAGTTATTTTGCATCACCCTAATATATATATATATATATATATATATATATATATATATATTAGTGATGTAGCGGATGTCATTTTTTTCACATCCGCGGATGCGGATGCGGATGAGGATGTTTGATTTCAACATCCGCGGATGCGGATGCGGATGCGGATGTCTACATTTTCGTTATTTTTTAGGATATATTCGAGATTTGTCGTGTTTAACGTATATAATAAGTTATTATATAGAGAGAGCTGTAGCTATAATGTAGTATAATTGATTAATTGTACAATAATTGCTGTACTTTTCTCTGAACATATAAAATAATATCAAGCATCTAACTAATATAGAAATCAATTAGTGAATTCGTCTGCAAATAAATTCGTTATATTTTGTTGAGTTTCAGCCACAATTAGAAACCATAATTGTGTTACCAGGATGCGGGACGTGAACCCAACTCAAATGCACCCCACCGACCTCTTTCCCCAACCTCCACCCTTATAGAAAGAGATCTTTAATTAGCTTGATAACTATTTATATTAAGTTTAAAGTTTTATTAGGCATATTTATAAATGAGTAATTAAAATAAAGTAAACTAAGATGTTCATCGTTTAATATTCAAACTTAATTATAGGAAGGTTATGCTTAAGGAACATTAATTTTTCTGCCTTTTCTGCTGCCAGTCTGTTTCTCTTTTCATCATATATTAATCCAGCACTGCTAAATAATCTCTCGCTTGGTACGTTTGTTGGAGGACAGGCTAAATGTTTCCTTGCAAGTTTACTCAAGTATGGATAGATATTCTGCGTATTTTTCCACCAACTAATAGGATTGTCACATGCAGCCAGGCGTTTTTCTTGGTGATAGCTCTCGATCATTTTTACTACATCTTTTGACATCGCGTAGGTCTCGTCATTGCTGCTTGACTCAAGAAACTGAGAGACAGATTCTGTGATAGATTTGCTTGTTGAAGGTGTTGGTTCTGTCACTGAAACTTTTATTCTTTTGGTGGGTGGCGAAGCGACAGATTCAAGAGATTGAAGCTCTTCAACTGCTTTGCCAAGTGATGATTTAACTCGTTCTAATGTACTAGGTGAAAATAACTTAGCTTTGTAACGTGGATCTAAGTAGGTTGCAAGAGAATAACTTCATGCAAGAACAGCCTCTCGTCTTGTCGCTTGCATCACTTTTGCGCACAATGAACTAGTTCTACAGTATTAATATAGTAGAATTTGATAATTTCCGCTTATTAATGACATTTTATCTCAACGGTCCACATCCGCACGACATCCGCAGTCCAAAGTGCGGATGCGGGTGCGGATGCGGATGCGAGAAAATGTGAGGATGTTCCGCGGATGCGGATGCGGATGTGACCTACATCACTAATATATATATATAAATTCTTTATTCATGGGACCCATTTCAGGTACCAAGAAATATTTTATATCTTTAGGCACTGAAATACAGGGAAGTTGAGGGCTATAAACATTATTTAAGAAAGATCTTATTAGTTTATCTACATATTGAACAGGAAAACTATTATTGGTAAAATATAATCTTAAAATATTAAATTCATCGTTAAGTAATGTAAAACTAGAAGTCAAATTATATCCTCTGAACAAGAGAATTTTAATACACGACATCTTATAGTTAAAATCAGTAAAACTAAAAAAATTCATGCCCAAACCGGTAAAAGTGGGCTTCCTGTAAACTGATGTAGTAATAGAATCCCCTTTTTTCGAAATTAAAAGATCTAAAAAGGGAAGGGAGCCATTTTCCTCAGTTTCCATTGTATAAGTTATATTGGGGTGCAGAGAATTTAAGAAGTTAAAAAATCGTTGCGCTTGTACAGCATTATCAAAAACAGCTATCGAGTCATCAACGAAGCGTCGGTAAAAAATTGGTTTACAATGGGTGGGAGATTGTCTAAAAATTATACTTTCTAAATGAGTCATAAAAAAATCAGCTGATAAAGGTCCGACGGGTGATCCCATCCCAACACCATCAATTTGTTGGTAAACCTTATTATTGAAAGTAAAATAACTGCTTAAAAACCAGTTCTAAAAGTTCCTTAAAATAAGACCATGAAAAACCATGAAAACTATCAACAGAGCTAAAAACCCTATCTAAAATAATAGCAATAGTTTCTGATACAGGTACGTTCGTGAAAAGCGACTTTACATCAAAACTGACAAAAAACTTTTTTGAACCGAAATTCTCACTAAGAAGATCTTTTTGAAATTCATAAGTTATTTATGGTATACGCATTTTTCGCAAAAGGTGACAAGAGACCAACAACAAATTTTGCCAATTGAAAGGTAGGTAAGTTATACGAAGCTAAAATAGGACGGAGAGGTGTTCCAACTTTATGGATTTTAGGCAAACAGTATAATTGAGCAAGATCAGAACCAGACTTATGCGAGTCTGAAATTTTGATTTTATAATTAATTTCATTATTTAATAAATATTCCAGAGAAGATTGATAAAATTCAGAGTCATATAGATTTTCTCGATAAAGTTTAAAATAAACGAATTTCGGGAAAACCCTACATGTACGACGGTTTGGGCATGAATTTTTTTAATTTTACTGATTTTAACTATAATATGCCGTGTATTAAAACTCTCTTGTTCAGAGGATATAATTTGACTTCTAGTTTTACCTTACTTAACGATGAATTTAATAATTTAAGATTATATTTTACCAATAATAGTTTTCCTGTTCAATATGTAGATAAACTAATAAGATCTTTCTTAAATAATGTTTATAGCCCTCAACTTCCCTGTATTTCAGTGCCTAAAGATATAAAATATTTCTTGGTACCTGAAATGGGTCCCATGAATAAAGAATTTAAACTTAAATTTACGAAGTTGTTAAAAAAAATTTTTTATCATACTGATTTTCGCATTATATTTATTAATAAAACGTCTTTAGGTAGCTTTTTCTCAGCGAAGGATCGAACTCCTGATTCGTTGCGTAGCGGTGTTGTATATTTATATACTTGCCCAAGGTGTCTCCTTGGTACTTACATTGGCAGCACCGTGCGCTCTCTCAGGGCTAGATTTTATTCGCATATGGGAATAAGTTGCCGAACAGGTAAAATTTTAAATAAAAAAGAAGCCTCTAGTATCCGGGAACATAGTATTAAATGTAAAACTGATGTCACTTTAGATAATTTTAAAATTCTCGGGTATAATTCTTGTTCCAACTCACTTAGAATTTTGGAATCTCTTTATATAAAAACATTGACCCCTTCTCTAAATGTTGATTCCTCAGCTGTCCCTTTAAATTTTTTATAATTCCCCCTTCCCAACTTATAACTCCCCAACCACCCAACCCATAGTTTGTTCCATTTGTTTTGTTTTAAAATTATTTGTGCCTCGGAACCAGCAATGAAGGGTTAGTAGTTATTCCATTGTATCAATTTCAAATTTACTACAGTATATGTAATTTGAAAATAGCTTTTTAAATTTCTTGTAATTTTATATGTAAATTTTTATAACTTTGAATTTAACCTTCTTTTAGTCTTTTTAAATTTTGTTTTTAAGAATTGGTTTTATAGAAACTGTTTTGTCTTGTTTTATTTGTTTATTGATTTTAATTTCATATTGTTATTATTTAGCCTGAAGATGAGCATATTGCTCGAAACGTTGCGCATTAAAGAAGACTTTTCATGGCATTTACATTCCTCCTTGTCATTGGATTTCTCCTAAATATTAAATTGAAGCTTTTTAGAAGCAACCCGCATGATTATATATACTCAAGGTATGGACAAGATGGACTTAGGGTTTATCGCCATGTTTGGAAGACTTCACGAAAGCTTCTCAAGTCTAAACTCGACTGTTATTTTCTTGAAATGTGTCGTACATGTAGGGTTTTCCCGAAATTCGTTTATTTTAAACTTTATCGAGAAAATCTATATGACTCTGAATTTTATCAATCTTCTCTGGAATATTTATTAAATAATGAAATTAATTATAAATCAAAATTTCAGACTCGCATAATAAGTCGCTTGAGCATCATATAATTACTCTTAAAAATACCCTTTCGTTGTTGGATTATTTATTAATAATTTCTCTTGTACAACGTGATCTTGAAAAGTTTCATTCTACCATTTCTGAAACTCATGAACGTAAGTTAAAGGCCCTGGGCCTGAATTCACCAATTTTTTTCAATTCTGATAAAGTAATTTCGATTTTTTCTAGTTACACCCTCTCCCCTCGGGAAAAGTTTTTACTCTCACTTGGCTTGCAATTTAAGCTTCCGTTATTTCAAATATATAAGCCTTCGTTTTTTCTTTACTTTGAAAAAATTTTTAATGGCTTGAAAAATGTTCCCCATGTTGGTGATTTTAATAATTTTAAGTGTCAGTTTGCTAATTTAACTCATGAATTTTTTCATAAATTTAGAAACCTTAAATTTAAATCTTTTATATTTAAGAAGAGTGACTTACAGGTTATTAAGAATTTGGCAAAGAACCAGGAGATTGTCGTGACTAGACCGGACAAGGGTAACGGAGTTGTTATTTTGAATAAATCTGATTACATAAATAAAACTAATGAAATCTTGTGATGATAGCAAATTCAAACAAATTCTTGAACCCGTCAATAAAGTCATTTTAAGGTTGGAAGACAAAATTAATAGATTTTTGTCACGATTAAAGTCTTTAAAGATAATAAAAAACGATACTTACTCACAGTTGTTCGTATCTGGTTCTGATCTTGCTCAATTATACTGTTTGCCTAAAATCCATAAAGTTGGAACACCTCTCCGTCCTATTTTAGCTTCGTATAACTTACCTACCTTTCAATTGGCAAAATTTGTTGTTGGTCTCTTGTCACCTTTTGCGAAAAATGCGTACATCATAAATAACTCTTATGAATTTCAAAAAGATCTTCTTAGTGAGAATTTCGGTTCAAAAAAGTTTTTTGTCAGTTTTGATGTAAAGTCGCTTTTCACGAACGTACCTGTATCAGAAACTATTGCTATTATTTTAGATAGGGTTTTTAGCTCTGTTGATAGTTTTCATGGTTTTTCATGGTCTTATTTTAAGGAACTTTTAGAACTGGTTTTTAAGCAGTTATTTTACTTTCAATAATAAGGTTTACCAACAAATTGATGGTGTTGGGATGGGATCACCCGTCGGACCTTTATCAGCTGATTTTTTTATGACTCATTTAGAAAGTATAATTTTTAGACAATCTCCCACCCATTGTAAACCAATTTTTTACCGACGCTTCGTTGATGACTCGATAGCTGTTTTTGATAATGCTGTACAAGCGCAACAATTTTTAACTTCTTAAATTCTCTGCACCCCAATATAACTTATACAATGGAAACTGAGGAAAATGGCTCCCTTCCCTTTTTAGATCTTTTAATTTCGAAAAAAGGGGATTCTATTACTACATCAGTTTACAGGAAACCCACTTTTACCGGTTTGGGCATGAATTTTTTAGTTTTACTGATTTTAACTATAAGATGTCGTGTATTAAAACTCTTGTTCAGAGGATATAATTTGACTTCTAGTTTTACCTTACTTAACGATGAATTTAATAATTTAAGATTATATTTTACCAATAATAGTTTTCCTGTTCAATATGTAGATAAACTAATAAGATCTTTCTTAAATAATGTTTATAGCCCTCAACTTCCCTGTATTTCAGTGCCTAAAGATATAATATATATATATATATATATATTTTTTTTGTATTGGGGCGTTTACCGCCATTTCCCGCTATATGTTAGCGGATATCATGGCGAGGCGGAATATAAGAAAGAGAAACGGAGACGGGGGAAAGGCACTAGAAGTGGGAGGACAGCGGACGATGGGTGAGAAGTCACCTAAAGCTCAGATAGGATGCGAGATTGGGAGAGGAAGAGAAAAAGACGGTCAAGCGAGAAGAGAGGGCTCTCAGCGAGCATAAGACGTAAACGATCGGGGAGGGGGAAATCAGAAAGGAACGGGAAGGCGCGACGACGTACTGACGACAGGGTGGGGCATTCCACAAGGATGTGAGAGATGGTGAGGGGCGACTGGCAGGAGGCGCAACGAGGAGCCTCCTGCCGGAACATAAGGTAGCCGTGCGTGAGGCGCGTATGGCCGATGCGAAGCCGCGCAAGGACGACCTCTTTGTGTCGGGAGCGGTGGAAAGAGGACGCCCAATATGACAGGTGGGGGCGTATGGACCAGAGTTTATTTCCGGTGGCATCGTCCCAGGACTGTTGCCATACGCGGTCGTAGAATGAACGAAAGACCTGCAAATAGTCAGAGAAGGGGAGCGGGCGGGGGAGGGGAGGCATCGAGGCGGCGGACCGGGCTGTGCGGTCAGCCGCCTCATTACCAGAAACACCAACATGGGCAGGAACCCAGCAGAAGGTGACCCGGATCCGGTGAACGGTGTGCAGGACATGGTACTCCTGTTGAATAAGGCGTACGAGGGGGTCCGGGGAATCATAGCGCTCGAGCGCTTGAAGGGCGCTCAGCGAGTCCGAGAAAATGGTACAGAAAGACCGCGAGAAACCCGATACCAGACGGAGGGCTTCCAGAAGGGCAAAGAGCTCCGCGGAAAAGATGGAGGCCTGAACCGGCAGGGGGATACCCCGGGAGGTAGGTGACAGCGACGGAGAGAAGACAGCGGCCGCGACACCTGCAGGGGAGCGCGAGCCGTCGGTGTAGACGGGAACGTCGTCCGAGTGGACGGGAAGATGGGCCAGAAAAGAAGACCGGAGGACGGTAGGAGGAGACTCCTTACGCAGGCCACGAAGCGCCTGGCAGCGGCAGATAGGGGTGGTCAGCTAGGGGGGCGACAGGTCAAAGGAGAACGGCAGGATAGAGGGTGGGGTGATCCCCATGGATGAAAAGATCTCGGCCAGAGAGGCAGCGAAATGCCACGTGTCAGGCCGGGGTAGCGCCTGGGAGATCGCGGAGAAGAGTAGGGACATCGGGAGGCGGCAGATGCGAAGGTAACACTTCGCCATGAGAAGGCCCCGGCGAAGGGGCAGGGGGGTTGCCCGCAGTCCACCTGAAGACTAGCGACAGGGGACGAGCGGAAGGCACCCGACGCCAGGCGAAGGCCACGGTGGAGAAGAGGATCCAGCATACGGAGTGCCGGAGAGGAGGCGGAGCTGTAGACCACACAGCCGTAGTCGATGCGGGATTGCACCAGGGAGGTGTACAGGCGCAGCAGAGTACGCCTGTCCGCCCCCCAGGTCATGTGGGACAGGTGACTCAAAAGGGAGAGGGTGCGGCGAGATGATTGCCGCAACCGCCTAAGGTGTGGAACCCAACCGAAAAATTCGTCGAGGGTCATACCCAGGAATCGAACGGATGGGACGAGGGGAAGAGGAGTGCCGGCAAGGGTAAGGGCGAAGGTATGCGACAGACGGAGGCGCCGAGGACGGAAAAGCATACTGGAAGACTTAGAGGGTGAGAAAGCATAGCCAACCGAGGACGCCCAGCGAACCACCGCGTTGATGGCTAGCTGGAGTCGACGTTCAGCCAAAGATGGGAGGCGGCCAGAGCAATAGATAGCCAGGTCATCGGCATAGAGGGAGCTACGAACGGAAGTTGGCAGGACCGTAGCGACTGTGTTCATCACTAGTGAGAAACACAGGACGCTAAGGACACTACCCTGAGGGACACCCTCCTCCAACGGAAAGCGGTCAGAGAGGGTAGAACCGATGCGGACGCGGAAAGAACGGGCGGACAAGAAGTTATAAATAAAGGAGGGGAGAAAGCCTACGAAACCCAGGGAGCGTAAGCAGTCAAAGACCGCGCTCCGCCGAGTAGTATCGTAGGCCTTCTGGAGGTCGAAAAAGACGGCGAGTACAAAGTGACGCCGGGAGAAAGCCTCCTGCACGTCGTGGCTAAGGAGGAGGATGGGGTCGGTGGTAGACCGGAAGCGCCGGAAACCAGCCTGGGTAGCAGGGTATTGGTCACTCGCCTCCAGAGTAAGGGACAGCCGCGAGGCGACCATCGCCTCCATAACCTTGCAAGCGCAGCATGTCAGGGAAATGGGGCGATAGTTCGACGGGAGTGAGGGGTCTTTATCGGCCTTCGGGATGGGGACGACGATGGACTCACGCCACCGGTCCGGGAACGAACCCTCCAACCAAATCCGGTTATAGAGGTCCAGTAAAAAGCTGAGAGCAGAGGGGTGGAGGTGCCGTAACAAGTCATAGGGGATATTATCGGGGCCGGGTGCGGAGGAGCGTCGGGGGCGGAGGGCCTCCCGAAGCTCCGTCATGCGGAAGAGGTGATTATAGGGGTCATCCCTATGAGGTGGAAAATCCGGTGGGTCGCGGCGGGAATGGGGGGAATCGGAACTGGAGATGGCTGCGAAGTGCGCCGCGAGTGCGTTCGCGACGGCCTCCGGATCGGAGACGAACTCGTCGTCCCCGACCCGAAGCACCGGGGGTCGAGGGGGGACACGGGTCCCCTCGAAACTACGCACCTTGCGCCAAACAGTCGATGGGGCAGTCGAGGAGGAGATCCCGGACACGTAACTCCGCCAGGAGGTACGCCGGGCCAGTTTCAGGACCCGACGGGCCACTGCCTTCATGCGCTGAAACTCTATCTTGTGCTCCAGCTGGCGGGTCCGGTAGAAGCGGCGGCCGGCACGGCGCCGCTCCTGAACGGCATGGGAGCACTCTGGGGTCCACCATGGGACGCTTCGCGGCCTGGGGGAGCCAGAGGTACGGGGGATGCAACTGGCGGCAGCCGAGAGGATCTTACTCTCGAGGAAGGCGAGGGTCTCACTGACGGAGGGAAAAGCAGGAATTGATGGCGAGATCGCCGTGCCCCTCGCGTATGAGGCCCAGTCTGCTCGGGCGAACAGCCAGCGCGGGCGGACAGAGGTGGGGGGGGAGGAGACGGGTCGGGGTAAGACACACTGGGAAATGGTCACTGCCGGAAGAATGCGGCAGGACCTCCCAGGTGAACTCCCTCACGATTTCGAGGGAAACCAGGGAAAGGTCGATACAGGTGAAACTGTCGTGGGCCGAGTGAAGGCAGGTTGGGGAGCCATCGTTCAGAAAGGTGAACTCGAGCTCGTCCATAAGGGAGAGAAGGGTCCCGGAGAGAAAGGTGGAGCAAACGTCCCCCCAGGCCGGGTCCCGACTGTTGAAGTCCCCGAGAATCAGGAAAGGGCGGGGAAGCTGAAGAATTAGGTCACGGAGAGAATCGGGTGGAGGGCGTACGTTAGGGGAGAGGTAAAGAGAGCAGACCGTGAGCTGGCGCCCCAAAGAAAGGCGCACGGCCACAGCTTGCAGGACTGTACGGAGCGGGAGGGGGCGGAAAGGGACGGAGCGGTGCACGAAGACCGCGGAGCCCCCCCTCCCCGCCCCATCGAGAGGCGGGGAAGGGAGCCCGCAGTAGCCGGACACTCGAGGGAGGGAACGGGATCCCAGAATCGTCTCCTGAAGGCAGAAACACGCCGGACACCTGGAGGCCAGGAGAGAGGAGAGACTATCGAGGCTTACCAGGAGCCCGCGGATGTTCCACTGCAGGAGCGAGGTATAGGGAGGGGTAGGAAAGTCAGCGAAAAGGATGGTTATGGGGTGGGTGGGCCGATCGGGCGGCCCGAGATTAAAGAGGGAATCGGAAAGCCCCGGGGTCCACCGAGGGACGCCGAACGAGGGCGAAGGCGAGGGTCACCCCGACGAGGGGGCGATGTGGAACCAGACGCCGGCAAGTCCTCCAGAAGAGGAGTCTCCCGGACGTCCGGGGGAGAGCGATGCAGAGAAGGGGATGTGAGGGGTATCCAGAATGCCCCTCCCTTCACCGGAGGTGCAGGGGAGGCAGGACTACGAGGGGGAGTGGAAAATAATACCTCACCCAGAGGCATTGGCAGGTCGAGGAGAGAGATGGGGCGGGTCAAGCGCGGGGGCGTGCACGTCCCACCCACGCCGACCAGGCTGGCGAGTTTCCCCTCCAGTGGGTCCATCGACCGGGCCGGAGAGGGGTGTATCTCAGCCCCCACCACGAGGGCCGTCGGGGACCCCAGGGGGGAGCGTGCATAACGGTTGCGCAGTGGGGACGGTGAGGACACCGGGGCGGTATGGCTTCGAACCTTTCGGGGTCACTACTGGCGCGGCGCTTGCGGCCCCTACCCCTCCGTCGTGCGGCCCGCATGGGTGACGGCGGGTCACGATCCGGAATGGGGGTGGCCGAAGGCGCCGGTGGAGAGGGCGTAGAAGGGGCAGGGGGGGGTTGCCGACGAAGCATCGGCGTTCGCGGAGGGAGCACGTGGGGACGCGCTGATAGTACGGGGAGCCGCGGTAGGAGTCCGCTGGGCGGCAGAGGATGGACCGGGAGTAGCGGACACGGTGGGTGGAGGCGCGTTGGGAACCGCCGGTGAGGACGGGGTCCGGGCCGGCGGCGGCCGGGAACGGAGAGCCTCGGCGTACGAGGCACCACGCCGGGCCTCGCAGCCACGCAACCGGTCCCGCGCCTCCCGGGCGCTGAGAAACTCTGATGAACAGAGGGCCCGAACCTCCCTCTCAAAGAGGAAGGACGGGCAAGAGCGGGATGAAGCAGGGTGTGGTCCATGGCAGTTGGTGCAGGAAGGCGGAGCAGTACAGGGCAAGGGGTGGGGAGGGCCGCCGCAGCGGACACACAACGGGGCCGGCTGACGGCAGGAGCTGCTCACGTGGCCAAACCTATTGCACTGAAAACAGAGCGTAGGATCTGGCACGTATGGTCGTACCGAGAATTCGCACGCTCGTCTCTCACCAAAGCCCCAGAATACCGAAACGGGGGGCACCAGTGAGTCGAAAGTGAGGAGCAGGCGAGGAGAAGGGGCGGTTGGGGATCGCGATCTGTCGGGAAAGCGGTACACTCTCACAACACCCTGGGAGGCGAGGTCAATCTGGAGGTCTTCCACCGGGATAGGTAGAAGACGAGCAGCGTAGATTGTGCCCTGGCACTGATTGAGGCGGGGGTGGGGGGACACCGTGATCCCGCAGCCCAGGACATTGGGGATAGCGAGCAGAGAGGAGGTTTCGACAGAGGAACGCGACCTTATCAGAATGGAGCCATCCCTCTGAGGCCGAAGGTCAAAACGAGCCGTCCCCGTCACCCCATGGATCGCTCGAAAGAGGCGTTCATGGTTAGTGGGGAGGGGCTTGGAGGAGGAGGGGCGGAGGACGAGGAACTTGTCCACCGTCCTAAGGCCGAGCGAAGCCGTCGGGCCAAACACCACCGGTACTTCGAGGGGACGGGAGACGAGAAAGGCGGACGGCGACGTCGGGTCCCACGTCCCCCAGGGGCCGAGGGGGCCGGGGGCGATGAGGCCCGACCGGAGTGGGAGGCGACCGGGGCCGCGGGCTTCCCACCTGAGGGCGAAAAAGCAGGTGGGTCCTTATCGGGACGTGGAATATGGGGGGATCCAGGGGTCGGGGGGTCCACTGCAGGTCCATCCGCCACTGGCGGGGGTCGGGCAGCGGCGCCACGAGCCTGGGGAAGAGAGGGAGAGGAGGTGTCGGCAAGAAGAGCAGACGGGGTGGGCGAGGGCTGCCGACTGCCCTTACCAGATCCAAGGTCCAAAGAGGTAGTCAGAGGGAGGTGAGATGCACAAGCCGGGTCGTCAACGAGGTCCATTAGATTTGTAAATGTTTCCATAAAGAAAATTTTTATTGTTGTTTCGCGCCCGGGGCCGCGGGGAACCGATTACCCGGGACCCAAGGGGACCAAGCGCATGCCGGCGGGGGATGGGTGCCTCGTCCCATGGAGGTACCCCCGTTTCAAAAGGGGCCCTTGCAGCGTCGAAAGTTCTCCCCCGCCGGCAGCAAAGACCAAGGCCCCCCAGGGTCCCGGGCCCTGGCACCCTACCAGCCAACTTAGTCCGGCCCCAGCCATGGGAGCGAGACCCCCAGCGACCAGCCCCGGCAGCCCACGGGGCGCGCGAAGTGAACAGAGAAAGCAAAAAAAACAGGGGGGGGCAAGGAAGAGGAGAAAGAGGGGAAGACAGGAAAGAGGGGGCTGTAGGACAGCAGGGTATGCTAAAAGTCCACTTCGCAACCGGGCGGGGGACCCGGCAGGGCCCCCAGCCGCGGCTGACCCCCCTCGCCACATGGAGGCAGGAGCCCGCGGGCGATCCACCCCAGAAAGACCACCCGCGGGGAGGGGGATATATATATATATATATATATATATATATATTAGGGTGACAACTACTTATAGGGATAAAATTTGAAATTCAAAAAAATTTGCCGGCCATTTGTCCAATGCTGCCATCCTATGAGGAAACACCGTTGACGAAATCTCATGGAATTCGGAAAGCATTTAGGGGTGCCTCGAGTCACATGAATGAAACTGTCGCGCGGAAGAAATTTCAAGAATGAACGAGTTTCGACAACGCTTCAAAAACAAAAATGTTTCGAGAATGCAAGTGTATTATATAATTTAATAGAATTGTTTCCTTTATTTCATACTATAGATTATGCAAATCGATTAATTTATTTCATTAAATTAAAATTTTCATAAATAAATCGTTAAATAATATGATGTGTATCAATCTTTGGATGATCAGCTTTTGGTGCTTCAAGTTCATTTTGCATACGACTGCCTGACTGAAAACAACGCTTAGAAGTTCTCTCTCGATTCTTTTAAGATATCTAAGGTAATATTTTTTATTTTGATACATTGATTATATTATTATTGGAAATTGTTCTAGAAAAGTTTCATTAATTGTTGGCATAGTTTGATGTTTAAATTATATAAATTTGGAATGACTTTGATTTCCTATGATAATATACGTATATACGAGTATATAAATATGTATACCGTTCTGTCGAGAGGGGGGGGTCAGGGGGGGCCAGTGCCCCGGGGCCCGGGTGTCTGGGTGCCCGCAGGAGAATAAAAAAAATCGTAAAAAAATAAATAAGGATCATAATAATCATTAAGAAATTGTGACGTTTTTTTCATTCAGAGCTCCTTACATGTAATTTCTTACATGTAATATCTGAGTATCCTAAAAGTCAACACTAAAATTCATCAATCTGACACATTTTTTCAAATGTAGCTTCCGTTCTCACGCTTTGTGGTATGATCGAAAGTAGCCAAGGTCAATAAACTTGAGAAATATTTAACCAAATCTCTCACTTGTGTTTTGGGTGTTGCACGAAGAGGTTTGAAACACTTGAACTATTGAATTACTTAATTTTTATAAAGTTAAATATTATATTATTAAAGGTATACATATATATATATATATATACATATATATTAATAGATTTATTGCATATATATAATGCCTTGACACTTGGTGTGGGGGCCCGTAATGTTTGCTAGCCCTGGGGCCCGTTAATGGCTCTCGACGGCCCTGTATATATATATATATATATATATATATATATATATATATATATATATATATATTACAATATAAATGAGATCTTTAAAAATGGAATCATAATACGAAAAAAATTAATGCTTTGATTCTTATTTTAATTTAATATACGTTTCTTTTCTTTTCTTAGGCCCAATGGCGACTACCCGCACAGCGAGTCAAATTTGGCTCATTGGCCATCCCATACCCGAGAGCAAGGGCGCACGGCTTCCTTCAATTGGAGACGTTTTACGCCTGTTTTTTCACTTTCACATAGAGCACAAGAAGACAGTTGACAGTTGACAAGAAAATGGCTCATTCTGTCATGCGTCGGGAACAAACTGAAAGACGCCTAGCTCAGCACCAACCTCAAGCCAATATTACTTTTTAAAATATTGAGCTGGAATCATCTTCTACGTCTGAAGCACCAAGTTCTGCGCCATCATCTGAAGACTCACCGCCCGCCTCTCCTGAAAAACGCAAGTGTTATGCTCGTGGCACTATCCAAGTCATCACTCCCGAATTGGCAAGTACATTGGATCGCACAGGAATCAGTCATCGTTCAGCACACCGGATTATCGACGCTACGGCTAGAAGCCTCGGCCATAACTCACAAAAACTCGCGCTCAACTATGAAACCATTAGAAAATCACGAGAAAGGCTCCGTTCGGCGACGGCAGAAAAGATTAAACAAAGGTTCACACCCAACGAAGTGCTCACTGTTCACTGGGACGGAAAAATTCTACCAGACGATGAAGGTGGTCGGTGTGACCGACTAGCCATTTTCGTAACCGGAGTTGATACCGAGAAGCTCTTGGGTGTACCTAAGCTGACATCAGGAACGGGTGAGGTCATCGCCTCGGTGGTACATGCTGCGCTCAAAGAATGGAATGTGTCAGAAAAGGTATCAGCTATGAGCTTCGACACTACAGCTTCAAATACTGGTTACTTGTCTGGGGCATGCGTAATTTTGGAGCAGAAACTCGGCCGCCGACTCTTATACCTTGCATGTCGCCATCACATCCTAGAACTTGTCGTTGAGAAGGCGTACATGGAATGCATGGGACCATCATCTGGTCCAGATATCCTCCTATTCTCCCGCTTCAAAGAGACGTGGAATACAATTTGCCAAGATAAGTACAAGACCCTGTCAGACCTTCCATCGAGTCTGAATGAGAATCGAGAACTGATCGCTTGCTGGAATCTATATCTGACAAAACATCAGCCGAGGGATGATTACCGTGAATTCTTGGAGTTGTCGATTACAATCCTTGGAGGTAATTTACCTAACTTTAGGTTTCGGCGACCTGGAGCACTTCACCGAGCACGTTGGATGGAAAAAGTAATTTATTCATTAAAAATCCTGCTGCTTTCCCATCAGTTCAGACTTACAACTCGTGAAATGTCTGGCTTAAAACGATTTGTATTTTTTGCCCTGGAGTTATATGTCAGCGCGTGGTTCACGGCCAGCAGTCCTTCATCTGCTCCCGCGAACGATTTGAAGCTTCTTCAAGACCTAGCAAAGTACCACGATGAAAAGATCTCAGCATCCTGCCTTAGTGTCCTCGGTCGTCACTTATGGTACCTCAGCGAGTACTTGATTGGTCTCGCACTCTTTGATAAAGGTATCAATGCAACGACGAAAAAGAATATCGCTCGATCAATCCTCGAAAAGAAGCTGCTGAAGATCCTCCAAAGTGAGCCCCAATACCTGCTGTTTCTTCCATTTCAACAAAGCAGCTCTCGGACTTTGCCTCGAAAGGATCAAAGCTTCTCTTTGAACTTCTAAAAATTAATGATGGTTTCTTGTCCAAGGAACCAGAGACCTGGCCGGACGACGAAGATTTCAAGACTGGTTTGACTATAGTTGAAGGACTAAAAGTCGTCAATGACATGGCAGAGAGGGGAATTGCCTTGATCCAGGCCTTCAATACAAAGATTACGAAGAATGAAGAACAGCGCCAACATCTCTTGCAGGTTGTTAAGGATCATAGGAAGTCTCAGCCTGGTACATTGAAAAAGGGGTATGGCTTGAGGAAAAGCAAGAATTAATGGGTGGTCTACAATTGAATGAAAGACACCCTGGAATATATTTAGTAAATATATTATTTACTTATTACGATTGGAGTACGTCTGCACTTAAACCTTATGAACTAAAACTAACGTTTATTTACATTAATTAAAAAAAATATTAATTTATTTTTACTAGGTAATGAATAATTAATTTTTGTTATAAGGAGAATTATTTACCTCACTTGAGATACCCTTAAATATTATCTGAATGACCTAATATTTACAGTACATTGTTTTCTCATGTAGTAGCAGCATTGAACAAATGGCCAATAAAAAACTCCAACTTTCGATTTTTATTGTCACCCTAATTCTAATATATATATATATATATATATATATATATATATATGGTTTCCTGAGAGAATGGTGTCCTCAGAAACTTTTGTTACACAAAGGCCATGCACGGTCTGTGTGTAATAAATATATATATATATATATATATATATATATATATATATATATTATATATATATATAATATGTATATATATATATATTGAATTGTTATATTTGAATTTTTTACTTAAAGCTATAATAATGCAAATAAATAGTGTAATATGATCGATGTTCTGCTGTAAACAATATTTATACGAGTACGAGTATATTAAATTTTTCAGTTCGGAGTGAGGGAATGAAGGATTGGGCATGAGGGGTAAGGATATACCACACTACATTCATACATAGGCTACGTCGTGGCTATGCCACCGCTTCCTTTAGATCAGCAAATTTAAGCAACTTTGGCTCTGAGTAATAGACTGAAGGGTGATTTTCCTCCGCGTCCAGATTATGTAAATACACTGTACTCGTGGTTCAGAGCTTATGTAAATTTGTAGGGCCCCTCTGTCACGTGACTTTTGATGTTAAGAAGTGGTTATAAGAAGTCCCAAAAGAAGAGTAACAACAACAACATTCATACATCGTACCCATATTATTTCCATATACTACTTATATTCTACGTTAAAATCCTCCCTCATGTATTGTATATTTTACAAATTAAATTTTCTCATTTGTTTCTTTATTTCACTATTATTTCCTTTTTCCATCACGATTACACCTTTTCACTCCATGCCCCGAAACAAAACCTTCCAGCGAGCCGTCTTCCCAAACCTTCTCTTTCGATCCATTGGTTTGATTCATGATTCCGTTTATTTCCAGTATTAATATTCAGTCGCATGAATGTAAAGGCCTCTTTCTGCTGCATATCAAAGTACGTTAATTGGACAGAAACTCTGAATTACGCACGCTCTATGGCGTAAGAAATAGAATTGGAATTAACAGTGCATTCTTCCTGCATTTATTATTTATCGTATTTTAAATTCGTTTTCGCCTTTGGGTGTTTTAGTTTATCACCTTTGAAGCAGCATTTCATGCATTTATTCAGAATTCAGCTGTAATTTAAAGAACAAAAGGCAAGGGGCAGATGTGTGGAGGAAATTGGTCGGGTCAAGAAATTTTAAAACATCAGTTTGTGAAGCTAAAGTAAGCGGAGTTGTGAGGGTGAGTTGTGAGTCGTAAGTCGTCAGTCTCCAGTCGCAGTTACCTCCCAGGAATCGAACCCGGGATCATCGATTTCTGGGAGGTACCTCATTTTTCATTTTTTCGTTCTCCCTCCTCATCTTGTGCGGAACGCTCTTCAACACAAGCGTCGTTCTTTACAATAATTATACTGTGTTGTTTGCAGTTAAAATGTATATATGTACGGCATGCGAAGGTGCCCCCTCAGGGATTGGTCGAGGTCCTTGGTGTAGTGGATAGCACATCCGACCGGCAATTGGATGATCCCGGGTTCGATTCCTGGGAGGTACTTCATTTTTCATTTGTTCGTTCTCCCTCCTCATCTTGTGCGGAACGCTCTTCTACACAAACGTCGTTCTTTACATTAATTGTACTGTGTGTTGTTTGCAGTTAAAATGTATATGTATATATATATATATACACATCGTGCAAAATTTTCGTATATACTTATATCCACGATGAGGTGAGGTTCACTTTTTGAATGAATCAAGAATTTCCTTTCAGAGTTGCATCGGACTGCAATTGATTTCAGGTGTTTTATATGATTAAAATAGTTTACTGATATGAAACTGAAGTATAGATCTTGTTATAACGTTAACTTATGAAAGTTCACGACTAAGAAGGTTGAAGCGCGAGTTACACTGAAGTTACACTTGAAAACTTCTTGCAACAATTTTACTTAATTTAGCGTGTAGCTTTACTTTGACAAATCTGACTTTGTTAGATTCCGATATGCAATTATCAACTTTTTCATGATAAGTTTTCTCTCTCCAGCAAGAAGTGGAACGTTTAGTAAACGTCATGACCGTTTATAAAACGTTAATAAACGTTTATGACGATTACAAAAAGTCTTGTCGCCCCTCCTCTCGAGTTGGCCTGGTGAAGTAGTGAGTTGGTTTCTTGTGCTCTCCACCTCACATAGCCCGGCTCATCGGGGATTGTTCTGAGCTAGGCGTCTAGTCTTCTTTGGAAGATGTCCGCTGCAACTCCCTCTGTGTTTCTTAGGTCTTTGGGCAACTGATTAAACAGTTTTGGTCCTCTCGCCACAAAACTATTTTCTTTCAGGGTTAAGGATGTCCCCTGTCTCGCCTTCAACTTGGGAATACGACACAGTCTACCGTTTCTACCTTCCACTGTTGTTTGGGGAGTTATAGGGTTCAGAGTAAGATTAGGGACTAGTTTCTCCATTATTTTGCAAGTGTAAATAATGGTGTATCTCTCTCTTCTCCTTTCCAGTGAATATAGGTCTAGTTCGGGTAACCTTTCCCAGTAATTTAGTTCTTTGCACCCATTGATCTTCGCTGTGAAGCTTCTCTGGATCCCCTCCTGTCTAATGTCTTCTTTTTTATATGGGGATGTTAGGACCGAGCAGTATACCAATTTGGGTATGATCAGTATTTTCAGTAGAGGAATCATTACATTCCTATCCCTTCGTTTAAACGTTCTCAATATCTGTCCCGTTATTCTCTTTGCTCTGTTTACTGCTATCTTATTTTGTGTTTTAAATTTCGCATCATCATGTCATTACAAATATATAGAGTATTCGCAGAAACATGATATTCTTTTTAATGTTACAAAAACTAAGGTTATGCAATTTCATCCTAAAAGCTGTAATCAGCCAGCTGATATAAGGTTTAAAATGAATGGTGAGGTAATTGAGGAAGTACATGAGTTTAAGTATTTGGGTCAAACTATTACCAGCTCCTTGAGAGATGACTCGGATATAAGGAAACAATCTCGAAGCCTGTGTGCTAAAGCGAATATGACCATAAGGAACTTTCGATTCTGTACAAGTGAAGCTAAAGACACTCTCTTTCGTACTTTCTGCAGTAATACAGTATATACGGACAGCAACTGTGGGTGAATTATAAAAAAGGTTCTGGCAGAACCCAAATTTGCTGTACAACAGGTCTTTTAGACTCTTACGTAAATTACCCCCGAGATGCTCAGCTTCGCAAATGTTTGCTACCCGCAATGTCCCGAACTTCCCGGAGGTAACAAGACGTGCTCAATACAGTCTAATGCAAACAATTAAAAAATCATCCAACCCGATCATCCAAGCTATCCATGAGTCCTACCACTTATCCTCTAAGCTATGGACTTCTTGGTAAGAAAATGTCTGTCTGTAGCCGCACTTAACTTCGACATTACTGTACAGTATTATTTCTAATCAATTGTATATATTTCTATCCTTAGTATATGAACTCTCATTGTATTAATAATATTTGTGATATGGACTATAGTCTGCCAATAAACCTTTTCATTTTCATTTCATATATATATATATGCGTGTACGTACTAGTGCTCATAAAACATTCATTTTTGAGCATACAGTTTTATTGCGGAAACTTTGTATAATACATTTCTCTCAGATGGTATAAAAAAGTCACTTTTGCCATAGTTCATATATATATATATATATATGTCATGAATAAAACCACGAAGGCAAAAAAAACACAAAGTGGTGCTCAAGCGCTTTCGTCTAATGACATCCTCAGGAACACTGGAGTGAAAGGAGAGTTCAAGACAATATATAGGTTACAAAAATAAATATACATATATATATATATATATATATATATATATATATTATTATATATGTATATAGTAAGTATAGAAATAAAAATTGTGGGAGGAGCAAACACATTTGTACGGAAAAATGACAATTTTAGCACTTTGCCCGAAATTCAACATAAATTCAAATGGCTTGTTTCTAGCCAATTTTTTATAGTTATTGTCTGGATGGTAAACAGGTCACAAAAGAATAAAGAAATAAAAATAAATACAAATTGAAAAAATTACAAAATAATGCCTTAGTGATATATACGTCACAACCGAAATAAACATACAGAAATAAACCAACAGATAAAAAAACAAAAATTGTAAGTGGAGTCTACAAATTCAAGCTCAAAAGGAAAGTTTACAATCAATTTAATAGATGATGTCAAAATGATATATATGTCACAAAGAAATAAAATAAAGAAATAAACCAAAAAATAAATTGAAAAATAAATTGTAAGAGAAGCACACAAATTTAGAAGGGAAAAAATTACCAAAGATTTTTTAGTTATTGTTTGAATCATACATACTATGGTCACAAACGAATGAAAAAGTACAAGTAAATATAAATTGGAAAACAAAATGATGCCTAGATGATATATAAAGAACTATAAAAATATATACGACATATATAAGGTATATATATACGAAATATAAACGCAATATATAAGGAATATATATATATATACAGTATATATAAGGGAAAAATTACCAAAGGTTTTTATAGTTAATGTCTGAAAGATCCGTAGGTCACAAAAGAATAAAGAAATAAAAATAAATATAAATTGGAAAAATTACAAATAATGCCTCAATGATATATAAAGACAAAAAAAATATAAGAAATACATACAACTACATATGTACACATATACACCCGCATAACCAAATATATATATATATATATATTATATATATATATATATATATATATATTATATATATATATATATATATATATACATATATATACATGAATACACATACACACACACACATACATATACATATATATAAGAAATACGCATACAACAATAAATTGAAAACTAAAATTGTAAGAGAAACATACAAATTTATAAGGAAAAAGAGACAAAAAACAAATTTTTACCAAAGGTTTAGCAACCTGCCCTTTTTGTTTAAATCCATTCTGAAGGAATTCAGAGCAAAGGGATCGAGTTGAAACAGACTTTTACTGATGTTAAAGTTATTTGTAAGTTGAATTATAGCAGACTCAAGAATATTTCTATTAACAATGTTGCTAGAGTGAAACAAAACTGAAGCATTATTCCAATCAATGCAATGGGATAACTCTGACAAATGGACAGAAATGGCACTGGACAACTGTTCCGTTCTAACGGAATATTGATGCTGTTTTACACGCGTTTGCAAATCCTTTCCCGTCTGACCTATGTAAAAGGAATCACATTGCTTACACCCAATTTTATAGATAATGCCTAAATTATTGGAAGGGCTATTTTTTACTATGATATTTTTCACAATATTGTTATATGAAAAAAACTACACTGATATCCAAAAGTTTAAGTACATTAGCAATGCCTAAGAAGCCCGGGAAAAATGGAAGTACTAAAATATTCTTTGACAAGGTGCGAGTGTTATTATTCACACGATAGAAGGTTCGTTTAGCCTTATTAAGACAAGATTCCATGAACGCAGATGGGTAACACAGCTCACTTCCAATACCGTTGATATTTTCCAATTCGGCATCGATGTATTCCGGACTGGCGATCCTAAGAGCGCGGAGAAACATTAAGGAAAATATGGCCTTCTTAATAGGGGTGTCATGTCCAGAGTAAAAGTGCACGTAGGACAAATTTTTTTTTTTTTCCGATAAATACTAAACTTAAAACCTGGGCTATCCCTATGTACACGCACATCCAAAAACGGGATTGAGTTGTCTTGTTCCACTTCTAAAGTAAACTTAATGGAGGGGACTTGATCATTTAACTGAAGGAGGAAGTCATCTAGGTCACGATTCATGGGCCAGATACACAAAATATCGTCGACGTGTATCTATATATTCCCTTATATATATATATATATATATATATATATATATATATATATATATATATAATATATATATATATATATATATTCCTTATATATTGCGTTTATATTTCATATATATACCTTATATGTCGTATATATTTTTATAGTTTTTATATATCATCTAGGCATCATTTTGTTTTCCAATTTATATTTACTTGTACTTTTTTATTCGTTTGTGACCATAGTATGTATGATTCAAACAATAACTAAAAAATCTTTGGTAATTTTTTCCCTTCTAAATTTGTGTGCCTCTCTTACAATTTATTTTTCAATTTATTTTTTGGTTTATTTCTTTATTTTATTTCTTTGTGACATATATATCATTTTGACATCATCTATTAAATTGATTGTAAACTTTCCTTTTGAGCTTGAATTTGTAGACTCCACTTACAATTTTTGTTTTTTTATCTGTTGGTTTATTTCTGTATGTTTATTTCGGTTGTGACGTATATATCACTAAGGCATTATTTTGTAATTTTTTCCAATTTATATTTATTTTTATTTCTTTATTCTTTTGTGACCTGTTTACCATTCAGACAATAACTATAAAAAATTGGCTAGAAACAAGCCATTTGAATTTATGTTGAATTTCAGGCAAAGTGCTAAAATTGTCATTTTTCCGTACAAATGTGTTTGCTCCTCCCACAATTTTTATTTCTATACTTACTATATATATATATATGTATATATATATATATATATATATATATATATATATATATATATATAGATATATATACACCCACAATTTTTATTTCTATACTTACTATATATATATATATATATATATATATATATATATATTATGTTTATTTTTGTAATCTATATATTGTCTTGAACTCTCCTTTCACTCCAGTGTTCCTTAGGATGTCATTAGACGAAAGCGCTTGAGCACCACTTTGTTTCTTTTCCCTTCGTGGTTTTATTCATCATAAATATTTTTCACGTGTCACTTTCGTGAAATAATTTTCATATATATATATATATATATATATATATATATATATATATATATATATATATATATATATATAATATATATATATATATATATATATATATATATATATATATATGTATATATATATATATTATATATATTATAAATATATATTATATATATAATATATATATATATATTATTATATATATTATATATATAATATATATATATATTATATATATATATATATATATTTATATATTATATATATATATATATATATTATATATATATATATTATATATATTTATATATATATTATAGTGTCGGAGATTATTCTCGTGAAAATGCATGCGTTTGTAACCACCACTCTACCAATTCGCGAGAAGCAAACTCGTGAATACGGAGGGGCTCACTGTAATTTGTAATAGTCCGACCAAATATTAAATAGGCCTTGCGTATTTGAATAATTATGGGCCTACGTTCCACTGGAATTTAAGAAAATTATACGTAAGCAGCTTACATAATATTTTAATAATTAGGCCTAGTTACAAGCCACTAATCTATGCATTTGTTTCCAGTGTTTAACCAGGAAACAACCCCAACAGCTTAATATATCTCAGATTCACTGTAATGATTGTAGGGACCAAAATTTTGGTCAGTTATCTACTAAACCTTGGCCTATATATAACTCATTAAAATGTTTATCATATATTACTCTCGGTTTTATGTTACGGCAAAATTTTAGGTCCACCTTTCGAGAATTAGTTTCCCAATATTAAAAAATCTTCGTTTTCAGGGAAAATTAAAAAACTTGTATTGTTTGTAGAGATTTCTACATTGTTAGGTTAGGTACCTCAGCTCACTTCAAAAACATTTTGCATTACTTTACAATAAACAAACTTTAACTTTGAATGCTTTGAATACAAAACCATCAATTTTAATTTGCAATTGAGTTATTACGTCATCAGCCTTCAGAAACTATGAGTGGCTGCAAGAAATAGTCCCCGCCGAGTTGCATGATTATAATATTGCCATTTTTAAGAATATAAATTAACAAAGAAATTATAAATTAAATGCATAATTTTACAAAAACAAATTTGATATTTTTAAATTACATAATAAAAATTGCCTGATTCGCCCTCATTTTAAAAACGCATATACCTGCTTTATTACTCAGGTATACCAATTTCTGATTCGCGAGTTTGAGTTTGCGAGCCCATCACCCTAGCCCGCGTTTCCTCCCACCCACCCTATCAACCCCGGGCACCCACTCTGTCCTTCCTTCTCACTTCAATTTCCGAACCACAAACACCTCGCTGCCCCTCTCGACTCGTTATCGTGAACTTGTGCTATTTATTTTGCTTATTACTTGCCCTTAATCATGGCCTCGAAATTGAATGTGAAAACTCTCTCAGAAATTAAACAAATGCAAAGAGCCGTCACTGACAAAATTATGGAGTTGGATCCAATGATAGAGAGGAGCATTAAGTTCCAGAGAGTTACAAGGAGTTACAAGGAAAAGAAGTACCTCAAAAGGCCTTGCGGCCCATACCGAGGAGGTACCAATGGCAACGGGTGCCAGGGAAAATTTTGTAAAAGTTTATTTTTCTTTCAACTATCCTAGCAGTAGTAGAAAACTGGATATAAAAGTAGAAGGCTCTCTCCCCACCCTCCGCTCCCTCCCTGCCAGAGGCAGGCACGGAAAAAGGTTGAAGAAAATACCTTGACCCTGGAAAAGTAGCCAAGGAAATTTTACAGGACAGTGGAGAATATATAAATAGCTCTATATTTAGCTTGCTCACAGAGATACCGTGCAAGCGATCTCCTGCAGAGTTTTCTTATGTTTTAGTCTTGAACTATGACAGTATTCAGTACTTTGTCGAGCCTATTTTTAAACACATTTACACTTTGACTGGAAACAACCTCTGAGGGAAGTTGGTTCCAGATATTAACTATTTTATAGGAAAAGAAATTTCCGCAGACTGAGGTCCTAAATGTCTTTACACACTCAAATAGTGTGCAAGATTTCGTCTACCCTTTTCTTGAACTGATCCACAGAGGAACTGTTCACAACTTCCGAAGGTATCCTGTTCCATGTGTCACAGATCTTATACGTAAAGTAATTCCCACATACACTAGTCCTAAACCGTTTCAAATCCACTTCCAACAATTGTTGCGAGTTGGGTTATCATTTAAACTAAACATACTTCTAAAATCGACATCGTTGAACCCGCGTAAGAGCTTGAAAACCTCGATCAGTTGACCGCGCAGCCTCCGAGTTTCAAGCGAAAACAAGTTCAGGGCGCGTAACCGTCGATTGTAGCCCATATGCCTAACGGAAGGGATTAACTCTGTGGCCCTCGCCTGCACTCGCTCCAGCCTCTCAATATCTTTCCTGAGGGTGGGCGACCAGAACTGCACAGCATACTCCAGGTGCGGCCGAACAAGGGAATTGTACAGTGAGAGCACAATCTCCTTGTTCCGAAACTGAAATTGCCTCCTGATATAACCCAATTGTTGCGAGTTGGGTTATCATTTAAACTAAACATACTTCTAAAATCGACATCGTTGAACCCGCGTAAGAGCTTGAAAACCTCGATCAGTTGACCGCGCAGCCTCCGAGTTTCAAGCGAAAACAAGTTCAGGGCGCGTAACCGTCGATTGTAGCCCATATGCCTAACGGAAGGGATTAACTCTGTGGCCCTCGCCTGCACTCGCTCCAGCCTCTCAATATCTTTCCTGAGGGTGGGCGACCAGAACTGCACAGCATACTCCAGGTGCGGCCGAACAAGGGAATTGTACAGTGAGAGCACAATCTCCTTGTTCCGAAACTGAAATTGCCTCCTGATATAACCCAATAGTTTCTGGGCTTTCTTTTCCACCTCTATACACTGTTTCGTAAACTTAAGATCGCTGCTAATTAGCACACCCAAGTCCTTTTATAAATCAGTCACCTCTATATTACTACCCAACATCGAGTATTCCGACTTGGGATTGGCGTAGCCAATGTGCATCACTTTGCATTTACCCAAGTTAAACGGCATTTGCCATTTTTCGGACCACTCTCCTATCCTACCTAGGTCCGCACGCAGTTCCTCGATCGCTTCGGGCGTCCCAACATTGGCCCCAAGCTTGGTGTCATCAGCGAATTTGGCGATCCGACTGACGATGCCACCGTCGATATCATTTATGTAAATGATAAACAACAGCGGCCCCAAAACGGAACCCTGAGGAACCCCACTAGTGACCGACGCCCAACCCGAACTAGCCCCTTTAATTACCACCCTCTGCCGCCTATTCCTCAGCCAGTTTTCAATCCACCTACCTATTTCCCCACCGATACCCAGCGCGCGCACTTTCGCCATCAGCCGGCGGTGAGGTACCTTATCAAAGGCTTTCTGAAAGTCGAGATAAAGTATATCAATCGCCCTACTCTTATCGTACTCACTCAACATGACGTGGAAAAACTCGAGCAAGTTGGTGAGACACGACCTATGCCGTCTAAACCCATGTTGGGAGTCCCCAAGCAGCTTGAAGGAATCCAAATGGTCAACGATCCTATCAGCTATTATCCCTTCTAATAATTTACCTACAACTGAAGTGAGACTAATGGGACGATAGTTCCCTCGACTTTCGTGATCCCCTTTCTTAAAGATAGGGGTCACGTTGGCTTCTCTCCAGTCACAAGGCACCTGGCCCA
This sequence comes from Bathynomus jamesi, assembly GCA_023014485.1. Classification (NCBI taxonomy): domain Eukaryota; kingdom Metazoa; phylum Arthropoda; class Malacostraca; order Isopoda; family Cirolanidae; genus Bathynomus; species Bathynomus jamesi. The sequence continues at coordinate 616,340 of JAJOZX010000015.1, read as the reverse complement.
TCTCCAACGATTTGTTGAAGACTGTAGCCAGGTGGGGAGCCACCTGGTCGCGCACTTCTCGCAACACTCTGGGGAGAAACTGGTCTGGCCCAGGAGCCTTAAACGCGCTCAGTTTGTCTATTCTAGCGGCAACGACTGTCGCGGTACATCTAACACTATCCAGGCCAGCACCTTCGTGCCTCACGCCTGGCTTGGGGATGACGCGGGTATCCTCCCTGGTGAACACTCCCGCAAAGTACTCATTAAGCACATTAGCGATGTCCGCGTCGGAGGTCCGCAGAACACCGCTTCCATCCTTTAACGGACCTATCATGCTTCTAATGGGCTTTCTACTATTAACAACTGAAGAATTCCTTAGGGTTCCCCTTGCAGAGGCTTGCCACCCGTAGTTCTTCGTTACGTTTCGCTAGCCTAACCTTCGCCTTCACTTCCCTACACAGTCGGACATACGCTTCAGTGTTCTCGTGGGAACGATTGGCCTTCGCCCTCCTATACGCTACTTTCCTATTTCGGATAGCCGAAGCGATGTCACGATTGAACCACTTAGGCTGTGTTGAAGCAGGGGTGACCGGTTTTGAGGGAATGGCAGCAGACTGCAGCACCATAAACTCGTCCCGGAATGCACTCCACACTCCCTCAACATCGCCGCCAACCTCTAACCCCATCTCTCCTACGCTATCCCTGAGGCTAACAAAGTTCGCCCGCCGGAGATCGAGCTTACTGTCTCTCGAGTTACTACGCTTCACCCGAGGGACGCAAACACGGAACCTAATAAGACCGTGATCACTCCCGCCCAATGATTCGTCAACGGTGAGGCCAGTGACGAGGTTGTCTTCGGTCGTGAATACTAAGTCTAGAACGGTTTCGCCTCGTGTAGGCTCGTTGACCCACTGAGTGAGGAAGTTCTCATCAGCAAAGTCAACTAGCCTCCTCCCTTCAGCATCGGCAGTCCTGTTTTCCCACTTTATGCCGCGACAGTTGAAGTCTCCTAAAACTACACACACCCTATCCCCTAGCAGGCTACTGAGTTCGGTGTACAGGGCTGTATCCTCCTCGAGGAGGAGATGCGGAGGTCTGTACACCAAGATTAACCTATAGTTCGTCCCTCCTACGTTCAGATCGACGCCAAGCAGCTCCCGTTCCGACCGGAACTGGCAGTCAACCGGACTCAACGTGTCCCTGACGTATATTAGTACCCCACCCCCCTCCCCACGGGTGCGATCTTTGCGAAACATTCTATACCCGGGAATTTCGAACTCCCCAACGTAGTCCCTACGATCAGTATGAATCCAGGACTCGGTGATAGCAACGATATCCTGGTATTCTGATGCTAAGAGCGCCTGTAGCTCGCCAAACTTGTTCCTGATCGACCTAGCATTAAAAAGCATTGCACGGAGGGAGCCTCCCCTGTTCTGACCGCCCCCTAGCACGACCCGTTTCCCGAACAGCCAGGGCTGTCGGGAGGTGGAGGCTGCGCTGCTACCCTACAAAGAACTCCATAGAAGCCTTCAGCATACGGCTAAGCTAAGCAGGTACCCATCACAAAGTTTTTCCGCCTTTCAGCCTCTACTTCAGCCACCACTGCTTCCAATTCAGCTTCAAGCACCACCACATTAAACGGTCCTCCCGAGGAATCATCCTTCTGACTTCCCCTCCAACACCACCCTCATCGTCATCACATCAGCACCATCATCATCAAAAGTAAATAAAAACACGCTGTTCTGTATAATTCGTTTATTTAAATCATTGTTCTTAAACATTTACCATTTCCCTCTATGTTCAGTCTAACCCGGGTAGTCAGGTAGCTTAACAAAATGAAGGGGACATTCCAGACAAAAGCACCAACTTTTTTCTAATACTTTATTAGGTCATATTATTCAACTTTTTTATTGAAACCAAAAAATCTGACATGGATGGAACTTTCATTTGGCCCGTTGCGATATTGACCCTAATTTTGGCATGAAATTACACCTAAAAGGCATCGGATTTTCCAATCTTCCTATATAGTAGAATTAGGATATAAGATTGTCAATCCTGTGTATGTAGAATATAAAAATACAGTATATTTAGAATACAAAACACACTAATTTCATATCTCACCATATTAAACAGCTAAACAAAAAATAAAAACATCATAATGTATGTAGAATATAAAAACACTTCAATTCAAAACATACAGCGAGTTCAGTTATATGTCACATTTGCAGCTGCAAAGCTCTGTGCATTTTCAGTGTGCCTTCTTGCACGAACACCTTGCACCAGAGCCACTCGCGCTTTTGAACCCACACTTCACCAGTTCACTGCATGCTTTGAAGGCCATCGGTAGTGTGCTCCACACAGGAACCCAGGACTTGCTCTCTCTGTCAAATGTCCATCCCCACCCTTCTGGAGTAGGAGTCTGCTGCTGGGCCAGTTCACATGTCGTCCAGATTCCAGCTTGGTAGGCAGCGCGCCTCGTGTATTGCAACAAAGCCTCTTGAGTCGGTGGAATGTTCTCCATCGTTTTGCTCTTTTTGCAGAACAACTCCCTCCGTGCTTCATTGACAGATTCCAGAGTGTTTGTCTTGTCATAGATGACGACTGTGAAGCGTTCCAGTAGTTGGAAGTGTTGGGAGTCCAGGTCAGTGGGGTGTGCGGATTTGCTGCTATGTAGTTGAATGCCTAGGTGACCTCATGGTAGGAATTCCAGGATCCCCATGTTGACGTCTTCCCCTTTCCATAGAATGCTGAGGTTGTGTCACACCCTGTGAAACTGTGGAACAGGGGAAGGGCTGTGGACTTGTCTTTGCCCAGAGCATGGTAGATGGCATTGATATGTAGGTACATGAAGTTCTTGCCAGTGCCAAAGGCAACCCAGATGTCTGCAAGTGGATATTTGGCGACGGTGGCGTGGAATTTGTCGATGAGGATGATGACTACGTGTGTTCACAGTGTGCACCAAGCAAATGTTAGACCCACTCTCCATGGCATCTTGCAAGTGAATCAGTATTCTTGTATCTGCTTCCTCATGGTCACACTTCGGCATGCAGTGGCTGGTGCCTCTGCTGACAACTGTGCTGCTAGATATGATGAAGATCTGCTTACCTTCTGGGCATTCGGTAGATGCAACCTTGCTGGAGAGGAATGCAAAGAGCTCTTGCTTATTGGTGGGGTCACGCAGGAAATCTGAGCAGTTCCCTGGAACCTTATTTCGACAGGCGACCTTCCTCCTGATGCCTTTGCCGCGTTTCTCCCTGGTTGACTCTTTGATGATGCTGGATACATAGGTGTCCCAGACCACGTCATCTCTTGCAGAGGTCTCCAACTGCTGCATGATGTGGGGATGAAAGACACCACTGGCATATTCATCAAACGTGGTGATGTTGGTGATTGGCAGGAGGTGCACCACAGCAGCACCATCAAGTATTTTCACATCGAAGAACCTAGGAGGTTCCGACTGTGGCTCATCTGTCTCATGGGACAGAATGCTCAGCAGATCCGACTTCTTCCCCTCTCGTAGCTTACCTCTGTCAGAGAGAGATGGAGGATGTGGATGATTTTCATGCTTGAAGAAGGTACCCATGTCTCCATCCCTCTGCTGCATGACTATGTATAATCTGGAGAAGAGTGTGACATCATCCTTCAGCAGTGAGATCTGCCCTGCCTGCTTGGTCTTTGACTTGGGTGTTGGACAACTAAACAGAAGCAGGGTGTTCTTCTTGATGGGCTCATGGATAGAGCGCTTGCGGTCAGTTAGCACTGACTGACGGTAGACGTTGTATTTCTCCCTGCCCACTGCTTCCACGGTACGGACTGTGTTGACAACAGACTCGTCGATGACATTCCGTGTGTCCAGTGTGAAAAGTTTAGGGCTGTCATCTAGGAAAGGATTGCTCATCTCAGAGATAGCCAGAACCAGTGTTTGCTCTTTGAATATATTCTGTGTTGACAGTCCCCACTCATGGTGGTGTTGATTTTCTTCTTCTGAGGTGTACTCCTCCTCAAACACTTGGGGAAGTCGTGCTTTCTCAGGTCCAGCTATCATCCACTTCTTGAAAGCTGAAAGGATTCTCAGTCAGTCCCACTGCACCCTTTGAACCCTTCACGAGTTCACTGTTCTGTTCGTGAGTCTGGTCGATTGATATGGATGAGAATCGCTTGGTTATCTTTGAAACAACCCAGTGACCGTTGTCTTCGAATTCCTCTTGGATGGCTGTAGGTAGGTTCTCCATGTCCCGTAGGTGCACGGGAATCCACCTGGCATAGTTGTGATGGTCAAGAGCAAAGAAACAACCAACCAAAGCCTTGAGTAATTCCACATACAGGGGGAAGTCTCGTTCTCGATGGGCCGGCACGAAGATCAGACCAAAGATTTCCATCTTGAGAATGGTATCCCAGTACTGAAATGTTAGACTCCTGCTGATCATATCTTGTTTCCACGTTTCTTTGGCCTTCTCATCATGCGGTCCTTCAGTCATAGCGTGTGTGAAGGCATCCTGCTGGAGCTTGGCCAGGGCCAGAGCACTCGCTTGGTGGGCATGTCTTGTCCTAGTGAGGTGGGATGCCTTGAAGAAAGAGTCAGCTGTGCCAGAGGAGGCAATGCCTGTTTGGGTCAGTGCAGTGGTACACCCAGAGGCCTCCAAGTAGTCCCCGAATGTTTTCCACATTCCCATCTCAATGTGCAGACCACCGAACATGATTACATACTTGTCCTCGCCATGTGTTTGAGGCCAGTTCCACTAAACAAACTTGGCCAGTGCATACAGTGATAAATTCAAAGTAATCACTGGAATCTTTCCAGGATTCAGGAACTGAGTGGCTTCGCGCTGTACATTCAGCCCATGCTTGATCATGGCAGCTGAAGCCGCCTTCTCATAGAAGAGTGGCAAGACTTGTGTGAGAGCGGGTTGTGAGTCGTCAGAGATGCGGTCTTGATGACTGGCATGGTAGGCTGACCAGGCCACAGCATCTCCCTTGGTTACCTCCTCCTTCTCGATCAGCTTGATAGCATGCTCAAGCCAACATTTCTCTTTCTCTCGTGCTCGCTCCAGACGTCCCTCCACAACTTTGACAGCATTGGATGTCTTGGGTACAGGCACACTTTTTGTCTTGAGTATAACAGCGGGCACAGTGGTGAAGCTGTCAGGTAACAAATGGTTCTTCTTTGTTTCCGAAGAGGGCAGCCGTATCCCATCCTGAGGGTGTCCCATATTGGACTTGGTAGGGAACTGAAAGAGGCTGATGCTTGTACCGTGGAATGAACCTTTGGCTGCGGTGCTTGATGGGTTGTGATCCAAGTTGTCCAATGCACCAACGACCTAGCCTAACCAATCGTCAAGGGCGTACAGTTGACCTAACGATTGGTTAGGTTAGGTCGTGATATTTTCGTTAGTTAGCCTTATAAAGCTAACTAAAGAAGGCAGGGGGGTGGCTTTCTTTCAATGATCCAACATTTCTTTGGGGGTGACTATACATTCAGTTTGTATGATATTTGCAGAACCTGGTTTGTAATATTCGTATATGGTCCGTCGTCTAGATGTCTTACGAATCGTATAGGATTCAATTTCTTTCCTCTGTTCTACCACAACTTTTTCCATACTCAGTGGTTTTCTAATCTTTGGTGAGTTTTCATTTGTATTCATCGTGTTTCTATCTTGTGTAAGGGGTATTTCTCCGTCTAAGGCTACTTCTGCACCTCTCTGTAATGTGTTTCTCTTGGTGTCCTGAATCCCATCTTCGTTTGTGATGGTGTTTACTGACGTTTCCTGTTTTTCTGTCAGTGAACTGTTGCAACTGATTCATCTATTTCGACATTCTCCATTCCCGTTTGTACTACTTTCCTCGTTTTTCATGCACTTGACGCACACGAAGCCATAAAAATCTATGATTTGGTTCTTTATTCTATTCATCATTTTCCTATCCTTTTTATCAGTTTATGCATTCGTAATGTTTAAATGTATTGCGTAGAATGCATTTTAAGCTCGTGGTCTGGTCGACTTAATTTTTACAATCGCAGAGCTGTTACGCGACGCATTCCATTAAACATAATCCAACTCTATTCAACTTTCTGGATTTACAACAACTCACACATTTTTCGTACTTTTTGTCATTTTGTTCCTTTCTTTCGTCTATTTCCTTTCTGCCTCTCGAATTTCGTCTGCGAAATCTTAATCTTCTCGTTTATGGTCCTCTTCCTCTTGAATAGGCCTCTTGAAAAAATTTTACGAAAGCTGTTATTCCGATAAAATTGTTTCCAATTTATGTTGTTTTTCTTTGTGCACACTGTATGCCACCGAACTTCACTTAATAAATTATTTTCACGTATTCACTGATACTTAATACACACACTGGTACAGAATAGAATTTACTGGTGAATTTCTAAACACTTGTTATTTTGGTATTAACACAGAGCGCAAACAAACGCCTGTACATCACGAGGTACAAACACCATCAAACTATACATATATATATATATATATATATATATATATATATATATATATATATATAATATATATATATATATATACTGTGTATATATATATATATATATATATATATATATATATTTATATATATGTTAAACACAGACCGTGCATGGAACAAGGAACTCTTCTGGGAAATTACATCCACTATAGTTCGAATAAGTAATGATAAGTGACAAATACTATAGTTTTTTCTTTTTCATGATGGAAAGCCCAACGTGGGCACCGGGTGGATGTAATTTCCCAGAAGAGTTCCTTGTTCCATACACGGTCTGTGTTTAACATATAAGTTTCTCAGGGGACCATTCTGAGTTGGTGTGTATATACATATATATATATATATATATATATATATATATACGTGTGTATGTGTGTGTGCACGCACATTAGCAACTGGGCAGAAGTGAGGTCTAGTATGTGATAATTCAGAGATGTAGTGGGGTAATTTTTTTTCGGTAACAGTTTTAGTACCTCGGAACATTACACTTTTTTATATAAAAAATCAAGAAACATTTTTATTGTCAAAACATATGTTAGCCCTGATTAGGTTAAGTTATTTGAAGTTAGACTAGTTTACGTTAGATTAACGAGAACCTCGCTATTTAATGACTTAACACCCTTCGAGACCTCATTTGCATTTGAAACACTTATTATGTCCTTCTTGGTTCGATGGTACTAATTTAAGTTTCGTTAATTGGTTCTTTAAATACCTAAAAATTCGCGGGGGGGGATACGTTCCAAGACCCCCAGCAAAATTACAAAATCCGCGAAATTTCAAAACCATCACTTATAGTGCTATAGTATAACTGTAATATTAAACTAACCTTAATCTTACGATGATAATATGCGTGGTGATAATGTGGCGGGAATTGTTGGGTTGTTGCGTAGCTCGTTCCTCCAGCTAATTTATCCAACAGTTCCACTTTCTCCACTGGAGTCACTGTGTTCTTTGGCGTCTTAGGTGTTTTGCTGCCACTAGGGCCACTGTTATTATGACTTCTCTTGCTCTTTAGGTGTCACGACTGTGATGTAATGAACGTTAAGATCCCACAAAGTGTTCGCGGAGGCACGGCTCAAAGAGAACTGGTGTGGGAAGACTCATCTACGACGCTAGTGACGTAGGCTGCGAATGGAGACCTCTGGCCGCAAAAATCCGCGATTTTTCGAAACCGCGAATTTCAAGGGATGACTGTACATGTATTTAAAAAAGTTGATACCTTGCTAATGCTGGGCTGCGCATGTGTGTGTGTGTGTGTGTGTGTGTGTGTGTGTGTGTGTGTGAGTACCGAAGTACTATTCTTGTGGCATACACACCGAGAAAAACATACACACCGCTAAAAACTAAGCGGACATCATCTGATAACATCGCTAACATTATTGCCAGATTCTGCCAACGTACCCAGACTCATATGTGTGTACGAGTTCTGTGCGGTATGTATGTTGCGCCGCCTAACAGACACAAGTCAAAATAGGAGTATGTTCAGAGGTCCCAGTTTGTATTGTTTTTAGTTAACTTTTATTGCCATTTCTTGCGTTGCAACCAAACAGACATTTGGAAATACAATTAACTATAACTATTAAAGTCATGGGCGCAATAGTGTTTTATATCACTGCATATAGTTTAATCAAGAATTTGGATTAAAAATAGAGAAGCATTGCAAATAAATTACAGCAAGTAACTCATAATTTTAAAGACAATTCAATTTTCACCAGTGATGTAAGTCTCGGGACCGGTCTTGAGACCACTTTTTCTGATCTCGGTCTCGGCCATGGTGGTCTCGACTACATCACTGCTGAGTATGTTGAAGTTCCTCAAGTGCAACGAACACTTATCAAGTTTTAAGTAGGCAGTTAACTTCAGAAAAATGTTACAAACTATGAATTTGTGAATAAATTATAAGTAAATTTTGCAAGTGTTACTTGATAACCTCTTTAGAATCTTTATTCCTGGATGTGAAATAGAGAGCTTAGGAATTAGGCATTATACAATATAGAATACATACAAAAATTGCATATGGTCTCGTTTCGGTCTCGGCCATGGTGGTCTCGACTACATCACTGATTTTCACTATTTAGTGACACCGGAATCACATCTCGAAAGAATTGCATCAATCAGACCTGGAGCATGCCTTAGCAAGGGCTGCGCGTGGCCACGTTGGAACACTGCCTCCCGCTAGATCAGCGAGGTTAAGCGACTTCGGGTCAGTAGTATTAAAAAAATATAAAAAATAATTAAAGAAAAATAAAAAATAAATAAAAAATTAAAAAATTAAAAATTAAAAATTAAAAAAAGATTCATCCTCGCTTTCCTCCATGCCCTTTCATGAGGCAAAAACCAACAAAAACAGAAAAAAAAAAAACAGACAAACAAACAAAAAAAAGGATAAATTTTTCATCCTGAGGCTCCTTCATGGTCTTTCACGAGAGAAAAACAAACAAACAAACAAACATTCCCTGACGAGATGATGAGAAGGAAAAAAAATCATGGTTCATTCGTTCAGTTTCGCAATCTCTGTCAGTTTTAGCTTTCTGGAAGCGTTCGTGCAGAAGATACATTTCTGGAGCATCAGGTTTCTGCTAATATATATATATATATATATATATATATATATATATATATATATATATATATATATATACGAGGGTAATTCAATAAGTATCCGCACTTTCTATTTTCACAATTTTATTTTCACATCTAATAGATTCTAAGCACATCACTTCTCCGCATGGTCTCCCTGTTTCTCAATACCCTTAGTTCAGCGATCTACAAGCTTCCTTATGCCATCACAAAAGAATGTTTTTGGCTGTGTGCGTAGCCAGTCATGCACCGCCTCCTCCAGGTCATCATAGCCTTGGATTCGCTGACCTCTAAAAGCGTCTTTTAGTGGTCCAAACAGGTAAAAATCTGAAGGTGCCAGGTTTGGACTGTAGGCTGGATGGTCGAGAACTTCAAATTTAAGTTCTTGAAAGCATTTTCTAGTCTGTGCAGCGGTATGAGGACGCGCATTGTCGTGTAACAGAATAACACCTTCCGACAATCTCCCTCTCCGTTTTGTGCGAATTGCTTGCTTTAACTCATTCCGAGTTATGTTATGCTAACACTGTTTTGGGATACACGAGGCCCTATCCTTGAACATTATCTGGAGCATGGAATTACAGTAACCAGTGCATCGTATTCTGACATGCTTCGGAATGAGTTAAAGCAAGCAATTCGCACAAAACAGAGGGGGAGATTGTCGGAAGGTGTTATTCTGTTACAAGACAATACGCGCCTCATACCGCTGCACAGACTAGAAAATTCCTTCAAGAACTTAAATTTGAAGTTCTCGACCATCCAGCCTACAGTCCAGACCTGGCACCTTCGGATTTTTACCTGTTTGGACCACTAAATGACGCTTTGAGAGGTTAGCGATTCCAAGACGATGATGCCCTGAAGGAGTCGGTGCATGACTGGTTACGCACACTTCCAAAAACATTCTTTTCTGATGGCATTAGAAAGCTTGTAGATCGCTGGACTAAGTGTATTGAGAAATAGGGAGACTATGTTGACAAGTGATATGTTTATAATCTATCAGATGTGAAAATAAAATTGTGAAAATAAAAAGTGCGGATACTTACTGAATTACCCTCGTGTGTATGTATATATATATATATATATATATATATATATATGCTAGTAAGTGAAAAGAACGTATATGTTATGTATACAGTATAAGAACTGTACTGTCTGAAAATTAGCAAAGATTTCTTTAACGCCGACCGTGGTCTTATGGCCACATGATCTTGACAAACGAGCCTTGCAATCTGAAAAATTATTTTGGTTTAAATAAGAAAAGCCATAAAATATAATTCCATAATAGACAACTTATCTAATTCGAAAACGTGTAAGAGCTCAAAAAAATACAACAGAAAGCCTTAAAAATAATTTTTGGCCAAGTCATCGTTTCGGCTTAATATATTAATACTGATACCACACAAAATAAAATTAGAATAAATACAGTTAACTCATAAACAAATTCTGTCTTGTTTTAATATATGTATCACGAAATAGATCCGGAAACTATTAACTAAATTAATTAAATTTCATTTATCTAATCTCAGGGGAAGTTAGTATATTTTAATCCATTCGTATAATAACGTCGTAAAAATCATCATGAACAGCAAATGTTATCATCGCTAATTATATATATATATATATATATATATATATATATATATATGAAAATTATTTCACGAAAGTGACACGTGAAAAATATTTATGATGAATAAAACCACGAAGGGAAAAGAAACACAAAGTGGTGCTCAAGCGCTTTCGTCTAATGACATCCTCAGGAACACTGAGGAACACAATATATATATATCAGCCCTTTTAAAAAAGACTAGGATGAACACGCGAATACATGCAACTTATATTTCATAAATTCAAATATCAATGTCTTCCTTTATTGTCATATAGTTCATCCAGTTAACCTATAACTGCTGTTCTAAGCTATGTATTTGTAAGATAAATTTTAAGAAATGTCAGCACTAATCACCCATTTATATCACTAGTTACGTCAAGTTGTGTAATGTAACTTTAAAACCATCAAAATACATTTACAATAACTCAGCCTAGCCATGCATATTCGGATAGATTCAAATACTGAATCATTAAATCCGCCTCTAAACATCCACTTAAACATTATTATTATTATCATTATTATTTATGTACAAGATTATTTAAATTAAACATTTAATTTTCTTCAAAACAGTTGGCAACTCAATCTTTTAATGTAGGTATAAAGGAAAGTAGCGATCACGCGAACATTATGCTGTTTTATGCTTCTATTTCAATTCCTATAGCCCTATTAAGTTTATCAACATCATCATACCATTAGCAATATATAATATACACACACACACGCACACACACACACAAATATATATATATATATATATATCGTAAAGAACGACGCTTGTATAGGAGATATTCCGCGCAAGACGAGAGAGAGAAAACGGAACAAATGAAAAAATGAAGTAACCACCTGGGAATCGAACCCGGGATCTTCCGATTGCCGGTCAGACGCGATACCATTACACCATGGACTTCACTCTTCCAAATGCCGTAATTCTTCTACATACTCGCAGAAACCAATGCCCCAAGGGGGCACCTCCCGCATGCCGTAACATTATATACATTCAACTGCAAAGAACACGCAGTATAAATAACGTAAAGAACGACGCTTGTATAGGAGATATTCCGTTTTCTCTCTCTCGTCTTGCGCGGAATATCTCCTATACAAGCGTCGTTCTTTACGTTATTTATACTGCGTGTTCTTTGCAGTTGAATGTATATATATATATATATATATATATATATAACCAGATAAGTAGGTTTGTGCCAGAAAACAACTTTCTTAATATATCCAATTAATAGAAAACGACTAGTGAGTTTTACAGGGCATACTCTAGTATTTAATCTCGTATTACTATACATTTAATCAACTTTTGTCTCGAAACAGTTATTCCATCAAAGAGCTGCAAAAATATAGACGTTAATTTTTCCATTCCACCATTATGGCCCTAATTCTATTCGCAGATTCTGATAAAACGAGTTGTTTTATATACTTTCACCTTCTATCCCTCACGCTTATTGTATAGTTCAATTAGAACATCTTTTGGAGAAAAAGGATCATGGTGATTTGCTTGCATCCACATATTAGGATTGTTGACCAAAGATTGTTGCCTAAAATATATCGACCCGTGTTTCATGTGTAATGAGCAATACCACTAAAGTAATTGAATACGTATCTTCAGTAATAATTGTTCATGCACCAAAGATCTTTCACTACACGGTCGCTTCCCAGAGATGATTGTTTAATCAATCCTGAAAGTTGCATTCTCTGCAAATTCTGGTCGCTTTGTACAACAAACTGGGGCGAGCCCGCGCCTGTTTGTTACCTCTAAAAGCAGTCCTAAATCCATTAATCTTTCCTCTGAAGTAGGAGTCACACCAAACTATTTTACGATTTCTAACACTTGTAGAATGCAGATATATAAATGTAGTACAATATACGAATTTTATCAGGTTGGTTAATTACTCATTACCTTTGTATCACACATTCCTATCGGTACTACCTAAAATTAGTTAGATAGTTACCAGCTAGTGATCAAAAGAATATCATGGTTCAGCAAGTATAACGCATAAATTTTGGGTGATGTTCCAGACCCAAGACAGCCATTTCTATAACAGCTAGCATCATTGAGACGCACCAAACTTTAATACGCATATGCCGATGAATTAACTCTATTTTCTACGTCCAGTCTTTACAGTTTACTGTAATAATGTTATAATGTTTCAGACCAACAAAGAACCTAGGATCCACTCATGGCTAGTCCACCTAACTCTGTTCGTAATTGTGTATTGTGCATGTCCTCCGTGGTGGCGGAGAGGACTTACAATTTTATATGGGTTCCGAACCACAAGGCCTTAATTTTACTATTTAAATTATACGCAATCTATCAACATATGCATCTAATCGATTTTTAAACATGTTTATAGACGTGCTACTAATTACTTCTACCAGCAAACTATTCCACCTATTTACTATTCTATGCGTAAAACGTTTTTGGCAACTGCTGTCTCAAACCTTCTACTTGTCAACTTACACCCGTTATTTCTAGTCCTATTATATTCAGATATTTCGAAACAGCTATCTCTGTCTACGTTATCGAACCCATTCATAATTTTAAAAACTTGGATTAGCTCACCCCTTAGCCTCCTAGTCTCGAGTGTAGTCAATTTTAACTCCTTAAGCCTATCCCGTTCGACTTCGACCTAAGCGACGGAATTACCTTAGTTGCTCGTGTTTGAACTCTTTCGATTTTGTCTATATCTTTGCGCATAAGGATTCCAAAACTGGATCGCGTACTCCAAATGCGGTCTAACTAATGACTTATAAAGAAGAACAATAATATCACGCGATTTGTACTAAAAATTCCGAGCTATAAAACCTAACACTTTGTTCGCTTTATTGACCGCTGCTGTACTTTGTTTCGCTACTTTTAACCCACAGTGACTATAACTCCCAAATGTTTTTCCTGCTCTACGCCTGCTAACTACTTCCCTGACATACTATACGCAAAATTACCGTTACGCGAACCTATATGTAAAATTTTGCACTTATCGACGTTAAATCTCATTTGCCATGTAACTGACCAATCAATGATTTTATTCAGATCTTCCTGGATTTTACCTCTATCTTCGTCATTAATCGCCCTACCACCAAGCTTCGTGTCATCCTCAAACTTTGAAACCGTACTGACTAGACCGACATCTAAATCGTTAAATATATAAGAAAAAGCAAGCGGCCCAATACAGAACCCTGAGGAACGCCGCTCGCTACATTAGCCCAAAACGACTCCGCCCCATCAACGACCACCCTCTGTTTCCTACCTCGCAACCACTCTTCTAGCCAATTTATTACTACACCCCTGATTCCATGAGCCTTAGTTTTTTCAATGAGTCTTTTGTGCGGCACGGTGTCAAACGCTTTTTGAAAATCTAAATACACTACATCAACCGCCCGATGACTATCGTAAATTTCAACCACGCTTTGAAAAAATTCTAAAACATTAGTTAAGCAAGATTTGTTTCGCCTAAAACCGTGCTGCGTATTTCTAACCAAGTTATGCAATTCTAAGTGTTCGACTATACGATCCCTAATTATTGATTCCAGTAGCTTACCTACAACAGACGATAAACTGATTGGCCTATAATTTCCCGCCGTAATTTTATCGCCTTTCTTAAAGATAGATGTTACATTTGCTAACTTAGCTAATTGCTAATTAGCTTCTGTAGATCTGTAGCTCATCAAAAACATTAAGAATTCGAAGGCTACTGGACCAAACAACATATCTAACATACACCTTAAACATTGGGCCCACATGGAATACTAACTCTCACAAACATCAGCACATATTCATACCAACACTGTATTATTGCTAACATATGGAAACAAGGTAAAATTATTACACTACTCAAACCAAACAAAAAACAAACAGAACCAGCTTCCTATAGACCCATTACTTTACTATGCACACTTTCCAAAGTAACAAAAAGACTAATCTTACAAATCACCAACCCACACATACCACTATCGCCTACTCAACATGGATTCAGACCTCACCACTCAACTACGACATTACTCATTAACCTTACGCAGCACATCATGGATGGCATCAACTTCAGACGACCAGCTCAACGTACACTATTAGCAACAATAGACATTAGTAAAGCAATTGATGCTATCCCACGCTTTCCTCTCATAAACAAAATACTCAGCACAAACATGCACAATAACACCAAAAGGTGGCTGAGCAACTATCTCTCAGGAAAATACTCACATGTCACATTTAATTGCAAGTCATCCAAAAACAAACTTTTTCCGAACGGGGTCCCTCAAGGCTCTGTTCTCTCACCAACATTCTTCAATTTATACATGCATGACATTCCAACACCCATAGATAACAAGCTTACCTTATCATCATATGCAGATGACATCACTCTAACATCCACCCACAACAACATCGACACCGCTACAAATAACCTACAAACATACATAAACAGTATACAAGACTGGCTCACACACAATACACTCAAAGTAACGCCCACAAAATCAACCATCATCTTACTAACAAGCAACACAAAAGAACACCAGATAACTCCACAGCTTACACTAAACAACACCAACATTCCACATACTCACATGACCAAAATACTTGGGGTCACATACAACACATCGCTATCTTTTTCAAACCACATTCAGGACATTAAAAACAAATTTGCATCAAGACTTAACACACTTAGGGTATTAACAGACACAAACTTTGGACACCAGCAGGAAACAACATCACTCATATACAAACAATATATTCGCTCAGTTATGGACTATGCTAGCCCATGCTGGGCACCCATTATTTCAAACACACACATAAACACCTTACAAACAATACAAAACAACACACTTCGTATCATTACAGGATGTACTCAAACAACACTAATAGAACACCTGCACACAGAAACAAAAATACTGAAAGTTAGGGAACATTTAGACATGAGGAGAACACAATTCATGGCAGCAGCGACAACTAACCCACAACACCCTTGCCACTACATGTACAATCATGCACCACCATTTCGCACCATTAAGGTAACAACAGAGAGACATTATAACCAAATACTCCATTCCGTACCACACCCCACAGACATCACACAGTATAGAAAAACATACACACACACACACACACACACACACACACACACACACACACACACACACACACCTAACCCACAAAGCACTGACACAACTCGGTCCGAATGCGGTCCTAGGTGCGAAGCCGCCACCCATTAACAGGTCAGAGATCAGCCTGAGCAGATCGGATCGAGTTAACTTAGCACGATTCCGATGTGGACATCACCCCAACTTACGGACATATAAACACAGACTAGACAACTCCACAGACGACACCTTCCACCTGTGCCAGGACACACCACAAACAATTGAACACATTAAGACAGACTGTACCGCTCTAGCACAACATAGAACACAACACAACATCACTATTGCGCTGAACCTCTGGTCAACTCCAGAGAGGGCGATCGGTTACTTGCGTGCCGCCGGCTTGCTAAATCAGGGTGGGCTGATTGGCTAACAAACAACAACAAAAACTTATTTTCATTTCTATATAGCTGTCTAGGTAAGCATTCACTACACCGATGTTGGTATGTAGTATATCTGAAACACCCAAATGTATCCAACGGTTGTCTGATGTATGAGCGTACAAACATGAGTAATTGAGTACTCTTTAATAAACACCAAAGGTAGTTCGTACAACGTGTACAAGCTTACAAATTTTAACCAACAACGATATTACCATCATTACGACTAAATTGCACAAAAACAATCAACGTATCAAATGAAAATTTTCACTTGAAGCATATTATTATCTATCATCTAAATCACCTCATTTTATCTGCCTACCTGATCATCAATAAACAGTTAGATAGGTAAACAGCCAGACGCTATAGCTATAGAGACACTCAAATTGAAATGCTGAGTCGCTAAAAATTCAGATTTCAGAAATGAAAAATCTGAACATCATGTGAGGTGTCTGCGAGTTCAGAATTCTGTGAGCCTACATTATTGGTATATATATATATATATATATATATATATATATATATATATTAGGGGTGGTCGAAGTTGGTACCAGAAAGCGAATAAACATCCAGTAGTTGTCGTTTCATCTATGAAATGTGAAAATCACAAAGAAATGCATTTTGATAAAAGATCAGAATGCGAATTTAGCTTTTAAGTTTTTAATTTTTTCTGTTGTCGCTTCATGCGTAAAATCCCATATGCGGCATACGCGCAACCAAAACAAAGCAAACCCAAAATTATTAACTTGTTTCTATAAGCATAAATATCAACGTTTTGCTTGTATTTTTATATAATTATTAATTATGTTTCTTTATTTAAAAATAATCGTAAAATATTATATTTCCTGTGACCGTTCACGCTTATTTCTTACATATTGCTATTCGCATTAACACTTTTCATTATGTTTCAGATTTTCCGGTGTAAATAATGCCGAAAGCGAAAACAAGACACCTGACCCAAAAGAAAAGTAAAGAAAAGTATGGAGGTGGTCCTTGTGAATTATTAATGACCGAACCAAGCACTTACAGGCAGCTGATTCAATACTATTATGACCTTAATCATGCTAACCCTGCGCAGATTTTTGGGCTTTAGTGCAGCAAGTTAGCAAGGATTTAAAATCCATTTGGTCTTCAGTGAATCCATGACTGCCTTTGATTAATGACAAATCCATTGACAGAAAGGTTAAAGACCTACTCACTCTTGTGAAAGACATTAATCGCAAGCATGCTAAGGCAAGTATCAAGCGAAATCTGGATGCTAACTTGGACAAACTTTTTGATATTTCTGCCTGTTCCTGTTCTTTGGATATTTTGCCTTGCAGTGATTCAAGAGTATACTGTAAGAAGGACAAGTGTACACAAGAACACATCATCTGTGTTTGCCCTCGAAATGCAAAGGTGCCACTTGAAGAAAGAGCATACCTTCGTGATCAGCGATCCAAAACAGGTCCTATGGGTGCATACCAGCTGTCTTCAGTGGACACAGCTGCTGCCAAAAGAGACAGGAAGGCCAAACAAGGAGAGCAACATGTACTACCTCAGGAGGAAGTTGAGCTAGTAGGATCTTTCATACAGCCTACTGAGTTGCCTGGACTTACAAGCAGTTCATCTGGTGGCGAGGTTAGTTTCCTTTTATTTATATTAATTATATATAATTATAAATAAATAAATAAATAAATAAATAAATTAAATAAATGAATAAATAAATAAATAAAAATAAATAAATTAAATAAATAAATAAATAAATAAATAAATAAACAGAAAACGCATTATTTTCCATTTATTTTCAGGAAGGAGAAGATGAATGGCAGCCTAGGAAGAGGCCTTCAGGAGACTACAGCCTTTTAAAGTTTCCCAGATATGCTATGGAACTTGTCAGAGGTGAATGTTCATCAAATCTGGGCGCAGCTCTTGGGAATGCCTTGCTCCATGACATCAAACACCTACTGAGACGTGAAGTTGACATCAATCACATCATGATTGACAAGTGCAAATTAGACAGGGCCAAAACACAAATTAGGGTAGTTAGTGAGCGTGTGGAATCAGAGAAAAAGACAGCTCATTTGTGTTGGTGTGGATGGGAAGGTTGACGAGAATACCATGACTTACAAAGAAATAGAGACACCTGAAGGGGAAACTGTTCTCAGAAAGTGTGTTGACGCAGAACATTACCTCACCTTCACCTATGAAGATGGAAAATCTCCTGGCGCCTACTTGACCCACAGAACAATTCCTGTTATAGGCGCCACTGGTGAGGTCCTTGCTCAGGAGACATTCAGTGTTCTTGAAGAATATAATAGCCTTGAAAGTATCCGAGCCATTCTTCTTGATAATACCGCAACCAACACTGGCTGGAAGAGTGGTTTAGTGGTAAAACTTGAAGAAACTCTGGGGAGGAAACTGCACACTATTGGTTGCGCACTGCATCAGAATGAACTCCCACTAAAAGCTCTTTTCAAAAAAATGGATGGAGTGACAACTGGCCCAAGAAGTTTCAGCAGGCCCCTTGGGCAAAGGTGCGCAGAAGATATCCAGGATGAACCTCAGGTGCAGTTTGAAGCTGTGGAAACTCCAATCATTGAAGGGTACATTCCAGAGGAAGTACTGAAAGACCTCAGTCATGATCAAAGGCTTCTGTATCAGTATTGCAGAAGGATCGGATCAGGAAGAGTAGATGACAGATGGGCTGCTTGGAAGATTGATCCACTTAACCATGCAAGATGCTTAACTCTTGCCATACGACTTCTTTGTTTGTATACAAGAGACAACAGACCAAACCTGAATTTGAAAAAGTTGGTCCATTACATTGTTCGAGTTTATGCTCCTGCATGGTTTGAGATAAAGGCATTCTCTAAGCTGCATGATTCTCCTCGCATCCTCTTCTCTGCTATCAGCCGACTGAGGCTGATTCCATTTGATGATGTGAAACCATTGTAAAGCAGAACATCCAGGGTAATGTTTTCTGCCTCCGACCTGAGAACATCCTCTATGCCATGGTGAAAGATGATGAAGACAGAATCAGGAATCTTGGGCTTCAGACTATACTCACTCTCAGACACAGGTAAATTTTGCGCTTCTTGTAATTATTATTTTTTTTTTTTGTCAAAGCTGAGTTATTCTCCAAAACATATGGAAAAAATATTATAATTGTCACTTTAAGTGGATAATTTGTTTGTATTATTGAAACGGCAATATTTGAGTACTATTTTTCATTTATATTTATATTTTTATTTATATTTTCATTTATATTTTCATTTTCATTTTTCATTTATAGAATGGAGAGCAACCAGGAAGCAGGGAAGAAAATTCCCCAGGTGAATTGGAATGCAAATCACTGGCATGAGCTCATCGACCTCACTGACCCTGATGTCATGGAACCACCTACCACACAGCACCTATCTGATGAAGAAATCCAGTCATTCATGGACACTAACACTAAGCCAGACATTCCAGACTTGCCTTCTCACTCTTAGAGTGTTGAGAGGAGTGTGAAATTAGTGACAGAGGTTTCCCATACCGTGTACAGGTTCGAAACTCGTCACAAATGTATCTTTACTAAAGTACTGAGCAGGAAAATGCGTCTTGCATTTATGTCAAAAGGACATTATTCTCAATCTTATGATGATTTATATGAATAGTTTTTCTTTTTACATGAGAACATGTGATTTTTTTGGATTTATCACCTTTTGAAAGTATTTTTTCAAGTTTTGTAGCCAAAATATGTGAATAAATTAGCAAAAATGCGTTTTTTCAACGAAATTTTATCATTTTACACTTAAAACATGATATACATTAGACATTGTCTCCTCTTGGGATAGAAAATGATATTGAGTTGCTACATCTATAATTAGTTAATATTATGTCTTCAAAAATGACGAGTTTACCTATCGCGTATGACGAAAATTGGGTCAAAAACAATAACAAACTATAATTGCAAATCCTCAAGCAGGCCCTTATCCGTTTGCTCTAAAAAAAATTTTGGGTTCATTTCTCAACCAAACCTAACTACTGGCCACTTATTCACCTTGCGATTTCAAAACATGTGGAAAATCGACCGGCCCTAATAAGTTATATGAAATTAGGTTTGAAGGCGCTTAACTTTAAATGGCAGCTCTCTATCTTTCACATAAGTTTTATTTGATGTTAAATTTCTGGTTTTGGAGGAAAGAACACATTAAAAATTTATCTTTCCTCGTCTTTGTCTCTCATCTGGTACTTTTCCTTCCAGCTGGAAGTTCGCTTTCATTCAGCCTGTCCCAAATAAGGCGACCGCTCTCAACCCTCCAACGAATGTCCAAATGCTTTGATTTCTTGCCCTTCCAAATTTTTTAATCTATCCTTAATAGGAATATTCTTAACCACCTTTCTTTTCACAAGCTTCTTTCAGTTCGTCAGTATTAATTCCACAAGGGATGCACTACTGGTGATCTTATATATCTCTCTGACTGTTAGTCATCCGCCTTTCGGGATTTCGGCGAATCTTTCACTATTGCGTTAGACATATCAAAAGTTATTGATAGAGTCTGGCACAAATCTTTAATTGTCAAACTGGGTCTCACACGGTTTCTATCCTTCTATCTGTGCCTTCATCTTTAACTTCCTTTCTGGCCGAAGTATAGCTGCAGTTGAAGATGGCTACTGTTCTCCTGAAGCTATTAACAGAGGTGTTTCTCAGAGTTCTGCCCGCTCACCCACTCACTTTGTTTTATTTATTAATGATCTTTTAATTCATACATCCTGTCCTATTCGCTCCTACACTTCAAAGGCCTATTCCAGCCTACCTCTGAGGGCCTATTACAGCCTACCAGACGCGTCCCCCGGGTTGCGGATGTGGAGAGCCCCCTACTGGGCTGTGCAGGCAGGGAAGCCTCGAATACAAGAATAAGAGGCCGTGGACAGCGGAAAAAGAAACGCAATGAACTACAATCTAAGAAGGAAAGCCAATGACGTGAATAGGGGTAATGGTGAATCAGCCAGAGCCACTTCGCCCGATCGCACAGGTGTAAAAAGCCGAGTACCATGTGACCGTTATCAGGAGATCGCCAAACAGAGGAACGGTCTTAACCCTCCGAGCAATACCAGCCCTGGAAAAAAGGCCCAAGTCCACACTTCTGCCCCTCAGTATGGACGGGTTACACAAAATGAGGGGCAACCTCCACAAAGTGACATGACAGGGCTACCCCAGGAAGCCCCCATCTTACCCAACAACAAAAAGAAACGGACTAACTTCACCTACAACCCCAGAGGGGGTACCAGGACACAATGGTCAGTGGAGGAAAAACGAGAAATACTGTGGTGTACCACCTATGCCACAAGTGAACAGTTCCCGAAAAATGGAACCAGCAAAAGGTGCAGAGAAATGCTAACAAAGAGAGGAGTGTTAGATAGGGAGAAGCTAGAAAAAAACCCAGACTGTCGGTTCCACAGCATCAGTGCAAACATCAGACTAAGGAAATCAAAGATCACAAAGGTTGAAATAAAAAAGATCAAAAAAGAGGTAGAAGAATATGTCCAAAAGGGAAATGAGAACACCATGAGCGAGTGGACATGGACACTGGAGAGAAATCTGTACCTGTTAGAAAGCCTGTATATAGGGCAGATGATCCCAGAAAAAGAGAACAAGAGCAAACTCCTAAAATGGGCAATTGAAAGGAAGGAGTTCAATGAGAATGACTACATGGTATACAGGTTCCAGAAGCGGTACACAGACCATACAGTAGACCGAAAAAGAGTGATCAGGCAAAAACATCATATCCTAAAGACAATCGCAGAAAGAGGAACTGACCATGAGAGGAAACAAAGAGCCACACTACCAACATATGATTAGGCACAGAAAGCAAAAGAAAAGGCAATGTGGGCTGTGCAGGAACAACTGGTAATAACTGCTGACACCCTAGAAGAACTAAGAACGAGCAAAGGGACAGCAGGTAGAGGGAAGAAACAAACCAAACAAAACAAACAGGCTGAAACACCAGAGAAAGCGCAAAAGAAGTGGACAAGGATGCCTGCCCGGGGCGGGAAGAGGAGGAGGCGGAAGTGGAAATGAACTACAGGCACACAAACATCTTGCCACCACCTCCCCATCCCCCTCCACCTCCACCTCCCCCAAGTGAACCATCAGATGATGAGGGAGACTCTACATCAGGACCAGGCAATGATAGTGTGGAAGAGATAGAAGAGGAGAGTGAGGAAGAGAAGGAGATGAAAAGGAGGATCCTTATCCACAGAGAAGATGATGTACACCAGGAACTGAACCACAGAAGACCATTTCCCAAGCTGAGGAACACCTATAAGGTTAGAAAATATATAGAGGTAGCAAACAAGGTACGGCCTGCAATAATACCCCAGGAGAGTAACCTCACAGAATTAAACAGATTATATTATGCAACAGCAGTCAGCGTAACAAAGATAGCAGGAGTAAAAACAAGCAAGCAGAATCAGCAGGAGCAAAACCAGGGAAGGAATGGAAATGAGAGGAAGCCAAGGTGACAGCAAAGACTAGAGAGCAGAGTATGTAACCTCAGGAAGGAGATCTCAATACTAACTAGTAACTACCCATATGAATGGGGAAATAAGATCTGAACTGGGAAGGAGGAAGGTAAATGTATTAATCCAAAGAGAAATACTGGACAATGAAAGAAAGATCAGACAAAGCATTGCCAGGAAAAAGCTAGACCTGTCGGCAAAGGCAAAAAGATTGGCAAGATACATACGCTTGGATAGAGAAAAGAAACAAAATGAGATGTTTGAAGACAACCCAACAAAACTATTTAGAGAGTTAAAGAATGCCCAGATAAACGTAGAAAGACCACCTGAAAAAGAACAAGTGGAGCATTTCTGGAAGAACATCTACGAGAACGAAGTCAACCATAATGATGGTGCAGAATGGATTGGGAGCCTTTACAACAGCGAAAAGGTGAGAAACATCTCAGAGATGGACATGGACAGAACAACCGTGAAAGAAGTCGAGGAGAAAATAAAAAAAAGCAGCAACTGGAAAGCACCAGGCACAGACATGATTAAGAACTTCTGGTTGAAAAAGCTAACATCACTAAATGGAAAACTAACAAGGTGCTTCAACAAGATAGTAACAGCAGAAGAAGAAGCACCAGAATGGTTGACAAAAGGAAAAACAACATTACTACCAAAGTCCCATGAAACCCAGAATCCAAGTAAATATAGACCAATAACATGCTTGCCAACAATCTACAAAATACTAACAGGAATCATAGCAGACAGGATCTACAGCCATGCAGAAGAAAACAACATCATAAGCCCAGAACAAAAAGGATGCAGCAGAAAAACGTATGGGACAGAAGACCAGCTATTAATCAACAGGGCTATATTGGAGAACAGCAGAAACAAACAGAGAAACCTAAGCATGGCATAGATTGACTACAAAAAGGCATATGACAGTGTACCCCACTCCTGGGTGAAGGAAGTATTGAGACTATACAAGATCCACCCTACCATCAGGATCTTCTTAGAAACAGCTATGACACGATGGGAAACAGACCTAACTCTCCATCACAGTAAGGGAACTTTAGAGGTGAACAATGTAAGAATCAAGAGAGGGATCTACCAGGGTGATTCAATGTCCCCTCTTTGGTTTGTACTGGCGCTAAACCCACTCAGCCAACTAATAAACAACCTAAACAAAGGCTACGTAATGAGACCAAGGGAAAAGAACAGCCCAAAAATATCTTACCTATTTTACATGGATGACCTAAAACTATATGCCCCAAACAAAAGTGAGCTAACAGACGAGGTCAGGGAGGTCAAAAAGTTCTCAGATGACATCCAGATGGAGTTTGGTCTTGAGAAATGTGCCACTGTCACACTAAAGAAAGGCAAAAGGTGTGAATCATAAAACATCAGGGTGGACAATATCGTGATAGAAGAACTAGAGCAAGAGGCTACATATAAATATCTGGGGATGGAGGAATCTGAAAAGAGGGAGAATGACATCATGAAGGAAAGACTGCTGAAAGAATATTCAAAGAGGATAAAGCTAATCCTAAAATCTCACCTAAACAGTAAAAATAAGATCCTATCCATAAACATACTGGCGGTACCTGTACTGTCATACAGTTTTGGCATAATCAACTGGACCCAGCAAGAAATCAACAAACTGGATACGATCACCATAAAATTGCTCCATGCGCATAAGATCATATATAAAAAACCAATGCACACCAAGATTATACCTGCCAAGGAGGGTCGGTGGATTAGGGCTTGCGCTAATTGACCAAGTGCACAAAGCCACAACAATAGGATTAGCACAGTACATAAAGGAAGGAGAAGGAAGGCTAGTCAGATTTGTAAGAGACCATGAACGTGAAAAGCCTCAAACAACATCACTCTCAAAAAAGGCAAATGATTATCTAGTGGATGCTGGCATAGGACCTGAACAGCTTGAAGACATTGCAAATAAACCTCTCATGGAAAAGATAAGCACCATCAAAAGAAGGTATAACAAGAAAAGATCAGAAGAAAAGGAGAAGAACTGGGAAGAGCACAAGTTCAGCAAAATATATAAAGAGGACGTGCTGAACAGAGCATACATAGAGAGGGATAAAACCATGGAGTTCCTGGTAAGAGGGGCACTGAGACCAGAAGATAAACGGCTGGTGATGGCAGCGCAAGACCAGGCACTACGAACAAACTGGTTCAAAAGGAATATTGAGGGCAGAAATGAAAGTGAGATGTGCAGATTGTGCTCAAAGAGCCCAGAGACTGTAGTCACATACTATCGGGGTGTGAAATACTCCTGCACAGAGGAAACTACACAGACAGACACAATGCAGTCTGCAAGCTAATCCACTTCAAGCTGTGTAAGAAATATGAAATAAGGCTAGAAACAGAAAAACACTGGGAACATATTCCACAAGGAATAGAAGACAATGACAAAGTGCTGCTCCTATACGATCACGAGATATCAACTGACATCAGGGTATCAGGATGCAGACCAGACATAGTTGTGAGAGAGAAGGAGGGAAGGAAGTGCCTCTTGGTGGAAGTAAGAGTCCCAGCAGACTGGAATGTGCGAACTATGAAAGGGAAAAAGTCTTAAAATACCAGAGACTCAAACACGAAATAAGGAGAATGTGGAATGTGCAACCTGAGATCATCCCAATAGTAGTGGGGGCAACAGGGGCAGTAAAGAAATCCACAGTGGAGTTCCTGAAACAACTGCCCATAAGTGTGACATCTAGAGAAGTTGTAGGGGAGATATTACGATACAGCACCTCTATCTTACGCCTAATACGAGGCTGTACCTAAAAATTCCTTAGGGTTAAGGTTTAACCCGGGAAGGAAGAAAAACTCTCTCCATCTGGAATAAAAGGGAAAAAACAAAAATTGAAAAATAATAAAAAAGTTTACAAAAAAGTATTTATATATTTCTACTAAAGTGGAGGGCTTGCTAGTTTAAACGGATTCACATCCTTCAACAAAAATTTATTATAGTCTTTTACCAAACCTGTTAACATGTGTGTATATACAGGGTGGGCGGAAAGTAGCTCCCTATTTTGGATTGGTAAAAAAATACGTATATTATCCATTTATTTCAGAAGAAATAATATGAAAAGGTAGGCATACATGGTAGGTTTTCTCTAAAATTCAATGTGGGCTCCAACTCTTTCCACCAGCTTCTGGAGCCGCCCAGGAATGGCGTCCACTGACTTTAGCAGGAACTCCGGCGGGATGGAGGACATGACTTCCCGAATTCGGTCCTCCAGTTCTTCCAATGTCCTCGGTTTGGTGCGGTAGACTTCTTCCTTTACCCACCCCCAAAGAAAGAAGTCGCACGGTGTCAAGTTGGGGCTCCTGGCTGGCCATTGATGTGGACCACGACGACCCATCCAACGCCCAGGGAAGTGGGCATCCAGCCACTCACGGACAACAAGAGCGAAGTGCGGAGGGGCGCCATCTTGCATAAATATCAGATCATCGATGTTCTCCCATGTGCTGACAACCGGCCAGACCTCGTTTCGCAACATAGCAAGGTACCGCTCAGCATTCATGGTGTTGCGCAGAAGGAACGGGCCCACAACCTGATCTGAGGTCATACCACACCACACCGTTACACTGAACCGATTCTGCCGTTTTTCAGCGGTAACCGTGCGACTTCTTTCTTTGGGGGTGGGTAAAGGAAGAAGTCTACCGCACCAAACCGAGGACATTGGAAGAACTGGAGGACCGAATTCGGGAAGTCATGTCCTCCATCCCGCCGGAGTTCCTGCTAAAGTCAGTGGACGCCATTCCTGGGCGGCTCCAGAAGCTGGTGGAAAGAGTTGGAGCCCACATTGAATTTTAGAGAAAACCTACCATGTATGCCTACCTTTTCATATTATTTCTTCTGAAATAAATGGATAATATACGTATTTTTTTACCAATCCAAAATAGGGAGCTACTTTCCGCCCACCCTGTACACGTATATAAATAAATAAATAAATAAATAAATATATATATATCGCAATCATCAAATTTTCAAGTCTGAGCTAAAAGAAACAAATCTAACCTCAATGTACACAAAGTTAATATTTTTATTTTTCTCTCTAAATTAATAGCTTTTCGCAATTCACATAATAAATTATGTTGTCTTTACATTTTTTCAGACCTCCGTCGGCTTAACATTATCAAATGTTTTAGTATTCTATCATTAAAGGTTTTCACAATCAAGAGTGCAAAACAACTCTTTAATAGACACATATGCAGGCTAATGAGTACTTTAATTGTGCAAAGCCCCATCCACTTACAAGGTTTCTCCTCAAAAATGACATCAGCTACCCTTAGTGAAATCATACATTACAGATGACGTAACAAGTGAGCGTCTTTTTTCCAGCTCATAAGCGCAATAAGAGGCACCACTTTCGCACCAAGCATCATATATATATATATATATATATATATATAACCGGTAGCGGTTACAGGGGTCAAAGTTGAAGTCTTCAAGAGAAGACTAAATGCCTGGCTCAGGACAGTACCAGATGAGCCGGGTGTACCTAGCTATGTACGGTGGAGAGCGCAAGAGAGCAACTCGTTCCTCCACCAAGCCAGGACTAGAGGCGGGGCCACGAGCTTGACCTTCGTGTGAAGAAAAACCGATGCACGGAACCCAAACAAGGTAAACAAGGTATATATTCATTAATATGCCATTAAACAATATATATATATTATATATATATATATATATAATATTATATTTAATATATATATATATATATATATATAATATATATATATATATATATTAGTGGTCGGTTTTTCACAACCGCGGTTGCGGTTGTGTTTGCGGTTGTCGAATTTTTTCCAACCGCGGTTGCGGTTGCGGTTATCATATACTAGGAAAAATGCGTAATTATTAACTGGATTTAGCCACTGTAGTGCGATTTAGCCACACTTGGTACATAATATATACTAAATAGTATTTATTTAGTAAATACCTTATGTTGAACACAAGTTTTGCAATACACCGCTACCGCTATTTGTGTGTTGCAAAACTTGTGTTCAACATAAGGTATTTACTAAATAAATACTATTTAAATGAAGTATATTCTAAACTTATATAGCTATTATGAAAGAATAGGTCAAATTAATTAAAACCATATTTTGCACTAAGTGTGTTACCAGGATGAGGGACGAGGACCCATCGCACTGTTCATCCCACCTACCACTTTCCCCAGCCTCCACCCATTGGAAAGTTATGGATTATTATTCATTTGAAAAACTGATGTCAAACTTAATGACAGGCAGTGTGAATTTCAAGAATAATATTTTTGCTGCATTTTCACCTTTCAAGCGGCAACGCCTCTCATCGTACAACGTTCCCGCTCCACGCATAAGGAGACCCATCATTTTCTTTTTAAAAAAAGAAATATTTCTAATTAACCTAAAATTAAAATTAACTAAGCTTTTACAACCGCAACCGCACTTATGGAACGGCGGTTGCGGTTACGGTTGCGGTTGTGAATTTTTGTGCGGTTGTAGTGCGGTTGCGGTTGCGGTTGCGGTTATTCGATCCATCACTAATATATATATATATATATATATATATATATATATATATTATATATATATATATATATATACACGGCAAAAGTAGTTTGAAGATTTACTTCATCTCATGTCCGACTATAATCAAACACTTTAGATGAGTTTCCAAATTGCATATATTTAGACAAAAAGTATTAGGTATTACAAAGGTTTCATTTCAATCTCAGCATGTTTCTCGGCCATTTCCGTCATTGTGACCTTGAATCGTATCAGAACTATAGTCTTGGAAAAGTACGGTGTGTTAAATTTACTAAACAAGGATAATCCGTGTTCAGAACTCTGAACAATTCCATAGGCAAGATCAACTAAATCTAATTGATCACACCTTTCTTTATGTACATGCAATAGTATCAAATGGTTGAGCCTTTTCTGAGTTATGTTTGAACTCAGATAAGTTATAATACGCACGAGACTTCTAAACGAGCACTCACTACAGATAATGGTGGCTGATATCACGAAAATTAACTTTGCTTATGTGATCACAGAGGAGTGATCATAGGTGTCAGTGACTGCATGTATGTAAATACATCACGTAGGATTACCTGCTCAAGGGTACACGTGAACACAAAGTTGGTACTGAAGGTTGCTTGATGTGTATGCAGTCTTGCAGGAAGGAAGT